>JALIZH010032924.1:4965000-5645000 GCA_030522465.1 Rhipicephalus appendiculatus | reverse complement strand
GCGACGCTGACGCCGGTGATGTCTGGACCGTCCTGAAGTGGACGTTTCGGCCACCGTCACTTGGTAGCGTCGACGCCGGCGTACGAAACGCCGGGAAAACGCCGGGAAAACGCTGCATATAGTTCGGCCTTTAAACTAACAATCAATACAATTTCTGGCACGATCAGTTTAGAGTTCCCTTTTGTAGGACATATATATACGGGACAAAACAGCTTGCATACTTAATCCCATCCTTTATAAATGCACATCTCAGTACTATCAGTATTGCGAAAAACTACAAGTCTTTGAGTTGCTTTAAAAATGCCATAAAGAGGTACTTGCTTTCTGTTAGTGACTGAATTCATTGCTAGGTCTCTTCTGTTGGACGTATCGTTTTGGCCCAGTGCTGTATATATCATTACTTTTTGAGTTTGTCACATTGTCAGTGCCACATTGTGCTTGTAAACATTTTTCTTGTTATTACAAGTTGTATGAGCGTATACTAAATTGTTGTTTCTTAGAAATTGTGTTGTTAGTATTTTCTGTCAATTACATGTAACAAATTTATGTTTGTTACTCTTTTGCACAAATTTATGTATGCCATTGTGTTCTATGCTGCCTCATTGTTGGAACAATGTATGGGTGACAAGGCCTTAGTCAGGCAGACAATGTTCCGCCTTTAGCCTTGCCATCCAAGACTCACTCTGTGTCTGAAATAAATCAAATCAATAAAATGTTTTTAACGAGATGTGATGCAAGTGACGCGTCACTTGTCTTTCATAAACTTCGCGTGTGTGAGGCACATGCCACTGACGATTCGTACAGAGACTGTACTTACCGCAGGTAAGTACAGCGGTAAGTACGGTAAGAACGGTACTTACCTACAGAGCAGAAACCTCGTGGCTCATGAGGAGGGTTCAACTGAAATTGAGGACGATGCAGCGAGACATGGAAAGGAAAACGATAGGTGTACTCTTAAGAGACAAGAAGAGAGCAGAGTGGGCCAGGGAATAAAGGGGTGTTTAGGACATCTTAGTCGGAATCAAGAAGAAGAAATGGACGTGGACAGGACACGTAACACGAAGGCGAGATAGCCACTGGTCATTACGAGTAACAGAATGGATTCCAAGAGAAGGCAAGTGCGCGAGGGGTAGGCTAAAAGCTAGGTGGGCAGATGAGATTAAAAAGTTTGCGGGTACAACGTGACCGCGGCAAGCGCAGTACCGGTTTCATTGGTCAAACATAGGAGAGGCCTTTGCCCTGCAGTGGGCGCCGTCAGGCTGATGATGATGATGATGATGTCACAGACTGATGTCTCCGGTGCGCGCAGTGGCCGGCCTATCGGGAGAGTCATTCTGGAACACAACGCTACCGCGGCTGCACCCCAGCAACCTTCGGTTGGTGAATCTGCCTCCACCGCTGGCTTCAGCCCACCACCCGGCTGCTCCACCACCGCCGGTGTCCCCGGCCTTCCCCTGGCCATACACACCGGGTCCCTATGTCGACCCCCCACAGGCAGCCGACGGCTCACGTAAGTCTCCGCTATTGTAGAAGTCTTAAAATAGCTCTTTTCCTAGAATGGTGCGTATACACTCTTGATATTCATGTATCGCTTTTTGGTCGAAACAAATGTGCAAGAAACTCTACGAAAGAAGAGTGATCGAAGTCGGGTCTTGTTATCTTCCTGCGCTTTCGTTTCCTTAGTGAAATCACCGGTAGCTTAGCTGAAAAGTGCCAGCTTTGTAATACTAATAATGATCTTCTCCGAGACAAACTTGACTTGGGATTTACGCGTAGATACGTTGGTTTGAGTTACGGAGACCCATGTCAGGCCCGTAGCCAGAAATTTTTTTCGGGCGTGGGCCCACCTGTTAAAAACCTTGAAAACCACCTATTTTTATTACTTTTTCGTGGTAAAACACCCCCCCTCCATCCGAATATCAGGGGGGGGGGGGGGCTATGGCTACGGGCCTGACCCATGTACAAAAAAAAATAGAGGGGGGGGGGGGGGGCGGCGTGAAAGGATGATATTCACAAATTCACTGTACATCAAAACGCCATTTCTTCCTTCTCTTCATCCCCGGTAAAACCAATTAGTCCAGTTGACATCAGTGTTGTCTTACAGTACGCAAAGCAAGAATTTCATTAACGCGCAGTCGGCGTTTTCTGATATTAAACTCTATGTAAGTTCGTAATGATCTAATAACGTCGCGGTTCTTTGCTTTTCATTGCAATCTTATACGCCACTATCCTGTGCCTGAGCAGGGCAGCGCAAGGACTTTCGGGAGTCATTGGGTCTATTTGAGCCCGACGGGATACATGTGCGACAGGGGGGAAACAACCATCGTGGTCGGCCGCTCTCACCATTACATTCGTCGCCTCTGGGTAGCACCAGGCAAGTTCCGGTCTTCAGCGACGCTTTCGAAAACGCGTAATGTAGAATTACAATAGAAACTTTTATGAAGAACTGTCCTCAATACACGCAGTTTACTGAAGATACGGTAATTTCTTTGCCTTGTTCTTTGATAATGCAGCTGCTTAAATTGAAACGCAATAAGTGCACCAGCCGAAGAGCGCCGACCCGGTGTACATGTGAGAAGCACGAGTTAGAAAGCCTTACCTTGTCTGCTATGTTGGCCCCATTAACATTCGTTCTTGATTTTACCAACACCGTTACTTCGAAGTTAATGGACTAGCATACCATGGGCAAATTCATGAAGCCTTTTGTTCGTTAGTACTCTTCGCCAATGTGCACCATCCATCATTAACACTATATTCAAAAGCCACGAATATCTATCGGTAGCACTTTTAGGAGAAGATTCAGCGTAAAATCATTTTGTGTGAATACGGGCACGCTTGTGTCTTGTTTTCTCATGTATTAGGGGTGTAGGTAATGACAGGCATTTGAAGAGAATCATTCATTCGGCGCTTCCGCATTTCTACCGGGTAGATACACAATGGCAGCTTCTGGGGCCTTATTCTCAAAACTTCTTTTTAGCAAGTGCGTTTTTCCATTGGTCAGCCGGCTTCGCTAATGATATGTCCCGCATCGAGACCGGCTGAAATAATCTCTCGCGAAAATTTTTAGCTTAAGGCGTTTTTGTGAATACGGGCCCTGGTGCTTAGCGTTGCCCCTTTTGCACAAACGGCACGACTACACATGAAAGAGAACAACCAAAGCATTCCGAACACAGGACAAGCACAAACCTGCAGATATCCTGCGCTCTCGTTCGGATATAAAGTCTGACCACGAAGCACAGAAAGCTCTCGCGATATACAGTAGTCAAAGTGGCCTGTTTCGAGCGGTGTAGGAAAGGTCTACTGACTCGTGCGAAGGCGTGACACGAAGTTACTCATCAACCTTTAATCCCCTTACTCTTTTCCCACCCCATCCCCAACAGCGGCAACGAGTCGTCCTTTTCTTTCAGTAACGGTCATATTAATTTATCCAATCGGATGTAATGTCTGTCCCAGCTATTGAAACGAATTATTTCAAGCTGGAGTGGTTGCTCACAAACACTTCCTGCGCCCGGTGCAGCCGTCGTTCGCTCTGCCTCCGGCTCCACCGGCGCCGTACGTGCTGCCGGCAGCCGCGGCCCCACCACACGCGGCCCTGGGCCTGGCTACGCCACTCTACGAGCCACCTACCGTGGTGGGCAAGCCGCCACCGCCGCCACCTCCACTGGCGAGCTTGGTGACCTCGGCGCCCCTGTACGACGCCGCGGCCGCCGTGGTCGCGGCCACCGCGGGCAGCGGCGCCGGTCTCAGCGTCGTGGGCGGCGCGACCAGTGGCGGCAGCGGCAGCAGCAGCGCCAGCCGGCTCACGCCCGAGCTGCAGGCGGTTGCGGGCAGTCCAGTGCCGCTGGACTACTCGTCCCAGGCGGCCTTCGGCGAGGAGTACATCGACGTTCAGGGAACCGCCACCCCCGGACTACCAGGACACTCCTGAATGTGGCTGCAGCTGCCGGAGCCGCATTTAGACGGGTGCGCTGCTATTCTACAGATGTTTTTCTAGTTGTGGGTCGCGATTCTAGGATAGGAAGGAACCGGGAGGTATACAGCTCACGGCACACTAAGTGCGGATCACGTAGTGCCTTTAGAACTTCATTAAAGGGGCCCTGCAACACTTTTTGAGCATGCTCAGAAAACGCTGCCGATCGGTAGTCTAGGCTCTCGAGAACACGCGAGCCAAATATTATAGCGCAGCACGCGGCGTGAAATTCACAATAAATTCTCAAAGTCAGCCAGAAATTGCTTTCTTCTCTCGACAAATGACGTTGCGTACTTAAAAATCACTCGTCACCGACGAGTGATTTTTTTGTATCAGCCATTGGCTGATTTGAGCATGGCGCGCTCGGTAGTTACAGAGGCCGCCGCGGGAGGCCGCGACTTGTCCACGCGTGCGTGAGCGATTGCAATGAATATTCGCGTATTCGATGAAAAAAAGGAAGAGAAAAAGCGCTCAAGATCACGAGGCGCGCGTGACGTATTTTCTTTCCCCGTGTCATCCCTCCCTGCTTAGCTTCCAGCGCTTTCGACGAGACGAGAGAAGAGAGAATGCAATTCGCAGCGTGCGAGAAATCTTTGTAACTCCACTGTACTGGACGGATTCCAAAAATTTTTGCGGCAATGAATTCGTGAGGCAATACGCTCCTTTAGTGAATCCATTCCATGGCTACTTGGAAAAGTGTTGCAGGGCCCCTTTAAGAAAAGAGCGAGAAAATGAGATAGTCTGGCAGCTTGGGCAAATGGAACGCCGTGCTTTTTACCAAACCAGGAAACACCCTCTCGAGGTTTCTGGCCTCGACAGGCGTCAGCGTACAACACGCTTCTGAAACCGCAGTTTCGTTTCTTCATGACAATACATTTAAGTGAGATGCTGGTATTACACTTCTTTTATTTATCCTACATCCGCGTATTTCCCCAAGCTGTGCTTAGAAAACTAGATTACTTGCTTGGTTGAGATTACTTGCTTGGTTGAGAATATACTGCCACGTCGGAGTATGCGCGGACCCTGTACGGATGTCATAATGTAGGGCGTCTTCAGTTTATGTGAAGTCCCATAAGCACGAAGGGTTGCTGCAGTGGAGATCACAACGTACGAATGCGGAGTCTTCCCCACAACATCTTGCTCCACGGGCTGAAATCTAGCTAATCGTGCGCAAAATTATGAGGAGGCCCGTTGACTGCTACCACCACCCATGAGTTGCACCAACATAAAGGCGAAGGTAAACCGATGTTTATCAATCTTTCCCTAAGCTGCTTCCCCAACACAGGCTTCCCGTATGGCTTGCCCATGTCCGCCGACCCATTGTCTTCTCGCCTTGTACAATCAGCTGTATCATCGATGTGGTCCCTGGAGAGATCACGACGCTGTCGTTTAACTTAATTAGCAGCGTGCAGTTCGTGTCGTGCTCACTCCAGCTCTAACCACCGTTGCTTGTCAAATTAGCGTTCAAGCTCGCCGCGGCAAGCTCCGATACCGCCTCCCGTTCGGCGAGGCCACACGAAAATTTAGTCCCTGCTTCTTCCGCACATTTTAGAGCTACACATACCCATTCGACCGGTGAAGTTGACAACACTGCAGCAGCTAAGCAGACAGACAGCACAAGTCACCTACCTCGCACACCGCGTAATTAACAGGTGGGCTGGACTAGAAAAGGCAAACATCACAATAATCTAAGCCAGGCCTCTCTTGCACGATATCGACCATAACCTCTGGTGCGAGCTCCATCACAAATGGCATTACCATGTCACCACGACAGGACACGCCGATTACTCGCATTGCAATTGTCACCGGGTTCATTTTGCATGCCTGCCATGGCATTACAACCGTAGTATAGTAGTGGCATACCGTGATGGTCAGTATTCCATTGCTATGATACTATTACAATCGCTAACAGAATGCCACGGAATGATAACGAAGTCATACCATTCACTGTCGCTAACAGATGGGTAGATCTTTTGCACCGCCCCCTAAAGGCATCCCTGAATGCACAGTCGCACAATACGCAATGGCCTTTCGGTCACGTCCTTGGTTCTAGTTTTATGCACTCCGTTGGTTGCCCTCGAGTAAAAACTGCAGAGCACGGCCACAGAGTAGGTTTTTGGCTCTCATCTACGCTAACAAGGCGAGCTTTTCGACTCGGTTGCCACACTACCAACCACAGACTCAACCGACAGTCATACAGTTGTGAAGTGCCTTTTGGTGTCTTCGACCAGCTGTACTTCGCACCCATTAAATCTCGCCACGTGTCCTGCTTGACTCGGAGGCCTCGGCTAAAATCTTCGTTTACCGGGACTCGGTGACCAGACATCTGCAACGCTAAAATGTCCACGCCTATCACTTGCTTCAACTGTACACTTTAACCGTCGTCATCAAGAAGCACTCCTACACCATCTTCGTATGACAGGCTGAAACCAGCTTTCATCGAGCGCCGTGTACTGCTTGCACAGTACACATTTGGCTTTCCAAACTTTGCGATTTCATTCGTACAGATGCTCCGTCAACCAGCAGCACAGCCACCCACTGTCAAGCGGATATTGTTGAGGCTCCTATAAGCTTCTGGTCACCTGGAGTTACTGCCAAATCACCATGCAGAAAACTCACCGGTTGTTCACAAAGACGACCAAGTTCATTCTTTTCAAGTCATCACGAGACAGGATCGAGCCACGTTCCCGGTACAACGCAAGTGCCTGAAGCTGGGAGCATGCGGCAATGTGGCGGACCGCTATCTGCTTGCCAGACGCAGCGCAGATCATTACGATAAGATATTGATGGTCTTGTTCTGAATGCGAGTTTTCCTTTTTTTTTTTTTATGTGTACACAGCACCTTCATTCCTCGGCTGACTCCACAGCGGTGTCGATGATCAGGGCCCGTATTCAGAGCTCTTCATTCGTAGGCATCCTTTGCTATTGGCTGGTCGCCTTTACTATTAAACAGCCCCAGCATGAGGATTGGGTTGCAATTCTTCCTACGAACATTCTAAAGCTGAACCATTTCAGCTTAGCAACTATAAGGGGTTCATACTGTGTCATGATCTGAGCTTGTGCCACAAATCATAACCACATACAGCATCCTGTGATCCGAGTGACACGCAGGTAGCAAGGTAGTGCTGATTAGAGGTGTGCACGGGCTTCGGGTAACCCGAAAGCCCGAGCCCGGCCCGGCCCGCGGGCCGGGTTCGGGCGGGCTAACGTCTTCGCGTTTCGGGCCCGGGCCGGGCTCGGGCTACATTGTTTGTTGTTGGGCGGGCCGTGCCCGATGCAAAGCCCAAATCAAGACCAAGATATAGACGTTATGCCGCAACTGTTTTCCAACGCGTAGCGCCTTCTCCGCGACCGTCCCCCCACCCCCTTTCTCAGTTCTCCTTTCCTTTAGCCACTTTAAACGCATGGAGAGAAAGTGAAATTACACACGATGAGCTTTGTGATGATCTACACACGGAATATTCCTCTCTCCACATCTGAGGTACTAAACTTCTGGAAGAACAAACAGTCTAAATATTCACGCTTACTATGCTTGCGAAAAAGATATTGGCAATTGCGGCTACCAGCGCGAGCAACGACCGGACCTTCAGTTGGGCGGGATATACGCAGGCGCGCCGCACTTCACTGAAGCCTGAATCATTGGGCAGCTTATTTTTACACGACAACTTGTAACTGTTGCATATAGTGACTGTCACATGTCGTTGGCTCATGTTTCACTTTGATATGTTGAATAAAATGCCACATTATCAGAAAACGACGCCTTGTCTCCTCAACAAACCTTCATAATATCAGGCCGGACCGGGCCGCGCCCGGGCTTTTGTTTTTGTACGTCGGGCCGGGCCGGGCGGGCTCGCAACCCTCTAGCGTCGGGCTCGGGCGGGCCTTCGACGCAGCCAGCGGGCCCGGGCCGGGCTCGGGCTTGAAAATTCGGCCCGTGCACAGCTCTAGTGCTGATACCTTAGTTGCCCTTACTAGGGCATTGAAACCTTCGCGCGGTTTGATGATCGCGAAAAAGAATGATATTCGAATTTAGGCAGGATAAGTTTGGTCTACTGAGAACCTAAAGCGTTTTGAAAACGATAATTTTGACGGGAGAGGGTGCTGAAGTTCGCTCTTCGTGTTTGTTAAGCTGAATGGTGAGTTCCAAACTTGTTGTTTCTTTACGTCCTCGCTCAACAGGCACCATTACTGCTCATAGTTTACGTTGTGGCGCAGTAGCCAGCGATCTTTGCCATCGGTAATTGTTAATCCTCTACAATTAGCGCGTAAACAGGAGAAATAAACGTTTATTGTTCTATAGGATGTGTTTTTGCGTGAGGTCCAAAACAGCATGCACACTACGTATCATACGTTAACGTCTCTTATATGTGGATACTTACTTACTCTCCCTTACGCTTATTTTCGTTTCTCTTGCAGGTGACGTGTCAGAAGAGAAACGCATCTCACGTGACTACTCCCAGGGCTTTTTCATTGCGTCACGATTCATCTCTACGTCGTTTCGTTGGCTGTGATAAGGCGCGGGTAACGAGCACGTGAGGAGTCTCGGTTGCCTCTCTTTTGTCTTACTCCCCCCACGCGCGGATCAGTTTATTTTCTTTGTTGCTTTGCTACTCTCTTTTACTTCCTCTAAAACGCCTTCCTTTGAATGATTTCTATGTATGAATCGGGAATCTTCCGCGGAGACTATCGGCTCCTACTTGAGTTGGCACACCTCTTAGTTCGCGTAAGCTTCCCTTCTGACGCAACTTCCGCCACCGTTTTCTTCTGGTCAGTATAGGGGAAGCATAGCTCGAAGAGTAAACGCACAAGGAGTGACACGGTTCCACTGCACCCAACTTCGAAGCCATGTAGTCTACGCGTGTTACGCGATTGCTTTACCTGACTCCCTTTTGACTATTGGTGAAAGGTGGCGATTGTAACTGTGCTGGTGATAGGTGGTGACAGCGCAGGTATTTCGCTACAGGTGAAACGCGAGTGAAAGTTCTGACTTCAGAACTCCTGAGCTCATGAGGAATATAGTCTACGCGGGCTACGCGAGTCATTTCCTGGCTCTCTCAGAACTATCGGTGATAGGCGAGCGTCGTAACTATACGCGGTGATGAGTGGTAATTGCAGATATACTTCACCACCACTGATGTACGAATTGAAAGTTATGGCTTCTGCACAAATCGCGCGCACGTCACTTCGCTTTTCTAAAAACTAATTGACCGCTCTGTGAGCACCACTGAACGGAAGGTGCACGACGGTTTCCTAGCTAGCCGGCACTTTCTACAGACTTTATAGCAAAGAGCCAATGGTTGTGACGCGGCCGACTTAGATTTAAGCGAATCGCGCAATTCGCGCGGCTTTCACACGGCGTGTACGCCCATGCCGTCTTGAATTTTCTGACACTCATTATCGCATCGCTATGCTTCGCTCAGCAGCTTGCCAAGACAACCGCCTGACAAGCATGTGAAGGGTCTGTTAATGAATTTCAGTGGAGGTGAGGTTACTCCACATACGGACTAACTGCATAAGTTGCTATAGTGAGGTCCTGCGTTAGTGTGTTTGCTGGCGCTGAAAATTGCATGCCGAATATAATGTGGATGCGGTCGGCAGTGCGGAAACGTGCATGTGGCGTGTTCGATTTCAGAGTGCGTCATGAACTCCAACACTGTCGCCGCGGAACTTTCTTTGTTATTTTAGTTCGTCTTCGTCTTGTGTCAACGCTCACGTGTGTACGCTTAGTCGCTGTTCTAGGCTTACGGTTGTAGCTTGTTGCTCTTCATTGTCGGCGTCCGTGCTTTAGATACACCAGGTAGAATCTAAAAACAAACAAGGAAAAAAAAAACGACGCGAGAACCAAGAAGAGCGATACCTCAATATCCCTACGAGGCATGACTACAGCTAGCATACCACTGTTCTTGGCTGTGCTGTCGTCTTTCCGCATTTTTCTCACTTGCAAGGAACGAATGAAGGCTGACATCTTATGTACGGGGCGTAAAAGCGCACACTTAAAAAAACGCGTCGATATACCTCAACCTTGTTTCGGCATCTACTCCACGCCAGCTGAGGTGCTGACACGTTTTTCTTTCAACGCATGCGAGGGTGAATGTTTTATCGTTAAGCGTCCGCACTGGGAAGTCGTTGCAACTGTTTGGCGGGCAAGGAAGTTGCTCGCTGGTGCCGTACATGTACTCTCATCACTCAACAAACTTACTCGTGACTTCGCGAGTACGTACGCGCGACATGCAGCTGATTTTTCTCGTTCAGTCTGAAGCGATCGAATGGATACTATTGCAACGCCGAAGGGCGCACTGTGATCAGTGAAGCAAGGAGTCGGTATCGATGCACCGCATTGATCGAAATCTCGACAATACAACATTTTAAATGAGAATTCCCGAGCAATGCTGCCAATTTGAGAACGAGAGATAAGCATAGGATAACGCTGGATGGCAGCAACACAGCTGGGTTTAGTATTCGGATGGAATACTAATGTCATCCAGCAGAAGGTTTAGAAGAAAGGACAGGAAACAAATGGGTGTTAACGACATTTTAGTCGAAATCAAGAAGAAGAAATGGGCATGGGCAGGGCACGTAGCACGTATGCAAAATAACCGCTGGTCATTAAGAGGATTCCAAGAGAAGGCAAACGCGCGATGCGGAGCAAGGAAGTTAGGTGGCCAGATGAAATTAACAAGATCGTGGGTATAACGTGGCCACGGTAAGCACTGGACCGGGTTGATTGGTGGAACATGGGAGAGGCCTTTGTCCTGCAGTGGGCGTAGTCAGGCTGATTATGATGATGATAGAAGAAATGACAAGAAACAGATTGGAATGATGGGGTGCGAGATTGTAGATAAGGAGGATTATGGAGGACGAGTGTAACCTGTGTAGTATTTTCGATGCGTTTGAGAAGATGAACTGCGCGCGCAATCGAAACGGTCATTCCTGGCCTCCGTTGTACGAGCGTTTGTTGTACTAAGAGATCAAGATTACAGCATCATAACGCTCACTAACGCACATTATAGCCCTGAATGTACTGACGCGCAGAAACAACTGGGACATGAATACCAGCACTATTGTTACGCTTAGGCGTGAAACGTGTGCACCGCTACTAAGGTTTACAAGGTGTGCATCAGCTTGCCAGGCCTTGCCATGCTGAGTATTTGAGATCGCTGATCGCTGGATGGCTCTATCTTTCATTTCATCACTCAAAACATTACGCGTCATGTTGGGGTCTTCGTGTTTACGCCCTTCTTTCGTGTTCTGGGAGAACCGAGTCTCCAGGTTTACATCTGCAGAAATAAGCCTTGCGATCAGGTTTGTGCTCGAGTGTGACGGCTGCTCGTCACCTCACGCCACCCTTGGTTGCAGATGAAACGCACAATTTTGCAGCTAACACCATCTCCATTCAGTGCGCCACCTGTTGTGGCGCAGAACATGGTAACATTAGTCGTTTTTCTTGTGCTGTGCTTGGCCGATAGGTGTTCGTGTGCTAGCTGTACGTTGTAGCTCTTTTTTTTATCTTCAGCGCTGTGTCGCATGGGAACTATTTTGCATGTGTTGCTTTGACATGCGATTATCGGACGTACATGTATAGGCTGGTCCAGTCAGCAGAGAGGGAATCGCTTACATTTGCATGTTTCACTCGGAGTAAGCAGCGTGGACTTTGGTCGTGCGGAACACTTGGCACTTACAGGCACCCCAAATCAGTATATTCCTACAAGATTTTGCAAAATCACTGTCTTCACGGCATTTTCTCATCTCGATTTCCAAGCGCAACATGTTTGAAAGGCTATCTGTACTTTTGATTTCTTTTTTTTTTCGATACGAGCATCTGCCACAAACTATTGAGGCTATTACCTATCCACCAACAACGGCACTGGTAGAGATCTTGTCCAATCAAATGGCAAGAAAGGTTAGCAGGATAGAAGACCCAGCGTTATTATCCACTTTGCACTGTTTCTGGCTACATTTTCCTTCTGTTTATAAAGGGATAGAACACGACTGCTAGAAAGTTCTGTCAGTTTCATCATGCTCGATGTACCGGTAACATTTGACCTGTTAAATTATACTTTTCCGAAAAAAAGAAATCCCCATTTTCACAAATTTGGTACGTACCGCAGTTGTTTCTACAATGACCAGATCAGGTCATTATCTGTCATCATTACCTGTTACTTAATAGCCACAACTTAATACGTGCAAGTCTTAAATATAGCTGTCCCAATGCATGACGACTTAAAGGGGCTATGACACGGTCACCCACTAAATTGCGGCTTTCAGCGAAAAATTGAAGTAGAGGGTCTATTGTCCTGTACGTATATGAAAAGTGGACTGTAAAAGAATATTTCGTTGCAACATGAGCCCTACAAGTCGCCGTCTATAAACCCCGCCCACTGCCGGCGACCGCCATTTTGTCATAGCATGTGTGACGTAATGTGCTTCATGGAGTGGAGCCATCGCCTTCTACCCAAGTTTCAGTCGCTGCAAATCGCTCAGTTTTCAATGTCAAGCTGAATAAAGTTGAAATAGCTCCATTGTACGCTCAGCTCACCACGCAACAAAATCGTTGGCCTGAATACAGACGCTCGCAAAGCAGTCGGCTTGTTGCGCTACGGCTTGCGAGTGCGCCAGTGTTGTCAGACTTTGGGGCCGCTCGCGTGTTCATAAAAATATTCATCGTAAATTAAGTTCTCGACCAAATGCGCTAAAATTTCGCCAGCTTGTTTGTGAATATCCAAGGATTACCCCACGTAACACAGACTGTGAGCGAAAAGTGGGCGTCATGGCCCCTTTAAAAATGCGTAAACCGCTAACGAATCTGTGTGAAATACCGGAGGCAACTGCACAAGTTGAAGTTACCTGGAGAATCTGGTGCGCTAACAGCAAACAAAGCAAAATCCACTGGCGAATGTACACACGAAGATTTGTTCTTCGGTGATGATCTTACCATGACCTTCGCAAGAGCATGCGGAGGTCACGTCATTACAAACAATAGCCAAGACAAGCGCACCTTATACTTTGTAATTACCAGGTAAACGTACGTGTTCATCACCTCCAGGTTTTTTTTTTTTTTTAATGTATCCGGAGTGTTGGAAGGCACTTAAAAATTCACAAAAAAGAAATCCGTGATGTATTCTATTCGAGACAAACGTGAAAAGTCAGCTACTTAGCAATCTAGGCTTGCGGACACCACGACTTAGTTGCACGCAATATAGAATCTATTCTAACATTAGTCGAGAAATCGGTTATTGCACGCGCGAAAATACTTTTCCAGCGGCTACTGTGGCGGAGAGGTACAGGCCGGAGCAGCTCGAACTCGAAAAGCGAAATTGAAACAATTGAAACATTGTAGAAGCGTGAAGCAGATGTGACAAAAGCGCGCTTAACCTGTATCTCACCGCAGGATAGGCCAGTGTATGCAAAAAGAAAAATGATAATAATAATTAGAAACAAACTAAAAAACCAGCAGTGCTATTACGTCAAATGCGTGAAGTAAGTTTCCTTCGTAGGACTAATTTGATGTATCACGTATTCTCAATTCGTGCTTAGCCGGGTCATGGTAGTACAAGTCTGGAGCTCCGAAACGCCACACTGAGTTAAGTTGTTCCCTCGACGTGGGAAAACTACTTACAACTGCGTCCATTGTCAGAGAACAGCGACTGCATGAGCCCAGAACGGTCCTTCCCAGTTTAAAAGTGTTGGCCGGGGAAATGACTCGTATCTGTCGGGAACCTGGAAGGTGCAAAGAACAAGCGATTCAGTTTAAGCTGTGGCTTACACGAACGTGGCGCGTTGGTGTTAGGCCACGAAGCGAAGGAAAAGGAATCCTATGTTCTCATATAAAACACCGTAGTACCTGTTGGGACGTTTGCCAATCAGTGTCAACCCCTATTGTCGCATGTGCCCGTTCGCTGTCTCCCAACGGCATTTCATCGTCATCATGCGTAAACCACCGTCTTAAACCTTGAGCGCGCGGTAGTGCATAAAAAGAGATTTTTTGTCATCTTACTTTTCATTTCGAGGAGCCATTTATATGCTTATTAAGAGCAAATCGCGCACAATCACAGTCAGACTACCACCGCCTTCGTTCACGTCTATAGATAACACGTGAAGCGATATCGATCTGCCATTCGCATACCTCGTAAAAAGCCCCCCGTGATACGCTGTCTGCGCTGTGTATTTTGGACGTGCTAGTTAGCTGTGCGCCACTGTTCCTTCGTAAAGGCGTTTCTCGTCGTGGTCGTTGTTGTCGTCAAAGATGTAAACCTTTTACGTGCTGTGCTACAGCGGCAGAGCGAAGCGAGAGCTGCTATCAACGAATACCCCCCGCGAGCCACTTAGCATCCTGCCGATGTGCCAACGGAGACCACAATTGCCGTTTAAATATACCGTAACACTGCATGCCGGAAACACCAAATGGCAGATGCAAACCACGCACAAACTTCCACGTGTTACGTGCGACCTCTTTACGGTGCTCTATTGAGCACTATAAAGTCAGTTGTTTGAGTTATACTAATATAAAAGCATTTCGCTGCAGCTGATCGTTCTCTGCAACCCTCCAGCAGAAGGTCTAAGTTGAACTTATATACAATTCGTAGTTGTGCTTAAACGTTAGAGTCGGATGCGCTTACGCAGTTATCAGCGTTAATTCTTCCAGGAGTAAAACGCACTGACCTACTGATTAGGTACAGTCAAGCCATCTGATGACAGTGAAGTTATCTGCCTTTGCGGTATAGCTATTGTAACAGTTCGCGTGCAATGAATCCACATTCGCTGGTGAGACTGGGCCCCGTTCTATAGTTGCGGGGCTTTCTCGTGAGCAAGTTGTATCTTGAGTCGCTGTTTTGTACCTCAGATCCGAGAATTGCTCCGATTCTCCTCTGAACCTGTTGTCCACCCAAAATACCGTAAACATGTGCCCGTTACAATAGGTTTTATCCCATTAGTAGCTTTCGAAGCAAACATAACAACAAAACGCACACTGCAAACGTTGCAGAATATCTGTCATGAGGTGGTTAGGTTCTCAAGTATCGTCTCGACAGTGCAGTAATTATATTGACAGAACTTAACGTTTTGTGGTTATACATGGCTTTACTGAAAAAAAGAAAAGTATTCCACGACGGTTTATGCTACCCGAATCATATATGTCAGCGTTGGCGTCGTTGGGGCTGCTCTACCGCGTTTCATTTCACAAGTGCGGCAAGTTTCTTCAGACGTAGGAGCCACAGACGTAGTAGCCTTTCATTTCTGCATCAAACATCGCGAAGAAAATTTCACGCGCTACCACGGATCACTTCGCTCATTTCATTGTTTTCCCGTTAATTCATGGAGGGATATGTCACGCGCTTGAGGTATATATTTGTCAAGTTACAGTCCATTTTTGTCAATAAATTACAATATTTTAGATTTATCTATAGTGCGTAGTTGCGGCTTCGGGTAAAATGGTGTCTCAATTTTACTTGCAATTAAATCTGTGTGCCTCATTAAAAATGTGTGTGAATCTAACTTTTATTGCGCATCTTTCGCAAAATTGTCTCTTCTAGGCAGAACAGAGACTTGATTGCTTGTGGCCCTTACTTTTCTTTCTTGCTTCTTTGTTAAAATACAATTGGCTGTACTGAGGCGCGCCTTCATGAGGAAGCCTACCTGCCTGCTCACCTGAAATGTGCCACTCGAATATGATCCTATCGTAACACTACATGGATCCCCAACAACATGAATCGGAGTGAGAGAGCGTTTTCTTCCTTTTTTTTTTTCATTTTTGCAAGAATCTTCGACAGAAAACCGCGCGACCCAGGATCACTTTTTTTTTTTCAGATTGCATAACCCACGTGAATTGACATACTTTACCGACATGTACAAAACATTTTTCGGTTGCTAGCAACAGTTTGTGCTCATGTTTTCTCGGGTACCTTAAGCTTTTTTTACACGATACGGAGACAGAAAATGCTGAATATTGTAAGTTCTCGTACGTTATCACTTTATGAGATCTCAGTTCAAGATTATCCGATAAAGACTAACTCACGCGGTCTGTTACCACAGTGGAAAAAGTGCTAGTAAGGCGCCTTCCGTTGGAGGCAACGCTGTGAAGAGATTGCAGTACCTTTAAAAAAAAAAGAAAGAGAATGAGTGACATCGCCAACTGTTGCGTATGTTTTAGTTGAGTTGCGCGCCAGTAGTGTTTTCTTTTTTTATTTTATTTTAGCCTTTATAGTACAAAGCAGCCTGTAGGGCGGCATGACATTACTGCGTTTTAACAGCCCTGTCTCGCTTACCGCCAATTCATGTTTCGTAACAGCGCCACTCAAAAACACGAAAAAAAAAAATGCCTATCAGGCGACACCTTTAGCATTCTTCCCAATGCGTTTCATTAGAACGCTGCCAGGCTTCAAGTGCACCAGCTATACAGCCCCTAGAAAATTAACGCACAATACTATAGTTCTCGCATTTCTCTCGCCGAAATTTCGCTTGTGCGCTCCGAACATTTCTAGCATACATAGCTTTCAAGTAAAGCTGTTAAAGCCGTCACATTTCATCGTGACCTAAAACACCGACTAGGACCTCGATTCGGTGCTACGAAACTGTCGAGGAATCTTGTCACGCGTAGTTAGTACCTCGTCTGTATACACGCGCTTGCCTCTCAGCGCGACTTCCAGCGAACCCTAGAGTTTGGCTCTGTCTAAACCTTTTCACAGAAGACTCCATGAGGACCGCCATAATCTTCTCTGGGCTGTGGTAAATAGGCGTGGCCCCCCCCCCCTCAAAAAACGCACTGCCGAGGCAGTGACGTAAGCCTTCGTACTCCCGTTCCACAGTCCAGAAAGGAGGTGCATCTTCTCTTCTGTGAAAAGGTCTACATCGCGGGGTGACACTAAACGAACATAGTTAACGCACACACAGCCACATCTCGAATCTATTTTCGCAGAGACGAAGCTATATTTTTGCCCCTGTAGTTCGCAAAGGAATAGCAGTACAAATGAGCACATTTATTTATTTTCGCAGTGAAGCGGTAACATAGCGCACTTTATTAAGTTCAGGAAACTCCCACGCCTTACCTGTCGGCAATAACATTCCGGTTGTCATGCTGCTCGTAACAGCGATCTACCCTTGTCAGCTTTTCTATCTCGTACTATCTGCAGTATTTTAGCCCTTACATTGGAAATAACAACTCTGACAGAGTCTCTGACTCTCCGCGTTAAAGGAACGACAATATATCGCTCGTAACTCAACCTTTACTATACTCGGCGACAGCTTATCTTGACACTGGAGCGAAGGCTACGGAGGCGGGGCTTCCGCACATTCGTGTTGCTCCGCAAATAGTAGGGCAGCTTGCGGCTGGTTTCGGTTTTGCTCGCTCAGATCGTTAACGCGTTTAGAAAAACGTATACATGAAAATTATGAATGGGAGAAACATTTCGATTGTTCAGTGTACATTGTTGTGTCCTATTACGAGTATATTTTTCTTGGAGAACTAAACAGCGCGTTTGTGGCCGCTCAGTGACGTCATGGACGTCATGTTTCCTTGGAAAACGGATGGGCTGAAAGGGCTGTGCTGTCAAATGGAAAGAAAAGGAAAGCATTCTTGCAAGGGGAACGATAACCGTATTTTACCTACAACTTCCCGCAACTGTTTAAGTCTCAAAATAAATAAAGCAGCATTTATTTCAGCAAGGCAAATGAGAATATTATCAGTAAACTTCAGTACTATTTTTCTGGCGGGGCATCAGGCATGCGCTTTGGTTCTGTAGCTTCCACAGTGCTGTCAAGGAAACTTGTCGCCGAGTATAGTTACGATTCATTTTATTTATGTGCTTGCAGAAAACTTTCTTCGCTCGATCACTGATCTTATACATTTCATTACAGCGGTTGATTTCACGACAGCTAGTTCGCTATGTATATGGATTAGTACACACCAGTGTTGTTCGCTTTACCGCCTCACAAAGGTTAGACATCACCACCTTGCTTGTAGTCAGATAAGGTTTAGGTGACTCGCTCGTTTTTTTTATTCAACAGGGTAATCCAGTGTCAAATTTTGTTCCCGCGGGTCGAAACGCACAATGGTTACCGCGGCACTTAGTCGTCTACAGGTCCGATTAATGCTCGCCTGTGGAATACTGCGGTCGGAAAGAACACGGCGGTGTTGCGCTGCCCGAATTCGCGATAACTGGTCAGGCTGAAAGAAAGAAACATAAAAGTTCAGTGACCAAAGGCTGCGTAATGCTTCGACGAGGACTGCAAAATGTCCACGCGTAGTGCCGTACCTCGCACAAATCTAAAAGGTACAGGCCGGAAGATGAAAGCAGAAGCGTACATAACAGTGAGAAGATTGCTTTCAAGAGATGCGCGCGACACGAACCTTAAACTAAACGTGAGTGCAGAGGCTGCCTCACCAGGCCGATCATCATAGCTTCGTCCCACAGTGCAACAAGTGAAAGTGCACTTGAGAAAACACTACCGAAGCTACGGAAAGAGGGAAAGAGAGAACTATGCGTGGCCAGCATCTAAGGTTTACAGCGAGTAGTGGCCTCAGCCAAAGAGTCCAACGGACTTAGCTGCCCTCGCTCGGTGGAGCACTTCGAGCTGGCCCGTCGTAATGGGGCTGGGCAGCGCCGCCTACATTGCCGCGTGCCGGCATGTTCAATATGTGTGAGCTGCGGTGCACTTGCGCAAGCACATACCTCGCGGAAGAGCATTGCACATTTATCGCAGTACGGTTTGACGCTCTTGCAAGTTGCACTACCATAGTTGCATCGTATATGTGTATGTTCTTTCTTCTTTTTTTATGAACTTCGGCGTCACGAGTACCCCCTCAGCGTGTCCTGACAGAATATGGCAGGACGAGAATCAGTAGGGCGCGTCTTCGCGTAAATGACTTGTTTGTGATATGAGCCCTGAAACCAGTAGCCTTAGCTTTCGGCAGCCGTTCTTTCACAGGCGCACAAACGGTACTCGCTTCGCAGGAAGGATTATTCGCGTTCAAGCGGGGTTCGTTTATAACTGTGTCAATAAAGCAAGCGCACAACAAAGCATACCAGCTAGACTGAAACGCAGCGTTTAAAGCTTTTGCGAAGAGTACCTGTCAAGAGTCAGGAAACTTTGCTTCGACACACGCGGTAACATTCTTTTTTTTCGTGCACGTTGCTGCCAGGAATTTTTCGTTTTCCTTTCAATGTGTGTTTGTGCGTGTCTGTACTTGTGTCACGCGGATTCGTCAACATCTGTTCTTTCATTTTTCAAAAAGGAAAAAAAGAAAAAAAAAGCTTTTGGCAATGAAGCTTATCTTCAGGGGACGCCCCTAAATGTACATCTCGCCATGAATGTGGTTCTTTTTCATAAAACACTGCTGAGCACGAGAGCTTGGGAAGTAAATGTCACTGGCGTTCCCCCCCCAAGCGCGCGAGCGGTTCTGTCAAGCTTAATTTTCTTCCAGTTATCAACAACTCTTATTACTAATGACTGAGGTCCCATTTTTCCCAGAAATTTAAGACTACGATAGGTTTCTAAACTTTGTATTAACTCACAAACTGTTGACCTTCCTTATTTATCTGGTTTAGTAACTGGATGGCCTCCACATCCTTTTTATTTTAATTTTTTTATACAACCATCCGGTGAAAATTTGTGAGTAGCCCTCGAATGAACTTCGTGATGTCTATTTAATCTCCCGGCCTTACGCGAAAATGTACTCTCACTACGAAACGTCTTCTTGTGAATGCGAGTCGCAGTGAGTTTTGTACCTCGTTTCTGTTCCTACATATATTCGCTAAGTGCGGCACCAACCGTTTCGACCCGTGAATGCCTACAGGCTGGTCTCCTATTTTAAGTGGCTAAAATGCACAATACGTTCAGACCACTCAAGAGAAGGTGAGAATCAAGCCATCAGAGCCAGCGGGAATGACTGGTCTAAAGGCTACACACGAGATAACCATTTATCGCTTAGCGTCGTCGCTTCAAAACGATCAGAGTGAGGAAATAAACTGTGTTTGTAGTGGCCCCGAAAGTGTAAACGTTCACTGTGACCCCTTAAAACACGAGGATTTTGTAGCTCCGAGACGTAAAGCTTGCATGAGTGTGAAGTTTACGTGGAAGCGTACTGTGGTGTGTCTTTTCTCCTATCGTTCCTTAAAGGGGCCCTGGAGCACAACTAGAAGAACCTGTAGTTTCTCCACACATGACGTTTACTGTTTGCCATCGTTACAAAGAGTGCTACCGATAATGCTGTACTAGTCGCAGTGTTTCCAACTTGTTACCTGGAATACAAATTCGCGGTCGCGTTGCTCCTTTTGCGGTTTGGGCGAGCAACAGTTACAAAAGAGGAAATTTAGTCAACTGAATTCATGCGTTCGTTCGTTCATTCACCCGCGATTCGATTCAAATTTCAATACGAGGTTCGGGTTACGCTGCAGTGCGGAACAGCGCCCCGTCAATCACGGCCGTTATTGAAGCGGCGACCAGCTTGTTAATAACACGTGATTCGGTGAGGGCCTTAAACGCCTCGTACAGTCGTTCGCTCAGTACTACGGTTAAAGTTAACGGATCAAGAGAGACAGTCCATAGATATTGGGTCATCTTAGTTCATTGTATTTTATTTTGAAGACAATGCCTCCCCGGGTTTCTTCCACCCACAATTTGTAACGTCCGATTTCCGACGATAAATATGGGACGATACCGAAAGCACTGCTAAACTAATAGCTCTCTAGCTGTCAATCTATAAGCGCCAGCTGTCACGTGGGAGAAATACTAGCTGTTAATCTCAAAGTACTACCCATCACGTGGGAGGAATGCTAGCTGTCACTCTCAGGTAGTGCTAGCCGTCATGTGGAAGGGATGCTAGCTGTCAATTTCAGTGTTGTAACTGTCACCTGGGAGCAAAGATAGCTGTCAATCTCGAAATGCTAGTTGTCACGCAGGAGAAATTCTAGCTGTCACTCTTCAAGTACTACCTCTCACGTGGGAGCAATTATGTCTATTGATGGCTAATGCTCTCTAGCGTCATTCAAATGATGGCAAATGCCGGCAAATTATAGACTAACGCTGGCTACCGGCTGTTATAACACCAGCACTGTCTTCACTCAATCCCATTCCAGTTACTGAGCTGTTTACCAATTTATCAACAACGCGATTACGTTCTGAGCGTTCCCTTTAACAATAATGGTAGCCTTAACCACCACTGCCGCAACAGGAGGCTTGACGTAGCAGTTGTAACGAAGAACCGCGAACGTGGTTTAAGGGAGCGAAGAGGTGGATAGCAGTGTTTCCAGGGCCTCTTTAATCGTAGTATAGGGTTGTCAATACCGTCCTCTCAGAGCCTGCTGTTCTGCAGCGAAACAGCCGGGCGAAGTTTCTTTTCTGCCTCGAGATGAAGCAAAAATGAACGGCAGCCTTTTTCATTGGTGCTTTCTGTGTTGTCGCGGCCCCTGCAGGTGCCGTTGGTGCTGCGTGTTTGACGTTGTTGTTGTTGTTGCTGTTGTTACCGTAGCACGCCTCGTGGGCGTTTTGTGTGTGCGTGTGTGTGTCTGTATTTCGCCTTTCTCCAGACCTCCTTTCCCAACTGTAATCCGAGCACCACCACCACCGCCGACGACTTGTGTGAACTGTGTACTTGTGCGTGTATTTGTAAAATGAATTATGCCGAAGTCTGGACATTAGTAAAATCCAAGCAACGTGGGAGAAAAAGATACAAAAAAAAAAAGAAAGGATGAAAAAAAGATTTTGTTCGCCTGCATCTTCACTCACTGGTGTCGTGTTTTCAGCTTCGTGTGTGAGTTGTTCTTCCCTGCGAAACATGGCTGACATGACATGCACGTTCGTGTAGAAGACGAATTTGAGACGAACGTGTAGTGAACACCACTTGGTTTTGCTTTCTTACAGAAGCGACACGAAGTTTCTTTTTTTCTTTTTTCTACAAGCAGTAAGATTTGAAATGCCTAATGTCAGGAAGAATAATCAGCCTGCAAGCCTCCTTGATTGACCAGCCTGTAAATGCGAGTGCTTCGCCCCGGCAGAGTTGATGCCTCAGGTAGCATGCGAGGGTTCACTGGTCAGCTTCTACCTCGTGCGAACATGACGTGCCACGTGACGCCCTCTGACAGAAAGAGTGTTCTACACACGAGTGGCGCTGGCTAACACTCCCGTGGATTAAACGCACATAGCTACCGAAGAAAGTTGACGAAGGAGCACCCTCCGTGTTAGCTCAAATGGTAGAACATCGGACTCGTTATTTGAAGGTTGTGGGTTCGGATCCCACCGACGGAAACGGTGCTTTTTCGTCCGCTGAATTTCTGTGCAGTTTACGCAATGACCATCACACTACAGCGAAAAACGACAAATCATGTTCCCCACGTTTTCCTTGACTTAAAAGTCTGTGTCATGAGTTGTAGCTGTAAATGTAGCATTTCGTATCTACTTTTACATCGAACGTAACGATGTAGTGCGAGAATCGCTTCAATCGCCAATATTTCCTAAAATAAGCTGCAGCGCGACGCTCTATTCCCAGCTCCCCCTGCATCTGTAACTGCATTTAAATTCTGAAACGTATACGTTTAGAAATACTCCGTTCTTGGAAATCGGTTGCAGAGCCACTGGAAGTCACAATTGCAGGAAATTACGCCCAACAGGTGTTCGCATGCGGCGTTTTCTGTTTGTGTTTTAAGTTTATGCTGACATTATGTCATCCTAACTGCTATCATATACCCACAGCAAAAAGAGGACGAACGGGACACACGTATTACGGCGCCTCATATATTAATATCTAAATATGATCATCAAGTAACTGCAGCCCCCTATCTTTGCATCTGGCACTTTTCGTAGTTGTGGGTGAACCCTCCATTGAGGCTTCTCACATCGATTTCCGGATTCTTTGACTTCGTTATGCTCGTCATTTTAAACCAACGAAAGCCGTAGACAAACTTGCTCGAAAATTTACAATACCGACGAATATGGTGCTCTTAAATTGAATTTACAGCCGGCGTCATAAGTTTCGAGACCACCAGGTCTGAGAAAATTGTGAATTTTCCAGCAATTTGTCACTTTATTTCAGTCGCACTGTACAACACATGTTGTTAGCGCGTTTTAGGAACAGGCCGGGAATCCAAATCCAAGGCTGCCTGCCTAAGCAGCGGAAATGTCCAGCTTTTTTTTGTTGTGTGTCTCGTGGTCTATGAACTTCTCACGCTGACTGTACGTATCTGTACACTGAACGTATCACGCAAAGTATACACGTAGTACACATCTCAATGTTGACAAACTGAACTGTTAAACATACAGGTATACGCCCAGCAGGCTTCAAGGAAAATTGCCTAATCTCAGGAACCCTATAGCTGTCGTTGTTTCTTTTTTTCGAAAAGAACAACCTTTAGCGTTGAACTTCTCAAGGTAAGTGTTATCTTAAATATCGACAGACCCACC
Source organism: Rhipicephalus appendiculatus (assembly GCA_030522465.1). Taxonomy (NCBI): domain Eukaryota; kingdom Metazoa; phylum Arthropoda; class Arachnida; order Ixodida; family Ixodidae; genus Rhipicephalus; species Rhipicephalus appendiculatus. Next base: position 5,621,641 of record JALIZH010032924.1, on the reverse strand, counting down.
GAGGACTCCCTGGTCTCTTGTACAAAAAAAAAAAGAAAAAAAATCCTCATCAGGTATGTGAGCCTTCATTTTTCATTTGAGGTTGCGGCAATCATCCCAAGACACTTTACCTGGCAATATTACATTGACTGTGTGCGAGGTATGAAGTAACGTACACAAGACACACACACACAATAGCTAATTCTGCGATGAACTCTAAACATGGCTTACATTTATAAATAGCAACAAGTTTTTTGTTTTGTACAGCATGAATATAAATTTACAGAAACGTACCATGAGTACTAAAGCACCTATAACACGTCGCTTGAAACTCAAACAAACATATATTGCATCTATACATTTTATTAACATTCTATGGTGTATCAACATCTGGCAGAAAGCTATCCTGCGATAATCTTTGCGCTTGCTGCCATTATTTAGAATAAATAACGCTGATTACCCGTAAATTCTGACATGTATTCGTTTATGAAAGGTAGCACAATTAGAGTGTACAAATATTTTTCAAAGCAAGTCGACTCAACAACGATTGACTAGACGAGAGCTAGAGAGAGTTCCACTGTCGGGAGAGATAAAAATAGATTAATTATTTGGCGCTGTGCAGAAGTCTGTAAATACTGCAATTATAACAGTATAGCCTATCCGCCAAACAGAACACAGTGAAGCCTATACTATGGAGTTTTTTTGCAGCGAAGACATGGAGATTCCAAGATGACTCGAGAGCTTTGCACTGGCCTCACTGACTGCAACAATGCAGTCCAGGGAGGAATCGATTCGTCGACCCCTGCGTATCGATCCACGGCGATGCTTTGCAAAGCGCTGCTGTTTCTATGCGCTGCTTGCAGTGCACGGCCAGGTGTTTCCTGACTCATCCTGCGACCACCGTTGCGCAATTAGGAAGACTGCCCGTATGCAGTGCGGCATTTACTGAGGATAAAAAAAAAACGATGCATTGACAAAAGGGCCATGCATACATACGCGTCAATTTTTTTTTTTTCATACCTTCACTTCGGTTATACACAGCTGAAGGAAAATAATATCAGTGTATTTGACAAAACACGTTGCGGGGGGCTACTTGGTGATTCAATCTTACTTAAAATATTGTAGCGCTACATTTGACGAGGACAGGACAGAGGAGAACATCAGCGCCAGTCTTGTCATGTTCCTCTCTGTCCTGTCCTCGTCAAATGTAGTGCTACAATATTTTAACAGTGTATTTGACATATATATACACAAGTATCGGCTCACTTAGAACTTCAATTAAAACGCAACGGAAATTACCTTTCAATTCCCCAGTGCTTTAAATAGAGTAGGTTAATGGCTACGCTGGTTGAAATATATAGGTTGGCTTGATAATGTGCGGTTTGTCAGGCACTTTCTAGCCTCACGAAATACTGGAGGGACAAAATCCTTTTGGACATCGTTTCAAGAGACATTTCATCGATAGCGAGAGGCTGCTACTGTTATCGCCAAAACTAATACCAGATAGCCCGGAACGAATTCTTATTCTAGAACATTACGTGTACGTCATATCACATCATTATCTGAATATCAAAATGATGTTGTATGGCATGCCAAAGCCACGCAGCAGTGATGACGGACGCAGCTTTGGAGGTCTCTCGTATTAATTTCGACATGCCACCACCGGATTTCAAACCTGGGTCTGCTGTGCAGGGCAACATAACGCTACAGCTCTGGATAAATTAACGTGCCGGTTTTCAAAGGTAAGCAAATGGTTAATCTTGGTTTCGGTGCTTTCAACCACGCTTTCAGCAAAGCATACAGGAATGATTCGGGTGCGAGTATAGTAACAATATAGTATATTTCCGGTCGTGATATCCCGCATACTACGCTTGATCACTAATAATAGAATATACAGTAACAAGAATATGCAGACAAAGAATGCACTTGTGTGCATCGTTCAATTCGGTAACGGCGAACCTATACACACAGTCGCTACTTCGGTGGCACTTTTCCATAACACCGAGGGCTCCTGCGATTCGAAATATACCAAATACAAAAGCGTCCAACGAAACTGTCCAATGCACAGCAGCACATTACCTGGATCTATAGGAAACTGTAAACACGTTGTAAGTCAAAGCATTTCCTTTTTTTTTTTTTAAATTGTATTCACACCTGAGTCCCCCCGCTAAAAGCTTCTTAGTTTTCGCCAAGTGTCTTTCGGGTTTATTATGCATGCTTAATTTATCTGAAAAGTAGCGCCACCTTAAGCTACAGACACGAGTTACCCGCTAAATGTCCCAAACCAAGCGTAACAAAAATAAATAAATAAATAAATAAATAAATAAATAAATAAATAAATAAATAAATAAATAAATAAAAAATATCCTCTTCAGCGAACGTAACGACTGATCTACAAAATTATTCGTAGAGCACCATTCCTCGCCGAAGAAGCAGTTTCTTCGCAGCTCTTTTTAAGTTTAATAATCAAAACCAGGAGAAATAAATTCGCGGAGATGTATGTCCTCTAAATGGAACAGCGAAACGTTGGCATCTGCAGCGCCGCTTGACAACGGCTTCTTGTTCAGGGTACAGAAGATAAAGATTAATAAAGACAACTTCGTGCATGCCGTGACAACAAGGACTTATACCAATGTTTCTTTCTTTTTTTTTTTTGCTTTTTTTTTCACGCTTGGTGTGGTTATTATATATATTTTTTTCAATATAAGCTCTTCTGTGCAGTTTATTTTGATTCCTTGCTTTCTCAACGAGTCGATGATTCAGAGAGAGGCGGCGCGACGAGCGCGGGAAGTTCCCGGATGCTCCTATATATGCTTTATGATTTTAATAAATGTCTCGACATCCACAAATCTGACAATATCGCACGGTCACGCAATTATTTTCGGTACACCAACGAATAAATGTCCCGAGATTGATGGCCCGCTCAGAGACGAAAAAATATATATATATATACATAAAGCTGAGCGAGCGAGGGCCGTGTTTGCCATTGTCATCCATAGGTGCCGCCAGGGGCGTCGTTTCAGGCGATACAGTCGGATCGTTTGAAACGAATGTTGGATATAAAAACGCATATTTCACGGTACACTTAAATCGCTAAGTGAATGATGCATCGCTCATATTATTTCCCTTAGTCGTAAATTTGATGCCTATGTTTGCTTTTCTCCCCACGCAGTAGGGTACGCGAAGACTAAGCAGAGAAGGGTTTTTTCTTGTCAAAATTTTTCATCACTCATCCCTCGCCTCAGCCGATGCAAATTGTGGTATTGAGAGACAAAGCTTTTAAAAAATTATTAATTACATTCCGCTGTTCTTCGTATCATAATTAACGACGTTATCCCGGTGTGGCGCGTCGTAAAGCGGAGGACCGCATATTGACTTTGAACCATCTCGCTTTAAATATAAACACACGGTAGCTCGTGCATTTCACCCCCCATCGAAATGCGGCAGCCGCGGCCGGTCATCGAACCCGCGTCCTTCTGCATAGCAACACGACATCGTGGCCGCCAAGCTGGGCGAGACAGCACCTTGCCATTCACCTAGAACGACGCTTCGAGAAGGGATCGCTCTTTTCCGTTTCTCGAACGTATACCTATCTGCACTCGTCATCATTTGGCGTGTTCACACAGCTGACAAATAATCATTTACTTATTTATTCAGTACGCACTGCGTACCCCGCAGGAGATTATTGCGACGTTTCATTGCAGCGTATGCGGATTACGATGGCTCTCTTATCTTACATTGCATATAGTATATTAATGAAAACCCAGCAAACAATTAAGCCACGGAAAGTACAGAGGACGTTAACTGTGCTGTTTTTGGTGTATTGTAGTAATTGCGATATAGGTGTGAAGAAATTCAAGGGGACGAAAACACAACTTGCCGCCGGCGGGGATCGAACCTGCAACCTTCGGATTACGCTCCAGATGTTCTTACCAATTGAGCTTCGGTCGTCCTTCTCATCCACTATGTGGGGTACTTATGTGCATGCAAAAGCTGGAAGTGCAAATCGGGCGCGTATTCCGAAGGTTGCAGGTTCGGTCCCTGCCAGCGACAAGTTGCTTTTCGTCCGCTTTACTTTCTTCACATCTATATCAATATTACTGCAATACACTTAAAACAGTACAATCAACGTCCCCTATATACTTTCCTTCGCTTCATTGTCTGCTGGTTTTCATTAACGTTGTGTCAAACAAAGAAACGACCACTCAAAATTCTCTTGCTTCATTCATTGCATATGTATGTCACTTGAATATTAAAACGTGGCATCCGCTTTCTCTCCTACCCCTCCCTCCTTTCTCCTCTAATACCGTCGAACACAAGACCTTTATGATAGGATGAAGTAAATAATAAAATATCACAGGAAGGATACAACGTTTAGATTACACATGCTAAAGTAAAAGATAAAACGAAAGAGTTATACTGACTACAAATACAGGCTGTTAGAATAGTGAACATAGTCATTAACATATCTACATATAATTCATATAAACCATATCGCCAAACGAACAACACTATGTATAGCTCTATTATAGCGTGCACTTTTGCGGAGCGGTAACGCTACGCCCCAAAATTATGAAACGCTCCATTGTACTCTGTCGCAGCAACAGCGCCAAGCCAGAGGTTTTTGTTCGGGCAAGCTCCTTCGTGCACGGTGTGCTTTCGGGATGCACGCCGATACCTTTCGTTACATTTGTTGACATCATTTTATCTCTTTTTTATATTTTTTGTTAGCTCACACGCGCGCATAATGACAACCCGATCCGGGTCGTCATTTGTATAGAAAATTCAAGCACCTTTTCATGCAGTCTCTTTCTCTAAACTTTACATCGAAGCGAGGAGGGTGATCGAATAAACAGTAACTTTATATATGAAACTCCCTGTTGATGACACAGAAAAAAAAAAGCATTGTTCCTTCCATTAACATTGTGGCACAGGGAAAAAAAAGAATGAAAAAAAAACATGCCTAAGTGTGTTGAAAGCCTACATAAGCTTTTAAAATGGCAGGTACACCTTAATGCACCCATTAGCAAGCATAATGGGGCTGACGGGATTCCTTTTGTGCGGCATATAATTGATAGCTGGACAAGTTGCAAAGCAACTCGTTCGGCACTATATTTCTGGCATCATGGCAACGGTGAGGTAATTTAAGCATTGGTAGAAAAAAAGAATGAGTATCAGTGAAAGCTTATCTTGTTTTATCTTCAAGCTTCTCTACTGCCACGTGCTGGCCACCCCCCGTAATTGTTTAGCTCCCAATCATTGAACTGCGCATCGGAGACGAAGGCAAGCTGGAACTTTTTATAGTCCTTCACGCGTGTTCACAAAATATTTCTTTATTATTTTTTTTTTTACAGCGAAGCCGTTCTTAGTCGAGTCTTTCGTGTCAGGTGTTGGCGTAACGCTGATCACGTGATTCAATTTACGGGCATGTGCCACGGAAATGGGGTAAATCCCACTACCCACCACTGGTACACTAAAAATGTAAAAGAAAACTATTGTTGCGGGTTAGAAGCTGTTGAAACTCGTAGGAGACAACAAGATGAAGAAGACTGCAGGCACCGAAGGCGCGTGCAGTAGTAATAAAGCAGAATAACAAGAAAAATGAGAACTTTGCTTTCGTTCGAATAGAACGCAGTTGTATCGTATCGGTTCTGCGACGTTTTCTACCTTTCAGAATGGTCAGTCTTCCTCGTTCTCCCGATGAAGAAGCCGCCCGACCTGAGCGCCAGCGAGAACTGACGCGGGAACGTGCTAACGCACGGCAATGGCCAGTATGGGATCAGAGGACAGGGGGGTGATTGTGCCAATTCACGTTCAGACAACTGTAGATTGCCTTCCCACAAACATTCCTGATGACGTTGCCATTGACGTGCATCTTAAGCGAAGGCTTCTTTGTAAACCGGTGTATAATAGGGATATGGTCAAGATGCAATAAAACTATACTACCACCTCAAAGTTTAACAAAGAGTGTTTAATAAAGAGCAGTGATACAACATATCTGAAAGACCTGCGAAAGATAGAAATGCGATAACCTGACGAAGGGAAGGCTATCGACTGCGCTGTTTCATCAGTGTCCGCGAAGCGGAGCTGGTTGAATTTTTTTCATAAGCATATCAGTTTCGTGTTATCCATAATTTCGTATACATTTTAACAGTTCCACACCCAGCCCCGGTCCTACCATTTTATGTTTTCATCGTACAAACCCATTCGGTAACATAATAGAAACCAACATAATAGAAAGCAACTGGCCCAACTTGCCATCCTTGCTGCTATAATAGAAACCGCCTATCCTATATAAAAGTGCCACTTGGACGAATTACATGTGTGAGTATTTGTGTTTCGCCTGCGACTGATTATGCAGTAAAGTAAAAAGTTGGGCGAGTTGGTGTTGGTTCATGATAAACAGAGGGGCGCGATAATACGGCACACAAAGAAAAAGAAGGGCACGGGACGACGCGCTACTAGCAACTGAAATATTTTTATTCAGGAAAGACACATTTATACCACTGTGCAATCATATCAACCCCAACGAGTCGACAAAAAACTGCAGTTATGCCTTCTTCAGAACGGCTTTGGTTGAACTGGTATAGACCCAGAGGCGAAGGTTTTCTGAGGACAGTGTATACTCTTTTCCTCAGAAAGGGTAGAGAGAGAGAGAGGGGGGGTGGGGGGGGGGGTGGGGGGTGCGCTTTAAGCCGGTCTAATATGTGCACCAAATAATTTTGTCATACTTTTGATCGCAATTCGGAACTTTGTGGAAAGCTTCATTCCAGCGTTATACTCTACATCTAGAGCAAATATGCGAGCGCTAATATGCGACTGGAGATGGGGATGGGGATGGGGGGGGGGGGGGGAGGGGGGGGAGGGATGAAGGAACGCTTTCCTTTCTCCCTGTTACTGGCACCTCTGAGCAAAAACCTTCCACTCGTTTAAGAAATACTAAAATTCGAGTTAAGTTGAACTGTTACTTTCATGAAGTCCTCCCTGGCGCGTTTCAGTACGTGACTGTGGCCAATATCAATGCACACAAGTGCGGTAGTTCTTTGTGGTGGACGCAGCGAAAATTGTGCCAGCCCCCATGACTTTAGGCGGGCTTAATTTATGCGCTTTGCGTCACAAGTGAAAAGTTTGGTAATTCCGGGAGTTCTCTGCACCAGCTGGTCACAGCGACGTGTTTCTTGAATCGAACTGCACTGAATTTCTTCCGGAACAACGGAGTTGAGAAAACACATTGTGCAAGCTGCTTTCATTTCGTTTCATTAATCGGTGCGCCTAAGCACGCAGAGCCCCACCATCTGCAGAAATGTACCTTTAAAAAGGTCCTTCTCATACGCAGGTGGTGCACTGCCCCCTAACCCGCCGCATATGATTCACGACACCTATTTTCACGGTATGATTCATATGATCATATGATCGGCTGACAATCCAGAAATTCTCCTTGTGGGCTTAATTTTGAAATATTATAGGTACACATATTCCTCGTGTTACCTTAGAGAACAGCATATTCAAAGGAATAAGCTGGAGACTATTTTTCGGAAACTTGGGCTGTTACCACGGCCGTTTTGCTATTGCCACAGCTTATACACAATTTATCAGAAATTTGGCTGGCATGAAAATAGTTGCACAAGTGCTTTCAGTGTTTCAGAATTAGTGCGAGAAATCGGTCTTACAACAGCCCAATACTTAGTACAATGGGAGCGACTCATTCCTTCATTTGTACGCTTAAATACTTCAATCAGAAGCAATTTCAAATGTGTCTTCGCCTTGGTATAACGTCTAATCGCGGCACTGCCACTTTGCCCTTAGTCCTGGAGTAAGTCCAGTGCAAGAAATGCTGATGCTGTAACAGCCAAAAGAACTTCAACGTTCTTGATATCGTATCCATTGAGGCTGAAAGTGTCTTCTCGACACTGTCATATATTGTTGCGGATTACTGCATCAAACGCCTTCGCGCTGTCTGCATACACACCAGAGTTGTCAGCCGAGATGCTCAGCCATGCCTCGGCAAAAGAAGAACATCAAACTCATGCAAGGGAGACGTTCCCGATTTTGCGAACAGAAGCATAGCAAGCCAGCTGGCTCCACGCAGACCCGTTTCTATGGCCCGACATTAATACGAAGCACCAACATACTTCTGTCATTCGGTTCTAAGCAGCAGCAGCAGGAAAGTGCCGTCCACGTCGCATGAGTTCTAAGCCGCAAACCGACATAAGTAACTACTTCTTAGGAACTGACACTCTTTGCACAGCATGCAGCCCGGTCCATTACTGCTGATTGCGCGTCTACATGGCGAAGGCGCTGAATTCGCTCGCCGAAGGGATGTGTTTGCGAGATCGACACGATAAAGCCGAAACACGGTCGCGCAGAAGTGAGTCGTAGTCTGGTAACGCCACGTTCTTAGAGAGAGGCAGAGAGAGGGGGGGAATTCTTGAAATGCGGAGGTGTGTCCGCAATCGTGTCCTCCAAGATATACGAAACGGTAACGTTACTGCGTGATTTAAACTTTAATTTAATCATATCGTGGAAAACGCAGCAAATAATTCTGATACGCTTAAATTTTACTCGTCAAAATTATTATTTAATCACTCTAAACTTCACGCAATAACATTAGTAACGTTTGTGACATTTAAAGGGAGTTTTCACGTTTTAATACTTAGGAAAACCAATGTACTGACAATTACTATACTAATAAAAGAACATTAGACGACGCAAACCACCGAGAAGAATAGGCGAAACGATGTTTTGCGTCGTCTAAATTTTTTTTGTAGCCTGCAACAGCCAGCCCAACAACAAGTTCTACTGTACTATACTAATGTTTACCTTTTGACAACTTTTTCATTTGTCCTTCGTTTGTTTAATCCTTGTTAGGTGCTCTTCATGGTGCGAAATAAACGTGAATATGTTGTTTTCGTCACTGGCTAGCATTACCAAGGCTTATGTGTCTGAACGCGTTCAATAGTGGCCGCGACAGTCTAACAACACTTGGTAAAGCGACCAGAGCATTACTGCTGAAGGATGCAGACTTGGATCACGGCATATATCGTATTTCCCTTGCTTATTACCCGCACGATTCTTAGCTAAAGTCGGGTTTGCAAAATCTACGCTTATCTTAGTGTGCAAGGCGGTTTTACGGCACATCTTTAGAGTAATGCAAGGAAGGCGGCTTTGCGGCAATACGCGGGGGACCTTCTTTTCTTTTCTTTAAGTTTTTTTTTTTCCGTGGTTTGTAATTGTCAAAATGGTTGATTGGGCGAGTTGGTGTTCCATGATTGTTTTTCAAGTACGAGCGCGATACGTAGACAGGGACAGGAAAGACACGGACAAGCGCTAATACGAAGCACCAACATACTTCTGTCATTCGGTTCTAAGCAGAAGCAGCAGGAAAGTGCCGTCCACGTCGCATGAGTTCTAAGCCGCAAACCGACATAAGTAACTACTTCTTATTGTTTGCTGCTTCGTGTAGTTTCCGTATAATTCCAGTTTAGAGCTCTCTTGGTGAGCATCCCCCCGATTTATCCCTTTGCGGACGTTTCGATTGCGAATAATGAAAGCTCCTCCCAGACATCTCGGCCTTTTATTGTATGTTGTTCTGTGCGGTTGTTGCCACCTTATAACCGAATTCTGGGAATCAAACCCGTTTTAAAATCACTTTACAGGCATTTTCAATTTTAAAAATGCCTGTGAGCGCACTTCTCGACATCATAAATATAAAAGCCGTTGGGAGGCTTCGCAAAAGTTATTTTCTGTGTTCTTTCTTTTTAATTCGTTCTATGAAGCGCGAACAATTACGATTTTGCCTATCGGTTAAGTCTAACAAAGTCAAGAATGTACGAGCTCGGCTAGAGCATAATTTCCTTTTGTGGTGCTCGTAATAAAGCTGCGCGGTTGTACGCCAAACTCGCGATATTGGCAAGCGCTGCTGAGTTAATCAATAACGTCTTCTCGTTAGCTGTCCGCCGGGGCTACTCGAAACACGGCAATCAGTCGAACGTGGAATTTCGGCGGGGCCCGACAGACGCCCAGAACGTTCGCAGGCAGCCGAACGCGTTTTCCAGAAAAAAGTGGCGCTTAACGTTGATGAATGGACTTCGCGGCGCACGAACCAGTCCGGCAGCGCCGCTACAGTTGCGGCTTCGCGCGAAAGAACGAAATTTCTCGCTCATTGATAGGAAATAGAACAAGAAAAAAATGCAAGCTTTCTTTCTTCCGTGTTAAACGCCGTCTATATAGCTCTGAGAAGCGTGTATGCACTCGCGATTCAAATTTTGGCGCAGGAAACATGCGCGCGCGAATTCGCAGTGCGCCTTGCTTCGACGTAATCCATTAGCCCCAATAGCCGAGATAACGAACAGTCAAATGCTGAAAAATCAGGATTAAATATCGTGAAATGCACGTTCTTCGTGCACATGTGCACCCGTTAGAGTATATAGTTGGAATCACAGCCTATACGCTATACTAATGATGGAAGGACGGCCACTGTAAAGCAATTAACGCCACTATAGCTATAGCTCGCGACGCGTGTAAGTTGAATAAGTACGTTTCTCTGTATAGCTAGCTCATCTTTTAAGCGCGAACGCAAGTGTACATACACTCACGCAGGCTCACTCTTTCTTCTTCTTGTTGCCTATTATTATGAGTATTATTATATTAGTAATATTCGCGTTTCATGCCTCATTAAACGCGAATATTGACCAGCATCCCGCGTCGGCGCCGTCAACACGAGTGACGCAAAGAAGCATCACTTGATGACGTCATCCTGACGTCACTATGAAGTCACATAACTGACGTCACATGTTGACGTCCTCACATGGCATCGTAGATTGGTCAAAGGTAGACCAATCCCGGAGGCAGGGGAAAACAAGGTGAGGCGCAGATACACTCTTAATCAGGTCCCGGTTAAATGCTGGCTATATCCGGGAAACAACACGAAAAAATGTCCGGTTTCCTGGCTGTATCCAACACTTTAAGCGGGACCTGACTGAGAGTGTAGCTGGCAACGCTTCCCAACCTAGAAGCATTGCAAAACTACGTTAGTTGCAGATGCCTTTCGGAGGGGGGGCGCGGAAGGTTCATTACATCGACTTGGAAGGAAACGAAAAAGATGGCTTCCGCGTTCGATTAGACTGAGGCGGATGCACAAGGGACGCTGTGAGTTTGTATTGTTTTGGTTGTTGTTAAAATCGAAATAACCAACCTTCCAACTGCAGTTTCCTTCTTGATGTAAAAGAAAAGGTCACAGTTTCACCGCAAGGGTGAAGCAATGAATGCGACAGCAACAAATTGTAATGTTATACGAAGTGAGGCTGGCAGCTAACTCTTTTGGATCCGATCTCACGCAACTCTAGAAAACGCTGCTTTAAGAGCATACGGCCGCTCCAGGGACACTGCTCACCACATTCTCTTCGCGTTGAGAGCGCAGCACGTAGACGGGTACACCGGCCACCCGCTGTCGGCCGCCGAGAAGGGGAGATAACGCGCGCGCCCGCGACGACCGCGCTCGTAAAATCGAAAGTCGCTCGAGGGACCCCCCCCCCCCTCGCGTCTTTTCACGCTCGCGAACGACGGGTGGGGCCGGTTATATATTTTCACGTGGTCGTGACGTCGACGAAGGCAACAGTCAGCGGGTCAAAGAAGAAACTGTTTATTTGGCCGAACTTGTGGCCGTGAAACGTGAAGTCAGATTACAGCTATGCACACTGGCACAGATAGCGGCGAACGGAGCGTCGGCCGTCGATACATACTGAACTTCGTTGGAACGCGCCGGCTTTTATAAATCACGCGTCGAACATTCTAGCCTTATCACTAGTCGTCGCGCAAGCTCTCGAATAATCTTGGGTGTTCGCGTCTTGCGCGCAATCTTAACAAAATGATCTACTAGAATCGTGAACCTTCTCGAACACTGCAGGCACTGTTTGTTCACAGTCTTTGTGGGCGTAAACCGAATACAGTAAAAGTAAAATAAGAAACACGCGTGACAATATATACATATACATATACGGGGGATGACGGCGGCGGACGAAGACGGCGGCGACGCCGACGGCCAAAACCAGCCGAGAGTGTCCATATAATTGCTATCGCAATAATACGATATAGTCAACAGTATGCGTTGGCGGGGTAGTTAGTGTGAATCCATAGTGCTTTTAGAGCAAAACGACACCACAAGAAAGAAGACAGGACATAGCGCTGTGTCCTGTCTTCTTTCTTGTGGTGTCGTTTTGCGCTAAAAGCACTACGATATATTCCAAGCTCCGAAACAGTGGTCCGCGAGGAGCTCCTCGCAGGCACTTCATAAATATTCTATTCGACAAGCTCTATCAAAGCTTTGGGAATCTGAATATTTTTCCTGAGCATGTGAAATCGATTACAGATTATTGCACCTTGCAAACGAGTTCTGTCAAAGTCAAATAAAAAGCACGAAGTCGTTTTTATTTCTTGCGTTTAAGAAGGGGGGAATGGGGGGCGGTTGAAAAGTGGCACTGGAGTAATGTTGGCAGCGACATGCTTAAATTCACTGAAGCTCAATGAATTCGCCAGCCTGCGTGACACCGCTGCTGAAGAAACTGAGGAAGCAAGGTTCCGTCCGGCATAACGTTGCATCATGTTGTGGGCTCTGCTTCTCTTACAGGCTTAACCATTCTTGGAAATAAAATCATTGAGACTCATAAGGGCGTCGTTAATAGTCACAGTAGTAACAGACTATAATTTCACTTGCAATTCGGAAGAAACCTTCGGAAGAAACCTGCGAGATTCGTATATTTGATTTCTGTATGTGTCTTAGTGAATAGAAACTGGCTACCCAAAAACGGCATTACACGACCAACTTCCACGAGATACATGTTAGTTGATTTATTGGCTTTAATGTCCCAAAGCGACCACGAAAGACGCCGCGGTGGAGGGCTCCAGGTAATTTCAGCCACCTGAGGTTCTGTGACATGCACTGAAACAGCCCAGTACATGGGCCTCTAGCATTTTCCTTCCCTCGAAATGCGACCTCCGCGGCCGGCATTGAACCACCGCCGTTTAGGACAGCAACGAAGTACCGTAACCGTCGAGCCACTACGGTGGCTACAAGAAAAAAAAGCAAAATTATGATTGTAGAATAACACGACCACAGAGCGCTATGCTTTAATTTCGCCCATTATTGCTCGAAACTTCCTGATTAACGCAACATTTCATTACGAGGAGTAACGAACGTCTCCTAGCTGCGTCGCTTGAGAACAGCAAGTCACGATACTGTACCTCACAAAAGTCAGGCACCTCATTTTACCGCGCTATTCTCGCTTCAGTCCGATATGTGTCACTTTGATATGAAAAAAAATCATGCTTGCTTCACAGTTTTCCAGCGACATACAGGTTAAGAAAATCCCAAGTGTACTGAGTCATATGTTCGATCAGACTGCAACTGGCTGAACAAAAAGGTACTACAACCAAAAAAAAGAAAAAAATTGAAGGACACTTTGTAAATTTCAAAGTGTGTTCGGCGAACGCCTGTGCTCATTGAGACGGGGTCGGTCAGAATAGAACGCGATGCGCGCGTCTCCCTTCTTGCATGATTGGACACGCTACGCAAGCAAAGCGCGAGTGCTGAAGAGTCCGACGCGAGGCGCGACCGACGCGACCGGCGTCCGTTGGCGCGCCCCGGCGGCCACCTGGCACCGTGCCAGGGCACGGACGGAGGGACGGACGGACGTGAGCATGAGAAAATAGACACTTTTAGTTGGGCGTACGCAAAAAAGCCTACGTACGCAGCACGATACGATGCGTACGTTGCAAGCGAAGCGCTCAGCAACACTTTTAGTTTACCGTATCGACCGTGCCGGGATGCGTTTGGTCCAAGTAGACGTATCATATGTGAAATGAAACAGCTTTAGAGTGCTTCTTAGCGTCATCCTGCGGTACCGGCCGTTATAACGGCCACTGGCATCCGAGTCAAGCTGAATCATCGGATCCACATTTTTACGTTCTGTGCTATCTTGCAATCTGGCTGCTCTTTCATTCGAGATCTCGCGATAGTGTCACGTAGCTAGCGCTACGCCTCGTTACGTTTGCGTGCGCCGGATTTTTTTCAGGCGTACGCACGCATTCGTGGAATAGATACGTTACGTACTGCGCATGCGCACTTCTCTCGCGTAGCCATGCTGCGTACGTAGGCTCGTTACGTACGCTAAACTAAAAGTGTCTATTAAAGGCTTTCACCTTAAAATTAAGTACCTCAGATGCGGTTTACATGTGCCAGTGGGATAGATGCAGCGTATATGTGACAAGAGCACACACACGCACGCACACACACACGCACGCACGCATACACACACGCACACACGCACACACACAGGGCTCAGGCGCTAGCGGCTTTGAGAGCGTCTGCACAACGTGAGAAGGCTCGTTCATAGTTTATCTTGAGTAAGACTGCAATCTCGACATTGTTCTACGGTGGGTATCGATATGAAGCGCGAAGGTGTTTGCAGATACCCGCAGGCATACGAGTAGGCAGGCCTTACAACATACAAGCAGGCGGGGAGGCCCTTTCGATAGACGTGCTCAGTATGGCAAAGGGATTGGAAAACGCCGGTGCTCATTGCAAAGATACCGAACGGAAGCGTGATCACTTCTTTTAAATGCGAATGCATTTCTTAGTCGGGCTATGTCAGGCATCCGGCGTTGTCGGCGGCGGCGTCCGCGCGCCGGCAGGTGTTACCTCTCCGCTCTCACTCCCTCTCCCATAGCAACAGCTGCGGGCGCGCGCGCTTATCCTCGCCCCTAGCAACCGGAGCAGGTGGTGTGGGCGAGGTAAGGGAGAGTGAGTGGAGAGGAGGAGCGCGCTCTGGTGTGTGAGGGCGCTCGCATCGCGGGAGCTCGGCGGAGCTCGCGCGATAAAAAAAATTAAAAAAAATAAAAAAAAGCAAAAACAAAAACAGGCGCTGCGCCGTGCTCCCGACCGGGCTGCAGAAATTAGGCGCCTTTTCCTTCTTCGAACCACAACCACCATATATAAATGGAGTAAAGCGCGCGCGAAATGCATTCGCATTTCCTCACGATTCCCTTCGGGGAGGTGGGGGGCATTTTTTTTAGATGCGAAGCATCTTATGCTCGGGGCTATGTCCGTCCGGCGTCCCGCGTCCTGCGTCCCCCGTCCCGCGTCCGGCCACTTTCATGAAGTAGGGAAGCACCCATTATGCGAACCAGAACACTGTCGTAATATGAAGGCCGTCAACCCTACCACAGTCATCAGAGTCATGGCCGAGAGCAGAAAGGCTGCTTAGCAATGGCTAGGCAGGTGGTGTCTGTCACCCAGGTTGACCCCATTCCTTGAGTCATGGCCGAGAGCACAGAGAGGCTGCTTAGCAATGCCTAGGCAGGTGGTGTCTGTCGCCCAGGTTGACCCCATTCCTTAATCTTGCTTGCATGTGTTTGGAGGGGGCTTAGTCCGCCCCTCCTTCCAGCGTCCCACACCACCACAGCGCATGCGCTTCCCCTCCCTCTCTCTCTCCTACGCTCAACCCCTATCTCTCCTCTAGAAATATTCTAATCTACGGAGCGGCCCCCCGCGTCCCACAGCGCGTCCCCTCCCCTATGCTCTTCTACGCTCACCCCTTTCCTCTACTCTAGGAATCATCTATTCTACGGAGCGGCGCCCGCATCCCACATCCCCACAGCGCATCCGCGTCCTCTCCCCCCTCTCTCCTCTAGGAATCCTCTACTCTACGGAGCGGCTCCGGCATCCCACATCCCCACAGCGCATGCGCGTCCTCTCCCCCCTCTTTCCTCTAGGAATCCTCGACCCTACGGAGCTGCTCCCGCGTCCCACACCCCCCACAGCGCATGCACGTCCCCTCCCCCCTCTCTCTCCTCTCCTACGATCCCCCCCGTCCCTTCCTCTAGGAATCCTCTACGCAGCGGCGGGCACGAGAGGTAGTGTGACAGCTACATACTCTGCTGGGGGCGCCACGGTAGTTCCGCGGTATGAAAATGACGGAGTGCGCGCGCCTCATTCTCTCTCCTGTGCAGCGCCGCGATGAGCGCCCGGACCGCTGCCGTGAAATGAGAGCGGCGACGTTGCTCCCGCTCAAGCTAATTATCTCCCCGCTGCTTCGCATCCACACATGGTTCCCTTTAGCGGGATATGGAGAATTTTAGATGTGAAGCATCTTATGGCGAAGCTTAATCCGGTGGTGGTGGTGGTGGTGGTGGTGGTGTGCCGCGTGCCCACCCTTACTGCGCATGCGCAAACAGTTAAAAAAATAAAAAACATCTTCTCCCCCTCTCTCTCCTCTAGGCATCCCTCCCCGCGGCAACCACACCCACACTGCGCATGCGCCTCCCTTCCTCTCTCCCCTCTTACACTCCCCCCCTCTCTCCATCCCTGCCCGCGTCTAACTCCCCCTGCGCATGCGCGTCCCCCCTCTCTCTCCTCTCCTACGCTCCCCCCCCTCTCTCCTCTACGCATCCCTGCCCACGGCGTTCACACTCCCACTGCGCATGCGTGTCACCCCCCTCTCTCTCCTCTCCTACGCTCCTCCCTCTCTCGCCTCGCGACGCCGACGCAGGCAGCGTCTGCTAGCGAGTTTCTTGGTTGAAAAAACCGACTGCTCGCGCTGCACAACCGTTCACTGGCCATCCCGTATATATAGCAATGGATCTTGACCTCCAAGGTGGTGCCGGTGGGAGATTTCTCCTGTGCGTTGTTGAACAATAAAAATTCGCAGCGTGCGCGTTAACTAAAAGCGGAGTGCGGGTCTCTGTGTCCAGTCGGAGTCTTCTGTCTCTCATTGCCCATTAGCAGCGATTGGCATGTTCTAGTAGGAAAAACTGCTCCATCACTGCCTGCTTTGCGCCTCCCCAGTTTTCTCTCCTGCGCAACGCTGCGATGAGCGCCAGCGTCAACGCCGCCGCCAGTGTAAGCGTTAGCGCCCGCTGCTTCACATCTACACATGGTTCCCTTTAGCGGGAGATGGTGTAATTTTTTTTCTTGCTTTGGCAGTTCGCCTTTGCCGATAAAACGAGGTGATGCAAAAGGAACAGGCACGCAGGCAAGTACGCATCATGCACTCTACATACATACATACATACATACATACATACATACATACATACATACATACATACATACATACATACATACATACATACATGCATACATGCATACATGCATACATGCATACATGCATGCATGCATGCATGCATACATACATACATACATACATACATACATACATACATACATACATACATACATACATACATTATTCTGCAGGTTGTGGCTGAAATGGAGACAGTTATCTTTCTTTTTTTCATCAAAATTGCGACTGTTAGCAATGTGAGTCATTTAATTTGTCGATTTTCTGCCGCTTATAATAGATAAGTCACAAATGTCCATACGTCGCACACGTTACAAGTGTAACATCGCACACGACGTTACACTTCTGCACTTTCGCCGAATGCGCTACCGATTTCTCGTCATTTTACCAAATGCTCGCTCTTTCTCTCTCTGTCATGGTGGCGCAAAAACGATTTGCAGATAGTGCGTGGCAATATTCCCACCCCTGCGATTGGAAATACAATTGGGATTTCTACGGATGGCTGGGAAAACCTTCCACGAAATGTCAGAAAGTCGACTGAGATTTTTTTTTTAAACCACTTTTCCGACTTTTACCGTGCGGACGCGCACACTGGAAGATATTCACGTCATTTAATAAATTCGAGCCAAAAATAGTCAGGACGCGTTCAGAAAAAACGCGAGGCATGCAGTGGTTTTTAGTGCACGATAAAACCTGGCCTCTTAACTAGTACTTTGCAAAGCGTTTTATTTACTTCAGATTCACGCAAAACAAAAAGAAACCAACTCAAGTTTCGAGATGATTACACAGAATTCTTTCTCGTGCCATTGCTAGCACAAATAGCAGACTCAAACGGGCATGCAGCCCAGTCACAAGGCGCGTGCAGGAAAGCGTAATTTTCTGCACAATGATCCTTCGTATTTCTCAACGCGAACAGGCGAACGAACTTCAGTGGCCTCTTGCGTTTTTACACCAGTGTAAACAGAAACGATAAATGGCCGCGTGGATTCCTCTCCAAGCATCATTACTCAGAGCTGAACGCGAAGAAGCAGGCTGGTAGTATTGCGTTACGAGAACAGCGTGAGAGCGATACGGCTTGCTTTGTTGTTTTCTCCTCTCCTTGCAAAACGAGACTTCGGCAGCTAAAAGGGAAAACAGCAACTAATACGGCGTCCTGGATATGCAGACGTCAAGAACTTACGGTTGAACGCGAAGCGAAATATTACTTCACGTAGCTGCTCTTCGCATTCTCATAAGGACGTTTATTCAATCATTCGCGAACAAGTCCTTGCGCTGCTATAGATGTAGCATGGGCAGCCATCCTAGAATTTTCTTTTTTTCATATTCAACGCGTACGTAAGAATCTGCGTGACGCTAAGCTTTCGCGAAGGCGATAAGTGAAATGCTGTAAAACGAAATGTGAAACTTTTTTATTAATGTTTTATTATTACCTATGCAACGTGCAATATCATGCGATATTAGTGTTTGTCCCTGTATGCGGGTCCTAACTTGAACGAGAAGAGATATTTTATGCTTATGCTCTATTCCGTTCACCTTCGATGCCAAAACGTATCTCATGCGAATAAAAACAGTGTGCGACGTCGACGTATCGTTGTCACTCAAGCAAAACTGATGTTAGCCTAAATTACAAGGGTGACATCATATGGGCAATAAACGAACGCTACACCTCCCCCCCTCCCCCTCCTGTGATATGGTTTAAAGGAAAGCTAAAGGCAAATAATTTATGTCAGAGTGAGCTCAATGCTTGAAAACGTCTGAAACGGCAATATTATGCGAAGCAGAGCTTTAGTCATCCACAAACTGAGGTAAATGTAGGACGCGACACCAGTGGGACATTCAGAAACTATAGCCCCTTGACGTAGTAAGCCCCCAGCACAATTGATTCCTACTACTCAAACTATCCACCATAAAAAATAACATTGCAGTTCCTTACAAGACAGAATAAAATGCAGCTTGTGCGTTTTTGTTTGATTCATAGACAAAAGATCTTCACGTTAGCCTTGGAAACAACGCAGGTGGTCCTAAAGTTTCGTTTTCGCCGGGATAGTCTCCGCTGGCGCAGTCGCGTCTCACTGGTAGTTTCGTTATCGCCCAGGAAATCGCAGCGTCGGCTGTCCGGCAGCGAAGGGCGGGCAAGGCAAATGCCACGTCGCAAGCCCTTTCCGAGGCTGGTGGTTTGAATGCGCTAACCCTTTGCGGACCACTAAAACATGACTATCATTCAAACGAATCATTTCATTAGCACGAACCAAGCACTACGAGGTTTCCGGAGCGCAGTCTCAAAAAGCTACGTTGATACTATACTCGCCTTTCGTATTCATATAGGTCTGCTCTGGCAGAGCCGCCGAACTTAAGAGAGGAGGAAGGGTAAGAAAAGGGATGAATCAGGTGGAGCAGGTGAGGGGAGGTTAAAGCTACTTTAGAAAAATTAGCCGGACATCGTCTTTCTCGTTTCAGTCCATGCGTCTATATGAAGGGAAGCTATAGCGCACACGCACCTGCATTCTCAAGAGAAAGCGGTCGCTTGGCGTGCGCGGGTCTCGAGACTTGAGCCACACGCTTACTCGGCGCCGGCAAGCAGCAACAGCCTCTGTCAGCATAGTCTGGGAGGCTGGGAGGGTACGTTTGCCAATACAGGGTCACGCGGCGCATTATATGTAGCGACAGAACGCGATTGAAGGCTTGTTGTAGTGACGTATAAAATGAAGCGCACCAGCCCTCTCGGTAAATTACATCACGTTGAAATTGAATACTGTTGTGTTCGCACGCGTAGTACTAATGAGTCACGACACACGATCGTCGGCATTACGCAAAGCCACTCGCTTTCGCGCGTGAATGAGCCAGAATGTTAAAGGTATCCTAACTAACGCGCGCATCCCGCAAGCCTTCAAGATGAGCGTTCAAGCGTCTAACACGCCCATATAGATATTATTTTCGATACCTGACAGACGTCATTTCAGAGTATTTACACAAATGAATGCTCAGCTTTCTACGCCATCGACTCAAATTACCACAGCCAGCAAACGACAAATGCATTCGTACTGCCGTTCTCAAGCGTATGGGACTAATGTTTTGCGCGGCGCTAATTTACTTGTTACAGGTGCGAAATGGCATAGTTTGAAGTTAGCGGTACCTAAACGCACCAGCAGACTAGCCCGCCATAAAGCAAGTTCTCAGTTAAAGTCTCTGCCATAAAATTGACGTTAAGCCAATTTCCATAAGATGAAGCCAACTTTCGGACACAACATGGACTTGAGGGCTCCAGGGTAAACATGATATTTGGAACATTCCTGTGAGGTCATATTTTTTCAGTTTGTACGTCTACATAGGATAGCATTCATATGATTTTTCGGTGAACAAGAATACAACTTGAATGATGAATAAATGTCTGAATGGAAGGAAAATTTACGACGTAGTGCGAAATATGGATCACACAGAATGTTCTCTTAAACAAATGACCTTCTATCATTGACACTTAGAAAGAAAGAAAGAAAGAAAGAAAGAAAGAAAGAAAGAAAGAAAGAAAGAAAGAAAGAAAGAAAGAAAGAAAGAAAGAAAGAAAGAAGGAAAGAAAGAAATCGCCTCGTTTTTTTGTTATTCCTGAGGGAAGGATTGAGAGAGGAGCCGCCAAGAAAACTTTTCAGAGGACTCGTAGCGCAACAGATGCAAATTAATTTATCGCTTGAAAACTCGTTTTTACACATGCGTCAGTAATTCCCTAAGCGACGACAGCAGCTGTGTTTGGAAGGCTCGCACGTTTTTCTCCCAAGACGAGACAGACATTGACGTGCTACGAAGGCAATAACTCTTCCTGTCCTTTTATGAATTCTGTATTCTTCTTCATCTTCTTCTTTCTCACGGTCTGTTGCAACGAATACGTTTCCTTGTTTTTTTCTTTCTTTATTATTTTTTTTTATTTTTTGACAGGCGTGATGTGCTCTAAGTAAAAATGCTATGAATTGCGACGGCGGTGTAGTTATAAATTGCCCGGACGTGTTCCATCCAACAGTCGCTTAACGATTTCACTCTAGCGGATGCTAAATGCAGACAGTAGAATATATACCTTGCAGAAGAAACGCATGTTATTCGACTGCATGTCAACGGATATTCTATTGAACGCAGCGCGAGTCCGTTGAAATGCAGCGCAGGTCGTTGCACGCAACAACTCAGCTGCACGCTTTGTTGGTGCTGTTGGTGCTGTTGCTGATGATGAACAATTAGCCCAAGCGCTTTCTAATGGGCCTGCCTTGAAACCGCGCATTCGTTGCGCAATTCACACGGTGTGACACCTGGTCCGATTCTACGCTTCTTCCACGCAGCATTGCAAGTACTGACACGATTCCTCTCACTATATCAGGCATGTACAACGTTTTTTTCTTTTTCTTTCTTTTTCGAAAGAGTATCAAGCACTGGCATGGCTGTGTGGTGGAACACCACCTTGCCACGTAGAAGGCCTGGGCCCATTCCGGCTGGGGACCCATACGCAATTTCTCGCTCACAACCAATGACGCCGACGCCGACACTGACACCGGAATTTGTGCGAAACGAGCTCTTAAAGGCTTTCGCGTGCGTACAGAAATTTATTACACTCAGGCCCATAGCCAGGGGTGTGCCCTAGCCCTCCTCCCCCCCCCCTTTCCCCCCAATTCTGATGGAGGGGGTGTTTTAACGAAATAGTCAAGGTCTGCAGCAAGTGGGGCCCCTCCGAAAAAAAATTCCGTAGCTACGGGCCTGATTACACTTAAGCATCCCAAGCTGCTCCACTAATGGAAATCCCCTCAATATTCTTCGTGTTCTTTGGTCTGGCCATCTGGAATCACTTGCTTTGGGCTTCATTGATTACGTGCAGCTGCGATACCCGAGGTATCGAATGAGTAAATGCGGCTACATGAGTGTGTGCACATGTCTGTCTCTACATACGCATCCTTTGAAACAGGAGTGTCATCATTATCCCCGATTTCTGAACAAGCCTTCCCCCGCCCGCCATCACTATGCAGCCTTCACAAATTCAGCCTTTATCTGATTTTGTATTCGGTTTTCTAGTACAGTTCACGGTATCTTGCATTTGCATCTCAGAAGGATAATGCTGTAGACATTGTGTTGAATAAACGAACATTGATTGCGTAAGCTCGCACTTTGCACATGGTGCAAATAAACGATTGTGTGCATCACCTTTAGCCGTATATACGATTAAACATCGCCGAGGACTTGCTTCACATAGATTTCAACATGTACGACAGATCTGTACGATAACTTTTGATCCAATAAATAAGTACACATCGCTGTGGTATATGAACACTTTATGAACAACATGTGTATAACAACAACAAAGGAGAAACTTGCATTAACAACTCCATGCAAAAAGTCACTGACAAAGCATGAAAAAGGTGTCTGTTCAGCACTTCATGTAAGCCTTGTAGATGAACTCGCGGCTCAACTTGTTTCGTTCTTGTTCCATAAGGAACAAGAGAGTCTGTTCAGTACTTCATGTAAGCCTTGTAGATGAACTCGCTGCTGAACTTGCTTCGTTCCTGCTCCATAAGGAACAGTACGTCACGCGTGCTGACCCGCTTCAGCCTGGGCCGGTACACTTGAGCATGAAAGGGCTGTTGTCCAGGCCCTCCTCCAGGTGCCGCGACAGGCACGGGTCGCTTCCGGTTTCCAATGGCAAGAAGCGCCGTCATGTTGGCCTCCCGTTGCCTCGCCTCTTCCAACTCGGCCCTTTGCAGATCTCGAGCTCGCTGCTTCAGCTTCACGTGCTCGGGGTCCTCGACCTTTGCTCGGCTGCGTGCCGCCCTGAGCAGCAGCTCGCGCTCCTCTTCCTCGTGCCGCCGCTTCTCGGCCCGCTCCAGTTCCTCCAGGAAGCGCAGCTGCCGACGGACGTCCTGAGTGACCTCACAGCGCGGGTCGCAGCGCACGTTCTCCTGCCGGTGCTCCGCGATCACGCTCAGCTTCTCTATGAACGTCTTCAGACGCTCCTGCGTGGCGTGTGACACCAGGGCCACGACGTCGTCCGGAACCTCGTCAATGCCGTGGGCCGCGGCCAGGGCACTGATCCTCTTGTGCAGCGCGTCGGTGAAGAGAAAGTTCTCGTCCTTGCAAGAGCGGGGCTCCGCGTCGTCGTCGCCGGTGGAAAGAATCGCCCGGCATTCCTCGGCCACGTCGACTCCTCCCATAGTGGGCACGTCATTGATGTCCTCGTCAATGAGCGCTGGTCCTGCGGATCGTTTTTCTTTGGTGCTGCTCGCCCCTCCGCCGCCGCCGCCGACGCTTCCGGTAGACGTGGAGAGAGAAGCCTTCGGCTGCGCCGCCGTCGACACGGGAGCCGGTACCTTGAAAGGTAATACACCGCCAGCGGCAGGCGGAAGAGCAACGGCAAAGTTGGGCGGCCTGGCCAGCAGCAGACTCTTGCCGCCTCCTGGTGCGACGCCGCCGACGCCGCCAGGAGATGGACGGACAGATGCGGCGAGGCGGTGTTGCTGGGCGAGCAGGCCCTGCAGATCGACGGGACTGGCCATTTGAGCGGCGGCTAGGGCACTCTGAGGCATCATCTGAAGCTGCGCAGCGGCGGCACGTGGCAACACGGTCCTCGCTACTGCGGTCTTCTGTACGCTACGCACGATGGGCGGAGAAGGGGGGCGCTATACAGAGGGCGCTTCCGCGGTGGAGGACGAATGCCTTCGATGGAGAGTTCGTTGGTCAGGAGTGCGTGCCTCAGCCAAGGGAGAGACTTGCGCAAAAAGGGAATCAGACATGGTTGCGGGTTAGAGCTCAGTTCTCTTTCTAACTTGGTGGTGAACTCTTCCGGTTGCATCGTGTCGTCGACGAGTCCCTGAATCAGGCGCTTCACGTTCTCGGCCGTATTCTCTGGCTGGTCGCTGGCGAGACGAATGAGCGTTGAGAAAAAGTTCCTACACTTCTGTTTCGCCGTGTCCGGGGACATCTGCGGCGCGTTGGCGGCGGCTTCGTGAGTGCTTACCGTCATGGGGCCTGTCTGTATGGACAGCTGTTGGGTGACAGCGGCGACGGTGGGGGCGGGAACTATTTTGACACCCTAAGGACTGCGGCGGCGGCATGATCTGCGCCTGCGAGACGCAGACGATGCCCGCTGGTGTTAATGCCAGGCCGGGAGGCCGATTCCTTATGTTTGCGGCGGTGGCAGCGTACCTGGCCGGAATCTGTTGCATTATTCGCTGTGGTTGCTGCACTGGTGCGGGGGCTGGTGGAGCAGGCACCCGGAATTGGCCTCGGCTTGCTACTGGACCGGGCGATACGGGTTGCACGGCGTTGGGATGCACGTTGACGAACTGGAGTTGGCCGTCTTCAGGTCTTGAATACGACTGCGCCCGGCATCACGCCCGCCTGTAAGGCAACGGCGTTCGACTGAGCGATGCCAGCGCGCATAGGTCCTGGTCTGGCGATGAGAGGCTGGATGTTACGTGGTTGCCGTACTGCGCTGCCTACCACCATCCTGGGCGCGCGGAGTCTTGTCCCAGGCAGTGTAGCCTTGTAAGGATTCATGGCCAGCTGTGAAAAATGGAAGGCTTTGACTGAAAGCTCGAACAGACTTTCGCACTGGCAATGTCATTTGTAGCCAATGACACTGCGCTCTATGCATCACTCCATTTAACTCCTGCAGTTACAAGACATATCTACATTTGCAAAGCGTAAACGATAGAGATTTACTCAAGAATGCATTGTTCGTGGTGCTGCTGTGCTTACAAGTCCACGCCTAGCTAACGTTCGCGCGGCAGAGTAACGTAGAATGATTAATGAGTGATTTACTTCCAACAACCCTGTGCAATGCTATAAAGGCGCCTTCAGGATGCGTGAACAACAATAACAAAAAAAAAAACCGCTTGATATTGTTACGAATATTGGCACCAACAGCATAGTAGGCATCAATAGAGATCTAAGGCAGTATTACACAGTGGTCCCTTCTGGTAATATCACTTGACAACATAAAGCTAACCGCCTGCTAAGGCACGCAATCCTCTATTACATCAAATCGCGGCTCTTGGCGAAACCAATGGGCATTCATCCTTTGTGTTAAAGAACTTCGAAGGCAACAGGCAACGAAAATTATATTTGGTTTAATAGCAACAAGGCCATGACCAAACGATTACCGAGCGATTACCAAGCGAATTATAAGTGAGTACAGGGCGTGAGAAATCAATACAAAATTCCTTCAGTCGCGTACTTTCTTTACCCTAGTGTCGTTCTTCAGACGATTAATGTTGATCGGAAGACTACAAGAGGGCATACAAACGGTCTTTGCTCATTATTAAACGATACAGACAAGCAGAACAATTTGTTGGACCTACGTAGATGTTGGAAAGAAAGTATCAACGAGTATCAACGGCAGCTCGCTATACTGAAAAATTATACGAGCTTGTCAGAGCGAATGGTCCACTGCCCAACAAAAAGAACGTGCTGGCGTCTCGTCCAATGCTTACCTGTAAGCCAACCTTCGAGCCACGTCCGAGTTTGGGTCCCGACGTTCCACGGACTCCAACGAGACGTGACGGCCTAACCTTGGAGCAGTGGCGAGCACACCGGTGGGTCCGGGTTCAAGGCACGCCGCTGGAATCACCCGGCCGGCGACGAGCTTGCAGAAAGACCCTACTCGGCGTGGTTCGAAGGCCGAAGCGCGTCGGCCATGCGAATGCGTGAACCAACGTGCGATCGCGCGAGCCCCGCGCCAGCGGCACGTGGCCGAAGCGAACGTCTTCTTCCTCGCTTCATTTTGGCTCTTGAGAATAAAGAACTCGAGCGCGTTCCATGAAAACAAGGAATATAGAGGCAAAACGGAAAGAAGCATATGAAGACTTAGACCTTTTAACAAACAAACTGGTTCTTACACTAGCAGATCAGCCACGAAAGGGCAGGTCCTCAAGATTCTTTTTCATCGCAAGCAACGCGTTCTCGAAACACGCAACCTCCCGCCCCCCAGGCCTTTCTTCAAGCTTTATTTTTTTACGTTTAGGTGTCTTTCGTTGCTGGGCCCGATGAATGCTAGTGAGGTCCGTTAAGGAAGAAGTAATCGCGCCGAACAGCGGTCTGCCTGTTTTTATGTTGAGACAAAAAATTTCGGAGAGCGCCCGGTACGACCAAAACGCCCGGCCATGACAAGCTAAACATCAAGAAAAAAATAATAATAAAAAAACACGCCGAAGTACGTGCCATTCCCCAGACGCTACCTATGCCTCCCCACATTTCCTCCTTCCGAGCAGGGTGAGGGCAGTTCTCGAATAATATACGACATGTGTTCTCGGACGATAAACACTTCCATGTTTCTGTACAGCGCGCGCGCGCGCGGTCGCGAAGATGCGCCTTTTTCTCAGCGCACTTCGAGCAAACCGCGGAGTCCGCGTTGTACGAGGAAGTGGAGGAAGCGTGGAAGAGAAACGGGGCGTCTAGGGTTTCACGCCCGCACAACTCGCGCGAAACGCGTCGCATGCGGCCAACGAGCGCCGCTGCCGCGCTGTTTACGTGAAGGGCACTCGGTGAGCCCTCGCTTGAGCACGCGTTATGGCTTTGGATCGCACTTCGGCTGTTGCCAGCGACAGGGCCCGGCTTTCGCTCGGCCCCACTGAAGCGGACTTTGAAGCCTCGGGTTCACCGGCTAGGCGTCGCATATGCCACAGCGTTTATGCGGGAGGACTAGGGAACGCGTGCATATGACGGTTCACACGGCCAAGCTAAGGTATCCTCCTTTACGGCTCACGTTTCGGCAGTGGAGCCATGGCATCGAATCGGCGCATGTTTCCCGTACGTGTTGGAATGAATGAAGGAAGCAAATTGATTAAGGCCTCGTTCTCTTTGTTATATACAACCTAATGAATCCAAAAGAAAATGAAGCCAAGGAAGATATAGGGGACGTTATCAGTATATAGTCTTTAACTGTAGTGTAGCAATTAAGATATGATTGTGAAGAAACTAAACGGGACTAAAAGACAACTTTCCTCCGGGAAGCACCGAACCTAAAACCTTCGGATAACGCGTCCGATGCTCTACCGTTTGAGCTACGGCGGCTGTCGTCCTCCTGTCCACTTTACTGAGTATTTCTGTGCATGTTAACTTGGGAGTGTTATCGAGCGCCGCTCGTGGCCATGATGGCGAGTGTGGAACACTCTTTCTTACCACCTGGTGTCCTGTAGCACAAGATAATACGTGCAACGTGACGCCACCTGGCACAAAAGAGTAACACTCCCATGTTTACAGCACAGAAATATTCAATGCAGTGGACATGTGGACGACCGCCGTAGTAGCTCAATTGGTAGAGGATTCTTTTAAAGGGAAATAGGAGGGAATGCAAGAAAGAGCGGGTACTATCGGCCAAAGAATATTACGGACCACGCGAGCGCGTGGCCAAAAGCCTCTTCGCGACACTTCCGCTACGTCAGCGGCGATCAACAGCACTGCAGCGCCAAAGACGCATCCCTCCCTTAATCTATGGCCTGTCTGTTTTCTGACTGGGTACAAATCATTTTCAGCTTTCACTTTCTAACGCGGCGCGCTTTTTGGCAACTGCGTCTTCGTGCTTCTGTCTCGAGGGCATTCTATGAGCATAACTGTTATCAGCCGCTATCTTTATCACAAAATGATACCTAGCCAACGGAACGCCGTTCGAGGCCCGCCGTGGTAGCTTTGATCCTGCTATCAAAATAGAAGTGTGACGGTCATACGGCAGATAAGCGCTTCGCGCGAAAACTGCGAACTGACTATGCGCTACGCGGCAGTAGAAAATTGCAAGGCCAGTGAATAACAAGAAGACCCGTTTCCGGCCTAGCACTGTGGTCGACGGTAGATGGCGCACCGCTAGGTGGCGTGGAGAGGCAGTTTGGCACGCGCTCGCGTGGTCCGTAATATTCTTTGGCCGATAGTACATGCGTCTGTAAGGCAACGTTCGCGCCTACAGAACTAAACACTTCCTTGATGCTGTGACTGATGATGATGATGAATTGTGGCTGAGCCCTTAGTAATGCATGCGTATCTTGAAACCACACCCTCGTTCGTATGACGTGATGCCTGGTGCGATCCTGCGCTTCTGCCACGGTATACTTGCATAGCTGCTATGTATGACTCCTCGCCCGACATGACCCAGTTTCTGCAGTTTCGAGTACAGGCGTGGTTCTGCAGTAGAATACTTGACTACCACGGAGAATATATATATATATATTTTTTTTTGGTTCTGACTGGAACCCCGTTATTTGTTTTTTTCTTTTTTCTCATTGTGCATGATAGCTGCGACGGACATGAGCGGCAGCGGCGTAGGACAACGTAGACATCAAAATCAGCTGCCGCTGTGAGCTCATAAGAGCTTACGCTGTAAAACAAGCATGACGACCTGCCACGGTGGTCTAGTGATTATGGTGCTCGACTGCTGACCCGCAGGTCGCAGGATCGAATCCCGGCCGCGGCGGCCGCATTTTGCTCCAGGCCCGTGTGATTATAGATTTAGGCGCTCGTTAAAGAACCCCAGGTGGTCGAAATTTCCGCAGCCCTCCACTACGGCGTCTCTCATAATCGTATCGTTGTTTTGGGACGTAATACCCCATCAATTATTATTACTAAAACAAGCATGACGTAGTCAAGCAAGTACCTCGCGCCCCAGTCAATGTCCGGTGAAAAATCGCGTCTTGTTAATAAGAACCCAACACAATAAGCTCTAAAAAATAGAGTCTCATAACGCTGCGCGAGCGTCTTTCATGACTCTCCAATCACAGGCAACAACGGCAACTCCAAGATAAACGGGCGACAGAATGTAACCGAAACACGGCAAATCACTTCCCGGCAGCGGAGGCGGATGCTGCGCGTGCACACATGCATAGTTTATTTTACTTTTTTTTTTTCGACGTGAGAGCGAACGGCCTGCGAGTGGCGACGCCGACGTGGAGCCTGCTTAGAATTGATAAGCGATAATCATGCACGGATGTGGGCTTCCCCAGGCGCAGAGAATTCGCGTTCTGCAATTCCGGATCAGGAAGTTCTCGCCTTATAACGAAACAGCAATCGCATGGCATCTTCCGATGGCCGTCGCTGAGAGGGCGCAGTCGACCAAGGCCGTTATAAAGACCCTTACTTTATTAAGTTTGCGTCAATTTGTGTCACGTTATATCCGACAGCCCTATCTTATGCCGGTGTCACACGGGAACTTTTGATCGCGATCAGGGCCGATCCGAATTAGGCTCGAACCGGATCAGGTGCTGCTACTACACGGTGTAACATTTAATGACGATTAGGCCCGATCGGGATCAAGACGATAGTGATCTGCGCATCGCAATCGGGACTTCCTGATCGCGATTTGGCTGACGTTTGCGCCGAACTCGATCCTGCTTAGGCACAATCGAGTTTGGCAGGATCGAGGCAGGATCGAACGTGTAGTAGCTACAAGCCTGTAGATAGTGATCATGAAGTCCGATCCGGATCGGCCCTGCTCGCGATCAGCAGTGCTCGTGTGGCACCGGTATTAGATAACATGACTAATATCGACTTAGTATTAGCTAAACGATAAGAGCGTTGACTAATGTTGGATAAAGTTGGCTAATGTACGCTAATCCTTGTTATAGCCGCAATATTATCGTAATTAAACCTCGAGGTATAATATTGTTAACAACCCGAGTTAGTTTTGCCTGACTGTAATAGGGATCTGTTTCATAATACTTCGTTCTACAAGTGTGACCAGCCAGCCAGTTGCCTCCGAAATACAAATTTCCTGAATCTGCTTACGTCACAGGCACTGGCCTGTAGCCTGCTTGGCAACATATGTTTTTTATTGCTCCCGAATATTGTGTGTCAAGTACTGTGCACAATTGTTCAGGGAACGATCGTTCGTGTCGTGAGCACACAAGGTAGAGCGGTATAACTCAGGAATGTTGTTGGTGCCGGGTTCGAATTCCACACCACGCAGAACAAATCTTTTAACAGCGGAGCTGTTTAATCTTGAGCTACGTCCGGCGACGTTCGCAGAAACTGCGCCTTTCATCGCCGAGCGATGACGTCGCCCTTCGTCGCCTAGCAACGCCTCGGAGGAAGGAGAGGAGGAGGAGAGTGGAATTGTAAAGCAGGAGGAGAAGAAATAAATAAAACAAAACAAAATTTCTTGGCGAGGCGGGATTCGTATCCGGGTACCCTTGGTCCGAAGGCGAGCGTCGTAACCACTCGGCGATCCAGGCTTTCTTTTCTTTATTGCGTGGTGCATAATAGTACAGAAAGATCAAGATACACACATATACACCATTAATTTCAACTAACAGACAAGAAAGCCAAGAAGAGTATGGGGGGATCTTACCAGTAGGTATTATGATGTAAGTATGAAGAATGTAAAGTGGACGAAAAGAGAACTTGCCCCTGGCAGGGACCGAACCTGCGACCTTCGAATAACGCGTCCGATCCTCTACCAACTGAGCTACAGCGGTGGTTATCCCCCCCCGTCCACTTTATTGGGTATATATGTGGGAGTCTTTAAAACGTGGGAGTCTTAGTCAGTGCCACTGGTAGTCATGAACGGCGAGTCATGGCTACCAGCCCTCGCCGTCATGACTAACAATACCTATAAAAAATCCCCATACTTTCCTTGGCTTTCTTGCCTGTTAGTTCAAATTAATGTTGTATTTAACAAAGAAAAACGATCCCTTAAAGGGGCCCTGCAACACTTTTTCAAGTACCCATGGAATGGATTCACTAAATGAGCTTATTGCCTCACGAATTCACTGCCGCAAAAATTTTTGAAATCCGTCCAGTACGAGTGGAGTTACAAATATTTCTCGCACGCTGCAATTGCATTCTCTCTTTTCTCGTCCCGTCGAAAGCGCTGGAAGCTAAGCAGGGAGGGATGGCACGGGGAAAGAAAATACGTCACGCGCGCCTCGTGATCTTGAGCGCTTTTTCTCTTTTTTTTTCTTCGAATACGCCAATTTTCATTGCGATCGCGCGCGCACGCGTGGACAAGTCGCGGCCTCCCGCGGCGGCCTCTGTAACTACCGAGCGCGCCATGCTCAAATCAGCCAATGGCTGATGCGAGTGATACTCCCGTCGGTGACGACACTGACGAGTGATTTTTGAGAGAAGAGAAAGCAAGTTCTGGCTGACTTTGAGAATTTATTATGAATTCCACGCCGCGTGCTGCGCTATAATATGTGGCTCGCGTGTTCTCGAGAGCCTGGACTACCGATAGGCAGCGTTTTCTGAGCATGCTCAAAAAGTGTTGCAGGGCCCCTTTAACTATTCCCCTTCTTTCGTTCACACATATACATCAGTGATACGCTAATTCAACCCTGTCTAGTCTCGAACATTTTCATATCTTTAAACACGTCGAGTATCCGTGCCCCAGTCTGGTGGCTCAGCCAGGGCTCTAAACATCTCCCTAATTTGCACAACACTGTCAATGAAATTTTCTTTCGAAGATTTTTACATGCCCTATCTGCATAGCGTACCTGCATTCACGTTTTCCGCAATCCATGGAGACGCAGAATGATTATTATCTCATATGAGCTTTCTACTGGCACGAATCTTAACGCCAACTGACAAAACTTTCTTTATCAAATTACATACCAATACACTACCCGTAGGAACATGGCATCAGGAAAAAAGCAACTTCGTTTCCTCGGACAATCGATTGCCTCCTGTGCAGAAAGCCGGAGAATGTCGAACATGCCTTCCTAGATTGCTGGGATGCGGTATCTTATTGAGACGTGCTCCAGCTTACTCGGCTATGCAGGCGCGCTAGCAGAACAAGCGTTTATGGGAACCATACGATTGCGTTGCTATGGACCAGAGAACGAGAAAAAAATATAGAAAAAAAGAGAGAAAAGGGAGAAAGAGAAACAAAGAGAGAGAGAGAAATAGATTGGGAGAGAAACAAACAGAAAGAGAGAGAAAGAAAGCATAGCATAGTCATGTATAATACAGTGTAGCAAGGAAGTGGGAAAAGAGAAGTGAGGGGGAAGAGCAGAGAGAAGAGGAGAGACAGGAGGAGAGGAGAGGGTAAAACATAGCATAGCCGTGTATACTATAGCATAGCAAGGGGGTGGGAAAGGAGCGCGACGGTGAGGAGGAGGAAATGGAGGAGAGGAACGCCACCAGCTACGCTGTTTCCTCAGTCTATAGGCACTACTATAATGCGCAGCTGCCCTAATTTGCTTTGTCAACTGCGCAGGTTTGTTTGCATGCTTGTTTGCTTTTATCCCTGAGAAACCTGCATGGAGCCGCCATTGTCGCTTCGTGCTATGCGAAACACTCCATTGCAAGTGTTAATTTAACAAAAAAAAAAAACGCTTACACATTAGCAAACGCTTCATTTAATTTAGAAAGGAAGAAACAACTGGGTACCTTACATGTGCCACCACAGACCCTTGGCAGTGCAGCTCGAAGGCATTTCACGTCCATGCGATAGGAATGCTGCGATAAGAAAAACGAATTAGCAAACGTGGGGCTATAAAGAAGCCTTCCCGAGCACATGTATGTCTATGCAAGCATCAAGACCTGCTAGATTGTGAGCTGAAAGGTCAAGTCCTACCTTACGTCACTACTCAAAACACACCTGGCACGTTTCGTCGTCAATCTCATTGCTACCCCCTCATTTGCTCTAAAGATGTCGTGCTAGCTATATAGAACAGGTTGCATGGCGCGACATGTAGCGTGTCGAATTGCCAAGGCTGAGAATGTTCACCCACTTTTATAAGGCAAGATTGAATAAACGCTAGTTCGACTAGTGATAATACCAAGCCGTAAAAGAATACAGAGCCGCCGCATACCATGCCACGTCCGCTGGCATGAGGTCTTTCTCTACCTTTTCAATGCAACAGGAACGGTGTGACTAAAACGAAATTTCTCTGTAGAGTAAACTTGAAATATAGGCTAAACTTTAAGTGTGGGCAGCACAAACCTAAACTAGAAAAACCAGGCAACGAGGAAACACTTAACAAGGCAGCACCACCTAGGAAACTAGGCGGTGTTGCCAAGTTAAATGGGGAATACTTAGTATACTGGCAGGGAAAGCAAACGGTGTCATCGCAACTCGGACAGGAGAGCCAGAGACAAAACCGTGTTGGAGCGACCGTGCTGTAGATCTTCCTGCCGCGTTTCAATACACGCAGAGCTGTTTAGGTTAGCTTGAGTAACGAAATCACTCATTTTCTTTCTTAGTATGCTTGCGTTTTCAGCGAAGCCTAGGCGACGACGACATACTCGCTTTTTACTTAGCAGGCGCCGTTCTGAAAAGCTACACTGTCAGCAGTAGAGAGACGGGCGACTCGACGAAAACTGTCCACGCCAGCCAAGAATGAAAAGAAACAAGAAAGAAAGAAAAATGAGTGAGCAGTTCCAGAATGAAAGCTAAGGACTAGCTCAATCTGGTTCCAGCTGGGTCAACAAGAAACGACAGCGCACTCTAACAAAGAAAAGGAAAACGAGAAATCGCGCCTGGTTAGCATCGGGAAGGATGACTTTGTTCGCGTGCCAGACAAGCTTTCGCGACGTCAACTAATAATAGCTACAAAGTCAAAGGCTTCCGGTTTGACATTCGACTAACGCGACTATTCTCGACCTTACGCCTCGAGCGGGTTATTTTCGAGCGCGGTTGCGACGGCGCCACCCGCACGTGGTGAGCAAAGGACTTCTGGGCGTTCGGCCACCTCGGCCGAAAAAGCTTTGTTCCTTGTTGATCGGCCGATCAAGAAGATCACCAGACGCGATTAAATTAGAATAAACCACGGTGCCTTTCAAACAAGAGACCGCACGAGGCGAACAGCATCCTCGATTGCTGGATATATCGGGGACCGTGCTCTCGAAAATCACCCCACCATATTGGAACTGAATCGAACAACGCTTCAGACAAGACGTAGGGAGAACGACCGAAGTGGTGCTGCCACCGAAGACGTGCCCAGGGTTTTCCAGTCGCGGCTGGCGAAGTGCCTCCCCCCCTCCCAGCCCACAGTGGCCGATTCCAAAAGAAAACCAACTTCGCAAAGGATACAAATATGAAAATAAAGCAATCGTACGCTTCTCACAACTGCCTGCCTTTGGTACACCACTTTCTGGGGGTAACGGGGGGGGGGGGGGGGGAGTGAACTGTTTGAATGAAACATCAGAAGCTCTCGGCCGACATTATCAACAATTTTTATGGCCGTACGTTAGCACATTAAGCATTGACGAAAAGAATCCGGCTGAATAAAGACATGGAGCAGACTTCGCGCACCCTTTCCCTGATTAGGGGGGCCTGTAAAAACGGAGCTGACTTCGAACCAACGCTGTAAAAAGTAGTGCTAGTATCTTAAGGCCACCGGAAATACTTTCTTGCAGTTTACTATCTGTACCGCTTCCTTACATACTATTCTACCTCTCATTCGAACTTTTGGCGTAACATACCAAGGCCTTTGACTAGGCTGTGATTTCCACATCCATAGTAGAGTTTTTCCATCTCCCAGTTCTAATCATGACATTTTGTTGCCTTGTACTGGTACATCAGTGTTGTACTGTGTTTTTTGGCCTTGAACTGGTTTATGTCAGATATTGCGGTGTTCTGCTCCCTAACAAAAAAGGACTGGACTGTCTATACCTGTCGCCTAATTAAGCCTGAATGTAACGGAACAATTGGAAGAGCTGCGTTAGAAACACGCAGGCAATGGAGCTGTGAAGCCTGCTAGCCTCCAAACCAAGCCTGGATGTAGTCGAGTTCTCGCTGTCTCGTTGCCATAAAAGCTCGACGTCATGAACGATACTAAAACCTCACCCTGAGCAAGTCGGTTCGTTGCTTAAACAGAAACCTTAACGTGCCGTTTAGGTATACCTAAATAAGCTACCAATTTCTTTGTTCGCACAAGTAGAAGCTTCCAAATTCTTGCAGTATGTATATTTTAAAATTTTACCTTTTACCAACCACCGTGGGCACACAGGCTGCACCGACAGTCTAACTTGCGAAGAGAATCAGCTGTGCAATTGCAGTCCTCATGTTACAAACTTTTAGAAGTCTTTCTTTCTTTCTTTCTTTCTTTCTTTCTTTCTTTCTTTCTTTCTTTCTTTCTTTCTTTCTTTCTTTCTTTCTTTCTTTCTTTCTTTCTTTCTTTCTTTCTTTCTTTCTTTCTTTCTTTCTTTCTTTCTTTCTTTCTTTCTTTCTTTCTTTCTTTCTTTCTTTCTTTCTTTCTTTCTTTCTTTCTTTCTTTCTTTCTTTCTTTCTTTCTTTCTTTCTTTCTTTCTTTCTTTCTTTCTTTCTTTCTTTCTTTCTTTCTTTCTTTCTTTCTTTCTTTCTTTCTTTCTTTCTTTCTTTCTTTCTTTCTTTCTTTCTTTCTTTCTTTCTTTCTTTCTTTCTTTCTTTCTTTCTTTCTTTCTTTCTTTCTTTCTTTCTTTCTTTCTTTCTTTCTTTCTTTCTTTCTTTCTTTCTTTCTTTCTTTCTTTCTTTCTTTCTTCCTTCCTTCCTTCCTTCCTTCCTTCCTTCCTTCCTTCCTTCCTTCCTTCCTTCCTTCCTTCCTTCCTTCCTTCCTTCCTTCCTTCCTTCCTTTCTTTCTTTCTTTCTTTCCTTTTTTTCCTTTCTTTCTTTCTTTCTTTCTTTCTCAGCGACGGCTGAGCGGTTGCCGCAGCGTTACTCACACGAGGCCAACATCAAGTTTTTAACAATAATGGGTATTTCCAAAGTGATAACAGGGCCCACTCCCACTTCGGCAGTACAGTATCTCGTTGTTCTGCGCTTTGTCTCCGGGACCCTACAGCCACGGCCACCGATATCTGCACTGTTAAAGCACCTCCGTGCGTCATGTCGCACTCGAAGAGATAGCGAGATATGCCGAGAGTTATACCGAAGTCATTGGCGTACCGTCGTTCCAGGAACCAAATACGCGAATGACACGAGCAGATCCGACGATGACGGCCTGCCGTCGCGAGCCAATCACGGGCCGAATTCAACGCCCACCAAGCAATTACCACTGCCCAGACAAGCCGTGAGGGCGGAGCTGTGCCGTTATCATGACTTCGATCAGACAGGTGCTCAAAACGCGGACGCTGCCTGCGAGAGGGGGTGGGATATGTGCAGCCTA
Organism: Rhipicephalus appendiculatus; assembly: GCA_030522465.1. Lineage (NCBI taxonomy): Eukaryota > Metazoa > Arthropoda > Arachnida > Ixodida > Ixodidae > Rhipicephalus > Rhipicephalus appendiculatus. The sequence continues at coordinate 5,585,556 of JALIZH010032924.1, read as the reverse complement.
CTTGTCACCGCCTTAGGGAAACGGCAGAGCGTGTTCTCTATCTCTTGAAATGCCTCAATGGGGTGGCCCGAGACTACGGGCACAATAACGGTCGCATGCACGCAGGCAAACGAAGAGCTGCTAGACAATTCAATCAATGCAACTCGACTCAATCACTGCACCGATATTTCATAAAGACAATGTTGCATTGTTTCAATGTTTTTTGCAATACTCGCCACCACCTCGTGAGAATCGTAATAGGGATGCTAATCTTCCCGCGGAATGAAAGTGAGTACGATAAGTACTCGCAGTAATGTCCCGCCAATACCTTGTTTATTAGCAACAAAATGTACCGCTCCCATTTTACCTTGATTATCGAAATGAGCTGAGTAAAGGTCCTAACGATGTGCTGGAGAAATGTTGAAGTTGGCAAGAAATCGCACAATCTCACATGCTCCCTCACACGTTCACTTAAGCCGACCCGAAGGCGAAAGCCATCATTTTCTTCTCAATCGATGTATTGATGGTGCGCCGCCATCCTCCAAAAGCTTTCAGCACTTAACGTGGTTTAGCACAGCCTCCGTGATCGGACCACCTTCGACCAAGCTGCGATGTCACATGATGACGTAACAGTGACGTCCCGATGACGTCATTCTGACGTCACAAATTTTGGAGATCTGTGACGTCATATGGTGACTACATCACGTGGTGTTTTTTTTGGAACACTCGTCCCCGATACCGCGGGAAGCCGAAACCGATGGTCAAGTTCCGCATTTGATGAGGCATCTGAGGCTATCGGCTTAAAAAGTAATCGCCGTCTCTACGCTGTACTGCAAGTACTGTCAAGAAGTTTCGTGGTATGAGCTCTGTTGCTTGTGCTTAAACGATTTAAGTCTCCTAACCTCTGAGAAATCGAAAAGACAGCTGTCTATCAGAGTCCATGCATAGCATGGAACGTAGTGCTCTTAATTGTATGTCCCTTTAATTTTTTTTTCTAGATACACCCAATTACAGAATGTGGGTGCAAAAGACTAGTAAATTGAAATAATAGAATAGACTGTCCTAGCGTCAATCAGTATCTCTAACAGGTACATCACTAACGCAATCACTCTTATTTAAAGTCGATAAATGCGTGCAAAGAGGCACTGAGCACAAAGGCAAAATATATATAGTCACCACCTCGACAGTGCACCTCGGCCATCTACCATCCTGCCCTCTCTTGTGGAACGAGATAGGGAGGGGCACGGTGTAGCTGTGCCCTTTACCAACGCGCCCGCTCCCATGCATCGAGCTCCCGCGGGACACCAGCTAGATGTTTCGTCGCAGGCCTCCAGCCCGACGACAGACGAGACCACCCTCGAGCCTCAGCAGTTGACGATGCCGCCTCCAAGCTCGACACCACCTGGGCACGTGGAGTCGTTGGCCCTTGTCCTGCCGGGCGAGGCACGAATTGACGCACTCTACCAGTCTACGGATGCCGGTAACACCGCGGCTTACGCTCTACCTTCCCACAAAGTAGGCCTGTCCAGTGACATTAACAAGATCGCTCCTGACCAGTCTGAGCCATTTATCCGGACGCCGCTGGTATTGGACGCGTGCGAGGACGCTCGTCATTTCCCGAGAGACGTCTCCTTAGAGGAAACAGAGGTGCTGACCCCGGTTGAGGTCATGGTCATCGAAGGCTTGTCGGTGCAGACTAACTCTCCAGCTGGCAGCACCGCTTACGACCGGGACAGCTCCAATGCACGCGTCACTTCGTCAAGACCTGCCAGGTCGACCACTTCGAAGAGCACTGCAGCAACAATGCTGCAAGACCGCGACATACACCTGGCTCCACTGCGGAAACATGAAGCAATGGAAGCCCCTGCTTCTACGGTGCCGTACATTCCACCTCGCTCGCGCGATTGGAGTTCATCAACGCGAAGCGGATGCGCTCCTTCAAAGCTGCGGCGACGCGGCGCCGGTCTACTGACCACGCGGTCTGTCTGCGGCCACAGCACGTCACTGCAGTCATCTGCCGATTGTCCTGAATCTCTGACAGTGTTTCTGGAAATGCGACGAGAGAAGCGACAGCGACGGCTACGACCTTCCCGCAATAGCCAGAGCCGTCCGCCTGAAAAAGCTGCATTACACCAAACGCAATCACACAAGGACCGAGACCTGCAAAGACCCGCAAGGAACAGTCAATGTCGCCCACCAGAGACATTCCGGCAGCTCGTCATGCTACTTCGCAGTCGCGGCCGAGTGTAAGGATGACAGCGCCGCTCGGGCACGGGCGCGCGCTCGGCTAGCACATAGAAGAGAAGGACGAGGAGTCAGAAAGAGAACAGCGAGCCCAGCGAACGGGTGTTGTGTCTGTTTCTCTCTCTACAATATATATATATATGATTGACGTGAGAAAGAAATGCATTATCTAAAGGAATGTCTCCTTTTTTTTCGGTCTTTTAACATGCTCAGAAGTCATGCTCAGGAGTCCGTAACGTTCGGAAGGGGAAAAAAAAAGAAACAGATGGAAATAGCCAGGGGGTGGCCCGGTGCGCTACCCCTGGTTACGCCACTGCTGGAACGTTGCTGTCGCGCGGCATCGGCACAGCATCGCGTCCTTCTTTTGCAGCGAAGCTGTAGGTAGTTAGGTTCTGGCGGACAGCGTCCGCGAACAGGAGACGCACAGAACAACAATTTTCGGCGAACCGGTCAACTCGACTAATTCAACGTCTTCGCGTCGCAAAAATGAACACGGCGCAAAAGTAAACACAAAGCTGTATGAAATCGCCGACACGGCGCAATGACGTAGAGAATATTGCCTCAATGACAAGAACACTTGCGTAAGAAACGAACGTCATGCCAGTTTTGTACTTTCGAAACGACTCAACTTCTTATTTACCGTATAATTTCATTTCGAGACCACCGTTTATGAGATAACATGCGCCATGCGTAAGAGAAACACCCAGATTTTTATTTATTTATTTATTTATTTATTTATTTATTTATTTATTTATTTATTTATTTATTTATTTATTTATTTGCGCGTATGTCTCTTCGCTCAGTATAGTCAATAGAAACAAAGAAGTACGCCCAGCTCTGCACTTCCTTCAGGCTTGGCACCACTGGTTTGAAACTTTTTTTCTTTTCTTCTTCTTTCTAGTTTTCGTAAGAGCCTGCAGCGGCCCAACTAATTGCGCATTCCGAGACCACCAAAACGAGTGTTTGCCGTTATATATTCGGAAAGTCGGAATTTTCCTGACCTGCACAAGGTCCCATGTCGGCTTTCAATTAATCACTCAACATTATTTGGCATTCAACACAGCGTTAGCATCAGCGTCAGCAGCATAACGAACACGTGGACAAGAACAAAAATCTGCTACCTAGCAGCTTGACCATGTCCTTGCCCCAATTGCTGACAGCTAAAACAACATGCCAAGAATAGCTAAATATATTTAGTTCTCATATATAGCAATTGGGCATTACTAAAGAAGAAAAAAAGAAGCAGTAGTAGTCAACAAAAGTAAAGGAATGCATCGAAATCACGTTGTCACAATTACGAAATACACGGTTTGTTTGAGCAAACAGCGTAGCCAGCCGTATTCACAAACGATACTTAAGTGGAGGCGCAGTAAGTATAAGAAAAGTACAAGTGTAAGGAAAGTTTCAGAAAAGTGATTCTTCAACGACACTTAAGTATTACTTTCCGAAGTAGCACTTTTCGGGACAAGTATGTCGCATGGTGTTGAGGCTACGTAAATTATTGACGTGTACGATCTATTTATTTGCAAATTATTAACTTTTGCACCGAAATAATGTGGAAAGAAAAGATTCAGTGATAACATGCACACAGGCTGAGTAAAGAAAAGAGGTATTTATATTTTTGCGCTTTTTTTCGGACTTGTCTGGCCACAATGGCCTATAGTCACCCCCCGGTTATAGCCCAGTGATACCCCAGTCAGCTGTTACCTCTCGCCGTCGCAACAGTTGTGTTGTGCTCGCTACGAACGGTGGTTTACAGTTTCGCTGTGCTTCGGGGACGTTAAGCATTTCTTCACGGTGTGTGTGTGCAATATTTTTTCTTTGTTTTGACGATGGAGAAGAAAAAAATCAACTTCTCCGAGGAAGAACGCGCTGTGTTGTTGGACCTGCTCTCACGCCACCGCAGCGTCGTCGAAAACAAGAGGACCGACGCGGCGTCCGCGAGTCGAAAGCGCGACTCCTGGAAAAAGATCGAAGATGAGTTCAACAGCCGCCACAACGTCACGCCACGCAAATGGACCCAGCTCAAGAAATGTTGGGAAAACATGAAAGACAAGTGGCGAAGGACGAACGCTGAAGACATGCGGGAACGGTTTGCGACAGGTGAGCATTGGTCTGATGGATATTACGATATTACTAGTGACATATCCTGCATTAGGGCATTGTGCAGCGTTCAGAAATTTACCGCGATGACTTGAAGCACAGCTGGACTTTAGAGACGCACTGGCATTCCTTCTCTTTAGGTAGCATTCCTTGTCTTTAGGTAATAAGAAGGAACGCCAGCGCGTCTCTGAAGTCCGGCCTCGGCTGAACTCGCGAAAATAGGCAGTGCTCGCGCTCCTTACTTTTGTCACAGCGTCTGCAATCATGGTTGAGTTTTCTTTACACTTGTGCTAGGTACAAGGAAGAGTGCAAGTTGCGGTAATAAATCCGCTGAGCACTATATGCATCGCTGCGTTTGCACATTCCTTTCGTGCGTCTTGTGCGCTCGTTTAAAGTTTGCTCATTATGCTGTGCTTGAAAAAAAAAAACTGTCTTTTGAAGTCTCACTCAATTCGTTTCTTTGATTTTTTTTGCATTTCAGGTGGCGGAACACCACCGTCAAGCGAAATGACCGACGAGCTGCAGCGCGTAGGAGACATCGCTTCACACATGGCTGTTCGTCTGCCCAACCCCTGTGACAGCGACCGCAGCCGGCATGATGCTATGCCCGGAGGATCGCAGTCCTCGAACCAGCTGTGCACACCTTCTGTCGCTGCACTGCTGTCGCAGACCCAAGACAGGGCTCTGGAAGAGTCCGGTGGTATGGCTCCTTCGTATTTTTTTCACGGTTATGACTTAAAACGCACCATTCGTTTTAGGTCTGTTAAGTTCACTTTTTTTGTAACAGAAATGTGTTTCGTTTATTACGCTGCAACTGTCACGTACGCATTTCACAGTCCAGTATTTTAGCCGTTTTCTGAATGGTGTGTTTGTCAGGCTTCGGTGCTGCCACCCTCTACTGGCTCATGTAATTGAGCATCTCAATGTGACGAATGAACAAAGCAACATCAAACCTTGAAGATATAGGTAGATTGCGCTACGTGACATTTTTAAAAATAAAATGGTTACAATGGACACTTTAGGTACGACACGGCTGTAGAGTGTACGTACACAGCATAGTGTTCAGAACATTGCGACACCTTTGGTCTAGATATGCAGGAATCGGCAAGCTGTGTGACCATGTGAACTGTTTCTACAGGTTGTCAAGACATGTACGACGGGGCAACCGACTCCTATTCATGGGAAGAGCGTAGCAGTCCGCTGGGAGAGTCATCACCAATTCATTCACGTCCCCATGGCCAAGTACAGGATGCTGCAATGAGCAAACCATACCATCGCGGTGGTGCAAGCTTATCAGAGGCTGCAGATGGAGCACCCACAACAACTTCCGGAGCCGCTTCAGCTGCCACTGCCAGCGCCGCTCTGCCAGCTGGCACGAAACGCACTTCAACCAGCGGCAGCCAGAGGCAAACGGCTGTCTCAATCGAACTGGGTGCCCGCCTGGATGCCATCAAAGAGGACCGCGAGCAAAAGAAACGAGAGCATTTATTGAGGATGAAATTCATGCGGATAGAACACAAACAAAAAAAAAGCGCAACACAGTGAGAAAATGGAGCTTTTTCGGTTAAAAATAGCGAATCAGAAGGCCAAGACACAAATGTTAAAGCTTCAGCTAGACATTATGAAAAAGCAGTATGAATAAAGTCACATCCCTGTTATGTTGTTTCGTTTCATTTAAGTGAAATACTGCGCGACTATGCGCTCCCTCATCCTGAATCCGCCTGCTGTGTCTGGCACAAGTGGCATGGCTGGTGGTGGTGGCGGAGCAGATGAGATGGTAGCCGGTGAACTGCTGTCATGAATGACCTGGCTTTGTGGTGGAGGTGGGACGGGTTCTCTCAGGAGGTGGCCGAAGTTATGCAGTGCGGCACAAGCTGTTATGATGATGGGAACTGATGATGTTTTTATCTGAAGTGTCATGTCGAGGCATGGAAACCTTCGCTTCCACACTCCAAACGCCCTCTCGACACTGCAGCGAGTCCGTGAGAGAGACTTGTTGTACCTAAACAAAGCATTTTTTTAGCATTTTAGGCATTTGTATACACACTAGTATTGTTCCATGATTGCTCCAACTTGACTTCACCTGTGCTTAGGGCTGTCTTTCGTCCCTGTGTCCCTAAATGGGGTCATGAGGTAGGATCTGCAGGGATACCCCTTGTCGCCAAGTAGGATGCCAGGCACAGTCCCTCTGTCATACTGTACTCTCGCCGAACTATTGTCAAATATCCGGCTGTCGTGAGCTGAACCCGGCCAGCTGGCCACCAAATCAAAAAATTGAAGCTGAGGCCCTGTGATTGCCTGCAATACGAAGCAATCTTTTTTCACTCTGAGATAGATATAATGCTCGGGAAAATTGGTACAAATTTATGTTATGCATACAACGTCGCACTGCAACTTTTATAAACATGATAATCATTCGAGTATTTCCCTACTTGGTATTTACGTCAACGGGAGAGCCATAAACATACCTGGACATTGATTGAGAAGTAGCCCTTACGATTCCGAAAGACCTCCGCGTCTTCTCCGCCGGGATTTTTCATGGGCACATGAGTGCAGTCTATGCAGCCGCTCACACCAGGGAAACGCGCCATGGCATAAAATTCCTCCATTACCACGGCTGCTTCAGTGGCGTTGGGAAACCTCACAAGCTGCGGGAACAATGTGTCGGCTATCAATCTTGATATGCGTGCGTTGATGCGTGACACGCTTGCCTGAGACACATTAACAAGATCTCCGGTAACAACTTGAAAGGTTCCGGCGCCGTAGAATCGCAGCGTGATGAGCAGCTGGAGCAGTGGCGGCACGGGGTGACCACGTTCGTCGTCCTTTGGGTGCAGGGGCAGCATTTCCAACAGGCGTATCACTGCTCGCTTGGAAAAGCGGTACCGTGACAGGAATTCCGCGTCGTTGTATGCCTCTATAGGATTCTGCCGATCCCTGAGAACTGGCCGTAACGGTGGCGCGTAGCGATACGCTTCATCCCGTGTAATTTCCTCCACCCGGCCAGCAAAATCCACGAAGTCGGCGAGACTGTTAGAGTAGTCAGCCATTTTGTCTGATCAGAAAATGAGCCAAAGTTGCGCGATAAGTTACACTTATGAAAGTATGAGGAAAGTATAAGTTTGAGTTAAGTGCGGGGAACGTTTTAAAAACCACACTTAAGGAGCACTTATGAAAGTACCACTTTTCTGGGTAAGTATGGCTCCTGGGAACGAGGCTACAGAAGTTTTCACACTTGTTTCATTAAATAAAGCAGCAATAAATTACTGTAACTTTCGCGGAACACTGCCCGTAAATGTTCTAGTCTTTATAAAGGTACTTTTTGTAACAGGTGGAATAAATTATTTCTCGCTTTTGTCGGTTTTAAGCCTTCGGCTAGCCACAACTAGCAGCCGCCACTCAGCGGCCGTCGCTATAAAGTGGTCGTCACAACTCGCGCTTATTATGTCGAGTACAAGTTTGTTTACTGTGCTGAGATATCGCATGCAATACGAGCGGTTCTTTTGTCACCATACGTGCGTTTTGCTCCTTGGATTCTTTTTGTGCTTTTCAGCGTTTGGCGTTCTTCTCTAACTTCTTTTACTTTCAGAGCGCTCGCGAGCGTTCCCTTCTTTCTTAATAATGGGAGTGTTTTCATATGAAAGGAACCAATAATTAAAAAAAAAGAAACAGGTGAAGTCTTTCACTTGCTCCGCTACACAGTTTATTCGGGCGTCCACAGCTGTTCCGCAGACGCAAGCTGCCAATGTATGTGGTTGGGCGACCGCAGCAGCTCTACGGACGCGAGCTGCCATCAAAGCCCGCGTCTGCCGAGCTGCTGCGGATGCCTGGCTAAAACTGTTTGATGAAGCAAGCGAAACAACCTCAGCTCTCAAATATATTTCACGCATGTCATCAGCATGCAGTGGCGGAACCGATTGACCGCGTTCGTTCTCCTTTATGCCCAGCGGCAGCATTTGTAACAGGTGTAGCACCACCAGCTTGGAAAAGCGACTGCGACAGGAATCCCGCGTCGTTATACACCTCGATGGGATTGTGCCGATCCCTGTGAACTTGGCGTAACGGCGGCGCGTAACGATATGCTTCATCCTGCGTAATTTCTTCCACACGGCCAGCATAATCGGTCAAGTAGGCGACACAGCCGTAGTGGTCGGCCATGTTGTTTGACGAAAAAACGGCTAAAGTAGCACTTAAGGTAGCCAGTAGCTGTACTTTACTTTCCGGTACTTAAATGCTGATTTAAGTTTACCTTAAGTACAAGATTGTTCTGTGAAACGCGTTAAGTGCCGATCGGTTACTTAAGTCATAAGTTAAAAATGGTAGCAAGTAGCTGTCCTTTACTTTCCGGTACTTAAGTGGCGATTTAAGTTTAACTTAAGTACAAGATTGGTCTGTGAAACGCGTTAAGTGCCGATCGCTTACTTAAGTCATAAGTTAAGGATAAGTTTCGTTTGTGAATACGGGCCAGTGTATCAATGAAAGCAGAAATGCTGTACAATAATACGGTTCCTTGCGTTGTCCTAGAGAGGGCTTTCTTTTTCCACCATCACGAATAATTTCAACTGAGCGTAAAGTGTTTTCCATTTACATTTGTTTTACATCGTTCAGATGTGCTCACCATCTGCAAGCCTGGGTGTTCACCCCTGTGTGTACAAAGCTCGGCTTCAGAGCGTGAGGCCTTACCCCCCGTATTCTAGAATGTCCCTTCACTCAACACTCCACCTTCACTTGAGAAAGTCGATGGGAACGCCGCCGCTAGGCAGAACAAGTCACTGCATATCAGCGATAATCTGCAGCGATTCTTGAGAAGCGCGGCGTCATTTTCAGTCGAGCAACGGCGCTGTGCTCAACTCGGTCAAGTGAAGGATGAAGTTCGAGTCAAGGCTTGTTTGTGAATACGGGGGTTAGTTTAGAAGCCCACCACCGCGAACGAAATTTATTTTACTTTATACATTTATTTGTTCAAGCGATTCGTGTGGGCTGACGGATGGGCTGACATACTGGTTCCTCGTTGAGTCGGCATAGAAATGCTTAATATATTAAAAAAAAAGTTAGAACACTAAGATAGAGCATACAGCCAATCCCGATATTGTGCATATTGTACGGAAAGGCCAGTGAATAAATTAAAAACCTTGTGAATTGAGGATCTCTTGTTCAATTCCATAGGCAGGAAATAAAACGGAGTGAATTATCGGCTTTAGATGGCTTCGTTGCAACATTCAGATTATATGACTTTGAATCAGTGTCTCGAAGTTCAGATACACAAAGAATTACAATCCTTTACCTTGTACTTACTCGCGGCTTCACGATGCCCGATTCTGCTTACCTACCCCTTTTGATCAGACAAGAGGCAGGTTTGCCGCAATCATATATATCCCATACGAGCCCAAAAGCAATAAAATTCTCTTTTTTTACCTCTCCGAAGGTCGATCTTAGCCGACCATCGTTAATTTCCTGCTTTATCTGCAGCTGGCGGCGCCTTAAGTACAAATTCCTGCTGACAGAAAGTTGCCCGAGTTTACGAGCGGCGGCGAGCTAAAGTTCTTGCGACTCGCGTCAGCGGATACTTCACAATCACGGAAGAGCTACAGGGGAAAGGGTCACGGAATTCCGCTCACGTTCGCTACAGGGCTCCTATCCAGAGTTACGCGCGCTTTCCGAAAACGACGCCCTTTGCGAAACGCGAGGGGCAGCGCGTCGCTAACTCGGACGGTCGACCCCAGTGGTCGCCACCGTCGTACGGAGCGCGCAGCCACGTGACAACCGGGCGCGCACTGCGCGCGGCGTTGGAAAAGCGCTCGCGAGCGCAGCAAGCCCTCACGCCGAGCGAGCAGCAGCCCGTTGGAGCAACGCCGTCGACGGGGCAGCATCCGCGTATTCCCCGCCGCCACTCCCCGTGCAGCCAGCCGCGTGCGTTTCGCGCCGACCACACGCCGTTTCGGCTCGCACGGAAACGAAGAGAAGATAGGCGCCGAAACGAGTGCAAACTGAAAGTGACTCTCGCCGTGAACACCTCCGCCTCCCACGAGCCTTCTTTACATATACGGCCTGTGCGATTTCTTCGTTTCTCAAAACGCGAGACGACGCGACCATTTCGAAGACACGTGGTCCACGTGTTTCCGAGGACTTTCTGAGCATCCGAACCTGAGAGACAGCGAAAAACGAAAGACGTTTCGACTTCCCGTCTCCGCGAACACGGCGCTGCACTCGTTCCACCATCTTCAGCCTGCGGCGGCTGCTCCGTTGGTCTTGTCAACCGCGGCAGCGGCAATGAATGGCCGACACCACGCTCACAATCACCAGCCGCACCAGCAGCAGCAACACTTACCCGTGCACGAACTTCTAGCGCGATATCACGCGCCCCGGCACCACTCCGGCGTCATGACCCTGACCAAAGTTGCGGCGGCCGAACCGGCAGTGGCAGTGCCCATGTCTCAGCAGCAACACCAAACGCACCCTCAGGTCTCCTCCAGCGACCAGGGATCGGGCGGCGGCGGTGGCGGCAGACGACGTCAGGGCTCGCAGGCCAACGGGACGGCGACGACCACGACGCGAAGTCCGAAGTGCGCCCGCTGCCGCAACCACGGTCTCAGCATCGCTATCCGGGGTCACAAGCGCTTCTGCAAGTTCCGCCAGTGCGACAGCCCCAAGTGTCGGCTGACCGTCGAGCGCCAAAAGGTGATGGCGGCCCAAGTGGCACTGCGCCGCGCCCAGGCACAGGACGAGGCGCTGGGCCGCATCCCCACCGACGAGGACGCCAAGCCCGTGCTTCCGACAGACCCCGGCGCGCCGATCATGCCTCAGACCGCTCCGACGTCTCTGCTCAGGGGACCTTCGGGCGCAGGGCTCGCCGTGTCCACCAACTCCGCCTTCAGGGCAGCCCCCGGTGAGTGCTGGCAAAATGTGCTTCTACTGCAAACGACCCCTCGTCGTTTCGAGGAGGAAACGGTCGCTCGGCCGAAAGGGGCAGGTCTCCGTCGCCGACATCCTAACTACTTCGCTCAAAGCGCGAAAACGAACTATTCCATGGAAACAAATCGCGTTTGGAAGAACGCCACACTTTTTTATGTACATCTTGTAGAGCCAGTTGGAGAGGGCCCAGCCGTTTTCTCTTTCAACGCTCCTCCATCTTTGTCCCACGTGACACCACGTGACCTGCGCTTCTTTTTAGAGGGGAACCCTATTCAAATGATTCCGTCGTGAAAGGTCGCCACTGTCCGCGATAAACTGCTTTTGAGTGGTTTTCCACTGTGCAGCGAGAGCTTTTGCTCGCAAAACGCGCGCGAAAGGTCTTGCCGCGCCCCGTCAGATTACGCACGTATTTACTAGTAAGCACCGAAAGCTGTTAAGTAGCATGGACTTATTTGCTTTTTTGACGGTTGCTTTTTGCTGCTTTTTTCGTAACGTTTCCACTTGAAACACGAGGTTGCGAATTTTCGTGCGGGCAATATCTTGAACGCGGAAGCTCCTACATTGATGGCCTCCTTTGAAGGAGGTTCCGTTCTGGAAGTCTGTGGCTTTCACATGATGTCGTCGAAACCATGCGGAAGCATTGTTTCATAAACATCAAACATGATTTGGCACTAGGGCGACTAATGTGGGCGAATAGCCCCATACGCATGCAACATATTCGACAGAGAAAGTAGCGATCAAATGACGTTTCTCTTCACGCCTTGTATCGGACAAGGCGTCAGGCAACATCATTTACAATTAATCCTTTTACCGTAAGGGAGGATCACTAATTATATGTATTCTTATGCCGTCAATGTGTTTATATCATCTAAGGTTCTTGGATTATGTGAATGCCGTGATAACTGTTGTCGGATGCTACGTATATATGTGTTTCCGCTGTCGTCTGTACGCTAAAAAAATATTTGACATTGTTATAACATGAAAAAGTGTACCGCCTCTTGCAAGTGGGGAACCTTTTGAAACTATGAGTTCAAGAGCTTCCGCACTTTGTATTGCAAACTGTACAACATTCTTCCTTTTGACGTTGTGCAGTGCCCTATGACGTTTCTGTTGTACGTATGCAGCAGATTGTTAGAAACAGTGATGCCTCCGCGGAAACAACGCCAATCAAACATTACAAAGCGTACAAGCCTTTGAAAGATGTCTGATATCCATTTGCAAAAGTTCTACCACCAAAGAAAGGTGCTAAAGCTTTTGACTTCCTAAGCATATTTTGCTTACTGTTGAGCGTTCTGAGCTACGAGAGCATGTGAACTTTCCTTTGAGAAGTACTTCAGCACTGGCCAGCCAGATCACCTGTCTTTGTGTTAGCGGAGCATACGAGTCTTTGCATTGGTGACGAAGAATGCTTTACGCCTTCTGTATACATTTCTACGATACACTGTTATCCAGCATCAAAACACGACTATGTTCTGTGTTTATTTGCCTGTTTTTAGCTTAATAAAATACTCTTCAGCATGCGTATCATCCTCTGGCCTGAATCTTCATGGCGGAGCCTCAATATTCTTTTTTTTTTTTTTTTTTACGGTCAAGAAGCATTATTAAACCCTCAAGCTGTCTTTAGAACTTAACACGTGTATTAGTATCATAGCTACAAAAGCTCGGTGTCTAAATTTTAACATTAATAGGCGCCTCTATTCAGTCTAATTTCAGTCATCCCAAAAGATACTGGAGTGACTCCTAACCTCCGCATTCAAGCACAATCTGGCACCTTGATTTCAGTGAACGTCCCAGTGCGACATGTCGTGCTTATTTCCCACCTGGCTTTTTAGCACTTCGAATGACAGCTAAAGTTCTGAAGGGCAACCGCTTCATTCTTGGTAATTAAACAAGAGTTGGAGTGGTTCACATTGTACCGATGGCGTGAGCCAGGTATTTCATGTGAGCAGCCACGTAACGTCTCTTCTTAGAGTGTTGCCATATTTTTCTTGCATGTGCGCTTGCATGTGATCGAGCGACTTCACAAAACCGGCGACGCGTCAACAAAATTTATTTATTTATTTATTTATTTATTTATTTATTTAACTATTTACGCTACCAATCTTGCAGATTTATTTCATTTGGTTTTATCTACGATGTAGATTTTTTTTTTCACTTTATTGCGCTTTCTTTTCTCGAAGGTCTTCGTGACTCCCCCCACTTTCCTTCATTAGAATGTCAACGAGATACTTGAAATTAAAACGCTGCATGAAAAAAGGAAACGTTGACGTGAACACGTTCAAACAGGACACGTTCACATGCAAGGGTGAACGAGACCATGTCACCCTTCCATGTGAAAGTGTCCTTTTAATCGTGCAACTTTCTAATTTCCAGTATTTTTAACCCACTAGGCCAAGAAAGAGTTCTACGAGAATTTCAACGAAATGTTTATACGCCAACAAAGCTTTCCTGTTTTGTAATGAACAGCTTTCTTTCCGTTAGCCTCGCAAACCTATAGTTGTTGCTTGGTTTTTGACGTAGAGAAAACAATGCTTTTGTTTTCCGAAACGCCCTTCATCGTTGAATTCTCAAAAACGTCTGACCTACAATTTATTCTCCGAATGCCTTGGTACGAAAAAGCGCGAGATCAGCTGCAAATCTCACTGCTTTTCATTTTCCTTATCTTAGTTGAAGATATTAAAAGAAAACGAATTACAAAATAACAAAACCAGTATATCTTTCTGTCAAGGCGGACGCATAGCATACCGGTAATTCTAAACCGGTTAACATCCCTGTCTTTGATCCCCTCCCCCCTACTCCTGCTCTGCTTCAGGCTTCGCGTACACAATTCGTTTTTGTCAGTTTATTCAGTCGAGACGTAGACATTCCGCACTATTCCGTCAGCAATGTTATATGATTAGATTTCCGCCGTCGCAAGGCCCGAAGCTTTGAGCTGGTGATTTAGGTTTCTTTATAATAAAAAAAAATAATAAACAAGAGATACTTTGAACTAAGTTCAAGATTTAATAACTCTGTAATACAGACGACACACAAAAAATGAAGAATGATCGTGCCATTTTTAACGACCCGCCTTTCATATATCCACCGACCAGACATCGATGCAGTTACAAGCATCTTGGTACAACACTACACATTTCAATAGAGTTATCGGCAGTACAACATTAAATAGTTAATAAAGAAGATGTGGAAGCAAGAAGATTGCGAATATGTTGAATATGAATCCTTTCGCAACGCTTGCTCTACATCGCTGCATGCGATACAATTTCTAGGGATTCTGGTGTAAACGATTCCGAGCTGTGCTTTAAACGCTGTCCGTCTAGACACTGTCCAGACACAGTCTAGACAGGAAGCGGCACGTGTGCCAGTCTAATGACTGTCTGCGCGGATTACATTTTCTAAACGTGAGCGAGTGGCCAATAATGCCCTCAGACGCATAACTATGACGTCATCGGGAAATCCCACACTGATTTGGCAGGCACTTCGATGGCGTTCATATAGTGCAGTGTATACACCGCGTAAATTACAACTGTAGAATGCGATACGTTTTTAAGTCTTCGATATCATTCTCATATTTCCGTCCCGAATAAAATCGGTTGTTGACGTTTTTTTTTTTCTCTTTGACATGGCCAACGAAGCGTAGACTGCGTACTGGAATGCAAGCACTCCGATTCTCGATGCATTTTTACTTACACAGTGAGTAGTAAACAACCAGTTAATTGACCCCTGCATTGAATGTTGTGAAACTTAATCGTTAAAAAACAAAAATATAGACGAAGATTCTTGAAAGGGACAATTGCCATAATCATATAAAAAGACTTGAGCGCAAAAAAACGACGCATTACGAGGAAGGGAAACACACACCACCTTCGACCTGCGTCATTTTTGCAATACTAACTAGCCCACCTAGTATTTCTTACAAACTTGCCATTCAAGGCATGCTGATACCTTAGAACGAAAAAAAAAATGTTCCTTGCCGCTGTATTTAGCTCTGCCAACTCGTTAGCTCAGTTTACAACGCAACAGCACGAATAAGCCAGTCATCTGTGGCACTATTACATTATGAAATACACTTGTTGGAAAAGGGGTAGGCAAGCGCGTGGTGCATCAAGGTTGTTGAAAAGAGTCACATCACCCTGTTGGTGCGCTCCTCTCCTAAATTCAGATAGTGCAATGTCTAGCAGTTTCTTTTGTTATCAGGCTGGGTTTTGCCGTGGTTGTTTTATTTGTTAGTTTTCTTGCCTGTGATTTCTGCGATTAAAAACCAGTTGAAGTATTGCGCCTGTCCTGTGTGGTTCTCCTATTTTCCGTCTACGTTTGTTGCGCTACGCCCACCATGAATCCTCACTAACTAGCCCAATTTGCAGTTCTGTTAAGCACGATTGCGGAATTGTGTTGTGAACTGTATGCATAGTTCAGCTCTTGTTTGTTTGTTTGTTTGTTTGTTTGTTTGTTCTTTTTACATCAAGTTTTCCTGCAGAATAGAACGTATGTGCTTTGGTTGAGGGCCCCCCCGACGGCAGCCTTCCTCTTCATTGCTACAGTAGCAGCAATTGTATAGAGATCATCAATGGCACGTTGGCGTTGTCACATGGCGCCGTTGTCGTGACGTCCTGCTTTATACCGTGCGCAGGGTCTTCAGAGACGCCGAATGCGTTGGCTGTCTTCACGGCAGCAACAGGCTTCCATGAAAGCAGCCAGTTGCTGTCTTGAAGAAGACAACGATAATTGTGTAAACGTTGGCTGCAGTGACACCCTGTGTTCACAATACCCATCTCACTAGAGTCAGGTGTAGCTGTTACCGCGGTAAAAGTTAACAGACTGTTATTACACCTCAAGCTCATTCTACGACGCATTCTAAGACAGCAGGCGGACAAGTTGCCTTCACGCTATTATACAGCTATAAAAAAAATGAAAATTATGGCGCGATCAATGCAGTGAACAGTATGGCGCGAATAAAACGGGAACAGAGGGAAATGGAGCACGCCGCACTGCTACCTTGTCACTGTATTGTTGTCTCCTTCGCGCTATTGCTGTCTTTTTAAGTTACGTTTGTTCAGCACTGTTTTCACATTAAAAAATGTCACACTTAGCAATTTTGTGCACCTCCGCGCTCTTGCAGCTAAGAGCACATACATTCCCCTTGTAAACAACTTGCTGCTGCAGAAACAGGATCACGGGGCTCAGTACCGTTTTTGTACATTCGGCAAGGTTGACTTCCTAACTCAGTTTCCGAGTTAAATATTTGTGTTTGATGAACACATACATATTTGAAAAGGCCACATAATGCAAAATCAAGGTAATATGTCGCAGACCGGACACGCGCGCTGGTGTTCGCTCTGCAACATTCTACGCTCACTTTTATAAATGAAGCGAGAGAACTTTGCTAACTGAATAATGCTTTCAGATTTGATTTACTTGTTGCTTGACATATATGCCAAGGAAAGGGCGTCTCTCCTCCTATTAATAGGGGAAAAAAAATTCCGGCATTCCGTGCTCAAGACGGAGGTATTTGGAAAATGGAGATGGAAGAAAGGAGTATATGGAAGCATTTCGCATTATGAGGCAAATCTACTAAGACACGTAGAGAGCGACTCACTTGGAGGTATAGCGGTTGGCTTTGATAAACTTTTTTAAAGGGGTATTTCGCAGATTGGAAGTCCCATTCTACATATCC
The DNA here is from genome assembly GCA_030522465.1 of Rhipicephalus appendiculatus. Taxonomy (NCBI): domain Eukaryota; kingdom Metazoa; phylum Arthropoda; class Arachnida; order Ixodida; family Ixodidae; genus Rhipicephalus; species Rhipicephalus appendiculatus. The sequence continues at coordinate 5,568,644 of JALIZH010032924.1, read as the reverse complement.
AACGGAGCATAACTAATGCGCCTTTATTTCACAAACGTACACGTAATTCTACGCAAGGCAGCATATTTCTACTGGTTTTGTCGGTTTTGTCTGGATACCGAGGTTCGATTTCTTCCTTCATGGCAAGAAAATAAACTACGATGTATGCATTGTTGTTCGAGATCTCGCGACGAAGAACTTGTGAATATAGACGGTTCAAGCTGACTGATAATTATTATTATTATTATTTTTTTTTTTGCGGCAGACAACGTCTTCAGTTCAGGAGAACAGACTTTAGGGCTAGTTGGCTTGTTGCATTCAATGAAGCCATAGCGTTGAAAACACGGGGACGAAGGAAGAAGACAAGTGTAGCGCACGTCCTGTCTTCTTCCTTGGTCCGTGTGTTTAGAGCGCTATGGCTTCGTTGAACGTCCTCATGTGGATTATGAAGAATGCCGGGGAGGACGGTAGCGCATTGATTTCGACCTCTTGTACGTGGCGCCTTAGGCACGACGTATAAGTATAAACTTTACATCTTGTTTTTCAATTACTTTTCCATCGAATGCGACAGACGTTGTTTGGAAACCAGCCTGCTCCGCAGCAGAACGCCGTATCGCAGCTGATCTACCACCGCAACTTCCAGATATGCAAAACCGAAAGAAAAGAAAAAAAAGAAACATGTCGGGAAACGCGTGTGGCCTGGCGCGTTGCCCGAGCACAACCTTTCTCCCTGTCACTCTGTCCCAAGTCATTGCTTCGCGAGTCCGGGTTGTGGCGCGTCGAGCGCGCCATATGCGCCAAAAGGCGACGTTGCCGCCGTGTGTAACGCGGTCGTACGAGAGCGACGTACGTTGCAACGTACGTGTCCCGCGTTACGCAGCTGTTTCTTCGCACTCGTGCCAGCAGTGTGAAGTCCTTGCGTGGCGTGGCTCGATGTGGCAGCGCCGTACTGTCCATTGGTCTCTGCGGCGCCATGTCCAAGGCCGATCGTAACTCATCGACACGGCCCTACCGGCCCGTGGCGGCGGTGGCCGTAGCTAGTCGTGGGTCGACGACCCCTTTTTCGAAGGGGGGCATCGCAGCTGGCAGATGTTACTGCACTCGCTATAGACGCTATTGAAGCCGGGCAGGGAGAAGTTGCTTTGCGTGCATAGGCAACTATTTTTGTTTTGTACTCGGCTATTTTCATCCGTGTTTGCGACCAGATATGTCTTCCTTAGGTGCTGTTCGTTCCATCACGAACATTTTTTTCCCCTTCGTGTGGCCATCGATGCACCTCTCTCGCACTGAATCCCTATATAATTAAGATATATTGTTATAGATGTGATGCGTTTATTTACAGTGAGACTGTAAACAGTCTCACTGTAAACGTAAATGTTAAAAAAAAAAGGGGGGGGGGGGGGGAGGACGGTCAGAAGCTGCCGATCACCCCGCCCGTTTCTCTTCGTTCTTCTTTTACACACTTCTATCGCCGCGTTACAATATTTTCTGTAGACGATGAATAGCAAGCTTATCTGAAGTTCTGGTCGGTTATGAAGTTAGGCACTCAGGCTGCTGGGAAAATTGAATGCTGCTACGCTCTAACCGGTGTCGTAACGTGTCGCCCTTGATGCAGCGCGAACACCTCTTATAGAGAACCGCCAGACTGCCCTGTAGTGACAGAGTTGTTCTGAACGCAAGCGCTTTGACAAAATTCTACAAATACAGGGCCTACTCTAGTAAACTGGATCCCTAAAGGAGCAATTAATTCCACTTGAATGGCTAAATGCATATTTAATGAGCTATCAAACAGAAGCTACGTAGAATTACACGACGGAAGTACGGCACCACCCTTGACGATCGTAACGTTCTTCCTCCTTCTGATAAGCGAGAGGGGGAGAGAGGTAAAGGTGGTTAAAATGGAAGAACTTATACAGCACTGGAGTGGCGATTGCAAAGGACCGCTGAAATACTCTATGACAGACAGAGAATGAAATTAAGTCAGTGGCCATTGTGTCTTTTTTTTTTTTTTTGTCATCAGAGAGGTTGAAGATTGCTGCTAGAGCGGCAATAGCGCGAACGTGACAAATAAAACAGAGGTGCAGAGAGCTGCGTCTGTCTCTCTTTCTCATCGCATTCATTAGTATATGCCTCTGTTCCTTGTCCCGTTGGTTAGCGCTGTTTTTGTTCTAAATACAACGTACCGGCACTCCATGCTTTGTTCGAAATGTCATACGTTCACGTTATAAGTGGGAAATGTGTTTACAAAGTGATTCGAAAGTCGTTACAAGTAACCTATTATTTACACCATGCAACTTCATTATGAGCCAACTATAACTATGCCCAATGGCAACCTCCCTTCAAGAAAGCTTGCCCTCGGCGGTATTAAGTGTTTGCTCTTGTGTTTGCATTTCGACATATATGTTTTCAAAATTAATAGGTTATGGGGCTTTACCTGCTCAAGCCGCGACATAATGCTCGCAATGCAGTGGGAAGCGCCGGATTAAGTTTGACTACCTCAGGTCAAAATTAATCCAGGGTCACCTTACTGCAGGACGCCTAAGTATAGGCGGGTGTTTTCTTGTTTTTTTTTTTTTTTTTTTTTTTTTTTTTTTTTTTTTTTGTATCTCACGAACATCGAAATATGGACAACATGGCTGGGAAATGAACCCGCGTCCCTAGAGTTTACCAGTGCGATAAATCAGCCGCTGAGTCCAGTCGTATATCATTTAAGAACGGCGTGGCGCATTAACATAAACACCGTATGTCATGGAAGTTATGACCTGCGAGGCGAATAAGTATTGCATTAGATCACACGAATTATAAGATACTCGTATGCATCTTGTTTGGTTACATAAAGTTTAATTAACGGCTTCACGACAGCTCACCTCACATCAATTCCCAAGAAGCGATCTTCTCAACTCGTGTTGGTTTGCTTGAATTTCACTTGCAACGTAGGCGAAGTGCCCGTACATTCACGTGCAATTCAAGCACTGTTCTTAGTTGACATATCTTTTAGAATGTCAGGCATCTTTCTTCCCTTTTTTTTTTCTTTTGTTTACTTATTCCTGGGATGTTCACATGCTTATTTTGGCCTGCAGCGACCACAATTACTAATCACAAACCTGACCCCTCTCAGTTCTCGCACTTGACAAACACGGACAATACGGAGCAGAATTCGTTCCGTTGTCTCGAATTAGGGCGCGGCTAGAAAGCCACCCGTATGTAATATCGACACTCAGATTGGATATGTCGGCAATAGGTAAACAGCAAACATCCCTCTCCTTTCTAGACCCGTCTAACACGCGCAAACTTATGCTTTAATTTTGTGTGTATATAAGGGAAGCCGTTACGTCCAAGCAGACGCACGTTGACATCAGAGACTGAAGAAACTTTGGAACCAGCGAGCTCGGCAAATGACGTCAAGTCCGTTCCGCCTAGATTGCCCAACAGTGTCCTCGCCCGGATGAGTTAAGTCTGGCGAGTTGTCCTTGAGTAAAGACGAACTTCACGGAATGAGCCTCTAAGCCAACAAGTTGTACTCGGCGGCAATCACGCGTAGATGAATTTTGATTAGAAGTGTCGCTGTGAGTTTGAACAGCTCTCAGACGGTCTTTCAGACGGTGCCCTTCGGGACAATCAACTAATAATTAAAGTGAAGCAAAATCTGCATTAGAAGTCACCGCACCGAAAGTATTTTTTTTGCTTCACTTCTGATACTGGCTGCACAGCCTCCTGACATTCGAAGGAGCCCGTAGATGTATGCATTAGCAATGACTTTAATCGAGAAGTTTTGCAGTCAAGAGTTGTACTTGGGCTTCATGAAACGCCGCAATTTCAGATATGCTGGTTAATTACTAGGGCCACTTAATGCGCACTGAGAAAGCAGTATATTCAAGAGATCTGTGAAGGCTTCCTGCGCGAGCTCTTCTGCTGTTAGTTATCCACCACGGTGGTACAGTGGTTAGGGTGCTCGGCTGCTGACCCGAAGATCGCGGGTTCGATCCCCGCCGCGACGGTCGCATTTCGATGTAAACGAAACGCAAGACACCCGCGTCCTGTGCGATGTCAGTACACGTTAAAGAACTTCAGGTGGTCGAAATTTCCGGAGCCCTCCACTACGGCGCGCCTATAATCATATCGTGGTTTTACAGCTTCGAACCCCAGATATTCTTATTATCTGCCTTTAGCAAATGTATTTCGGCTATGAAGTACGGGCTGGAAAAGCCGCAGCTCGGACTTACCCAACATAAAACACCTTATACAAGGTATTGGCGAAACTGCCTTAATGTAAAAAAAAAAAAAAAAAAAGCGTTGGTAAGCACAGCCTTTCGTAGGAACTTCGAAATTCGTGCGCCTCCGAAACCATGGCTGCCGACATAATTCTCGCCAGAATGCTCGACAAAATGCTAAGCTTAACGTAATTCTCGCCAGCTTGCGAAAGTTAGACTAGCGCGTGCAAAGCAAAAGCAACCCCATTGGCTTGCTATTTGCGAACAATTTCGGGAGCTCACACTAGCGCTGCGGTCTGCCGTGTGCCGCGGCGCACGGCCGCGTCGGAGGGGGCATTAACCGCACACTAGCAGCTGTTTGATGTTTAAGATGCCCGTCGACTGGTGAACTGACGTCCTTGCGAATAGCTAGCTACACATATGCAGAGTATATAACAGCTGCATCTTACCGGTACTTACCTAGGGAGCATAAACGTGGAGGCGTATAAAGAAAATTCAACTTAAATTGAGGACGACGCAGCGAGCGATGGAAAAGGAAAATGATAGGTGCAACCTTAAGAGACAGGAAGAGAGCAGAGTGGGTCAGGGAACAAACGGGGGTTAAGGATATCATAGTCGAAATCAAGAAGAAATGGACATGGGCAGGAAATGTAGAGAGTAGGCAAGATAACCACTGGTCATTAAGGGTAACTGACTGGATTCCAAGAGAAGGCAAACGCGCGAGGGGGGAGAAAGAAGGTTAGGCGAGTACACGAGGTTAAGAAGTTTGCGGGTACAACGTGGCAGCAGCAAGTACAGGACCGGTTGATTGGCAGAACATGGGAGAGGCATTTGCCCTGCAGTGGACGTAGTCAGGATGGTAATGATGATGATGATATATGCAAAGAATGTTGAGGTATTGCAAGTTTTCCTATATTTTATTTTCTCTCGTCTGAAGCGCCCAGGGAAGACACGCTATCGACGACGCGCTTGAACCGCGCGCACACATCGTTTTGTTGAGATTGGTCAGTATCATGCCCACAAGAGGGTGCATAAAGGCTGAGCAGCACATGACGTAATGACATACAGAAAAGCAAAAGCAACCGTTACTTTCACGTTCATCCGTTGTGACATGTCCGTTCTGTAAATCGTTTACGTTGCGCTGTGAGGTAAGCGTTTTTAAACAAAATGTGGCATAACTGCACCATGGTTGACCGTTTCTACTAAACATAGCCTATATCGCAGCAACACACAGAGGAAAGGTTAAGACAGACCAACAAAACAGCGTTTCCTCTAATGTATTTCTTAACCTTTCGTATGCGTGCTGATGCGCTTCAAAGTCTCTTCAATACGAATCTTGATCAACAACTACCCCATCACCATCCTGTGGCTAATAATCCTTCAGTGACTCATGTGGGCTAGAGGTGTGCACGGGCTCCGGGTAGCCCGAAAGCCCGCGGGCCGGGTTCGGGTATGCCGACGTCTTCCCATCTCGGGCCCGGGCCGGGCTCGGGCTACTAATCTCGGGCATCGGGTGGGCCGGGCCAGGTCTAAAGCCCGCATCAAACCGAAAATATAGACGTTGTGCCGGAATTGTTTTCTAGCACTTAGCGATGAGCACACAAGATCACCTTTGTGATTATTCATCCATGCAATCATCCTCCTGTCCTGCATCAGAGATACTAGACTTCTGGAAGAACAAGGAGTCTAATTATTCGAAGCTTGTTATGCTTGCGAAAACGATATTTGCGATTCCGGCTACCAGTGCGAGCAGCGAACGGAACTTCAGTTCGACGGGATATGTGATACAGGAGCGCCGCACTTCCCTAAGTCCGGATCACTACACAGCTTGTTATTTTTACACAACTTGTAATTTATATGTATACACACTAACATGTGTCGTTTGCATGTGTTTAACTTTTATACGTTGAATAAAATGCCCCATGATCAAAAAGTGATATCTTGTCTCCGCAGCAAACTTTCATAGTGTCGGGCCGGACCGGGCCCGGGTTTGTGTTTTTGTACGTCGGGCCGGGCCGGACGGGCTCGAAGCCCTTTAGGGTCGGGCTCGGGCGGGCCTTCGACGCAGTCAGTGGGCCCGGGCCGGGTTCGGGCTTGAAAATTAGGCCCGTGCACAGCTCTAATGTGGGCTGCCTTTCGCGATGATAGGTCAGCTCGTTGAATTCTGCTACCAAGCGTCAACACGTGGTTATTCTGCAACAAGTGCACAAAGGAAGCTGGCGGTCTTTTGTGAATCGAAACCAGCGCATCAGAGCCTGCTATCAAGAATCGACACGTGGATTTTTCGTTGAGCCACGAGTAGAGAAAATGATGAAATATTATCTCCTTGTAACCTGCTGTCAAGCCGCGGAAAAGGCTTTTCATTTTCGCATTAGTCGAGACGGCTCTATATTGTGACTCCAAGCCACCATATCATAATCCTCACTTAAACACCAGCGCACGGTTCCTCAACAACTACTCAGAAAATGTCGGCTGTGTTTGTTTTTCCAAATCAGTCCTCCAAGGCGTGTCGTACATCCTACGTCACGCAGTAGCCGAAGGTCGCACGATCGAATCCCGTCCGCGACGAATGCTGGAGGCCAGTTTAATTAAGCTTAGGTGCACGTTAAAGAACCCCCAGCTGCCCCTGGAGTCCTTTACGGAGTCATCATAATCATATCGTGAATTTGGGTCGTAAAACCCCAGCGATTGTTATAAGGTCACGTAACCTGCGAACCCATAGTGTCGACGATCCGCGAGTTCCGTAGCCATACGGCTTTTGAAGAAGGCGACAACATCGTTTTTAAGTGGTTTGCGGCTCCTTTGCGTGATCGTCGTAAATGACCTCACTGACGGTGGCGCTCGGCATTCCTCATACACGGTCCCCTTGACACGGTCATCAAGACACGGATGCTAACCGGTCTAGGACCCGCGCTGCAAGAAAACTCTGAGCACTAGTTCATAATTCCACTTTATTTGACTCAAAATCCACCCCGCATCTCAAATTGTTGCCTATACAAATTTTTGACTGATCTGTGACGCTCAAGCTACTACTTGACCTTTCCAGTTGCGGTGTGAAATCACTGCTGCGCTCGTGATTGGGCGTAGCGTTCATTAAGAGGTATTCGTTTGCCACTGGAATGACATGATGCATCTTCCTTCGACAGTTCCACGCGCTATGAGTCTATCGAATGAGTATGTCTGTATACGTCCTCGCTCTGTATATGTCTCCGCGTTGACGACCCGCACACTGAACTTCGCATCACTTTAGATTGAAAAAAAAAATTACACCATCTCCCGCTAAAGGGAACCATGTGTAGATGTGAAGCAGCGGGCGCTAACGCTTACATTGGCCGTGGCGTTGACGCTGGCGCTATCGCAGCGTTGCGCAGGAGAGAAAACTGAGGAGGCGCAAAGCACGCAGTGATGGACCGGTGTTTCCTACTGGAACATGCCAATCGCTGCTAATGGGCAATGAGAGACAGAAGATTCCGACTGTACACAGAGACCCGCAGTGCGCTTTTAGTTAACGCGCACGCTGCGAATTTTTATTGTTCAACAACGCACAGGAGAAATCTCCCACCGGTACCACCTTGGAGGTCAAGATCCATTGCCATATATACGCGATGGACAGTGAACGGTTGTGCAGCGCGAGCAGTCAGTTTTTTCAACCAAGAAACTCGCTAGCAGACGCTGCCTGCGTCGGCGTCACGAGGCGAGAGAGGGGGGGAGCTAAGGAGAGGAGAGAGAGAGAGGGGGGGGGGGGACGCGCATGCGCAGTGGGGTGTGGACGCTGTGGGCAGGGATGCCTAGAGGAGAGAGGGGGGGAGCGTAGGAGAGGTGAGAGAGGGGGGGACGCGCATGCGCAGTGGGAGCCCAGGCAGGGATTCCTAGAGGAGAGAGGGGGGAGCATAGGAGGGGAGAGAGGAGGGGAGGCGCATGCGCAGTGAGGGTGTGGTTGCCGCGGGGAGGGATGCCTAGAGGAGAGAGAGGGGGGAGGAGAGGTTTTTTTTTTATTTTTATTTTTTTAAAGGGTTTGCGCATGCGCAGTAAGGGAGGCCACGCCGCACACCACCACCGGATTAAGCTTCGCCATAAGATGCTTCACATCTAAAAGAAAGGGGGGGGGGTTGAAGAGGTGTAAGGTGGGGAGGTGAAGTTTACGTTATCGCGAGGGCCGATTTGATTGAGCCTGACAGTCTGTGATCAAAACTGGCGCAGGTCTGCCAGTTCTCTCTCCAATCACCGCGCGCTCAGACGGAAAGTTCACTTCATGAACTCTTTACATAATAGCTCCTTTGGACTCAAGATGTGCGGCGTAGATAAAGACAGACAGATAAGAAATTCACGGTGACAAATGTTCTTGAACCACGGCCACGTGTTTCACAGAGAAAGATTGATAAATTAAATGGAAGATCGCAACGCATGCCTCTCGAGCACGGGCACGAGAAAGGACGTTGATATGCGAGGCTTGGGAGAAGACGTGCTTCGGCCGAAGGGACACTTTGTGTCAGTGGAACGCTCTAGAGCACTCTTAAGGCCCTTTATAGTCTGGCGCAGCGTTCGCGTCAGCCAGTGGCGGTGGAAGTTGGCGACGCCAGGTTCACCACGTTACGTTGACGCGTAAACCGGGCATTCTATACTCCCACTCGTGCCGCGCCGCGGCGCCTTGACGCCTGCGCATTTGCTCAATTTATCGAAAGAGCAAAACACCTAAACAGCTTCGCTCAGAATTCGCATTAGGCAGTTTTGTAATCGTCGGTGATTTTTTAAATGCGAATGCATTTCATAGTCGGGCTATGTCAGGCGTCCAGCGTTGGCGTTGGCGTTGTCCGCGGAGGAGGAGGAGGAGGACAGGTTGAGGAGGTGACCACCCTTACTGCGCATGCGCAAACCCTTTCAAAAAAAAAAATAAAAATAAAAAACCTCCTCTTTCCCTCTCTCTCATCTAGGCATCCCTCCCCGCGGCAACCACACCCTCACTGCACATGCGCCTCCCCTCCTCTCTCCCCTGCTACGCTCCCCCCCTCTCTCCTCTAGGCATCCCTGCCCGCGCCGTCCACACTCCCACTGCGCATGCGCGTCCCACCTCTCTTCTCCTCTCCTACGCTCCCCCCCCTCTCTTCTCTAGGCATCTCTGCCCGCAGCGTCCACACTCCCACTGCGCATGCGCGCCCCCCCCTCTCTCTCTCCTCTCCTACGCTCCCCCCCCCTCTCCCTCTCTCGCCTCGCGACGCCGACACAGGCAGCGTCTGCTAGCGAGTTTCTTGGTTGAAAAAACCGACTGCTCGCGCTGCACAACCATTCACTGGCCACCCCGTATATATGGCAATGAATCTTGACCTCCAAGGTGGTGCCGGTGGGAGATTTCTCCTGTGCGTTGTTGAACAATAAAAATTCGCAGCGTGCGGGTGAACTAAAAGCGGACTGCGGCGGAGCTCGGCGGAGCTATACATGAAAAAAAAAATTTAAAAAATAAATAAAAACAATTAAAAAAACAAGAAAAAGCAAAAAAAAAAAGGGCGCTGCGCCTTGCTCCCGACCGGGCTGCAGAAATCAGGCGCCTTTTCCTTCTTCGAACCACAACCACCATATATAAATGGAGTGAAGCGCGCGCGAAATGCATTCGCATTTCCTCACGATTCCCTTCGGGGAGGTGGGCGCATTTTTTTTTTTTTTCACTAGTGATCGGTAGCATGTGGTGGTGATATAGTGACTTATAGTGCAATAGGACAGACGATAGTAGTTTCTTCACGAATGTACATTTTTCATTTGCACTATGTGTTTATTAGATAATTCGGTTTACGGCCACCTGGTAATAACGATATCTAAGGGTTTACGTGTGCCAAAACCACGACGTGATCATGAGGCCCACCGTAGTGGAGGGCCCTGGAATTTCGATCATCTGGTGTTCTTTAACGTGCACCGACAAGGCACACTACACTGGCATGTCGCCACCATCAAAATGCGACCGCCGCAGCTGGGATATCGGTCCCGCGACATTCGGGTCAGCAGCCGAGCGCCGTAACTACTCTACCGCCGCGGCGGACGGTTAAGTCACCTGGACCGTGCTCACCAGTACCCAATAAAATTCCTTACGTGCTATAGTGCATTACATTAGTAATGTTTTTTTCTTTTTTTCTTTTTTTTTTTTTTTTTACTGATCGCGCGGAATTCATGAGCATATTGACATGGTGGTGAGCATCATTAAGGACACCTTTCGTCTCTCTGAGCTTGCCATTTTATTTTAACAGACTAGTACGCAAAATTCCGAACTCAGGATCGTTTACCTGTCTTAGTTTCACGGAGCGAGTCCTTGCAAAGGATTCATGCATCATTTTGCCGTTAAGCATCGCTAAGCCAGATAGAAATGCATATAAATATGAAAATAAAGCTATTTGTTTTTCTCGCAGCGTACGTGGTTGTGGGCTTTCCCCAAAGTTAATTTTGTCTTTAAATCTGCCGACTTAATACTACGAGCTCAGCCGCAATTGATCATCATCATCATCATCATCATCATCGGCGGCGCCTTGTCGTGTGAGGAGTCACGTGTGCAGCAATGTAGTTGCACAAGTTGCGCTCCACAGTTAATGCCACGCGAATTGCATAGCTAGTGGGCGCTTGGCTACTGCCCACCCACTACAGAGGTCAGTCACAAGTGCCTTGTTATTACTTGCGGCCTCCTATTACGTGAGAAGTCGTGTGCAGCTAATAGTCGCCCAAATCGCATCAAAGTTCGTAGCATTGCACCAGGTATCATGCTATGTGAAATGCGTAACCTGTGGCTGGCCGCCCACTACAAAGGGCTCAGACCCAACTGATTATCACATTCCTCCTCTCAGCATACCAGCCACGTCTGTATGGTGGTTATCGTGCTTGACTGCTGACCCGAAGGTCGCGGGATCTAACCCCGGCCGAGGCGGTTCGCATTCCGATGAAGGCGAAATGGTTGAGAACCGTGTACTTATTATGCGCGCGTTAAAGATCACCAGATGGTCAAGATGGTCAAGAACCACCATCGCGCTAAATAGGAAAAAAAAACTAAATAAATAAAAGATATCTTGGACAGAATGGGAATCGAACCCGGGCTCTCTGCTTGGCAGCCCAGTACTCTACCACTAAGCTACGCCTATGCTTTCTTTCTCTATATCTCTCTTACATGGCACTTATTACAAATGAGGTGTATGTATATACATAGTGTGCAAAGTACGTAAGGCTGCCTCCACAAACGTAGCTCAGGCGTTGCATGAAATTTGTTTTGTAACGCCTGATCTACGCTGATGCTTGAAACTGCGTTGAAAACTGACCCTCTGCAGGCTTCATATCCGGTAAGGAATCGCGTTAACTTGTGTGATAAAGCGTCCTAGAACAGTAAACTGACAACCAGGCGTCACAAAATGAGAATTGCGTAACGAGTGGGTCGTTCGATGCTCCAACCCATTACAAAAGCACATAATGCGTTACAAATGTGTAGTGCATACCGCGCTTTTCCAAAGAATGACGAATAATGAATGACACAGTGGACGCTTTTCCACTACACAAAAATTATGATGATTTATGGCGTAGCGGGTACCATGCAACCGTGCTTGTAGTAGTTGCCCCAAGAGTGTTTAAAAAATGCTGTAGAAAGGCCGCTCTTCCGGCTTTCGCTGTGACTGTGCGCTGCGTTTCGCGCAGGCCTGGCGGTTTTTATTTACACTCGCGTGTCGAAGAACTCGCCCTGCGATGACAACGACCAGTATAGGAGTAACCTATTAACGGACTATCGCTTCAACCTTCCATCACGGACTTATTCGAAACCGGAACTACATTTTAGCTAGGCGCACAGTTGAGGCAATGCCACCTCACACGCGCAGCGTCCGCTATACTGCGAGCTGTTGCCACCTGAGCGTTGAGACCACTTACGACGTTCCTCTTTTAAAGACTGAGATGGAGTGATAAATACGGTGGCGCGCCACGCGCGACTGGCTCTCGAACGGCTTCGTGTGCCTCGCGCGAAGCCGCTCAGTACACACCGCACTCGCCTCCGTCGACACCATCGGATAATTTATCGACAGGAACCCGGACCGTAAAACAAGCCTGGTGTCGCAGCAGCCTCTTGACACTCGCCGCGCGGCGGGTGGCGTTTAAGTGCTGCTTGAATGCATTTGAGGCGACTATTTCCTATGCATTCTCCGCAGGTTCGTGCTAACTCGCCAACGAAATAAGATAAGGTGGCTAATGCTGTGCGCTCTGGCGCGCCCGCTGGGCCCTTCACACTTAATTGGTTCATTATGCAAGTGCTGTAAGCAATGCTAGCGTACCTAGATCTTCTCGTTTGCATACAGTCATACTTCTTTTTCGTAGATGAGCCTTGGCAGCGCCTGTAAAATAAACGTGTCTGAGAGGTTAGTCTGGTCTGGTCGGCTTCCGTCTTGCAGAGCGTTTGACAGTTGGACGTGCCGTATGTGTTTTTACAGTATGGGCAGCGGTCATTACCTAACAAATTTAGCAAGCGCAACTCCGAAGCCATGCGCCGGAATGCAGCCATGCACCGGAATGCAGCCATGCACCGGAAGCCATGCACCGGAATACAAAAGAAAAATGGGAGTTTTCTGTGACAAACAAAACAGTTAATTCAGTGAAGCGACGTCAATATTTCGCCTGGTCATTCTTGTCGTTTGGTTTATAAATCTCCTAGCTTACTTTGCCTGACACTTCGAAAATTGCCGTTGGCGTCATCCTCGTGATTACAGATGGTAATATCGATGAATGACGATTAATCGATGAAAAGTTCCCCGTAAGAAGTTTGTCATCAATGTTCGCCTTCAATTTTCTGGACTTAATCCATTAAAACTTTACGATTAATCGATTTAAAGGGACACTAAAGTGAAACATTAAATCAGTTTAGATGGATAAGTTATTCTTTCAGAAATATATTGTCATTAATTTCGCCATCGTATGTTAATTACAATTAGATACAATGAACGTCACAGTTTTATTTTAGAATTTCGCTCCGAAATTTCGGGGTGTGAATGTCACCATGAAGTAACGAATCTCAAAGTCTTTATGCGTATTTTGGCAACACTGCTTCAATGAAATGTTCTTAAACTTGGTATGTTAAGACTTTGGTTCTCTTAGAACACAGCGTGAACAATTCTCACCGGTAAACAGCGCACACAACGCCAAAAACAGTTCCGAAAGGCAACGAAAGCGCTGTCGCGTTTTCTCAAGGATACCGGACTGATTCGCCGCCTGCGATATCAAACGCGGAACTGTTACGTCGGCGGAAACAGTGACTTTTCTCTCCTCCTCTCTAACTTTCCTTCCCCCTCCGCCCTCCCTCAGTGTAGGGTAGCCTACCAGGCTCAGCCCAGATTTACCTCCCTGCCTTTCTTCTGTTCTGATTCTCTCTCTCTGTCGTCCTGCTTCGTTATCTTGCGCTAAAACTCAAGATACGCACGCATTAAGTGCTACTGTATAGCGGCATTACATGTTCCACAACATTACAGCCAAAATATTTGTCCATCGATTCTTTATCGCTTCAAGTCTGAGTCATCGTCCGAATGTCTTTCTTGTTTGGATATGTTGTTTATCTCTTCACCAGCCACCCGCGCCAATTGTAATTAGTAGTTAACAAAAGTAAATAACATTTACGAAATCGCTGAGCACTTGTGCTTTTCCTGCTTGGCTTGCCAACGAAATAAATAGGGCCGTGCATGAGTATAGGTCTGTTTCAGCCATTTTGGTAGCGCCTGCCAAAACTGCGGATTAATCAATAAAAAAAAAACAAGAGAAAAAGAAAGAAAAACGCTAGGCCTGCGCGGAAAGCCAGCACAGTCACAGCGAAAGCTGGAAGAGCGGCATTTCTATATATATATATATATATATATATATATATATATATATATATATATATATAGAGAGAGAGAGAGAGAGGGGGGGGGGGAGAGAAAGAGAGAGAGAGAATTTATTTACAGAAAGGCAGAGAGGTCGGGCTGAACTATACAGTTTGCTCTGGCCTGCTACTCTACATTGGGGAGGGGGGGACAGGGGATCGAAAGAGTGATGAATGACGATGGTAAGGTAGGGAGATGAGAATAGTGTTAGGTCCTTGGCCTGACGTCAGCAGCGCAAATGTGGTTATAGGAGCCGTCCTAGGCATTCTTACAAGCCACTGGACTGGATGCACGTCTTTAGATTTGCTGCATTTCTAGAACCAGCTGTAAACACTCTTGAGGCTACTAATACAAGTACGCTTGCAAGGTACCCACTGCGCCATAAATCATAATTTTTGTCAAGTTGGGAAGCACCCACTACGCCATTATTCGCCATTCTGCGGAGAAGCGAGGTAGCCGCTACGCATTTGCAAGGCATTATGTGCACTTTGTTGAGGAGGTGGCTGATGACGGTGAAGAATTTGGCTGAGCCCTTTGTAATGGGTTGGAAGCACTCCACAACCCGCTCGTTACGCAGTTTCTATTGTCTGACGCCTGGTTACACAATTCGCGTTCTGTGACGCGTGGTTGTTATTTTACTCTTCTACCACGCTATATTACGTATGTTAACGCGGTCCCTCCCCGACATAACGCTAGTATAGGGTTTTTGTGCGCAGGAGTTTCGAGCACTGGAATGGCTCTGCGATAGAATACTGGGCTGCCTCACAGAGGAGCCAGATTCGAACCCCGATCCATCCTGGATATTTTTTTCTTGGTTACTTTTTTTTTTCTTATTTCGCACGATTGCGGTTCCGGACACCGGCGGTGGCGGCGGATAACTACAGCCCCCCTTGTTGTGATCTCATAACAACTTTTGCTGTAAAACGGCCCTTGTGATCTCATAACAGATTTTGCTGTAAAAAACGCGCAGCACAGTCACAGTGAAAGCTGGAAGAGCGGCCTTTTTAGAGCCCGTTGTAGACTCTATTGGGGCAGCATGTGCAAGTACACATACAAGGTACCCACAACGCCATAAATCATTGAAACGTTCATGAAGTAGGCAAGCATCTACTATGCCATTATTCGTCATTCTGCGGAGGAGCGTGGTACCGGCTACACATCTGTAAGGAATTATGTGCCCTTTCTTTGTGCTGTGGCTGAGGACGAGAAGAATTATGGCTGCGCCGTTTGTAATGTGTTGGAAGCAATGAACGACCTACTCGTTGCGTAATCTGCATTGTGTGGCGCCTGGTTATTACAATAATCTACTACGACGCAACCTTACATATGTGAACACGGTTGGTTGCCCGACATGACACTTGTATGGGGTGTTTATACGAAGGAGTTTCGTGCACCGGCGTAGCTTTGTGGTAGAATACACCACTGCCACACAGACGGCCCGGGTTCAAGTCCTGTCCGTTCCTAGAAGTTTCTTTCTAACTTCATTTTTTCTTAATTCGCGCCAGATTGCCGCCAGACACAGGCGGCAGCGGCGCCAAAATCGGCTCTCGTTGTGGTCTCATAACATCTTTCGCTATAATATATATATATATATATATATAAGGGCCCAGACATCATCACTGTCACCAGAGCCATGACCGAGAGCACAGAGCATAGGTCGGCGAACTCACTCATGAGTCGACTCACTCAGACTCAGATCGAGTCGTGAGTCTGAGTGAATCCGGGTGAGTAACATTTTGGTGAGTTTGAGTCCGAGTGAGTCCGGTGGGAAAAAAATTTTCGTGAGTGTGAGTCCGAGTGAGTTCGGCTCAGGAAAATTTTGGTGAATCTGAGTCCGAGTGAGTCCAAAGCGCAAAATATATTTGTTGAGTGAGTCTGAGTGAGTCCCACTTTTTTTGCCGACCTATGGCACAGATTGGCTGCTTACCAACGGTTAGGTATAGGCGGTGGGTGGAAGCAGAGAGTAACCACCGCCGGTGGTATCTGTCGCCACGTCATCGCTTAATCTTGAAGAGCGAGGTTAAGGGCACGGAACCTTACCCGCTGTTAAAGGTCATCATGCTTTGTTGATGATGATAGTAAGAGTGGCCGACGTTCCCAGAAATCTTTTTATCGTTTCATGTTTTTGTTATTTGGTGCTATAGTGGTTACGGACACCGGCGGCGGCGGCGGCGGCGGCGGACAACTACCCCACTGCCACTGCCGTTGTGATCTGATAACAGCTTTCGCTGCAAAACGCCGCATCGATAGCAAAGAATAGCGAAGCCAGTGAATGGTTAATCGTTAATTGATTATGAAGGGAATGGAAAACATAAAACTACGCCTAGATACAACCCACAAGGATGAAGAAGTGGACGGGACCAGCGCAGACTGCGCTGGTTCCTTCTTGTGTCCTGTATCTAGGCGTAGTTTTATGTCTTCCATGTCTTACCAACTAGCCCCCCTATCGTACGCTCCGGAAGGTCAGGGAACCTCTCCCTGACCGTGTGTGACTCATAGTATTTCGAAAAATGTTTGAAGATTGAGAGTGCTGCGTGTTTGGAACAAAATATCAGCGATTCAAAAAAAAAAAAAAAAAAGAACTTGGGTAAAGTTACAGGCATTTAGTATACAGAAGGAGGTCCCATAGTCAAGAGAGTGCATCGGGACCTCCTTCAATGTACGAAGGCTGCATGCAGCGGTCCCTGTTTGCTTCCGCACTGACCCACCACCAGAGTTGCCAGTTCCGTTAACAATAAGCGGATTTGGGCTTCTTTTTTACAGCGAAAGCTGTTATGAGATCACAACAAGGGTGCCGTAGTTGTCCGCCGCCGGTAACCACTATCGCACGAAATAAGAAAAAAATGTTCAGGATGGAACGGGGTTCGAACCTGGGTCCGCTCCGTGCCAGCCCAGTGTTCTACCACTGAGCCATGCCTGTGCTCGAAAACCCGGCGCACAAAAACCCTATACAAGCATTATGTCGGGAAGGAACCGCGTTAACATGCGCAATATAACGTGGCAGAAGAGTGAAACGACAACCAGGCGTCACAGAATGCCATTTGTGTAACCAGGCGTCACACAATATTAATTGCATCACGAGGGGGGTCGTTGAATGCTTCCAACCCATTACAAAGGGCTCAGCCATAATTCTTCGTCGTCATCAGCCACCGAATCAATTAATGGAGTAGTGGGTACCTTGCAAGCGTACTTGTATTAGTAGCCCCAAGATAGATTGCAACGGGTTTTGGAAATGGTGCTCTCCCAGCTTTCGCTGCGACTGTGCTGCGCGTTCCGCGCAGGCCTGGCGGTTTTTTTTCGCCGAGTGCCTTGAAGAATTTTCCAGTCGCTTGTCGGGTTTATTTCTTTTTTGCTTATTTGCAATTTTCCGGCACATATAGCTATTTTAGTGACTATAACATTTATCAATAGCGCGTTTGCCAATGACTTTGAGTAGTTGAGTGACGAAGTCATACGTTGGGGGAATCAACAAGTAACGTTTATCAGGGACTCACAAACGTGCATTCAACCGAATAGATACTGCCCTGGAGACAATGTTAAAGAGGAAATATGTTGTTTCGTTCATACTTGCGCAATTTTTTCATGTCCCCTTCGTATTTGAAATTATGAGACGAATTTGTTTACAAATGAAAATATTTTCAAGAATGGGAAAATTCTGTAAATTTCCCCTTACTTCGGGCTTCTTCTGTGATAAATATTTGCTTGTTCGCTCGGTACCGTTTAGAAAAAATTTATTCAATCGTGGGACATCGGCTTTCGACTGCCCATGAAGCCGAGTATGCATAGGTAGACCTAGCTTTGGTCATCCTTAAAAGCCTCCGTGCTACACCTGGTTATAATGCCGAGTTCAGGCGCCCGTCCAAACAGCTTTACTTCTAATCTAAAAACTAAAGGGTACTACCAAAAAGAAATATAGCTTCTATTTTATCCTTTAAGCAAACGACCACTATAGAAACAAAATGCTTGGAATGGTGTCGTTTAAATGTCTGCTGGGAACTCCTCACCAAGCAAGGGGCAGGTTCAACCAAAAGCACTGGTAGCCATGGGCGTAGCCATAAGTTTTATAAGTGTCCGACCCGTTTAAGCTTTAGTTTATGCATGGTCGTGAGCGTGTTTTAGATGTGAAGCATCTTATGGCGAAGCTTAATCCGGTGGTGGTGGTGGTGGTGGTGGTGGTGGTGGTGTGCCGCGTGCCCACCCTTACTGCGCATGCGCAAACAGTTAAAAAAATAAAAATAAAAAACATCTTCTCCCCCCTCTCTCTCCTCTAGGCATCCCTCCCCGCGGCAACCACACCCACACTGCGCATGCGCCTCCCTTCCTCTCTCCCCTCTTACACTCCCCCCTCTCTCCATCCCTGCCCGCGGCGTCTAACTCCCCCCTGCGCATGCGCGTCCCCCTCTCTCTCCTCTCCTACGCTCCCCCCTCTCTCCTCTACGCATCCCTGCCCACGGCGTTCACACTCCCACTGCGCATGCGTGTCACCCCCCTCTCTCTCCTCTCCTACGCTCCTCCCTCTCTCGCCTCGCGACGCCGACGCAGGCAGCGTCTGCTAGCGAGTTTCTTGGTTGAAAAAACCGACTGCTCGCGCTGCACAACCGTTCACTGGCCATCCCGTATATATAGCAATGGATCTTGACCTCCAAGGTGGTGCCGGTGGGAGATTTCTCCTGTGCGTTGTTGAACAATAAAAATTCGCAGCGTGCGCGTTAACTAAAAGCGGAGTGCGGGTCTCTGTGTCCAGTCGGAGTCTTCTGTCTCTCATTGCCCATTAGCAGCGATTGGCATGTTCTAGTAGGAAAAACTGCTCCATCACTGCCTGCTTTGCGCCTCCCCAGTTTTCTCTCCTGCGCAACGCTGCGATGAGCGCCAGCGTCAACGCCGCCGCCAGTGTAAGCGTTAGCGCCCGCTGCTTCACATCTACACATGGTTCCCTTTAGCGGGAGATGGTGTAATTTTTTATGAGTGGCCGTATACATATGTACAACATATAAAATATAAAAATTTTAGGGGGAGGGTTCGAACCCCTCAGGCCACTTTCATCGCCACGCTACCGCTGATAACCATAGCTATGAATGAATGAATGAATGAATGAATGAATGAAAAATCCACGCGCGATCTCCTTCAGCAGTTGACTAAGCCATGCGCAAGCGTAGAGTCTTATTGCTGGATGCAGCTTTCCCTGTGGAACGCTGTTTTCACGCGGCATCGGCATGCCACCTTCCATGTTCTTCCTAGCATTCGTCAGCGTCTGAAATGACGCCACACCAGCAACTTCCCGCGACCACCGAAACGCACGTTGGACAAGTTTTCGCAATGTACAAGTTTTCCTGGTCTGCGCTTGGTGCGCGCAAACCTCTATATCGGCTTTACATATTGTCCAAGCGAGGACTTTCATATGCGTAAGCATTTTTTAATGCCAACAACAGGAGAAAACTATCCGCCATGTGAGACGATCATCGCTATATATATAAAGGAATGTATAAAACAAAGCGAATGTTCTTGGCAGGCCCGTAGCCAGAAATTTTTTTCGGGGGGGGTGGGGGGGGGGGGGGGCAACTGTTGAAAACCTTGAAAACCCCCTATTTTCATTATTTTTTCTCAGTAAAAGACCCCCCCCTCAACCCGTAGCCAGGGGGGGGGGGGCTTGCCCCCCCCCCCCCTCTGGCTACGGGCCTGGATCTTGGCACTGCTGGGTATGCAGCCACCAGCCTTTCAACATCATTATGTGCACTCAATGAGTCTCATCTCGTAGCGAAATTGTTTCACCGCTCTGCAGCAACGCTGCTTGTTCGATAATTTTTCTTCACTTCAAGTATCTGTCATTTTCTGAATTCCTGCCTAGTCTGGCTTTATATCATATGTTGCTCATCGCTTGACTGTTCATTAGCACCAAGTATATTTAACATTTAACAAAGCTGTAATGTAATTCACGAAACCATCACGTACTCGTGTTTCTCAGCTTTGGTCCACCTTCCGTACAAACTGAGCCCGGGCTCTATATATTAGTTTGGAAGGAAGAACTGTATAAGCTATATGTCACAGTATGAACTCTTCCAGTTTTTTTTTTTTTTTTGTCATTCGCCACTAGTGTGGGTTAATCGACTAGTCGACGTAACCTCTCATCGATATGCATTCGTATATTGGCTAAGGTGGCGAATGATCAATTGTTAATCGATTAAACATATTAAATCTACCATCTCTACTCGTGATGGTAGCGCTGTTTGAGGCGAGAAATTCCACAAAATTTATTAAACAGCTTTGTAACTGACAAGTTCGTTATACGTGCTTAACCGCAAGACGGGTAAGGTCAGTCATGAGGTCGAGCTGGCGAATTTCCTAAAGACCAAATACTTGAATATGTGCAGCTCTTTCGCTTGTAATGTAGTTGCGCTGAGCGAAATGCACAAACGAGTAACGGATCAAGAGTACAGGACAGGTGATGATCTCTTGATCCGTTACTCGTTTGTGCATTTCGCTCATCCAGGCCTGTTGTCAGGAATTTTTTTTCGGAGGGGGGGGGGGGGGGGGGCACTTGTTGAAGGCCTTGAAAAACCCCTATTTTCATTATTTATTCTCGGTAAAACACCCCCCCTCCGTGCAAATTTGGGGGGGGGGGGGGAGGCTAGCCCCCCCCCACTGGCTGTGGGCCTGCGCTCAGCGCAACTACATTAATGCCGTACCAACTAGCCCAAATTGAAGCTTTGCGAAACGTTCTTTCGCTTGCGCAAACGAAGTAGCAAAAGACCGTTTCCTGTGCTGAGGACTAATTCTTAGATATTTTAAGAGAGAGAGAGACATACAAAGAGGAAAAGCAGGGAGGGAGGGTAACCAAGCTATGGCTCGGCTGGCTACACGTGGCCTGGGGGGAAATGGGGAATAGTGGACAAGATAGAGAAGAGCGAATAAGAGTAAGAAAAAGAAGCTTCGGAACGAAAGAAAATGCACGAGCAGAGTCAACGTTTCGACAAGTGGACTTGTCTTCGCCGGGGCAGTAACTGATTTCCTTAGCGGTGTGTATGTGTACGCTTTGCTCACTCTTCCCCATCCACTAAAGTTGAGGAGGAGAAGAGAGCAAGTGCGAAAAAGTTGGTAAAAGGAAAGATGAGAGAGCAGGGGCCTGTTTAGGAATAG
Source organism: Rhipicephalus appendiculatus (assembly GCA_030522465.1). NCBI lineage: Eukaryota > Metazoa > Arthropoda > Arachnida > Ixodida > Ixodidae > Rhipicephalus > Rhipicephalus appendiculatus. The sequence continues at coordinate 5,547,463 of JALIZH010032924.1, read as the reverse complement.
GTTGACGTGCCAAATGGCGTGAACAAGAGTGAAAAAAAAATTCCCCATCTTTCGCTAAAGGGAACCATGTGTGGATGCGAAGCAGCGGGGAGATAATTAGCTTGAGCGAGAGGAACGTCGCCGCTCTCATTTCACGGCAGCGGTCCGGGCGCTCCTCGCTGCGCTGCACAGGAGAGAGAATGAGGCGCGCGTGCTCCGTCATTTTCATACCGCGGAACTACCGTGGCGCCCCCCAGCGGAGTATGCAGCTGTCACACCACCTGTCGTGCCCGCCGCTGCGTAGAGGATTCCTAGAGGAGAGGACGGGGGGGGACCGTAGGAGAGGAGAGAGAGGGGGGAGGGGACGTGCATGCGCTGTTGGGGTGTGGTACGCGGGAGCCGCTCCGTAGAGTAGAGGATTCCTAGAGGAGAGAGGGGGGAGAGGACGCCGGATCCGCTCAGTAGAGTAGATGATTCCTAGAGTAGAGAAAGGGGGGTGAGCGTAGGAGAGGGGACGCGCATGCGCTGGGGGGGGGGGGGGTGTGGGACGCGGGGGGCCGCTCCGTAGAGTAGAGGATTCCTAGAGGAGAGAAAGGGGGTGAGCGTAGGAGAGGAGAGAGAGAGGGGGGAGGGGACGCGTATGCGCTGTGGGACGCGGGAAGGAGGGACGGACTAAGCCCCCTCCTAACACACGTGAGCAAGATCAAGGAATGGGGTCAACCTGGGCGACAGACACCACCTGCCTAGCCATTGCTAACCAGCCTCTCTGTGCTCTCGGCCATGACTCTGCTGACTGTAGTAGTTGTTGACGGCCTTCATATTACTACAGTGTTCTGGTTCGCATAATGGGTGCTTCCCTACCTTCATGAAAGTGGCCGGACGCGGGACGCGGGACGGGTGACGGGGGGACGCGGGAGGGACGGACAAAGCCCCGAGCATAAGATGCTTCGCATCTAAAAAAAATTACACCATCTCCCCGCTAAAGGGAACCATGTGTAGATGTGAAGCAGCGGGCGCTAACGCTTACACTGGCGGCGGCGTTGACGCTGGCGCTCATCGCAGCGTTGCGCAGGAGAGAAAACTTGGGAGGCGCAAAGCAGGCAGTGATGGAGCAGTTTTTCCTACTAGAACATGCCAATCGCTGCTAATGGGCAATGAGAGACAGAAGACTCCGACTGGACACAGAGACCCGCACTCCGCTTTTAGTTAACGCGCACGCTGCGAATTTTTATTGTTCAACAACGCACAGGAGAAATCTCCCACCGGCACCACATTGGAGGTCAAGATCCATTGCTATATATACGGGATGGCCAGTGAACGGTTGTGCAGCGCGAGCAGTCGGTTTTTTCAACCAAGAAACTCGCTAGCAGACGCTGCCTGCGTCGGCGTCGCGAGGCGAGAGAGGGAGGAGCGTAGGAGAGGAGAGAGAGGGGGTGACACGCATGCGCAGTGGGAGTGTGAACGCCGTGGGCAGGGATGCGTAGAGGAGAGAGGGGGGGAGCGTAGGAGAGGAGAGAGGGGGACGCGCATGTGCAGGGGGAGTTAGACGCGGGCAGGGATGGAGAGAGGGGGGAGTGTAAGAGGGGAGAGAGGAAGGGAGGCGCAGTGTGGGTGTGGTTGCCGCGGGGAGGGATGCCTAGAGGAGAGAGAGGGGGAGAAGATGTTTTTTATTTTTATTTTTTTTAACTGTTTGCGCATGCGCAGTAAGGGTGGGCACGCGGCACACCACCACCACCACCACCACCACCCCCCGGATTAAGCTTCGCCATAAGATGCTTCACATCTAAATAAATAAACGATATAAAACAAGGGGGTAGAGGTACAGGGTTTGTACAGCTAGTTTCGTTCGCGTCGACAGAGTAGAAGGTGGGGGGCACTTCGCTGAATCATGAATCAGCTTGAGTTAGGAAAATTACTGAAGTAAAGTGCGTTGGGGAGCTAGTTGGTACGACCTTAAAAGTGAAATAAAACTGCGCAGGGGAAGGAACGCAAGCAGAAGTAGACAGGACGAGCGCAGTCCTGTCTACGCTTGTCCTGTCCGCTTCCGTCCCCTGCGCAGCTTCATTTCAGTTTCCATAGGAAAATTACGTCATTGTATTTCGCCGATATATACGTCACACATGAGCGCCAACTGAACACGAGAACTTCGCGGTCAGGACGGTTGAAAATTCTTAGAAAAAATGTCTTAAGTCTGAACAGCGCCTGTCTGACCGGTTATAGTTGTGTACCTACTTGATTGGATAGATTCAGGCCGATGAATTTTTAACCGTTATGACGATGAAATTATCATGTTCAGTTGGTGCTCATGTGGGGCGCATTTTTAGGGGGGCGAAATACAATGATGTGACTTTCCCAAACCCCAGCTGATTCATCAATTAGCGCAATGACCCCCCTCCCCTCCCCCCTAATACACTTTCGGCTTGCTTGTATACAGCATCAAGCTCAAACGCCATGACTAATCACACCAACACATCATCCGTCACATAAGTGCATCACGATTAGCAACAACGAAAATGCATTACGAAGGACGAAGGGCGAGTGTTTTGGCTTAGTAAGCCATGCGTTTGGGCAAGTTGGTTGATACTTCATGTGGGACAAAGGAGTGCTAAGAAACAGGGACTTAAACGAGAGACACACAGCGTCTGTCCTGTGTGTCCCAAGCGTCTGTCATGTGTGTTTCTAGTTCAAAGTCTCCGTTTCTCAGCGCTTCTTTGTTCCGCATCGAGCCGTTTGGCCTTGGTATTGCAAGAAAAAAGAGATAAACTATTGATTCGGCCACAATTTTTAATTGAGGCAAATAGAGTAAATTGCTTCCAGGATATTTGTGTGCTATGAAAAAGGTGTGCGCACAGGAGGGGGGAGAAGCACCCCCCTCTCCCCCTGCAGTGTTCTCCACTGGCGCCGCCCCTGGTCATTCCGGGCTTCCGTGGAGAGCGGTGACACTTGTTAGCAGCGAGAAGACGTGCAGTCTGTCGGCGGCGGGTCGGAGAAGGCCGAGTCTGGCTAAAGGGATGAGGAGCGAGTGGAGAAAGGACTCCCGCCGGCAGAAAACCCCTCGGTAGCCCGACACGTCCGATAAACGGAGAGGCGTCGTGTCCTTCGGCTGCGCTCCGCGAGGCGGCATGGGCGTCGCGGGGGCGCCGCCGCACCACGTGACTGCCTCGCCTCCAGCGCGCTTTGCGCGCGCCGTTGGAAACACGGAACGAACGACGATATCGTGCGCCTCGCGAGCACGCGGCACAGCGCATCAACCCGACCTCCTCGTGCGTGGCGCGCCGCGCCGTTTCGCCCCGGCACCGACGGCTCCTCCAGGCGCCTCGAGACGCCCCGAGTCGACTGCGCGCGCGCTCTTCGGTAGTGTGGGCGTACAAGTCGTCCCGCGCAAAGTTTCTGTTTACGCGCCGTACTGGGACCGGAGGTCATGAACGGGACGTACCAGCCGAGAGCTGCCGCGTTGCAGCAGCAGCGCTTGCAGCAGTCACAACAGCCGGGCGGCGGAAACGACGAGCTGCGGGGCCCCAAGTGCGCCCGCTGCCGAAACCACGGCTTCCGCATCCGCGTGCGAGGTCACAAGCGCCAGTGCCGCTTCAAGGACTGCGTGTGCCCCAAGTGCAAGCTGATCGCCGAGCGCCAGCGCGTGATGGCGGCCCAAGTGGCCCTGCGCCGGTCTCTGGCCCAGGACGAGGCCCTGGGCCTGGTGCCGACCATCGCGATGCCGCATGGAGTCGCGCTGCACGACGCCGGCGGTGACTCGGCTGATGCCACGGCCAACGCCGCCACTCAGGGGCCTCCCTCGTCGTGGGCACAACAGCGGAGGCTGGACGCTTCTCCGATCTCCGGGAGCAACGCGGCGGCGGCGGCAGCGCAGACAGCCGCTGCGGCCGCCGCTTTCAGGGCGGTCGCAGCCGCAGCAGCGGCCCCGGCACCCTCTGGTGAGGCATTTGAAGACGCTTTTCGTAGACAGACCTTTAATGAATGCTCAAATCTTCATTCGCACCGTGAAGTCTCGTGTCCTCTCTTTGTCAATCCGAAAGTACCTTGCCGTCCTGCCTGCGCGAGCGTTTTACTGAGTCGCACAGTTTCACGAGTAGTGCAAATTACCGCCGCACTTTTTGTTCCGCATAGAGCGCAGGCAACTGTGTTCATTTGCAGCAACTGGGTAAAATACTTCCTAGAGCTCTTTTCTACATTTTTCGGCCCAAGTGTTATGCGGGAGCTTCTTATCACAATGACGCGCTGGACATTTCATTAACTACACAAACCAAACAACTATATTTATTCGTCTTGCCCATAGAGCAGCGCGTCTCTATAGATAGCCATTATAGACAACAGTGAGGACACGGCGTTCCCACGCGCCTTGATGGTCAGCTGCAGCGAGCTGGTGAACTTGGTACTCAGACTAATACAGAAAGAAGCATTGAGAAGTGGCATCACAGCTTTTCAGGAACAATAACATGCGCCGAACGCCGAACTGAAACGTAGGTGAGTATTGAACATGCAAGTGAACTCCGCTACCTTGTTTTCTATAGATTTCTGAAGCCGCAGTCTTACGTAGTACTGTACTGTCCGTTAGCGTCCGTTTAAACAATGCTTCCACATATAGATTGCTTTGGAAAACGCAAGTTTTCTTACAAACCGGCTACATAAGAATTCATGTTGAAGGGTAGTTTTCTAAACATCTCGGAAAAGGGCGAAAATGACGAAAAAACAAAATATAAAGTCAACAGTACTATATTGTAAACAGTACTTTAGTGAGCAGAGCAAAAAAGAAATTCTTGATCCACCTTAACTAGATGACCCTTTATTCATTCTCTAATTGTCACATTGGTATGACTCACGGAAAGCTAATTTGGGCGTTCGTTCATTGCTTTAAGTGCTAGGGTTACATCTGCGTTGCTTCATACAATTGCTCACAGTAAACTTGTGCAATGGTATATTTATTTATGCAGCTGGGCTCCTGATAAGGAGAAAAAAAAAACGTATTACAGCGTCGAATTTCTGGCGTGATTCGACAACTTATTGTCTTACGTTGACATTTTTACTAATTGTCTCGTCATTCAAAACAGACTAATTAAATATATTTAAGCATACTCTCATTTGGTTACACGAGTTCGTTTACAATCGGCCGCAGAAGACCTTGTATAACACATTGTAACGAGAGAGAGGGAAAACAAAGGCAAGGAGAAAAGAAGGAAGGCTAACCAGCACAGAAAGTCAGGTTGGCTACCTTACATAGCGATCTTGGAGATGCTTTACTATTAGAAAAGTACGTGTGGAGTCGGAGACTACGCCTGGTGGCGATCGGCGCCCGTTACCTTATCATAGCGTCACGCGCACTTTTCTTACCACCAATAAAACTAAAACCTTTCTCATTCAGCAGCATTATAATTAAGAAGACTTAAGGTTTCCTCTCCGCCCTCAAGTGCTGGGGAGGAAGGCATTCCAAAATAGTTTCCAGCGGTGGTGTGATCCACTTGAGCTAGATAGCGAGGACGTGAGTTAACCTGTCTGCATAGATCGTACACTTGCAAAACAACCGATTCTCTGACACATGAGAACAACTGTATAGTCCCCACGTAAGAGGGGACGAAAAATGCACGCAAATTCAGAAAATAAGCGTATAGTGCGCAACAGCACATATTGCAACCGTATCCAAGGGCAAAAGACCAGGAAGTGCGTCACGAAAGCGAGATAACGAGAAGCATTTATTTTATCGAAGAGATACATTTGCGAGCATTTGCAAGCTTATCGGCGCAATAGCCTTGACGTTGACGTGCAGAAGGCGGTAACGGGTTGCAATCGATTGTCATTCTGAGAAAGATACGGAGTTGCCAAAGGGTCTTGATCTTTGTGCGAGCGTGCAAAAGAATGTGGGCCAGGCGTGCAGATTTTTCATAGGCGCCCAGGAGTGTAACTTTGAATATTGGAGGGCAAACTTGCTATTCGAACTTCCTAGAGAACTCTCGAACTTCTGTATGCGCATGCGCCTTACGAATAAGTTTAGTTTTTGAGGATGTAGGCACATGGTCCGATATACTTCTGGTCACTAGTGTGCATTACCGTGTCTTGCAGATTCATATCATCGCGCATATCTTATTCGTAACTAGGAAACTACGTAATTCTTTATTATACTGGAAGCATGAGCAACGCAATGTGTAGGGTGATACCTGAGTGATAATCCTGAACAACCTGCTGATGACCAATTTTCTTACGCAATTCATCTAAGCGCAAAAAAAAAAAAAAAGAATGATCATAAAGGCGGCGTCACCTATTCAGGTATCACCCGACGTTATCGTAACGTATTGTTTCTTTCAGTGGCATCATGTGTGTTTGCGCTGTGGAATTGAGATTTGGAGTGGTGTACACGTGACACAGCGCTGGACACAGTTGTGTAAGAGCTGAGCGTGCCACCGTGAATAATCAACAGGAGAGACTGCAGCAAAAGCTTATGATGCGAGAAGCGTGAAAGAGAATGTTTGCACTCGATTGCCGAGATACCTGTAATTGTGAAATAGCGATTAAAAGTGACGTGGAATTTTGCTACAAGTCTCCACGTGCGCTACTCGACGATATGCTCACTTTAAGTGCACCTGCCCTCTCTTCGGAGTGCTTCTGGAATGTCCACTCTTTCTTTCGTTTTTCATTTTATGTATATTCATCGTGTCTTCTTCTAGCACTTCAGGTTAGGTCCACCGCCGCTGAAGAAATACGCCAATTGCATGTCTCTTATCACGTGATCATGTGTGACAAGGTGGAAGAAATAAAGTAGGAGAGAGCTTTACGTCACGCCAGTGGCGTAGCCAGGGGGTGGCACACCGGGCCCGTGCCCCCCCCTCCCGAAATTTTTTTTTTTCGCCATGGCGTACAGAGCGAAAAGTGACCATTTCAAGGAGGCGCCCCCCCCTCGAAATCAAGGAGGTGCACCCCCCCCCCCCCCCTTCGAAAAAAAAATTACTGGCCACGCCCCATCGTCACGCAACCGGCCTTTACGAGCGAACTCTCCGTCAAACCATCCCCTTCGCTCTTTGCCCCTCAAAATAGGTCTGTCACGTGACCTTAGAGAGACAGCGCTTGTTTGTTCATCTGCGTTGCCGAAGCTTTGACTGCAGAGGCGTGACGAAGACGTCATTCGGCTGATACCCTTTTTTTTTTAATCATGTTGCGGTGTGGCCTCTCCCTATTTTTAATTTCCTCCACAACGCCTGCAATACCCGTTTCACTCATTGAGAGCATACGTGTAAAACGCCTTTGCCGTATGTGTCATCATCCTATCGGACAAAGTCAGCAGGTATGAAGGGACCGATACCGAGTGTCTTGGTTCTGTGCCCACAAGCATTGCGAACGTCTACATCGAAATACCGAGTGCACCGCACATGGTTTATCGACCAGCTTGTAACAGTGCGGCAAATGTATTTGAATGACAACGCTTATAATTGTTGGGGTTTAACGACCCGAAACCACGATGTGATTATGAGAGAGTGGAGGGATTCGGAAATTTCGACCACCTGGGGTTCTTTAACGCGCAACTATATCTAAGTACACTGGCCTCGAGCATTTTCGCCTCCATCGAAAATGCATCCGCCGCGGCCGGGATTCGATCCTGCGACCTTCGGGTCAGCAGCCGAGTACCATAACCACTGGACCGCCGTGGCGGGTCTCGAATGACAGCACTTACTGGCAATTATAAGCTCTTCAAACAACATATTCTGAAGCGCTTTTTCTGGGACATATTTTTCTTTTTCGCGCTTGTCAAATAGCGGAGTTTAACAATTGCATTGTTGAGCTATCGGTAGTATATTTAAAACAAAAGCCTTATTACCCCATGAGTCAAGAGACTCTGTGAGATTTGGCGAGACCTGACGACACTTCGCGAGACCTGCTGAGGCCGCGGCGTCAGTGCGAACGGTGCGGGAACTATCACGTGATCATAGGGGATGCCATGATATGAAGTCATATCAGTGGCGTAGCCAGGAGGTGGCGCACCAGCTAAAGGGACTGTCCATTTTCTGTTATCTGTTCATTTATTTCTTGAGGACATCGTTGCCCTTCCCATATTTCCTCCCATCTCCCTCTCCTCCGCAAGCAATGAACCGGCTATTCTTATTCTGAAATTCTTCTGAATTGTGCAATATCGTCTTTTTATGCTGCTTGTTAGAGCGAACAATGAAAACGGAAATATAATTACAAATACTGCTCCAGCGCATAATGGCAGCATGAAAGCGTATGTAAGAGATACACGCTGCACTTACTCAAATATAACGCGAGTTTCTTTTCGAGGTTTTTGCTACCTAAAGTCGACCCTAGCGTTACAATCGAATACCGAAATTTTATTTTATCTTCCTAGTCGCAATGAAAAGTCACCCCTCGCGTTACAGTCGTGGTGGCGTTACAAATGAGTAAATAAGCTACATACAGCGATGTCCTCGCTCATCCCTTCTGTATGTGTCTCTTGTTTAGTCCATCGTGCTGCCATTATGCGTGAATGTTCGAGTGACCATCTAACCCGCATTTTCCCCGCTAACTTCGTTAATGACGTGTCTTAGTGATGCACAGACATGGAAAGGAATTCAACTAAGAGATTTCAAAAAGGAAACCATACGTATTGGCGAATAAAATATTTGTCTGAGCCTTTAGAGTGAAGCTCTACAGATTCTTAAGCATTGAATGTCTAAGTGGCGCACAAACTTCAAAAGAAATGCAACCAATAGACTTAGAAAAAGAAACCGCACACTTTGGCGAATAAAGTAAGTGTCTGAGCCTTTAGGGAGAATCCCTACAAAAGCTCAAGCATTGAGAGAACAGTAATTTTTCGCCACTGTCACTTCAAACGATATCCGTATCTCTCCCTCCTCAAGCACTTGTAATAAACGATTAAAAATGTACAGTCGCGCTCAATATCAGTTGCAACTCGCTGGCTGTGGTTAAAGTGACCCCAAGCCTGAACAATTAAACCGACAAACGTTAAATTGGTTCAGAAAGTTCATAAACTGAGAGAGTTTAATTCACCGATTTTTTTTTCTATGTAGGTGGTTATTTGCAGTGTTGGCGCCATTTTGAGTCCAGACAGCGTGTTGCAACTCATATTGAGCGCGACTGTACCCGGAAAAAGTCCGTTAGAATGAGTGCGCATATTGTTACAAGATAGACACGTGTCTCGGCATATCAATGCGACCTTCGGTTTTTTTACGTATTCGAATCGAAGGTGTCCTTCACGCCACCGGAGCAATCGTATCAATAGCGCTAGTGGGGGGGTTGCTTGCTACATCTGCAAACAATGATATATCCGGGTGTGACATGCGTCGTGACAAGCGATTATTATGAAAATTTGATCGGAGGTCGCGGTTGCCCAAGATGACAACGGGACATTGAGAGGAACAAACAAAAGGTTATCTCGCGGAGGATTTACGTGTAAAGCGTGTCACAGGCACATCAGATAGCTCAGTTTGGTCGCTGCTATGCCGGACAGCAATATCGTTTCCAACGTACGCCCGTTATCAGGGGTTAAACTGAGGCGAGGATTCAAAAAACGGACCTTAATCTGCTGAGCTATCGCACGCGCATGAAATGAGTGCTTGAAGCCTGCTAGCTATTATTTGCAAGTAGATCAAAGTTTCTCTTGGATAATGGCACTAAAAGCGTTGAAGATTTATTGTCTTCGTGATACACAGTTCGATTTCGGAAAATGCCGCTTGAGTACCTGTTCTCTTTCTTTCTTTCTTTCTTTCTTTCTTTCTTTCTTTCTTTCTTTCTTTCTTTCTTTCTTTCTTTCTTTCTTTCTTTCTTTCTTTCTTTCTTTCTTTCTTTCTTTCTTTCTTTTTCGTGTCAATACGAAAAAAATTAAGGCAGCATCTCACTAGTGGTAAGTGGTAGCAAGCCTGAACGAAGTGCCGAGCTGGGCGGCCGTCTGTTTCTCTTTTTTAGGAGCTTGTTCGGCAAGCTTCTTAAGCTCGCGCCTTGTCCGGCGGCGATGGCGGCGATGGCGGTGGCGTGTACACTTTTCCGCTCATTGCGCCGGCTTTCCGGTGATTTCAGGAATGCTCACTAAATGGCGGCGCCGCTCAAGGCGACGCACAACACTCTCAGCACGTGCGCCTCCTTTCTCTTCGCCGGTAGCTCACGCAGTGAACGCTCTTCGTTACCGCTCGGCCGAATGGACACCGCAATGCAGCGCGGCGGGCTCGCAACGAGCGTCGGCGCCGCTCAAGGCGACGCACACCCCTCTCAGCACGTGCGCTTCCTTTTAGATGTGAAGCATCTTAGAGCGGGGTTCAATCCGGTGGTGGTGGTGTGCGGCGTGACCACCCTTACTGCGCATGCGCAAACCCTTTCCAAAAAAAATAAAACTAAAAAACTTCCTCTCCCCCTCTATCTCCTCTAGGCATCTATCTCCCCACGGTGACCACACCCTCACTGCGCATGCGCGTCCCCTCCCTCTCTCCTCTCCTACGCTCCCCCCTCTCTCCTCTAGGGCATCCCTCCCCGCGGCGTCCACACTCCCACTGCGCATGCGCGTCCCCCCCCTCTCTCGCCTCGCGACGCCGACGCAGGCAGCGTCTGCTAGCGAGTTTCTTGGTTGAAAAAACCGACTGCTCGCGCTGCACAACCGTTCACTGGCCACCCCGTATATACGGGGTGGCCAGTGAACGGTTGTGCAATTTTTTTTGTGCGAATTTTTTCGGGTTAAGAGTGGAGTCCACCATAGGGGAGTTTTCATATATTTAGTTGTTCCTAAGGCTGTATTTCATTGAGCTTTAAAGAAAATTTACTGTCATATTTATAGGCTATATTATATCTCAATGACATAACAATGCCCAACGTCCGCTAATAACTCCATAACTCTGGGTGCCTGAACGTGGATCTGATATATATCGTTGCATTTAGTTCAATCGAAAATGTTGAAAAGCATAGAAACGTGAAATCGCGTAACAGATTTCTATCAGCTACTGCATACTGTATTTCTTTATTTCATTCAGTTATGCTGTACACCAGGGGTCTCAAACACGCGGCCCGCGGGCCGCATGCGGCCCGCGGCCGCCCGCCCATATGACTGTCTTCACCCCATATCTTTTTAAGCATGTTCGTGAGCTACTCAAGTATGACTTGCCTAAAGCATTGTTTTCGCGAGCCGCCCCATATGGTCGCCCTGTGTTGAAACATAAACGTGAAACAAAAGCTATATTTCATAATCGGCGTCCAGACTTTTGCCATTTTGGAGACCGGCATTGACATGTGGCTGGAATCCTGGCGCCAAATATCCTTCAGAAAGGACTTGTATGTCAGATATGGAAAATGTTTTTTTTTTTTCAAATGACGTTTGTTGACAATTTGTACAAACTACCCCCCCCCCCCCCCGCTCCTACCTTTTTCACTGCTTCGGCCCTTGTGGGTCTAAATTGTGTGTCTGCGGCCCGCTGGCTGCGGCGAGTTTGAGACCCCTTCTGTACACAATCAGTGTCAGCGCCTGTTCTTGGCCCGTTCTTTTAAACGATGGCCAGGAACAAAACCACGAACATTGAACAGCACTTGTTGAATAGGACACTTATTCACTCCATTCAAACAGCCGTATATTGATACGCAATTTCGTGTTTTCTTTCTCGCGACGCCTGAAGCCCTAGTTGTAAAGCCTAGTTCTCCTAGTTACAAAGCCGGTTATCTAAATTATTTTGTAAAGCAAAAAAAAAACGGAAACGGGACATATTTATGTTTTAGGCAGAGGTTTAATTAAATAGAAGTTACACAAAGATTTATCTCTCCACATGGATTTATTTTTTGCAATAGAGTCTACAGTACCTTGAACATGAACTCTCTTGCTGATAAGGCAACATGTTTTAATTGGTCCATGAGATTATTTTTCAAACTATATGGGTGAGTTGTGATTGGGGTAGCGGGGAGGGTGTCGTGAACATATACTGAAATATAAATGCCGTTACCTATAGCAAAGGTGCAGTACAGTCACAAACAATCGTTTAGAGACGAAATTGTGCCGCAAATGTTCTTGATTTTTTTTTTTTTCAGCCTGAGTATTTTTGGTTGAACTTCAGTGGTCCAGCTTAAGAACGCATCTTCGACCAAGTACACTGTGAAGCAATGAGATGCTTTAGAGCTGTGCTAGAAGAATTATAAAATTTTCGGTAGTGCAGTGGTTTCCAAAATTTTCATCCCGAATGTATAATAATGCAAAGAGGATAAGCTTCTACATAAAACGGGTGACGTTGAGCGTTCCTTCAACTTCAGATTACAAACGTACCTTAATATATAATGTAGTCATAATAAAAGCAGTAATCAAAGTCTACCTCTTTTACAAGTACAAACATACTGAATACTGGCGCACTTCCTTTCAATTCGTAAAGCAATAGTATAAACGCGATATCTGTTTGTACTGCGCCAAGATCATGTGCAAGGGAGCATTTATGTGTCGGTTTTTATGTACACGAAAGGAATCCATGGTGTACGGTAAGATGATATGATGATGATAGATAATTGAGCGCTTATTAGCTCTTTCTTTAGGCTTCATTTACTTTTGTATTGACAAAATTGCGTCCGCTCGACTCTTGAAAGACTGGAATGTCGAAAACAGAATGCTGAGCCTGTACCTTTCGGTTTTGAGTTCCACGAAAAGGCTTTTGTAGACAGTTGTGTTCAGTGTACAAAAAGCCTACGTGTATATGCAATCAAAAAAGAAGAAATGGACATGTGCCGGCCGCGTAGGCAGGATAACCGCTGGTCATTAAGGGTAACTGACAGGATTCCAAGAGAAGGCAAACGCGCAAGGGGAGACAGAGAGTTAGGTGGGCAGAGGAGATTGAGAAGTTTGGGGGTACAACGTGGCAGCAGAAAGCAGAGGACCGGTATGACTGGCGGAAAATGGAACAGGTCCTTGCCCTGCTGTGGGCGTAGTCAGACTGATGATGATGATGATGATGATGATGTACAATGGAGGATGAGAAGGAAGAGGAAGACAAATGAAAGGCAAAGGGGGCAATCAGGAGTAAGCCTTGTTGGCTACCTTGCGCTAGGAAAGGGGAATGTGTGCGTATGAATGTGTGTTGGCGCTGAAAAGCACATCCGCAAGGTGTTGCGAAAGATTACGTCGCCTTCTTCCTTCGTATAGCAATATATTGCGTCTCCACGTTGTTGTCTTGGTGTTGTTGCGCGGTGGTCGTTAAGGCGGCCTTGGGCGCCACTTTGGACGCGTCAAAAAATAAACGCTCTTGCATAACCTACACCGAGTTCGCAGTCCGACACCTCCCGAAAGATATATCACTTACGTGTCGCATCAGTTAAGCACTGTAATTCATAACAGCAGAAATCGTTCCTGCAAACATATATGTATAATGTCATAGCCAGCCTGCAGTTTTGTTGGTACCTGTACTTTGTGCATCTGAATACTCGAGAAAACCAGAGGCGGCTACATTTTATTATATCTATCCGTTTTACTTTCCATTCTCTATGCACCTTGTTCCGTCGCTCACAAACCGCCGTTATCGCCGGTATAGGCGACTCGGTTGCGAAGCGTCATACGAAAACGATAAGCCCCAGTGAAATGAATCGTCGCAAAATAAGTTATCTTCTGTGTACTTAATGAACCGCGTCATTCGCTGCCCTCAGTTGTCGGTGCTTCTTTTTTTTTCTCAGAGTTGCTTTCGACAACAACGTGTTAGAAGAGTGCGTGTAATCAGTCGTCCTGATAAAATTCAAATTAAGTCTTGAAACTTCGCGCATTCGTGTTATCACGATTATCGATCGCTGTACTTTATGCTCGCTCCTGTTTGAAGGCCACTGTCAGATGTTTCGTACTACGTATCTTTAGCGTAATACGTTTCTTATCCTCTGCTAAAAAATTACCATTACTATCGCACGATTCAGCCTTTCATATCGCCTCTTCATCGCACCTCATTCCCTTTACACGTGCTTTCCTGCGCAGCACTAATACTTGGGGGTAGGGTGTGTGTTAGGTGCGAAACCACGATATGATTATAAATGAATGAAGGAATTTAAGGGCTCGTTTTTTAAGAGCGAAGCTCCTTAGGCCCGCACCCAGCCGTCGCCGTCGAAGCTCCCTGCAGTATAGATGCGGCGCCGGCGCAAAAAGACAATGAAACGCCGCGCGCGGCGTTCTCGTCGCCGCCGTCGAAGCTCCCCGCCGCATCACCGCTAGCACCCCCCTCCCACCTGTCTCCCTCTCCCTGCGCTGCGCGCGCAGCACACTCACTCGCTCAGTCGTTCCCGCCACCGAGAGCAACAGACGCTCTCCCCACCTGCTCCCCACCCTACCACCTTCATGAAAGCCAGCAGCGAGATCAGGCGCATAGTCGGTCGTTTGCGTCCCATTTCTAAGGAGCTTCGCTCATCGGTTGTATTCGTAGACGGAACAACTGCTAGTTTTTCTTTGCCAGGGTCATCCATAATGAGAACAAATAAACAATCAAGCCAAGGAAATACAGGGGTCGTTATTTGAAGTAATTTTGACAGAAACGGGAAGAAATTGAACTGAGTGAAAAAACAATCGCCGCCGACAGGGACCGAACCTGCGATTTTCCAATAAAGCGTCCAATGCTCCACCAATTGAGCTACAGCTTTTTTACGAGCTGGCAGCTGACCAACGATCGTGACCAATAGTCAGCTGCCAGCCCGTAAAAAGATCACGTGATACGTGACGCCATCAGGCAAAACAAAAGTGTTCCACACTCGCAGTCACGGCTATGAGCGGCGCCGGCTACCACTCCGGGCTTTAAATGCACATAAATGATTTATCGGACGGTCGTCCTCCCGTCCGATAAAGTGGACGGGAGGGCGACCGCCGCCGTAGCTCAATTCATAGAGCGTCGGACGCGTTATTCGAAGGTTGCAGATTCAGCTCCCGACCGGTAGCAAGTTGTTTTTTCGTCCACTTTAATTACTTCACATATACATCAAAACTACTACAAATAACATCCCCTATACTTTCCTTCGCGTAATGCTCTGTTAGTTCTCGTTAAGGTTGCATCTATATGATTATGAGGCACACCGTAGTGTAGGGCTCCGGAAATTTCGATTATCTGCCGTTCTTGTAAGTTCACTGGCGTCGCACATTACACGGGCCTCTAACAACTCGCCTCCATCGAAATGCGACCGCCGCGGCCGTGATCTAAACCGCAACTTTCACGTCAACAGCCGAGCACCGTGACCGCTGTGCAACTGCGGCGGACTGCTTTCCAGCACAATGTATCGATCTAGTATTTATACGGGCTTACCTCGCTGTCTTTCAACCAGGCCCGTAGCCAGGAATTTTTTTCGGGAGAGGGGGAGGCGAGCATTTGCTGAGGGGCTTAACTATTTCAGAAAAACATCTAATTTAATTATCTATTTTTGGTGAAACACACCCTCCATCAAAATTTCGGGGCTGCGAGGCGGGCCCCTAGTGCACTCCCCTGGCTATGGGCCTGTCTTTAACCAAGCATTTTTATTTTGCTTTCTCTCATTTTCTAATTGTTTTTATAATTCATTTTCTGTACCAGAGGTTTCTGTAAGCCTTCTCCTGCGCGTATTCTTATGCTTTGCTCGCACTGTCTTTCCATCGGCGAAGTAATTTCGTTCGGCCCTCGTCATTCATGAATTGTGATTGAGTGCCGAAGAATATGTCGACGATACATAATTTTACTACGAAGCTCTGCAGGCTCCGGCGAAGGTAAATTAGAGGCAGTAGGCTCTGCGCATTTGATCGTCAGTACTCATAATTACAGAGTAATTAAATATCGATTTGGTTCGTAATCACACATGCCGCCTTGTGTTTCTTCAATTAACTGACTGAACGAATTCTAGCATAGGAACAAGTTACTCTCTGGCTTCAAGGAAGCTTTAAGGGGAAAAAAGAAAAGCTGTTTCGCCATCACTTGAAGAACCGGCACGTTGAACGTCTCGCCAAGCACAGTACAGTACGTTCACTAGATGAGTCACGCGCAGAAAGAGTCCATCCAGTGTGTTGAACTTGAATAGAGCCACATTGAGTTACTTTGTCGCATTGCCTTAATGCGATTGCTGGCTCATTGCACTGTTGCGCTCTCATCAGAAAGACGTGGCAGAAAAACGGCGCATAAATTACGTCAGCATCGAGATCGTGTGCGCGGTTTTTCGGCAACCGAACGTTGTAAAACCGAAAGTACGTAAACCGAGCGTTCGGAAACGGAACGTTAGCCGGTTATTGAATCGATGGCTACCGAGCATCAGAATAAATTCAGGATCTCTTACAGGGGCAAGCGATGCTTGGCTTTTGCGTGCCTTACGCAGTGGCGTAGGCAGAAATTCGTTACGGGGGGGGGGGGGGGGGAGAGGAACGGGCCCGATATGCCACCCCCTGAGCACGCCACGGCCTGGCGTACTACTTCTTTCTTTCTTTCTTTCTTTCTTTCTTTCTTTCTTTCTTTCTTTCTTTCTTTCTTTCTTTCTTTCTTTCTTTCTTTCTTTCTTTCTTTCTTTCTTTCTTTCGTATTGCGCAATGCTCCCTACTAACTGTTTCCTTCATCTATGCCGGGCATTTGACCTTCATTTACGAGCTTAGCCGCACAACACTTCATTTGCTGCGGGCAACAACGACGGCCATGCGTTCGTATCCAGGCAACAACAAAATGCGACAACGCGAAATGTCTAGTCACTCCGATAAATATCAAACTGCTGTATCAGAAACGGCTGATAACCGATAAGTCCACGATGGAAAGAGGAGAGAGCATCATTTATTGGAAAAGAGCGCACACAAATACGCCTTTCACCGGCGTCCCTTCGAGGGCTCCATTTCCTTACACGCTCGCCGGCGCAGGGGTTTTAGCGTATGACACTGCCGCCGAAATTTGTGTGATAACAGGCTTCGTTTGAAGAAGTGAAAAGCGGAGCGAGAGGGGTCCGAAGCGAGTACGGCGAGCCTGAGCGGGGCAGCGTTCTGGCCCATGCGACGGAGTCGCAGAGCCACCGCGCTCGTGCCACCCGAAACGGATGAGCGAGAGACGAATGGTAAAGAAAACACTGTAATGTTAACTTCATGACTTTAAAACCAGTGTTCTCAAACCTATTTTATGCTTTCCCTTATATGTTTTCCTTGAAGGTCCCCTCACCACCCCGCGTTCAAAGACGAAACAGTGGTTTCCTCCTCGCCTTCGCTACCCTACTTACAGGCGATATATCCTCCTCGCCACTTATTTCTTAAAAGCACGTGCACCATGTCAGCACTAAGCGTTGAGCCTATCAAGATCTCGCGCTTGTCGGCTGCCATAGGTCGGCAAAAAATGGAGCTCACTCAGACTCATTCTCGAAGTATATTTTGTCCTTGGGACTCACTCGGATTCAGACTCACCTAAGTTTTCTTCAACCGGACTCACTCAGACTCTGACTCACATAAAGTTTTCTCAGTTGGACTCACTCGGACTCAAACTCACCAAAATATTACTCACTTGGACTCACTCAGACTCATGACTCTGTCTGTGTCTGAGTGAGTCGACTCATGAGTCCGTCGGCTTATCATTACCATTGTGTCAATGCTCTTCAACACCAATATCTCGCGTAATCGGTCCTATACTTGGCGCCTTTTTATCTCGTGCCATCAGATATGAGAAATGTGTGGTTGCAATTCATTAAGGACATTTTTATTGAGATTATTCACGCAAGATATTTCGATCAAGAGCTCCGGGAAAGAGTTTCCGAGAGCAAGGCCATGGCACCTCTCCTCCCTCCTCCCTGACTCACATCTCTGATCCATAAATATTGAGCTGGCGTATGAACGCTAGCGCGTTGAAGTGTGTGTGAGTCGGCGTGAGTATAAACATGAGCCGACATAATGATAGTAATGCTGCAGTTGAGTAAATAGAACCATACATTGGCAAAAATAAGTAGAGCTCACTCTGACTCACTCAAGGAATACATTTTGCGCCTGGGGCTGACTCGGACTCAGGGTCACCAAACTTTTCCTCAACCGGACTCACTCGGATTCAAATTCACTACAAATTTTTCTCAACCTGACTCACTCAAGCTAACCAAAATATTACTCACCCGAACTCACTCAGACTCACGGCTCGATCTGAGTCTGAGTGAGTGTACTCATGAGTGAGTTTGCCGACCTATGTCGGCTACACGCTGTTATCTCCGCTAGCGCAGCCGGAAACACACAAAATGAAGTGAAATCAGTTGATCGCGCAAGATAGCCATGCGAGACTAAGAAAGAACGGATGGGCGGCTGCATGGCAAATCTGTGCAGAAGATAATTCACATATGATATTTCACGTATATGGACCAATCGGGAGTATGTACTATATAGACATTACGGTAATCACTGTTCTTGCGCCACGATGTGCGCCAGAAAGACAAGAAACGCCAGGAGAGAATAATGGGCTCGTTTTTTTTGTTGCGCGCGCTGCGTGCGTGCGTGCGTGCGTGCGTGCGTGCGTGTGCGCGCGCGCGCGCGTGTGTGTGTGTGTGTGTGTGTGTGTGTGTGTGTGTGTGTGTGTGTGTGTGTGTGTGTGTGTGTGTGTGTGTGTTCAGAGACTGGTGAGGGGCCCTTTAAGTTTCTCTCCTCTATGCGCGCTTTACAATGGAGTAAAAACGGTATGGTAGAAGATGGCAAGACTGGTTCGTGAATGCCGGCCTGTTTTGTTTATAAACGCACAAAAGGCACAAAATCGATAACCAAAACTCAAGATCAGGATCAGGTTGGTTTGTAAATACGGGCTTTATAGTGGGCTACCCTGCACTTGGGAAGCTTGCATGCCTCGCTCATGGCACTCTAAGAGGGGCGCCTCAGGGTGACTTGCGTGCAAGACACAACTTCTCGAAAGGACACGATCCACTCGACCCTGCAGAACGTCATGTGCAAGTTCATCAACAATTCGCCGTGGCACTACACTCGGTTACGTAACTCAGCGACAACCAATGCTGTCGCGACCCGCCGTGGTGATCTGGTAGTTATGGTGCTCGACTGCAGACGCGAAGGACGCGGGATCGAATTCCGGCCGCGGCGGCCGAACTTTGATGGAGACGAAATGCTAAAGGCCTGTGTGTACTTAGATTTAGACGCATTTTAGGAACCGCAGGTGGCCAAAGTTTTCGGAGCCCTCGACTACAGCTTCTCTCATAATCATATCGTGGCTTGGGGATGTAAAACCCCAACAGTTATTATTATTAATGATCTGACGTTTACAAATCATAGAAGCTGCTTAAATGCCTCTGCAGCATTTTTTTCTTTGTTTGACGCGAGTACATAGTGACTCAGTTGGCCGAGTTGTTTTGAACCTCCCCCTCCCCCCCCCCCCCCCTCAAACAAAAAGAAGCTTGTATAATAATGCCACGCGCGTTTCTTATTTTCACTTTGCTCTATTCGGTTTTCGCCCTCAAAGGCTGTCAGCAATGCTCAGCGCAAACCGCGCCTCATTGTTCTAGAAGCTTCGCGATCATTGTAGATCGTTTTGTTAAGATTGCGCGCAAGACGCGACCACTCGAGATTATTCCAGAGCGTACGCGATGACCAGTGATGAGGCTAGAATGTTCGACGCGTGATGCATAGAAGCCGGTGCGAACGATGTTCAGTTCATCGACGGCCGACGCTCTGTTCGCCGCTATCAGTGCCAGCGTGTGCTGTAATCTTACTTTCCGTTTACCGGCCACAAGTTCGGCCTAATAAACAGTTTCATTCTCGACACGTAGCCTGCTGCCTTCGTCGACGTCACGACCACGTGACAATAAGGTGGCGATTGTTCAAGTTGAGAATATCATAGGGTACACGTGATATCAGAGCATAAGTTTAGTTAAGATAAGCACCAACTAACATTATTGAAAAATAATTTAATGAGCTCACTGGAAGAGCACACTGTTTGCTTGTGAGCAGATGGGATCGTTACGGCACCTGGCGGAGCAGATCTCAACCACGCGCTTCTTTCCTTGTGGCCTCCGAGATCCGCCGCGGCAGCACGTCGGCGCGCCACCGGAGTTGACTGCGGAGGCCACGCAGAGGGACGCGCAGATAAACTCGTCGAGTGCGCCTAAATTAATTCAATGAGTTCATTGAAGGAGCAGACCGCTTTGTAGTGGGCATGTGTAATCGAGACGGCATGTACCCGCTACAGAACAGTCTTCCTTCACTCTAATGTCACCCAAGTGAACTAAATGTTCACCAAATGCTGGGGGGGGGGGTAACACCATTAAATACACTTAAATGGAACATTAAAACTTTATTTTTTCTGTTGCCCCTACCACTGGACTAAAAAAAAATGGGGGACCCTTAATCTTCGCCTTTAAGAGTTGAACGCGATAGCGATATTCTGTCCCTAGTGCGTACTTCAACCACTCAGTGCATACTTTTTATTGTACGATGTTACTCGAGAAGTTTAAATTGTGGATTACTACAATGTAATCGGATAAAGTTGAAAGTGGCTTGTATCAGTGAAGCTTTCGCATATGGCTGCATTCTGTGTATTGGGTAGCATGCTTTAAACCACGAGCAATTATGCGCGTTAAATGTTTTCGAACTTGCTATGCACCCACTACGTGGTCTTAAGGGAATACGCGCTGTAACGTCTGTGCCTTTTGTAATGGGTGGCCGGCTTTAAACCACGAAGTCGTCATGATAATCACATGTGCTGACACCCGATGGCCATGTACGCTTGTACCACGCAATATTACTGCGATATTACATGTGGTATTGTGAAGCCTGTATACAGGACGCGTGCATTTCCAAGCAGAGGAAGTTATTTTCACTGTGATTCTAAGCAGACGAGTGGCTGACCCGCGTGTCTGTCTAACATGCGAGTTTTCCATAAACTGTGCATTCCCATTAGTAGGAGCATGTCAACAGGCATAGAATTGCTTTTGGGTGGCACGAGATAACGTATGCTATGAGAATTTAGATTAATTTGTTTTTTAAAAGCCCTTTGAAGGACGTCCCAAAAGAGGATGGCGTCTTTACAGCTGATAAAACAATGTTCTATAGTTTCTGGAACCTCGCAGAGGCGACAATTAATTGAAGATACAAAAATGCTTTGCTGCTTAACCAGGTATTTACGGGTAGCGTTTCTGTGTGCACTTTGAAGAAAAATGTTTTGGACGTTGGCGAAATAGGCATCTTTTTCACACGGACAAGCACGTCATGTCCAGGTAGTCCATTATAGTATAGAGAGCGGTACAGTGGTTGCATTTTATACAACTGGCTCTACAGCTAAAAGACTTTTATCAACAGCTAGAGTTCCAGCCGGACTGGTTTCCACTTTTCATGAAGTGCACTGCTCTGATTCCCTTTTAGAAGACATTGCTATTTGGAACTTTGCTAGTTGAAACTTCGTTCTGTGAAAAACCTGATGTACGCTTGTAGAGGTGCCCTGAGTAATTTGTTCGCTGGGATGTATATTACGCACATCTGTAATAAATACCATGAAAGAAAAAAAAAAGACGAGTGGCTGTGTGGTAGAACACCTGGTTGCCACGCAAACGACCTGGGTTCGACCCTCACTCGGACCCGGAAATTTTTATAATTCATTTTATTTGCATCTTTCTTGATTTTTTTTGGTCACGGACAAGATGATGATTTTCCGCTCACAACCAACGACGCCGACGCCGAAATTTCTGCGAAACGAGCTCTCTAAAGGCTGTTTCACATGCTGCGATTGCAGCGAAAAAAAATCGTTCCGTTCGCTCCAATCGCTGTGTTCGCAACCGCCGCTAATGGCGGTTTCGTTTCACATGGGCTGCGAATGGTCTGCGATTTTCGCTCTGCGACTGGCGCGGCGAGAAACGTTTCTTGCTGCCTAGACACTGCACAAAATTTTCAAACGTAATGTAAAGATCTGTGCATTATGATATTAGTAAGTTTTCACGAACGGTAACGAAGAGCATGCGTGTTTTGTCATTTAAGAACACTTTCCAATCTAAATTAATTTTAAAGTGCGCAACAACGGCCATCACTAAAACAAACACGTCGACGCAATTTCGACGGCGTGACCGGGCCGGTGCTATTTCGAAGGGTCCTGATCGAAAAATTGCTCTGCCGCTGCGAACAGAGCGAAAAATTTCCAACATGTTGGTCGCTCGCCGCTGACCGCTGCGGCGGGAGCGAACGGCCCTTTTTTTCGCTGCGAGCGAATTCGCAGCCTGAAAATCGCTACTTTTTGTGTCATGTGAAACGGCCTTAACGCTGTCGCGTTAATATAAAACTCACAAGGTCCCTTACGCACTGGCCTACGACGTTTCGAAGGCAAACTCCATCTTCTTTTCCTTCACAGTCGATGTATTCCCTATATGCATAAGCGTGCGCAGGGTGCCCCTTCAGGGGGGGGGTGAAGGCGCGTCGCAGCGCTCCCTCTCCATATGATGTCAATGTATGAGGCTGACTTTGCGCCCCCCCCCCCCTCCCTCCCTCCCTCTTATGTCAATGTATGGGGCTGGCTTTGCGGCCCACCCTCTCGCCCCCCTCTGCCCCACCCCCCCCGTGCGCACGCCTATGCATATATGGCCCTGGATGTATTGATCCTCCCCCCCACGCCCCTTCGAAAGCTTTCAGCACCTAACATGCCTCATGGATCCGAGGCATTCGAAGGTTTGTGCACCTCACCTCGTTTTGCAGAGCCTCCGTGATCGGCACTCATTTGACGTTGCGACGGTGTCTTGTAATGACGTCATCGTTTGGCGTCACGGTATGTGACTTTTTATGGTGACGTCATCACGTGATGACAATTTTTTTTTTCATCACTCGTGTTGACGCCGCCCACGTTCAATTTTCGCGTTTGATTAGGCATCCACGGCTTTCGGCTTAAAACTGAAAGTGGTACACACAGGACTAAACCGTTATCAACTGAAATAACCAGTCGCGCACATAGGTGCGTAACGGAAGGAGTTATGATAAAGGCCTTACGGCTGGCGGAGAAAGCTTTCTTCTTGACACAACGTCGGCAAGCATTAGTAAGCGACTTGGGGCAACTCTGAGCGAGCGCTGCGCAATAAACTCGCGCAAAAACTGAGGCTCAGGGGCGTGCTTTGGCGCTTTAAATTTCGGTTCACTTTGAATCCAGGCTGCACTAGTAATTGCTTAGCTGCTTAAAGCGTGCGCATATGCTTTTATATCGGGCACATTGCACTCGTACCACAACTTTTTGCCAGTCGCCTTGCTTCGTTGGTTGGGGCCTTCCTTTGGGACGGCAAGACACCGAAAATTCAACAAAAATTCCTGAAGCTCCCAAAAAGTTGTGGAGGACTTAATCTGCCAGACGTTCCGACATTCACAAAGGCACTCGCAGCTAAAACTGTTTCCAAATTGTTCCAGGACAATGACTATCCTGGTCGTAGCTTATTGTTGTACTGGACTGGAACTATTCGAGCCGTATTCACGTCTGAAAGGTACTGGGGGGCCACAAGCAGAACACCCGCATGCCTTTTATAAAGCAGCAGCGGGGCTCAAGCGTTCGGTCGATGGCGACGCCGCTGAAGACTGCTTTGCAAAGCTTGCACCCGCACGAATAAGCGAAACGCTGATCGGTCGCTCCATTACCGACGAGGAGGAACAGAGATGGAGGCCCAACTGATGGAAAAGGTGGCGGAACAACCACATGCCGGAAGTGGTTAGAGAATTTGACTGGCTGAGGCGGTGGGACGCGTTGCCCACTCGCCAGAGACTGTCACAGTGGGGCGTAGTTCGCAATGATCACTGCCCCAACTGTGGCAAAAGAGAAACAATCCGCCATACGATGTTTGCATGCGTGGCGGCCAAAGGCGTGTGGCGCCAATTCGGAGTCTCTGCTTCTTCGCGCGGTTAGCACAAGAGGGGTTTATTTGAACAACTCGTATTTTCTGTCACGATGTTTGTACTGTGGCGCCGGCGCTGTTTAGCCGAAGCACGCCGACAACCACAACGAGCTGCGTACCCAGCGTTACAGAAGATTAGCATGATCATGGTTCGTTACCTGACCGAACAGATAGAAACACACGGTGAAGAAGCCTTCCTCAGAAGGTGGCATACACGATTTTTCGGAGTGAGGAAGGGGAATATTGAATTTCCTCTACTGCCGTATTGAAAGCGACTGGCACGGGGGGGAAAAATGAGTCTCGTATCATATGAGCCGGCCCAAGGCACTTTTTGAGTGGTAATGTTGCTTTTCTTCCCCAATGATATGTAATTCTGTGCAAACTTAGTGAGTTTTTGTGTTCCTTTTTTTCTTGTTTTTTCAGTGATTAGTGATCTGTGTTAGCATCGCAGTTCCATTGTACGTACCTATGTTCTCTTGATTGTTTGTATGTCCCGCGGAAGTCATTTAGTTACCCAGTGCAGTTATAGTCACCTGAACTGCCGTTACTAGTATGCAATAAACTTCCCTGTGTTTGCTTGTAGCGTCCCACGATAGAATAAATTTTAACACGAAAGTGTTTTATGCCGGTGTCCACCAAGACTTCACTGACGTATTTCCGTCACGGATATGACGTTAAAATGTACACGAACAGAATACAAAGAACGAAAACAGAAGAAAAAAATTTCGCGAATTTGAAAGACCCTGGGAATTGAACCCACGACCTCTCGGTTGTGGTGATAGAAACCAGGCGCGCGTAACCGACTAGGCCATCGGCGGATTCCACAGTCCTTCAGACGCGCCTTATATATCTCACACTCCTTCGCTCCGTACCTGCGTTCTTCGTTTGTCGTAGGGGCGGTGCCGCCACCTAAGAGCGGAGAAGAAGTACTGCATTATGACACTAACACCGACAGTGAGCGCTGCGGTAGTCTCAGCACTACGGCGCCTGGATGCCAGCATTCGAACGGACGCTGGCATCAGAGCGCCCTACCAACGCCGCCTAGGTGATGTTGGCCCTACTTGAAACACAGTGTAGCGTGACTTCCGAAATCGGCTCCGACAAAGTTTGTAGTTAATCTTGGAGGCCACAAACAGAGGCTGTATTTGCGACGCGCTCTACGTGCTTTAATCTTGGAGGCCACAAACAGAGGCTGTATTTGCGACGCGCTCTCGTGCTGATTTGACATGGTGACGACGCAGTTACGTGCACTCTCGCGTTGTATTGGTGCGAGTTACGTGCTTCGTCTTTCGCGTTGTGCTAGCGTGCGCAGCCAGCGCAGCGTAGTGCAGCTTCCATAGGCACCAATGGTGTATCTCCGCCGTCTACTGATAGGAGTGCGATGGCACCGACTACGAGAACTGCTGCTTATTGCGCGCCGCCGAAAGACAACGGCGTCGACGGGCGAATGTCCCGCAAGTGAGTTTGGTGCAGCGATCGACACACCATGGGGGGAGCGGGAGGCTCGCGTTCGCGGCACAAACTCGAGAACTGTACCTCTCGCGTTTTTGAAGTTGAGCGCATCGTGACCCACCTGGCTGCCACACAGACACGGAAGAGGATCCGAAATGGTAGCATTCGCCGAAGCGATCCCACCAGCAGGAAGCTCCTCGCCAACACGACGCCGCATGCCAAGCACATCCACAGGACGGTCGCCGACCGGCAAATCACGCACCCTTTGCTGCAGGTGACCGTCAGTTTAGGAAACGATTTAGTGAAAACCCGTTCGGTTTCGCTTGCACGGTTTACGAATGCCTGTGGTTCATGTGATCAACGAAAATATCTGCACAACACGTTCACAGACATGTATTGATGTCATTTCTGGGCGTCATTTTTCATCCGCTGCGTCCAGGTGTTACGTAAACTACTTTAGTTACCACAAGGGTTTGCTCATGATCATCGACTTTGGTTGTCGTGGGAAGCGGTAGCCGCTCCGTAGAGTAGAGGATTCCAGATGAGAGAAAGGGGGTGAGCGTAGGAGAGGAGAGAGGACGTGCATGCGCTGTGGGGATGTGGGACGTGGGCGCCGCTCCGTAGAGTAGAGGATTCCAGAGTAGAGAAAGGGGGGTGAGCACAGGAGAGAAGAGATAGGGGGAGTGGGGACGCGCATGCGCTGTGGGGGGTCTGGGACGCGAGGGGGCCGCTCCGTGGAGTAGAGGATTCCTAGAGGAGAGAAAGGGGGTGAGTAGGAGAGGAGAGAGGGGGGGGAGGGGACGCGATGCGCTGTGGTGGTGTGGGACGCGGGAAGGAGGGACGGACACGCAGTTTACTGCTCCCCCCACAGTTGAGTACACAATTCTCTCAAACAATTCTCAGCACCTCCACCTCGCAACACTTCCGTTTCCGTGGACTAAATACAAAAACGCCAGGCCCCTAAACCAGCAACAGACACTCGCGCTCACGTGCTCCTCTGCTAGCAGATGAGCGCGCTCCTTGCGTTTTCACCTCGGACGCTGAGGAAGGGCATTCGGAGAGGTGGACAGATGAGCCGACGAATTCGTTCTCTGTAGGCTCAATAGAGGGACTGCTATGTTCTCTCCCATAGTAGAGTTACTGCACTCCGAGTCTTCCACCTGTTAATGCGTAAACATATCTGACTCAACGAGAAAACTGCCAGTCCGTCCCACTGTCACGTAATACAATCATCGCTATAAATAATAAGTATAAAAAATTCGGCAGATCCCACGTACCCTGGGAATCGATGTTATTCGAAGCATGTGGAGGAAAGGTGAATGTGTTGTAATTTTTTTTTATTGAGCGAAACGTTACCGAATGACGCGAAAGATATGTACAAATGTTGCACGCACAAACATATGTTGATCAGTCGCATATGTTTTTTATAATTAGTTGTTTACAGTTGCCTAACGATGCCAACAGTAACATGGGTATTAGCAACACCAGAAGCGATAAGCTGATATGTAACGCTTGTGCTCGCTAGGATAGTAGAACTTGACACTGTTACATAAATCAACTTCAGTGGATGGCGCTTAACTACAATTGACGTTTACCCGACGTGAATGCTGTATCATAGGAGTGCATATGAAATGTATATAAAAGTATACAGCCAGCACTGCAGCCACAATTGACGTGTCACGAACATTAGGGTCTATTTGAAAAGCATTTCCGAGACCTGGCGTGGCTCTGTGCTAGAATGCTTGATTGCCACGCAGAATGCTGGGGTTCGATTCCTGCTGGGACCCTGACATTTATTATTTGCATTCGTCGGGTCAACGCTGCCCGTTCCTGGGTAAATATAAACTGTCAATCGCCTGTGGCACATACCCGCAGACCTGTTGCACATACCCGCCTGTGGTATACGGCCATGTGCCACACGTGTCTGGCGGAAAGGGTTTGACGACGTATGTGACGGGATTGTCACATTATTCATGTCATGACCAGAAAGTCATATTCGTCAAGCCGTCTTACCCTCCCATACTAATTTTGGTTTACCCCAAGTTAAGAGGGTGATCACGAGAGCACCCAGGCGTAGGCAGATAGATAGATAGATAGATAGATAGATAGATAGATAGATAGATAGATAGATAGATAGATAGATAGATAGATAGATAGACAGACAGACAGACAGACAGACAGACAGACAGACACGCTAAAAGTGCCTGCAGTGGGCAATGAAATGCTTCGCATTTAAAAACACCCTCAGCGGTGCTGGGTTTCGAAAGCAGGCCTCCAGGCTCCGAAGGCGAGTGTCTTAACTACTTGGCTATACACCCTCTTAACAGCGAAGCTCCCTTTAGTCGACCCCTTCGCCGGCGCCGGCGGCGTAACGCTGGTCACGTGGCCTAGAGGTGTGGCGAGAGTGAGGCTCGGTAAGAAGGGGGGAGGGCCGCGCCTGCGGAGAGAGGCCTGGCGGAAATGGGGGAAGGCAGTGCCTTGCCGAGAGGGGGCGAGTGCGGCTTAATAAATCAGTACTGCTTCATTTTAAATATTCATTCATAGAAAAATCTGGATGTTGCGATACCTTAGCTAAGAAATAAAAAAGGAGAGTTTATAAGAGCTTTGGGTATACACGCCATATTGGTTGGACAACAACTACATGATCAGCCATGCAAGCATGAACGCGTTATGGGAACAAAGAAAAAAAAAACTACAGTTTACAAAGAATAACTTCTGAGGTCACTGACCACAAAAGAGACAAATTAATTAATTCATTAATTAATTCAGTAGATCCATAAGGGCTGAACTGCTTGCTGCTTGTGACAATATCGGTTCGAGTCGGCTCCGCCATTTTTTCAAGTGTGTGTTGCCCCTCTAGTTCTTAGAAAAAAAAATAAGGCAAAATGATGTTCTGTTGTCTTACTATTGTCATTTTCTGTGGCATCTTGCTATGTACAAAGTTTGTGAATTTAATTAGAGCAACCGCAAAAGCAACTATAATAACTTTCTGCTTACTTGCAATGGTTATCGGCGTGGGTATGCGCCATAATTGGAGAGAGAGAGAGAAAAACTTTTATTTATGCAGGCCTAAAAGGATCGTCCCCGTTTTTCAGGTAGTTCTTTTTATCGTCATTACCATCCCGTCATCGCCATTACTGTCAGCTGGGCAGCCTTACTGATGTCGCAGCAAGACATCTCCCAACCGGATGATTAAGCAGTTTGTTGACTGCTTGGTGTGCACCATGCTGCCATTTTCTGTTATGTTCCTATTAATAATCTTATTTGAGGTTTTACGTCCCAAAACCGCGATGTGATTATGCGCGACGCCTAGTGGAGGGCTCCGGAAGCTTTCGACCATCTGTTGTTTTTAAACGTGCACCTATGTCGAAGTAAATGGGCCTCTGGCATATTGACTCCATGAAAATGAGGCCGCCGCGGCTGGTATTCGATCCCGCGACCTTCGGGTCAACAGTCGAACAGCATAATTTGTGCTATACTGAGTGGCTTTGTATTGCCACGCAGACACTTATGCGCATTACAAGTAATGCGTTTTTTTTTCTTTGTCTTTATTTTTTATAACGTACGCTATCTTCCAACAAAGCCACCCGTTTTGCTAAATGAAAAAAAAAAAATTTGTTACGCAACACTACCAATGCGTAGCCTGCTAGTTATATTGAGTTCCTAATGCGCATGACATTGCACTTATCGGTAACATGATTGGAGAACTCGCAGTGTCGTATGTTACTGGACAGTTGCTTCGTTTGCTGGGATCTCCACTGAAGCCCACCGCCGGGGTATGCCCTCGCAAGCGTGAATGATCTATGGAGCCGGAGCAGCTGAAACCCGGTCAAGTAATACCGGCGGAACGCAAGTATGAAACCGGCGTGCACCGATTATCTCTCCCTCTTTCTCTCTCTCTCTCTCGACTCAATCACGACTTCAACTCTCGTTTAGTTTGTTACATTAGCTTGTCATTTTCCTACTCCGGACTCGTACCGAAAGTCGTGCAGCGTCTAATCTTTCTTCCCCTCTATTTCAGCTAGGGCAGCGTGACGACGAATAAGTTCTTAACAAACAGATACGAGAAACAAGAAAGAAATGTAACCAGTGAAAGAGAGAGAGAAAAAAAAGTCTGAATACCAGAGGCAGCGTTTGTAGTTTCAACGGCTCTCGTTAGCCTTGAGCTTCGATAACCGCGAGTGTATCTCTGCCTTCTTCTTTTTGCCTTCGTACTCGTCCATCTTGCCCGCTCATCCTCATGTTCCGAAAGAAGCCTGTCGCTGTCTTTACGCGATTGTGATGGATGCCCTCCCCACTTGGTTCATTTGGCCGTGAAAGCGCCACGCTCGCTATCCGGTTACAAGAGAGTCTTTCGCCGACAGCGATACGTGTCCTGTCGCGAACTCCCGCCCGCCTTGCAGAGATCGCGGTGCAAAGCGAACGCTAAACGCCCTTTCCAACGCTGTGCGGCCAATGGGGGGCCTCCCCTGATAAATCGAAAACAAGGGCGCAGGTGCAAAACGTGCTGTTCACATCTCTGTGTCCAGGGACATCTCTATGCAAGCGGAGGATGTACTTCATAGTTGTCGAGAACTGAAAGTTATGGAAAGCACGAGGTTGCATGCATGCATGCATTGCTTGCTTTATGTGTGGCTGTTCTTTCCTTCGATAGCCACTGATCCGGTTTTTAAATAGTATACATCGGCAAACTATACACCGGTCGGAGACGTTGCTTGAACCTTCGGATCTAAGAAAGAAAATAGAAAGCAAGAGTTTATGGAAGAAGTTCAGCGCCGCATGGTATCCTCTCATATTTAATGTCCACGAAAGGCTAAAACAGACATTCGCAGCTACTTGTCGAGGTTTCGCAAGGTCGTTGGCGACAATAATCAGCCATGCCCACTGGTCACAACGCGTGAAATGGGAGTCTAAAGAAGAAAAAAAAACACTTGCTTGCAATAGGGTTTGTTTATCTGTGATATGCAGTTCTTCGCAGCAAACCAGAGGTGACTCAGTTTTAACTTCAGCGAGTTTTGCATTCACCAACAACGCAGCCGCCACCACCGTATGTCTGTTATTTTTAAGAGGACAATAAACAAGAAAATAATGCCAGCTGTGGTAGGAAACTACCATCGTACGGATACCAACAAGGTCACTTTTACCGTATGATGAGGCTCAGTAAGCTGGAAGTGACGCATGGACAGAAGATGGCTTTGTGGCGACACCGTCTTCATGTTGACCTCACACCAGCTCGCCGCGGCGACACAGATTTTCTCCGCGGCGTCCGGCTCAGCCTAGTTAACTTAGTCTTTTGATTGGTAAAAATAGAGTGCGCTGTGTTCAAAGAGAGCCAAACAAAAAAAGAAAAGTTTTAGGCAGTCGTGAGTACTATGAATCAGCCACAAAGGACCAAATTACGAAAAAAACAAAAGCAAACCACAACTGGAATCCGCTACGTCAAATGTATACCGGTGCTGCCCTTTCAGTGGGGAAGAAAAAAACAAATGAAAATGGGCGTTTTGTTTTGTCCTTCTAATAAGCAACTTGTTTAGCGACAATGTTGTTTTCATAGAGCAGTTCATCAGTCTAAACTGACTTAGTATGCACTACATGACCGCCAAATCCTCAGAAAGGAATGCAAGTACAGCAGCACCTGCACGGCCACCGGGCTTCTCTTAATCAACAGCAATTAACGTACAGGAGCGTGCTGTTGTTCTCTTACGAGCTGTTGCTCGCGTACTACGAAAACGAGCTGTTGATGAATCTCTCTCATCAACTGTCTCGTGGGAAAGAGATGCGCTCCCCGTCATTTGCGTACGGGTCACTGACACTCTGACTTTTAGCTGGTAGCTCGCGCCTCCTCCTGACGATAACAACTATCATGACCTCCCTCGGCTCTCGCAAAACAAGGTTATGTCTGCGATGCTCGCATTCTGCTGAAGAATGTCGGGCGTGGTATTAAGACACGACGTCCGTCAAACGTGAGAGTACGCTGGTCTTTGGCTTCGCTGAGATGTTTGCGAGTTGATACCTGCTGTCGATTGATATGCAGCCTCGTCAAATGAAATATAAACAAACTAAATAAAGTCAACCGCTATTTCAGATTTCGGTTCTGTTATATAGAGAGACGTCCTACAGTTAGGAAGCAGTTTATATCTTGGTTTAACGTATGTAACGACATGTCGGCGCCTTGTAGAGGCGCCGGCTACTGTCGGCTACTTGAAAAAAGGAATACTTTGGGAGGACGAAGCTTTGCACAGTTCACGTTTTGCTAGACGAAAGCGGCTGCAGTAAGCGATGAACAATTAACAAAAAGTCCCACTGGACTACAAGCCACTCATGCCACCGCTGCATCATAGGAACGTGAAGAGTAAAGCTGTTTCAGTGTTAGCCCCGCGATGATTATTACGCTGCATGTTGCCGTAATCAAGCTGTTCCCATTTGCGTTACGCGGAACCCTTGCAAAAATAATGCTGAATGACATGGGAAAATAATTTTACATGGGTAAGTATTCACAGAAAGAAATAAAAGAAAAGGAAAGATAGTTTGCCACGATAAAATTGCACGTAAGGTTAGAATAAATGTCAGCAAACGCTGACGGTGCACATAATATCAGCAATGGCGACCGACCAATGGCAATCGATCACTTACAAATAAAAGCGCTTGTTAATACAGTGTCTGATTCGGAAGGAGGACCGCAGCCTAGCAAATATTAGAAAAGGTGCGGTGTACAACGAAGGGCTATACGAAAAGGAAGGGTAGCCTGTTGAACGACCGCACAAGACGATGATAGGCAGGATGATGAAGCAAGGAATCAGAAACAGAATGATCGCGCAAGCTCTGTCTCACTCACTCACTCACTCACTCACTCACTCACTCACTCACTCACTCACTCACTCACTCACTCACTCACTCACTCACTTACCCACTCACTCACTCACTCACTTACCCACTCACTCACTCACTCACTTACCCACTCACTTACCCACTCACTCACTCACTCACTCACTCACTCACTCACTCACTCACTCACTCACTCACTCACTCACTCACTCACTCACTCACTCACTCACTCACGCACGCACGCACGCACGCACGCACGCGCACGAAATAAATGCCATGACTCGCAATTGGCGACGTTCGCTAATCGCCTATGCACCTATGCAGAACGAAAGCAAGGTCAAGAGAGCTCAGCATGCGGTCCGCATCTGATAAAGACGGCTGCTCGCGGCCGACTACGTTACGGTTGAAGCAACACTCCCCGCTGACTTTACGACAGCCTTCTAGCACTGGACACAAGAGTTTTTGCCAAGTAGCGGTAGGGGTCAGCTGGATCCGCGCTGCCGTAAAGCCTGCTGCTGATTTTATAAAAGTGGACACATAACCTATGAAAAGATACGAAAGATTACGCACGTCCAAGGCATTTGGCTGCGCTTGCCTTGATCCGCCAGGTGTTCAGCGTACACGACCGAACGTCTCCTTTTTCTGTAGCGAGGTAAACAGGTAATGCTATGCGTCAAAGAGTCTTGGTGTATACGGGCGAGCATGAGATAGCTCTCGCGCGCGGCACAGCGCGATGCTTGAGCGTGTTCTGTCACAACAACCTCAGCTGTTCATTCGAACCTTACACTTCCCTGCGATTAATAAAATCGTGTTGCATACCAATACAGTGTACAGCACGCCTTTTCTGCTAGCTTTGCTTAGCGCAGCGAACTACAGGTTTCAAGATAAAGCTTCGTATTGCGGAACAAATCAAGGTGCAAGGTAATTACAAATACAATTAATGAATGGTGCGAAAACCTGAGGAAGAGGAGGAGGAGGAAATGATGGAAAGGCAGGGAATTGGCCAACAACACGCGCTTCCGGTTTGCTACTCTACACGGGGCGGGAAAGATACTAAAGGTTTAAAAGAAAGTAGGAAGAGACCGGAAAGCGCTGTAAGCGTAGGAATGTGTCAGCTTCTCCAAACCATACCTAGAGTAGATCACTAAGGCCTGTCGATTTTAAAAGCTGCAGCAACGACCGCGTCACTTTGCTGGCCTGTGATGCCTAGGGCCATGGTTTGAAGGATATTTTCCTCTGAAAATGGTTTTTCGTCCAGTCGATCTGACGCAGCGCGAAGAACATCGCGTTCTTCGCACTATGTCGTCGAACGGAAGATGCCTATGTTGCCGCCGAGGTGACTCCGTGGTTACGGCGCTCGGCTACCTACTTGAATGACGCGGGTTCGATCCCAGCCGCGGAAGTCGCATTTCGATCGAGGGCAACATACTAGAGGCCCGCGTACACTTCGTTTTCAGTGCACGTTTAGGAACCACAGGCGGTCAGCAAAACTATCCGGAGCCCTCCACTACGGCGTCTCTCAGCATGTGTCGCTTTGGGACCGATAAAGCCCACAAACCAATCGACCAATAATAATTACGTTTACCGTTTCAACATTAACGCAAACTAATGTTCCACGCTATAGTGCCCGCAGGCGGGTTTCATCGAAGTAGATTGAATGTACATATTCCTCTGTCCTTCGGTGTGGTAACCGGCGAATAGCAGGCGTAAGTTTCCATTCACATATTGAAAAAGAGCGCTTTCTTTTTTGTCTCAAATTTTTGAAGTCAATACGATACCACACACTCTTTATGCAAGTTGACCATGAAGTCATCTATTACGAATGCGTAGACTGGCAGGGCAGTCTACAATTCGTTCTAATTCTGCTCAGGTGGTTTTCTAGAAGACCACCTGGACCATCCAGTATATGCCGCATGCATACTTCGTCGTCCACAGCTCTCCGTTCATGCAAAGCATGGGCGCAATTACGATCGTCGTCAAATCCCACGGCGAGCCACCCATTCGCTGCTTTCTCTTTTGTTCACTTACCGCGGGTGTATTTATTTAAATCGAGTACGCGCCCGCACGCAACGTGAATGCGCAAGTCGGCGGCGACGGAAGATGTATTTATCCACCGTTCCCGATAAAACCCCCGCAAGCCTTGCAATCACAGAAAAATACGCGCAGGCAAACGAAACATGCGCTGTGCCCCCGCTATGTTTCAAGACCCCCCCCCCCTCGCTCTCCCCTCAATATCCTCCCCTAATGGCTGCGGCGCATACCGGATCGCGCCTCTATCGTCGTCATCATCGTCGAAAAGGAAAGCAGGCGCAGGACGCACGTGCTGCCAGAATCTGGCAAACTTGTTTCAACTCCATGTCCGGGCGCACGCCGGGAGCATGAACGGCATCAAAAGGTATACGCCGGTGGCAAAGTAAGTGAAACGCAGAAGAATGAAAAAAGAAACGATGGGAACTGGAGAGGCTTTCAACTTTTCCAGATTGCCGCGACGTGCCCCAACTACCGATCGGCTTTCCAGATCAACGAATAGGCCAGCTTACGCGCGTACTTACCCTTTTCGTCTTTCATTCGACAAAGAATCAAAAAGAAGTCATGGGTCCCTCCCGTGCACTGATCTCTGCATTCGGCATGTATATGAGGAATTTCAGAGGACGTACACTTCCTTCAGGAAGCGGTAGCACTCCCTTTCCAATTATGCCGAGGTCGCTATATGCTGTTAGGGCAATTGCAAAAGGCGTTTTTTGGACGCTGGTGCAGGGGTCGACGGGTAGCTCAACCAACGGGTCAATTCGCGGACCCCTGGCAATGCACGGTAGGGACAGACCCACTCATGGTGCTGGAGAGGATGTCTCACTGTATCGTCACTCTTCTCTACGCAGTGAATGATTAAAAAAAGAAGGCATGTAGCGGTGGTGTAGCGATTACGGTGTTCGGCTGCTGACACGAAGGTCGCGGGTTCGATCCCGGCCGCGGCGGTCGCATTTCGATGGAGGCGAAATGCTAGAGGCCCGTGTACTGTGCGATGTCAGTGCACCTTAAAGAACACCAGAAGGTCAAATTTTCTGGAGTCCTCCGCAACGGAGGACTACGGAGGACTCTGCGTCCCTCATAATCATATCGTGGTTTTGGGACGTAACACCCCAGATATTATATTATATTATATTGTTGCGCAATTCGCACTCTGGACAACGTTGTTTCAAGAGAGGCAGCTACCGAAACGAACAGCATTAATAAAGCCTTTCGTATCGATAGAGATATGCCTTTAACACGCCTCCCCCAGAATAAGGTAGCAAACCCTAGGCGTGTTTGAATGACGTCACTGCCTTCCCTTCCTTTCCCCGTCCTCGTCATTCTCTTCGGCATCATGATTGGTTAAAATTTTCTCTACCGTACAGTTTAACTTAATATGTTCTTGTAGCCATGAGAGAAAATACATGGAAAGCAGCAGCATCAGCACGATTCTGGGATTATGTGAACCCTATCGGAGGTTAAGCATAATCGCTTCGAACGCGGTTTGTAAACGTTCACAAATACATTGCTTCTACCTATTTCAAACATGTTGTTAGAGGAAAAAAGTTAAAAAAATATATACTCTTGTCTTGGAATGAGCGATCAATTTTAACTTACTTATGCTCAAGTAATTAGAGCTCGTTGGAACGACATCGCGTCATTAGGGGCGACCAGTGGAGTTATGGCCTTGGCAGACAGCATAAGTTACTCTGATGTGCTAACTCAATTATCCGGCCAGAAATGATAGTGATCTCGTCAAACTACGTGCATGATGACACTTAAACTCTCCGTCGATCCCAGACGTCGACATTGGCCGGCAGATGAGAAGCTCGAAGCTCCTGGTCTTTGCCCCGAGTATTTCATCAGTTGTCCAGAATTCGAATGAAATTTAGGTGGTTTGCAAACGGAACGAGGCCTTCGTTGGCCTCCATACTTACAGCGCGAGTCGACACCACATGCAGAAAGGAAGGCACACAAGGCACACGGACTCGCGCTGTAAATATGGAAGCTAGAAACCAACTCGCCCAACATATTGCTTTGTGGAACTTCGTTGGCCGTATGCAAAATTTCGCAAGCGCGTTTTTCCGTATTGCATTTCGACCTAACAGTGATGGCGGAAGCGCGATACTATACCTGTCGTTGGAAAGGTTACGTCCATGCATGCCGATGCGCCCATTTCTGTCAGATTTCGTTCCATATACCTGTAGCGTGCTGTCCTTCATATTAGTTTATCTCATCTCGGTCCGAGGGAGTTGCTTACTTTCCGAGGTTTGACGAGCATGCGCTGGCGTCACGAGGCAGGCGCACGAAAAGCATCATTTAGAGACCTAGAGCCTAATTACAGATACGGTACCGTCAACCATTATGGATGTATATTTGAAAAGCATTTCTCTTCGCCGCTTTCAGGGGACATTCAACTTGAAGTTCAAGCGAATTGGCACTGCATAAATGTCTCAGAAAAACAAAGCAAAAATGAAAGCGAGTATGAAAGTCCAAATGCAATATTAGAGATCTTTAGAATTGAGTAATCAGGCGTTCGTTTCGCTGTGCTTGCGTAACCGCGATGCGGATGTAAAGAAAAGTCCTGTGTATTTCTTCCTGTGTCTCGTCTTCCTCGCGCTACGCTTTGTCATGAATCTACACCAACTCGCCCAGTACGCTACCTTACTCCAGTAAAGAAAAGAATAGGTTTTGTCCTCCTCAAACCAAACCTCAACTGAAGTGCGCTCGGGTGTCCACAAGATCAAAGCAAGGAAGGTTTGGGGGGCACGGTATGTACGAAAGCTATCTTCGAGAAATAGGGATAGGAACGCTAACAAACGAGTGGTTAGCGTATGACGCATGCGCAGTGACGACAAAAGAAGGTGATTGCATACGTGGAGCTCTGGGCGCTCTATGCCAAAACTGTCTCTTTTGATTCTCGTTTTCATTTGGTCCTGTAGAGTTCACGCAGGTGGTCAAGACACGGCTAAAAACTTAGTGGTTCTGAGCGGTTGCTAATACGGTTGAAACGCGACGGCCTCTCGTGTGCGGACGCGAACGTAGTGCACTCAGAGAGGCACTGGAGAGTTTTAGAGCCGAGGACACCTAGCCGTTGGGTCCCCAAGCGCCTGCGTACTTTTGTGCCCTATCCGCTTTCTGTTCCCCAGCCGCACCCAAGGAGAGAGTACAGAGGAACGCAAGAGCTCAATTGGGTGCGCAAGCTGCTTGGGGACCCCGCCACTAAATCTCTCTGCTATGTATCCACTGAGAACAGTTCGTGGCGCAGTCGCAGAGCCGGCTGCTCTACCTCGGATCCACGTTGCCCATGAAACTGTCACCTGTATCGCCACCATCCGGTCTCGTATTCAGCGAGGAGTTCCCCACAGACATTGGATACCCGACTCAAACACACAAACACGCCGGATGCCAGCCTGGTGGCTCTAAGCGTGATTTACACACCGGTTCCTGTTTGCTTTCCGGCATGGCCGCAACAGTTGCTCGCGCACGAGCTGCATATAAGCGTGGCGATCTTGGGAGAGAGACGCACAACGCCGCGATGCGTCGCCCGTCCTCCTTGGCTTGTCGTGCACGTCGTCGCACTTTCGGCGCGCGCTTGGGCGCTTATCGGATTTCGCGGAGAGGGGTTGCACGGCGGCGACGGGGACAGCTGGCGTTCAGCGGGCGGCCGCCGTGTACACACGTACACACGGACTGCAGTCGCTACATTTTCCCTGCTTATCGCGCGCGGTCGCGACGTGGTCGCTAGGATTCGCACACTGTAGGGAAAATGCTGCCGCCGTTCAATCGGTCGCCGATACCTTGGTGCCAGGTTCGCGCGAGTACTGTCCCGCGCATGATTAGGAAAGGGAGGGTAAGGGATAGAGGGGGGAAAGAGACCGTCTCTATGGCTTTCTTTTTTTTTCTTTTTTTTTTTTTTTTGTCTGTGAAAGCTCGAGTTTCTTGACCCTCAGAGAAAAAGGAAAGCAGCTGCACCCCTTCCAATGTGTAAGGATCTGACCGCTCCCTCACCCAACGTTCTCCCCCCTCCTTACAAACTTACACACACACAAACAAAAACCCGCCGTTTGCATGAACCCGGCAGCAGTCAGGCTGCCTTGGACTGAATTGTCTGTGTTTACACTTACTAATAACGAGAGAGAGAAAAAGAGAGAGATAAAACAGCTTTCTTTTCAGAACTTCAGAGAGGGCTGTCCAATCATAATCGTGATCCTTAGCTTTCCCCGGAATTGATTCATCTATGCTATGCGCGCCAATTGTGCACCGAGAATCATTATTCGCATACTGACATTTTCGCTTTGTTTAGCACCAGGCCTACATTATACGGCATATGAAAAGCCGTGAGTGACCAAAGTCTGAATGATAGCGCGTTCAAAGTATACGCTGAAAGTGAAGTCGACGACAATGTTCACGAAAGTCTGGTATCTTTCGCACGTTCGCCAGATGTCACACCGAGACTTCTGGAGTACGCTCAGACGTCCGTGAAAATGGCATATCTCGGATATTTTCCGCACAGATGGCTGTTTGCTGTAGAAAGCCTGACGTTTATTCGCGTTGTGGTGGATCCCTGGTTCAGAGTCATCTACTTCTGCCGTATCGCAGGCTACGTGCGTGCTTGTAGGTACATGCTTCTCGCTCAGGCGTGCGACTCATTTCATTCCAGACTGCCGAGTCCTTCGCTATACCTCCGCGGCAGAGATGCGGCATTAATAGCACAAAAAAAAGAAAAGAAAAGCGCGTACATGGGGTTTACATTTCGCTTCGCGCAACGAGCTCACTAGGTCCGTAGCTCTTTAGCGCAAAACACGTGCATGAAGGTTTTGAAAATTACACCGCGTAGATTCAGTTTCTCCGGTGTTCTCGCGACCAGCAAAGCACGGCGGTGGGGGTAACAGAACGATTTGGCTCTCGCTCGGATAAAAATCTAATTACCTTCTGGTCACGGCGTGGAGCTTCTGAAGCGCCGCAGCTACAAGTGTTATTCCCTATTCACCGCGTGTCGCACGGCGACGAGACATGCGTAGCATGTGCGGCCACGCGAATCCGTCTCGCGAGGAGCTGCAATTAATGGGCGACGTTTCGGGTCTTTTCACAATGTAACTTCGAAGCATGCACAGCGACGTCGGTAAGGTAAAGGGTGCGGGCAAGTCTTAATCTCCTCGTATATTCATCAAAGCGATCGCTCCAGCGGAACGCGTAAAGAAGAGACATTGCTGCCGATAAGGAGTAGGCTTTTCTCCTCGGACTGCAAATTTTGCGCAGACGCATGGTTCGCATTCAAACGTCATAGAGCGCGGTATGATAGCGCTTGACTGCAGCGTTGGATGGTTGATAAAGAACCAGTTTAACTCTTCAAGAAGTTTTTTTTTTTTAATTCGCTTTAGGCATGCGTCTTACCCGTAAGCGTACGAACTGTTCACGAAAAAAGAACAGGTGGTCGATCACAGTATAGGTACCATGAAGCCCCACCCCAGAAACTCCGCGTGGCATCGACCAACTAGGAAAGAAAAAAAAAAAAAGAAAACGAAGGGCCTCGGCAATCCATTGTGTACCTCTGATATTGCGCTTACTGTGACGCGGATTAAAAGGAAGCTTAAGGATTAGCATCCAACAACTGGAGAGGCCGCCTCCCTTTCTCTGCAACAGGCAAGTCGGCTTCTCGTTTCTGATTGGCTGTTTCTCCTTCGTCATGCAAACTCGGTTGCACTGTATGACACCAGTGAGTAGGAACGCACGATGCATGAAATAGTGCCGCGCATCTTTTCCATTTTACACTGTCGATGCTTGTGCGGTGGAAAAAGTAAATACGGGAGATTTACGCCTTTCCTGTTAGGAAGTCCATCTACAGCCTGACGAGCCACGATGGCCAGACGAAAGGTGAACGCTCCTCCGTGACTTACGAGCCTGCGTTCGGAACAGCCTTAGAATCGTAAATTTGAAAGGATACTTTAGAACAGCGCTGAAGGCTAGAACAAACAGAAGCTATATGGCAAGGTGAAAGAAAAGAAAAACAAGTGAACTAGAACGCTGCAGGAATGTTATTTCGCTTAAAATGAAGGTGAGCGTATTTGTTCGCGTGTGCGTATGTGTGCTTGTGCGAAGCAGATCAAGTGAAGGGGTTCTGTGGAGAGAGTGAAGATATGGGGGTGGATGGGGTGGGGGTCAAAGCAGGTTTTGAGTATCGCAAACAAATCGTTAAGTGGATACATTTGAACAGCAAGATGGCCACAGACCTCAAGAGGAGTTCTTCGCGAAGTGCCGTAGCAGAAACCTGTTTCACGCTAGGGTATATCCCCTACGCTGTTTCAATTCCGTACTGGAAGACGGTGGAACGGGTCACGCAATCTTTATGAAACCTTGCATCGAAAACACGATCAGGGTGCTCCTACCATCGAGTCTTTGTTGAGAGCACGCACTGGTTTTCCGGATACGGATCCTGACCCTGCAAGAGGTTGAAAATATATTCCAAACCCTTTCGCTAGAGCACCTCACGATGTCAACCATGTGCAGCCGGATACGGCAGAGGAGTACTGGCGTGATATCTTCACATTTCATTTTCTTCGCAAAGCGAAGTTCCGCGACATAAACTTAGGAAGAAATACCGGCCATGCCTTATACCACTTTGCATAATTTAATACGATAGCTTTTCAACAGCACGTTTCGGTGTCGCTTCGCAGAGGGTCGTACTCTGTTGTGACGTAACGACGCACAAGGCGGTCACGTGGGCACAACACTGACGTTTGCGGCGCCTTCTACAATCGTTTTTTGCTATGCCCTTACATCGGTTCCTGACAACGCGTAGCAGCGCAGAAGGCGATCAACTAAGACGGAAGCGATTACCAAAACACAGTAAGCTCTTTTTCCCACGTGAGCACATTTTATGACACGACGTGACGATACGGCAGGCTTCTGGGATACGAAATTAATACTAGAAAGGCCATGATTAGCACTATGTGCAGAAAGGCTATGATTAACACTATGACGTTCTGAGGTGTCTCGGAATCGTTTTTAAGGCGAAAGCCTGTGGCTCGGGGTGGCCTTTACGAATGCTTATTCGTTTCGAATCGGAATGGCCAGCAGCTCGACATGTGACAACTGTGGCTGCGAGGAGACCGTCGCCCATCTTCTCTGTGACTGTCCTCGCTTCAGTGCGCCAAGAAAAGAACTTAAAAAGGTGCTAGATGGACTGGACAATCGCCCATTGTCGGAGGAACGGGTCTTAGGACACTGGCCGAGACCGTCCTCGGCACGCAAAGCATTGAGAGCTTTGTTGCGCTTCTTGCGGGCAACTGGTCTCAGAGACAGACTCTAAGCAGTGTCGTTTATCGTATTAGTGTTTTCCTTTTTTCTTTTTTTTTTCTCCTTTTTATAACATCTCTTTTCTGTCATCTTTTATTCCCCTTACCCCCCTTTCCCAGCACAGGGTAGCCAGCCGGTCTGAGAACTGGCTAACCTCCCTGTCCTTCCTTTTCTCCTCTTCCTCCTCCTCCTCCTCCTCCTGGATCAAACGCGAAAATTGAGCGTCGGCGGTGTCAACACGAGTGGTGTAAATAATCATTATCACGCGATAACATCACCATTTGACGTCGTCACAACGTCACTGATCGCCAAAATTTGTGACGTCACATAATAATGTCATCACATGACATCTTGGCCTGATGAAATGTAGGCCCAGACACGTAGCCATGAATTTTTTTTCGAGGGGAGGGGGGGGGGGGGGAGAGTCTGCCTCGGTGGATCAGTGGCTAGGGTTCTTGGCTGCTGACCCGAAGGTCGCGGGTTCGATCCCGGCCGCGGCGGTCACATTTCGATGGAGGCGAAATGGTAGAGGCCGCCCGTGTACTGTGCGATGTCAGTGCACGTTAAAGGGGAACTCCGGCGATTTTTCGATATTCACCGATTTAAATAAAACTTTCTACATATCTTCTCTTCGCTACCCTGATGATATGTGCCAAATTATACAGCCGTAAGTCATTTAGTTTTTGGGAAACGAATTTTAAAATTTAGTATCCAATTCCGGAATCATGTCTTCAAATGCGGGCCACCCTGTGTACGTGACGCATATTTCTACTCCTTTCTTGCCGAGTAGACGGACGCAGCGCGCGGCGCGCGCTTTCTTCGTCGAGGCGACGCTGACGCTAGCACAGTTGTGTAGCGGATTTCGTGACGTCATCGCATACCCAGCATGGAAAATGGAGCAGCCCCCTGTTTCGGTTTCTGTTTTGACTCATCGTTCATTGCTTATTTAAAATTATTGACGAGAGTGTCGGAAAAATGAACCCCCCCTAGCTGTTGCAGGACTGTTAATACTACTTGAAAACGGGGTTATCTCAGTATGGTCGAAAATGCACCGGCGTTCCCCTTTAAAGAACACCAGATGGTCAAAATTTCCGGAGACCTCCACTACGGCGTCCCTCATAATCATATGGTGGTTTTGGGACGTAAAACCCCACATATTATTATTATTATTATTATTATTATTATTATTATTATTATTATTATTATTATTATTATTATTATTATTATTATTATTATTATTATTATTATTATTATTATTATTATTATTATTATTATCGAGGGGGTGGGGGGTGGCACTTGTTGAAGGCCTTGAAGAACGCCTGTTTTCGTTTTTATTCTCGGTAAAACATCCCGCTCCATCCGAATTTCGAAGTGTGCGTGTGTGGGAGGGGGGGGGGGGGGGTGCCTCCTAGGGCATCATCCATGGCTACGGGCCTGTGTGGGCCCATTCAAAACTATGTTAGGTGAAAAGCTTTGGGGTCCGGGGGTGAGGGGTTCACTACATCTGTTGAGAAGGAAAAGAAGAAGAGAATGGATCCTGCGTCCGAGTCTCTAAGCCAGGGGTCTCAAACACGCGGCCCGCGGGCCGCATGCGGCCCGCGAGGCTCTCGGCTGCGGCCCGCGGCCCGCGCATGACTGTCTGCGCCCTACATTTTTTTTTAAATTTTCTTATAAGCATGTTCGTGAGCAACGCAGGCCCGATTGGTTTAAGGCATTGTCGCCGTGAGGCATCCCATGTGTTCACATTGTTTTGAAACATAACCGTGAAACACAACCGTGAAACACAATTTCCCAACCGGCGCCCAGATTTGAGTCATATGGGGGATCGGTAGCCACATGTTGGAATCCTGGCACCACATCTACTTCAGAAATAAACTGTATATGGGATATGGGAAAGTTTTCTTTCAAAAGACAGCTTTTTCGAGCAAACTGTACAACCCCCCCCCCCCCCCCCCCCTGCTTCTACCTCCTTCGCTGCTCCGGCCCTTGCGGGACAAAATTGCGTGACTGTGGCCCGCTGGCTGAGGTGAGTTTGAGACCCCTGCTCTAAGCGAATACATAAGGTACCCTGCGAGTTTTTTCTCCTAGGGTTTAGATGTTTAGAGAAGCTGTGGTGGAAGGCTTAGGACGAATTATACTTGACCACATTGGGGTTCTCTTATACGAGAGCTTGCCGCATTTCGTTATGCGAGATATTAGCCCGCATTTAGTCCCCGTATAAATCCGGTGGCCGCGACCGGGGATCGAATCCCCAGACCACACGGCGAGCCTCCGAAGGACGCATTCACTGAACCACGACACCGTGCTGCTTCTGACCTGTTTCCCGCTTCGCACCGGGACGCTAGTGACCACGCTACGGAGCGCTGTACCCCGTAAACGTAGGAGAAACAAGCGCACATATCAATCGGAGCTAAATCAAATGGCTCCCGTTCAAAGCGGGGGCGCGCCACTCCCAGGAAGCCGA
The DNA here is from genome assembly GCA_030522465.1 of Rhipicephalus appendiculatus. NCBI lineage: Eukaryota > Metazoa > Arthropoda > Arachnida > Ixodida > Ixodidae > Rhipicephalus > Rhipicephalus appendiculatus. The sequence goes on along the minus strand of JALIZH010032924.1, from coordinate 5,503,689 downwards.
TGGTGCGTCGATGCGCGGCGCGTACTGGAATTCCGAGGACGAACGGCTGCCGCTTCCCCCTTCCTTCTCGTTTGCACCCGTGTAAGAAAAAAAAAAGGAAGGTGGGGAGGGGTTGTGGGGGGTGTGAGAGAGGTGTAGGAGACCGAACGGCGTCAGGGTAGCAGGCCGAGCTTCCGAGGGACGACGGCTTCCGGCAAGCGTTCGGGCGAAGCAAGCGGTCGAACGTCGGCGTGATAGATGCCCGATTGTCCCGGACAGGGGCGGCAAGCGACGCTCTCCGGCGCGATTTAGGAAGACAGTCGCACAATGGAACCCACTGTGGGAGATGAGGGGCAGTGCGGGACCTCTTACGTGTACGCCGCGCTGACTATACGCCGCTGGCGTTACCGGTATGTGTGTGCGTAAGTGTGTAAGTGAGTGTACGCGTAGTACATGTTGATTTCCATCCTTGCGTCTCGGCTATACCTTGTTCTCTTCGCGCGACTTCTCGGCTGCTCGATTGCATGTTGTGAAAGCAACGGTGACTAGGGTCGCCGTCGTTCTGTTTTACTGTCGCCCGTCCCGACTGCAAATGGCAATGCTGTACTCGCTATTGTTGACCTTCTTTGAAGACTACTGTACTGTTCTAGGCGAATAAAAGTTTACTATCACCATTATTATAATGAAACGAACAGAGGGAGGAAAGTAGGTGAAAAGTTAATGATACGCCGGAGTTGGTGAGGAGGAGACTCGCCAACGGATGTTACGACATATATGATGACGCATGCACGTATGCCTACGCACACGCCCATAGGTATTTCCTGCCACGTTTGAGCCATTGCAATGGTTATCCTTGCTTTCCAAGGAAGTGCAAAGACACTTAAGCGTGAGCTTCGTTTCGGAGCTCTGCAGCATGAATAACAAGAACGAAAGTACTTATAAAGTAATTAATTAATTAATAATTAATAATTGGGCTTTGCGAGCCAGAATTATGATATAACTATGAGGACGCTGTAGTGGAGGACTCCGGAAAAATTTCGACCATCTGAGGTTCTTTAACGTGCGCCTCAATCTAAGTACACGGGTGTCCTTGCATTTCGCCCCGATCAAGGTGCGGCCGCCGTGGCCGGGAGTCGAACCAGCGATCTCGAGCTTAGCAACGCGACGCCTTACGTGCTAGATTACCATTACGGTTTAACGTGCAGGTAGGTGAACCTGAACAGACAAATTTTGACAGCAAACTGGGCTACTTGGATGTGGTGCACAGTAAAGATGTGGTTCATGGTAAAGGATGGAAGATGTGGTTCATGGCACTTCCGCGACAATATGTGCTTGAGCGAGCATTGAATGGTCCGTCGCGATTACAATAGCAGCAGTTGTTGATGTGCGCCTTTCCGTAGCTTGCACGGAAATATCTGCTGCAAGGAGGAGAGGGAGGAGGAGGAGGGAAGAAATGAAAGACAGGGAGGTCAACCAGACGCGCGTCCGGTTTGCTACCCTGCACTGGGGGGGAAGGGGCGAAGGGATTCCAGAACTAGACAGCCTTGAAAACAGGCAAGCTTCATAAAGACCAGAAATGCTACTCTACGCAGTTCCAACATTGCTAATGCAGCTGAAGACCCCGTAGTCCATTCGCCTAGAAAGATTAGAAGTAGGAAAATTAGTATGAGCAGCAGTTTGGTGTACGTCTCATGAGAGTTTAAAGAGTTCTCCGTCAATGATAATTTCGCTAAAACTCTTAGTTATTCAGCTTAAGCAGGGTACGTTCAGAGAAACGGCGGACGGTGTCATTGGTTCGTGTGTAAACGCTACTAGTGGCCACTTGCTACAGGATAATTCGCGACCTTCGCCGCCAAGGTACGTTATTGCTTATATAGCGACCTATTAAAATCTTGCGTTCATGGAAGCACGTGTAATACCGGAAGTTCAGGCATATAGTGCGTCGCCTTGGACACCGATAACTTGGCCTATAGGTTGGAACGTATACCTTAGGCGTGTAAAAAAAACTTAAAACGCACGCTTAGGTAAGCGTGGGATTTTCTAGAGTGTAGTCAACGACGCCGATGAGAAGGAGGTATGGGTTACAGTGTCATATGGTTTAACATGGGATGGCCAGCGAACGATGCAAGTTGTAGGCAGGCTCTGTCCTGGATACTATAGTATACTATACTATATTATACTATAATATAATATACTACACTAATACTATACTGTGTCGTGCTATATAAATGCTATCCTACACTATGCTCCTCTACACTACGCGCCCTGTCGCACCTTCGAAGACCGCAATGAAGCCAGTGTCTTTTGCTACTTACTCCAGCACTGCTTGGGCCTCTGCTTCTCTCATGGAGATACACCATACCGAAAGATGGGAGGCAAAAACTAAAAGCCCAAGACGGTCCTCCTTCGCGATGGCCCTTTACAAGTACAAATCCTTTTCAAGTTCATGCCCCCCCGAAGACACTAAATAGAATGAACAACAAACATATAAAGACGAAACACGTAAGTCCGTATGAGCTAGTGCAGAAGCGATGCGCCGGGCGGTATACAAAGAGGAACTGGCCAACGTAACGTCTCTCTCCTTTGATCAATGACTTTGTCGAGCAAGGTTCTTCGTTCAGTGGGTTTCACGAAGGGAAAAACTATCTCTCGATTCCGAGAAGCTCCCTTTCTCCTTTCAGCGCGGGCGTTGTCGTTCGGAAGAAATCCGAGGGTCGCTTTCGCGCTCGCTGAAACGTGTCTGACTCGAACCAGCGCCATCCTCTTCTGCGAACATGTTCTTTCATTTACTCTTTCTTATCGTAGAGAGTATCGCCTCTGGCTCTTCGCGCGGAAACTATAAGCAGCCTCGCGCACGCGTGTAGCGTGATACGTGCGCGAAACGCAAGCACGAACACATCTCTGATCAAAGATGCAAAGCCGTTGAGCACGAAGATGTCGAAGACAGATCTCGCCAAACACGAGGGAAGAAGCGGCGTTCCACGGCGTTCCGCGATGCGGCGACACCAGAGAAAGAAGTAAATCGCGCGTAAATAACTGGGATAAAAGGCTGGTTTGCGTGCGTAGCGAGTGGTTATTTTCTGACCTGTGTGTACAGGGCGGGCGGTTTCACCTTGTCACAATTCGTACCGCCCTTCCAGACAGCCAGTCGGCCCTTTTAATACGTAAGCCACGTACTACACGCTTTAATCTTTCTCTCTCTCTCTCCCTTTTTTTTTCTTGCTAACGCAACGTCCTCCGTGCACGCACATCCTCTTTCAACGCTTTTCGACCGTCCTCTTGATTCCATTCGATCTGGTGCCATTAGTGTCACGGCGGCGCCCCTTCGAACCCCGCTGTGCTTGCATATCTATGCGAGCGGCACAAAAGCGCACGTAACGCAACTTAAAGGTTATAACTTCCCCGTTTAATATTTATATGCCGCTGTACAAACGAGTAACGAGAAATCGCGTGCGCGCCCTAGAGGCCCACAGGAAAGAGGATGCGCTTCATCCGTGTATCCTGGACCGCCGTCAATGCTTCTGTACAACTCGCTTTCTTTCTTTCTTTCTTTCTTTCTTTCTTTCTTTCTTTCTTTCTTTCTTTCTTTCTTTCTTTCTTTCTTTCTTTCTTTCTTTCTTTCTTTCTTTCTTTCTTTTTTTCTTTCTTTCTTTCTTTCTTTCTTTCTTTCTTTCTTTCTTTCCTTCTTTCTTTCTTTCCTTCTTTCCTTCTTTCTTTCTTTCTTTCTTTCTTTCTTTCTTTCTTTCTTTCTTTCTTTCTTTCTTTCTTTCTTTCTTTCTTTCTTTCTTTCTTTCTCGTCTCCTCTTGAGCTTCATGAGCGGCACGCACTCCGTGTGCATACAGATCATATAAATGGCACGTGCGCCCCTTTTCAGCAGGTTCTTCACCAGCAGCGTCCTCCGCTTCGCAGGAAGCCACGCTTATGTCAACTGTTATACGTGCATGCCGCAAACGCGGCGCGCCGCTCCGCAGAGAGCTCATAATACGCAGCTGCCGGGCGAGAATCTTGGAGTCGCAAGCGATGAAGGGCGAGAGTGGGGCGCTGAATGCTGCAGAAAAAAAAAAGAAAAAAAAAAAGAAGATCCTGTGGTTGTCTACGTCAAAAGGCCCCACGAGTTTTGCAACGGCTTGTGCCTCTGCGTACATAGCGCACTGTAAGTGGGAGCTGCGGTGGTAAATACGAGTTATTTTCTTCGCATACAGCGCCTGATGAGGTTGGAAAAGACTTCTGCAACCCCTAAGAGAACACGGACAGCATCGTGGTGAGGAGAATCGAAAGACAAAAGACAACGAGTGGCGGAGGCCATCTTCTCTACAGGGGTACTCGTTCCCCTCGCTACCCTCACTTTCTCACAGTTCTTGCTTCTGCTTTTTTTTCGTTTGTTTGTTTCGGATGTTCGTATAACTGCCTTTTCACGTCAACACGGGCTCACGGAGGCCACTCTTTCAACGCATTCTGAGTGTTGTACGCGCTGTATACTACAGCCGAGATTCCCTTAAACGCCCCTTTGTGTGCCTATGTTGACGTGTTTCTCAAAGCCACTTGTCTTTGTTTTCCGAGAGGTGAGACCGTCCAGTGGCTGAAGCTATCTAGAACCAGCAGTAGTTGAAGAAGCCTCCAGAACTTTAAATTTGAGAAACACCCCACCCCAACCTCCTTTTTCTTTATATTATCATCATTCTGCTCAGCAATAGCTTAACCGTCTTGGACGAAGAGTAGCCGAGCCGACGTGATTTCCAGAACGGCTCTGTGCAAGGCGCCAAGAAAAAGTTCATGTCGACAACCCTCATCTGCTTTGATTACTTCTTCCTTTACGGCCATTGCTTGAAAGTATAAAGTGTACGATGAAAGGACTCGTGAATGTGTGAAAGCACGAACGAGTGTTCAGTGAACCCGTTTATACGCTGCCCAATAGCGTCTTACACGCGTAAAAAGCTGAGCCAGTTGCGGATTTCGTGTTGTGTGTGGAGCCTTGAACTTGAAATCGCCTAGGCTTCAGGCGAACGTGCGTTTACAAAACTTTCCTTTGACCACTTCAAAGCGGCTTCTTTCCTTTGTTTTCGCTTTTCTCCTACGGGGCCTTTAGTTGCACCTGAGTTCTTTTTCTCTTTTTTTCTGGAAGCGACGACATAGAACAGGTCACACCTGACAACACCATAAAGCTCTACGAGCGGGTTTTATCACTTTCACGTGAAACACTGTCACTACTTGCGTTCCCGCTGCTAAAAGGAGGCTGTCTTCTTCTTCCTTTACTGTTTTCTTTGTCGCTGTTATTCAGCTACGTTTCTTTCTTTTTATATATATTTTCCCTACAGGGCATACAGGGCCATTCCTTTCAAGCTTGTGATTTTTTTTCTGTAATCTTTCCGTGAATTCGTGTCCCAAACATTCGCACCTCTTCTGGTGGCAGTTCTCAAAAGCACGCTTATTCGAGGCAGTCTTAAAGAGATGAAAGACGCGACTAGTAACTGTCGACTTCTTTCTTCCTTTTTTCTTTTCTTTTCGCTTGTCACTTTCCTCGCTAAAACTAGTTCGGGGCAGAATAAAGGGAATGTCGGACGCCCTCCTCATTTACACCTTTTACGTGCGTAAACGCGTACGCGCGTAGCATGATCCAATTTTCAGTCTCTGACCTACTGAAAAACCGGTCCGGTTTTTTTGTTTCTAAGTTTTAGTATGTGCTGAATAAATAAAGTGAACTTACCGGTACAGCCGCGTGCCATAAGAATCAACACTGTTACGCTCATTATTCAACACGAGTCCACACGCTCATATGAACAAGAACGCCAAACCGACACGTGTAGATTTCGTACTCCAATGATTAGCAAGTGCATAGGCAATGCTAAGCACGGCTCTGAAAAAAAAGAAAAAAGAAGGTACTTCGTGCTCTGAGTGTTCAGTGATGTGGGGGATTATCTCTGGTGCGGCGTGATTTGATCAAGGCGTCTGACGTGGGAACGCCGAAAGGAAGTGCGTTCTATTGCGGTGGCCATGAAGTACGTGGCGTCCGGTACAAAAGCTCACGTGCCTCGCGTGAGCTTAAATAACAACCAGAAAAAAAAAATGAAAGGTCGAGCCGGAACCGAACCAAGCTACTCTGCGTGGCGATCAAGTATTACACCACAGAGCCACGCCAGTGCTTGAAACCATCCAAGGGCCATACAGAGTCGCTATGTAGGGCAAGGAATCACGTAAGCAGATGGAATATTGCTTGGTAGCAGCATATAAACACAGCAGACGTCACAAGATGTGAACTGCGTAACGAGTGGGCGGTTGATAGCGGCCGGCCCCATTAAAAAAGGGCCGGAAATATAATTCATCATCATCAGCAACACACACAGCATTAACTATGTGTGCCTCACGTGACCTGTCAAGCTCCGGCAGTGATGATGCTGATGATAAAAGAGCCACACCCGATGGTTTTCGCCTCCAAATCGCCTTAGGTGAATGAACAAGGGACCCTGTGAGTTTGTTGTTGTCATGATGCTCGTTTTTTCATATCATATCTTTGCCTATAAGCTGTAGAATTTTCTCAACTCACCAAGATAGGTCGGTGGCTGTGGCGTAGCACTAATGAGCTCAAAGTCGCGTGGTCAAATCCGGACCCGGTGACCGCATTTAGGTGAAGGCGAATGGCGACAAAGCCCGTGCATGTAGATTTAAGTGCACGGTAAAGAATCCCAGCTGGTTGTCAGTATTGATCCGGTGTACCCAACTACGGTGTGCTGCATAACTATATCCTAGTTTTCGCGCGCGAATACCCAGAATGTAATTGCATCGAAACATGCGTTGAAAATATCCGAGCTTCAGCTGCGGTTCGTAGATTAGGGCCTACTTCGTTCTGCTTGCTGCTATGTTTAGAAGATCGCGGATTCGGTTCTCAGTCAGTGTATCGAAACTTTTGCGGGTACAAGTTCTTGCGGGTTTATTAAGAGAGAAATTCTCTAGAAAAAACACAGATCGGTGAAGAATACTCGGAAGTTCATTACTTCGGTAGGTTAAATCAATCAATCAATCAATCAATCAATCAATCAATCAATCAATCAATCAATCAATCAATCAATCAATCAATCAATCAATCAATCAATCAAAATCTGATGACATAACGTAGACAATTTACTTACACCAGATGTTACTACAAAGAGAGACAGACTAATGAGATTTTACTATTACTGGGTCTCATGTAAGCAGGGCAGAAACTCAAGGGAAGACGGAAGCTTAAATATATTCAAATTCCTTCAATAGGTTGTGTCGCTGGCTCCAGCGACAAGCCATGCTCAGAGATTTTTCACTGGTCTCACCTGAGGCCCCTCTTTCACAGTATAGCGCCACAATGCTATCAGTTTTAATATCAATTCAAATGATAACCAGGAGTCGTTCACCAGTAGCACGACATGGGATGGCCTTTTTAATGCCCGCTCATATCCGAGCACGTGAGAGCACGACTATCGAGGCGTGTTCCAACAAGAAAGGGCGACTCGCCGAGCGGTACTTAAAAACTCCCACCGAAAATTACCGTTTTTAGATAACCGCTCGAAGATAGAACAAAATGGATGAGCCATCGCATCGCAGTCGAAGACGTTGCCGGTGCTATAAGCTTAAAAAAAAGTAAATAAGAAAGGCGCACCACGATCAGAAAGACGCCGACGTAAAAGTGCAGCTGTGTCTCCGTGGCGATTCCTTGCACTTGAAACGCTTTTACAGAAACACCGATGGTATGTACGACCGGTAGCCACATCTGCCCCTGCCCCGTCATCCACGAGCGCTGCATGCTAAACGAGCGGCGGACATTTAAGAGATGGCGAACGTGCAACATGCGAGCGGCCGGCAACGACTGTGGTATACGGGTCGCGTCGTTTTTTTGCAAATGCGGTGTGTCTTGCATATCGAATTCGCGGCAGCAACGCCGCCGCGAAGATTGCGGGACCAGACAACGCTTTCAGCCTCAGGGCGCAGGTGCTGGTCTCAATATCGCGAGTGTTTCTCTTCCAAATTCGTAATGACAGCTGCTCGTTTTGCGATATTTACGACCAACACGCTGCCAAGTTGCGAAATTCATACTGCTGGCACAGGGATGGACGGGTAAATTCTACACCGAGAAGTTGCTAGCACGAATAGACCGTTAGAATAATAACGTTCACTAAGTTGCCACGTTCATTTTTTAACACAGATGACATTTGGAACCTGGAGTCTGGAGCATGGTACGGTCATGCACGTCTTATGCAGCACCGGTAATTTTCCTCGCTGTGTTTGAGAAATGGCTTACTGAAACTTGCCAGTTCGATGCCATAGCTTTATTCGTATCTCTTTGCTGGTGTTTGCGAACCGCGACAGTTGCTGAATGTCGGCCATTGTGGGGAACTGGTTATTTGTCTCTGTCGAGGTGGCCGTTCACTTAATCAGTTATCACGGTGATCAAATCATATAAGATAAAGTATCACAGTCCATTTAGTCAACGCTAAGGATTGCACAGGCGAAAGCACGATACACTGATTAAGTTACTTTGGTGTCTCCAGTCGATCACATCGTTCCTCCCCTACCCCTGAAACTCTTTGCATCTCACGTGGCGAGCGACGATATCATGTGGTGACGTCACGACATGACGTCATTGGCCTGGGCACAAATTCTGGCGATCTGTGACTTCACGATTACGTCACAACAAGACGTCATTGATGACGCTGTGTGACGTAATTCTGCTGTAGCGTTTACGTTGTCGACGCCGGATTTTCTGACTCACGAGACATAAAACAGCGACGAGGACCGATTTGCTCAGAATACGTCATGCGTCTAAGTGTATTGCACGGTCACATCAACACGGTACCTTTGCCAAGTCGTACATAATGTCACGCATTTATCGAAATAATCGCAAGAGCGTGGTCGGCTTGAAGCGTAAAATATTGGTTTTTATGTAACGTGAAGGGGAACACGGCAAGACGAGGCAGGCTTAATAGTGCACAGTGCCTCAACAATGAATTCAAAGGGTGTAGCCGCGCGATAATGGACGAGCGCGACCCGCCGTCAGTCCAACTATATGCGTCGCACGACTTCGTTTTCAAGATATGGGGCCGAATTCGCAAAATAGTTTAAATCGGAGCAACCATTTATCGCTCGTGTGTCGCCCCTGCTATCCGTATCGCAGCCAGGCCATCTGATGTAATGACTAGTTTTGCTAACTACTGGCATGCTGGCTTTCCGCGTCATCTCATTTTCACATCGATTAGTAAGGAGCCTGAAATAGACAAGATATTCCTTTTTAGCGTAAAGCTCGTATCATGACTGAGCAGCTAGTGAGCCACTCCAGATGATTGAATTATAGCACATTGTTAGACATGTTTATGTTGCAGCTCTTCAGTGAGAACCTTGCCGCTGGAAGCTGGGTTGATGTGTCGTTATTTTGTGAGCCAGGATGAAATTTTCCGCAGCAAATACGGTATGGGCCGTTGCTCATCCCGAACATGTTGTCAATAGTGCATGATCAAAATGTCATTGTATAATGTACAACGAGACTATCACCTCGCCTAAGAGAGCGACGAACAGCTGGACGCCTCCATTCCTCTGTTTCGTATAACAAACAGAAGAAACTCCAAATCGACCGCCCTTCTGTGCTTTACCAGCCACTACAACACCGATTAAGCGAATTAAATAAAGATAGACAGACATATATAGAGAGAGGAAGCCCGCGCGCAACGCCCCAACTATAATCGTTCCGGTCCCAAAGCCCCCCTGTGCTTAAGTTATTCATAAGCGCAACCAAGGCTCTCGCGAACAGTGATGCATCACCGAAATTAAGGCGCCACTAAAGTCCGCGCAAGCAAGCGGCAGTCTTGCCGAGTCACGCCACGAAGTTTTTCAGCAGCTTGGCTACTTATTCGGAGAAAGCCACTCCACCCCGGCGCAGAAAAGCCTCACCGATTTCTTTCTTTTCTTTCCCACGTTTTAATTGTTCTTTTGCTTTCTTATACACTGAGGCGCCTAGGTAACACGAGTTCCCCTAATGCTTTTTTTTTCTTTGCCTCAGAAAGGGTTGAAATAGGCGATCCGCGGCTAATTCTCTGACCTCCCCCCTCCCCCCCTCCCCCCTAAAAAAAAAAAAGGGAGACCTGCTTGTATGTAGAATGTTGTGCACCCACATCCATTGCTCAATACGGTTGAAATGTACATGCATGCGTTACAACGCCGTTTTCGCGCACCCACACAAACATTGTGCCACTGCAATGACTCGAGCTTTTCCCGTTTATTTGCTACAATGATTCATACTGTAAGCTTAAAAGGCATTGTAACGAAATTCCAGCATTTCCAAAGGCCCCACCATAAGCAGTCGCGAATTCGTGTTCACACTCTCCGTACGCTGTGATCGACAGGTCTTCGGTTGAAACGCAATGACAGTATGGAAAAAGCAGATGGAAGAGCTTGAAGCTCGTGTTCTCTTTCTTTGACTCCTTCAAACGCTCATATATCTGAAACTTCCACCCCAACTCTACTTTCTTCTTTCTTTCCCTTAGTTGCTTTTCCGTGTTAGTGTTCTTCAACGCAGTTCTTTTACAGCCTTGCTTCTCTTTCCATAACACTTCGTCAGGTTTAAATGACTCCCCTTTATCTTCCCCAGCGGCAGTTGCCGCGCTATCCAGTGTATCATAAATCGTGCGCGACGACCAGCGAGCTAAGTTATGGGCAGCACACTCCCACCTGTTCCCCTTTCCTTCGCATTTCCTGTCTTTTCTTTCGTGACGGAATGTCTCGCACAAGTGGTTCGCTTTCCCGCTAAGCAACAGAGCCGCTCTTGCCTCTTCACGACGTCCTCCTTCTACCTTATGCTCTCCTCCAAACTCATCCCATCTCTCCCGTTTTAAATTTCCTTGTTTGCCCCCTACGCTCCTCATCAGGGAAAGATGCGTTCCAACCCTCGGTATGCAAATAAGAGGATCTCGGCGTCGTCCGGCTCGCGTAGCTGGAGCACACTTCCCTGCCGCGTCCTGTTGCTGCCGTCGCGTAGATGCGGGAGCAGCGGGAGTAGACAGGGCACGCCGGACAGCGACGCTGTTCCTACGGAGGTCACCGTTGGCGCTGAGCGCAGCGGGAAAGGAGGAGAGGCATCTGAAGGGACGGTAATTCGTTGCCGCGAGATTTAGCCACTTTTATTTGCTTACTATCCCACTTACTCTCAATCTCTCTCTCTCTCCTCTTTCTCACTCAGCTTGTGTGGTGCCTTGCGCCCAGCGACAAAGGAGTTATTTCGTTAGTAACTATACGTCGGAACGAACGTCCTCTGCAGGCACTTCGCCGAGGTGGGTCTTCAGAGTTCTACTGCTAAAGTGTTTTGTCGCCGACGGCGCGGTCGCGGGTTTGATATCCATTCACTAGTGGTGGCCACATTTCAACGGGGGGCAATAGGTGTGTGCGCTCGTTAAGAAAAGAAAAAAGAAACTTCAGGTGGTCGAAATTGATTGGGAAACAGCGTAACCTCATAGCCCTGGTGTTTCTTTGTGACGAGAAATCCTCATATTCATTTTCTTTCGATGTAGCTAGATAAGCAGCATTGATGACTCCTTGTAATGACTATCGTAAAAAAAAAAAAAAAAAAGGAAGCAGGAAAAAACAAAGTGGTCCGAAAGTGAGAGAACGACCGCTACGCCGAAGCCATTCCGCGTTAGGCGCCGATCAGACCGAAGTATAAGCAATCATCGCAACAGCAAACTACATACGCAGTAGATTATTGCGGCTAGCAATTGAAGTTACACGACTGGGCGTAGCAGAACATTTTTTTTCTTCCTCTTTTCTTGCCGTGAACACGCGCGCTTGCGACGTCTTTTTGTCTACAAGCACGCAACTTGTTTATAAACGCAAAGCAGGCCGCAGGCCCTGCATCGCGAATATTTCCGGGGTGAAGCCGCTCCGTGGGCCGGGAACATCCTGCACAAGCTCCCTCCGCGTCCTTCGCAGTAAAGCCACCTCGACAAAGGGAGGGAATTGGGGAGGACGGGGACGAGAAGGAAGCGGACGCGTGACTCTCATAGCCCGGAGGTTTAGCGTAATTGAACGCTCTCCAGCGGCGAGCCTAAACGTCTCGGTTCGCTCGGTTGCCAAGGGGGGACGTTCTACACCGCGAAGCCGGTTAGAGTGTTAAACTTGGCCGCCGGGCGCGTATCTATGCCGCCGGCAACTCCCGTTTTTTCGCGGACGACCTGCGTCGGCTAAAAGGCGTCGAGTCGGTAAACAGAGCACGCGGCTTGTTTAGTTTCTCGGATGCCCCTTTTTTCGCGCCCCCTCCCTTACGCGCGGCTCGCCGGGCGCCGTGGTTCTGCAGCCGAAATGCAAGTCATGCGGCTTCCTCTGCGAGTAATAAAGCAGGGTTCTGTTTGTACACTCATTTCGCGTCGTCTCTTTCGTGGTTTGCGTGTACGCCGCGTCCTGTCTGAGAGCGCGTTTGCATGTTGCGAGGTGGAGGGCCACAACAAGATGACATGTAGCGGCTAATTACTTCAGTCAACGCAATGCGCGGTGTGCTAGAGGGTGGGATGCCTGAGAAATACTGGCTATTAACAAAAAGTTGCAAGTTTGGGAAGCCTATATAATGCACTCGATGAACGGGTGGATTTCTTGGGCACTCCCTTTTAGCATCACATGTATTTGACACTCATCTAGTTATCTTTACCGTCCTGCAAATCTTTACTGTCTTTATTTAAGGTCTCTGGTATGAGCCTACGAAGCAAGGGTACAGCCAGGATTTTGCTTTGAGGAGTCCGGCCGTCCATATGTGAGTGCGCGTGGGCGTTTTTATGTGCGAGTGTGCATACAACATATGCATACAAACTGCAAACGTTCCAGGAGATCCGCCCCCTCCCCCCCCCATTGTATACGCAAAGGAATTACATAGAATCCCCCAAGCTACACCTAATACCCCAGTTTTATAAACAAAATACTTCTGTTGTCAAGTACCTTCTGTTGTCATCACCTTGACAGCGGATGTGGCAAGCCAGGCTATGAACCAGGCTATACCATCTCAAGGTGTATCTTTAAAAATCAATCAATCAATCAATCAATCAATCAATCAATCAATCAATCAATCAATCAATCAATCAATCAATGCTTGGTTCTAGAATACGAAAGAAAAAGGCGGAAGGGCGAGGAGGGGGCGGAGCTGAGAGGATTACGCGATATCATATACGGGGTTGAGAATCAGCCTTACGTAAGCGCGGCACGAAAATCTCGCGGAAGAGCCCACGATAAAGACGTCTCTGTTGATGAAGGGATCTGGAGAACACCTTCTCTGACCGGTGTTTAGATTGGTTCCGCGAACGAAGACCACGTAGGAAGCGTTCAGGTTGCGTTGCGCCGCCGCGTCAAACATATACCTGCAGGCTTGTATGCTGGCTTTGGCAAGTGTTAGCACACATTGGTGGAACGGGGGGCCTACGCATGTTTTTTTTTTTTCTGTTATTCTTCCTTCTCGGCCATGCGCTTGAGACGTGCCGATGAGCGTATGTTGTGAGAACGTGGACAAGTGTAAATGGTGCCGAGTAAGGCGTGTTGAAACGAGCAAGGTTATGGAGTGGGCGTTTAATGGAACATTGCTGGGTTACCTGAGCGTCTATATATATATATAACCAGAAAAAGAAATATGTGGTAGATTGCTGACGCACAGGTGTTGTAAGCATACCGGTACACCCGGAAACCCGCGTACGCGAGCGTCCCGATACTTTCCTGGAATGGTGGCGTGTTGCAGACCGCACGCGATAACGATGGAAAATGATAGACATAAAAGCCTGGAGCTGAGTATCATAGATGGCCAAGCGTCGCGGATTTATTTCGGCCTTTAAGTGGCATACGCTGGAAAATCGTAGCTCGTTGCATCACATTACGTCGTTTCGAATTTAAATCCCGCACATGGTAGGTTACCAGAGATTACGTTCATCGCAGCTATCGGCACATTACGTCGTAAGACAGGCGCAGTCATCGGCCCAACTTTCAAGTATTGTCCGGCACACTTGCCAGCCTTATCTCCTGCTGTTGAGACTGTGCGGCTCCCCGGTGGCGAAGTTGAGGACCACATTGAAAAAAAAAAATCAAAAAAAAAAAAAAAACAAAAAAAAGCCGTATCGTCAAACCTAACACGTCATCGCCTGGATAACTACATCGTGGGCTCGGCTTGTAAAGACCAACATTTTAATTATCTTTTCTCCCTCTATAAAATTGGCATTATAGCTGAACTACATGAGTTGAATTCGCTGAACAGAAAGAAGCAAAAAAAAAAAAAAAAAAAACGAAAGAACTCTACGCTTCTGACACACTTTGCCAGCAAAAACGTCTTTTTTTATATATATACGGTGGTTAGACCCTTCCTAACACGGCGATGCACAGGAAATAATAATAATAATAATAATAATAATAATAATAATAATAATAATAATAATAATAATAATAATAATAATAATAATTGGAACAAGTTCTATTGACATTTGCAATTTTTTTTCCCCGAACACGATTAACTCCGTCAACAGCTTTCACCAAATAGACTATCAGTTATGCCGCAAAGACAAGTTTAGACCACGCAATTATCAGTTATTCAGTGAAAAGAATGGTTGAACAGGGCGTTTGGATCTGGAAAGGTGCGCGCGCGAGCGATTGCAGAGGGTTCTCCCGATTGGAGCTCCTGCGTCTCACGGGTGAGCAAAGCCTACCTCGCCTCGTTTTGTAGGGCGCTATTGTTTTAATCGAGTTTTAAACATCGACCTCTCAAAAGCCGGAGCCGTCTTCCCCGGAGGGCTACAACAGGCGCGCAGGCGAACAGCCAAGCCTGTCAGTCACGCTATCGAGCAGCAGATTGGGGAAGACGTTGCCATGCGCTCGCGGTCGGGAACGCGGCGCGCCCTCCGAGGAAAGTTTTACGCGCTCGTACTGCTATACAATATATACACACGCACAGCCAGCACCCGGTCGCGGCTTCATCTCCACTGCCGCCTATAGCGTGGAAAACCAGCTGCCCGAGTCTCCTTCCACTGATATCCTCCTTGTTTCTTCATTCCTTCTCTCGCTGTTTGTGTACAAGCCTTTCGACTTTCTCGTTTAGTCGGGACATGTTACATTAAGCGGCGTCGCCGCATTTTCTGGCAGCAACAACGCGAGGAAGTGAGAGAGAGTGCGCGATCCCCTTCTCTCCTCCGCGGGCTTTTTGATCGATCGGCTTCGGTCCTGTTGCTGCCCCGGCAAACTTTTTCTCCGTACACTCCAGCCCATCGGCTCCTGCAGATGCGCGGTTGTGCGCGCCCAGATTCCGATGTATGTGTTCTATACGCGTGTAAACGCAGTCTCTCTTCCTTCCTGTCGTGTCAACCCTTTCCCTTGTGCAACGAACCGTTTCCCCCGTTTTCAAGTATATATACTGTTTCTTTTCCTTCCTCGAGGGTTCCGCCGCAGCCCTTCAATCCCTCTTGGCCGCTCTACAATCGTAGCTGTAGGTTTCTGGTCGTTTTTTTCTTTCTTTCATATTATTTTTTGCATAACGCGTGGGTTATAATTATTTTCTTTCTTCCGTTTTCGTTTTACTTCGCTGTCGCTAGACCTGAGGCCGCGAGTTGGCCGCCGCCTCCATCAAACGGCTGGCCGACGTAAATTAGGATTAAGATTTTCCCCCGAGACGCCGCCGGTACTCGCCTCCCCTCTCGGCAACGGCCGCTTCAAACTCGCGGCGCTGGGGATCAGGCGAGTGGGTGGTGAGCGCTCGCGTTTTCATAGAGTTTCCACAGATAACGACGGCAACCGCAATCGAGAGAGAAGATTTTTCGGGCACGCTGTTGTTCCCTTTCCCACTACCGCGCTTTTTTTCTTTTTCTCATTTGTCGTCAATGTCAGAAGCAGTATGTGGGCAAAGGTCTACAACGGAAAGCGAAAGCAATGCCGCATCCTCTTGACGCGCGGATTCACGCTGTCACAAAGTGGAAAGTTTGATTTCGCCGCGTGTTTCCAACGAACGTGGCTTAGTCGGCAGGGCGGCGTCTAGGATATCGGCGTTTGTTTGTTTGTTTGTGTGTGTGTGTGTGTGTGTGTGTGTTTGTGTGTTTGTGTGTGTGTGTGTGTGTGTGTGTGTGTGTGTGTGTGTGTGTGTGTGTGTGTGTGTGTGTGTGTGTGTGTGTGTGTGTGTGTGTGTGTGTGTGTGTGTGTGTGTGTGTGTGTGTGTGTGTGTGTGTGTGTGTGTGTGTGTGTGTGTGTGTGTGTGTGTGTGTGTGTGTGTGTGTGTGTGTGTGTGTGTGTGTGTGTGTGTGTGTGTGTGTGTGTGTGTGTGTGTGTGTGTGTGTGTGTGTGTGTGTGTGTGTGTGTGTGTGTGTGTGTGTGTGTGTGTGTGTGTGTGTGTGTGTGTGTGTGTGTGTGTGTGTGTGTGTGTGTGTGTGTGTGTGTGTGTGTGCCTATTCGTGCCTATTCGAGTGCCTATTTGTGTATTGTGACGAGAAGTGGCGGGGTGGGGGGGTAGAGTCTATAAAACTAAACAATACACTTAAACACATTTAAACTGTTTTATGAGTTTCGTTTGTTTTACTTTTGCTCACAGAAACCAAACACTATTTACTCAAGGTCTCTTTCGCTCTCTCCTTTTTTTACGTATTTATTGTAGCGTAGATTAATAGATATATAGTTTACTCGAAGAGACTTAGCTAAAGCAAGCGACGCGATGATTTTTTTTCTTTTTTTGGAACGCCGTCACATTTAAAATTTAGTGTCATTATCGAAGAGACTTAGCTAGAGCAAGCGGGGTGATGAATTCTTTTTTTTTTTTTTTGGAACGCGGTCACATTTAAAATTTAGTGTCATAAATTAATTGGCCTCTGCCGAATGCCTCCGGAATCTGACGCCCGGAGGAGTTGGCTTTTCCAATTCCAAGTGTCAGGCAACGAAGAATACTGAATCCTCTCGGTCGAGCTTTTCTATCAAATGTGTCTCTACTTCTCTCTCTCCCTCTTTTACTCCCTTGTATCCCTCCCCGTGTACAGGATATCGAACTAAACCTTGTATAGTTAGGCTCTCTACCTTTCCTGTATTCCTTCTCTCTCACTCTCTCATTCTGATGTCCTGTTTTGATATACGATGGCGCAGACGCCACGTCGCCCCCCCCCCCTCCCCCTTTAGCTCTCATGGACTGCATGACCTTTATTTTCCTTCGCAACACTTTTGATGAACGCCTTCAGTGCTTTATGGATTTGTTTGCCCGCGTCCTGAAGAAATCATGGAACGCGTGCGTTAACTGCATCGCGAAGAATGCCAACACTTTCTGATGATAGCAGTGATGATAGCAGTGCGGCTTCGCCCATAAGGCCCACATCAGAGCACAGGGATGGGTCAGCCTGATGTACCGATGCACTCTCGCTATCTGCAGCGCATATGCTGATATAGCGCGCTGTCATGCAATTTTGCCCGATTTGGCCGCAGCTCGCGTGAGCCGTTTTACTTTTGGGGCACCTGTAGTCATATGGAAAACTTAAAAGGAACATGCGCTAAATGCAAGAGGAACTTTCTCGAGAGATATTTCAAATTGAGTTGCAGGGTGTGCTATCGGCTGTGTTTCGAGAATCTGTGTCGCCTCTATGCCTTGTGCTTAGCAGCTTCGTTGGTCGTACACATACATGCACTAAGTAGAATGACTCGTCGCATTTTTCCCCTTTGTTTAGTGAAGTCCTTCACTGCGGGATGCCGGCGAATTTGTTTTGTTTTAAATTGCGCCCAGACATATTAAAAGAACAAACTGAAGAAAGAGAAATGGTGTGTAGCCTCAGCTTGTAGAACTTTGCGAGCGCGCTCAACCGTTTCAGTTTAAAAGACGAATTTGTGATAACTGTGATTCCTTGTAGCCTTGTAGTGATCACCTTGTAGCTAACTTAGAAAAAAAAATGATTCGAATTTTAGGCACTATAAAAATTATTTCGAAAACATGCGCAGCACGTGTAGCCCAGCGTGCGCCAACGCTTCTGCTGCATATCAAATTTATTATTACATTAAATTTTATTGGCGCAAGGGCACCTGAGGCCAAAGAGCGCCAGTACAAGTATTATGTCTTTTCAGGTTATTAGTCTGAAAATAATTTAAAATAAATGCTTTGCAGGGCATATCTATGAAATGTATAAAAGTACAGTGCGTGTAAGATGAGTGTTACTCTGTTACAAGGCCTTCAATTCTTTGACAGCAGTCTCATGGTAAATGAGTCGGCAAGGTCCTAGACCCTCACTGCCCAGTCCATGCTTGAGCAAGAACTGCGAAAGCTCAGACATACATTTTGAGCAACAGGCGGTACCTCACACGTGAGGCCCAGCCTGGTGGCTAGGATGGACTGCACATCAAATTAAGCCGTGATAAATATCGATTGCTTGCACTGACGTCCATGCACTAAAACCGCCACGTTGCTGTACCAGCACGGTGGGAAGCTAAGTTCGTGACGTCACTTAAAGGTTATCAGTACATCGCAAGTCGGTTCTGTCGATATGTTGACGCAGGTGTTCAACAACGTTCCTGCCGCATATTCAACACATCGAGGCAGGTTCACCAAAGCAGTGAGGAGGCTGACGTCATCGTAGCCGCTATGTTGTAGATCCAGTGCCCTGGGAAGCATACAAAATGACTTCGAGTACAGACGGAATCACACTTGTCTATAGAGCGCCCAGCCGGTCTATAGAGCGCCCAGCCGGCCGCTTCAGCTAACTTTTTAGCAGGTATCTATAAAGACCGACGTCGTAACGATACTTAACGTAGTCATACTGCATGCTAGGTCCTTGTGCTATAATTCGAGCATGAACGGAAGCTCGCAGCCTAGGTGAGGTAGCAGCTGCGGACAACAGCGTCCACAGCTACGCACGCGCTCCTCCGCTCTAGACAAGCGTGATTCCGTCTCACTTGCCTCAGTATAGTATAAAACGGTATATACATATAAGATGGTGGCGTGTAACGTCGAGCTAGTATTTGCACGCATTAACAAACATCCCTATTAGATTAGGCTTACGACTTTACGGCTTCAACTATACCAATTTACATGCGTATTACCACAGAAAATAATGTAAAATATGTCACAAAGAGACAAAAAAAATGCCTTCTCCATGATGTTTTTTTTTTGTGACATGTAATTCAAAACTTTCAACTCAAATGATTTTCTGCCATAACTGCGTCTGTAGAGCGCAAATTCTTGAAAATGAAGCGGCGAAGTCATGGGACAACTGTAACAATTGTGTCAAATTTCATTTTCAAAGCGTAAAAATAGGTGTCAACAAAAGGGGATTTAAGTTGCAAATATGCAAAAACACATCCGAGTTCTGGCTTTCAGTGTCTCAAATATTTTAAAATTATTCTCAAAGTCCAATTGCATAACTTTTCTTCACACTGCTTTATAAGCAAAAAAAAAAAAAATACAATTGCAAAAAATTGAGTAGTTAGGCCTAAGCAGCTGCGCGATCTGCCCACCGCCATTTAGTTTTGTTGGCCGAGTAGTCGCTAATGTTGACTCTTGCTGCACGCTCTTGGAGTATGGTTTAAAGACATTCTGGACGACAAAGGCACGAGTTTGCATTGACACTGAGCTGTGTGCTGTCGTGCAATATTCTCAGTAAACCATTTCCACCAACGTGGACGCAGATAGCCAGGAGGTTACCAAAGCGAACTGTACCAACATCCGAAACATTCACGTACCGGCAAATTCTGCACAATCAAGATGAAATCAGGTATGCAGCTGCTGTTCGGGACCGCTCGAAAAACTCTTGGGTTTGGGTAATTTCGTTCTGCACTGCCCTTTTTATCGAAAATTTCGGGCTTTAAATGAACGTGCTAATTATAATTAGAGAGAAACGTGGCAACAGCCAGTATCGCGAAAAGCTGGAGTTTGATGCGTAACTCATATCAATAAGTAGAAAAGAAAGCGAAGAAAATGGCGTGGTCGTCAGAAGATTCGTGAAGTCCTACTATGACATGCTCTCAGGAAAATAAACAAAAAATCTCACCTGCATTTCACGTATCCAATGAATGCTTCGTGTCAATCCATTCGCTCGTATAATCCATATCAGCAGGTATCCGACAGATCACACAAACACGGCACACAGATCATTCAGGCGCACTCAACGCTGAACAAACACGCCGATGTAATCCAAGGGAGCAGCAAGCCGCAGACACAGCGGTATCTGAACGGCAAACACTGACCGCACACGCCCGCACGCAGGGATTACACCTCGCCACAACAACGGTCTTATCCGTAAAGTGCGACCGCGAGGTTGATATTCGGCACATGCCGAAATAATCATGGCTGCCAGCAGCACAGTTCGAGCGTTCCGAGCGTGGCGAGGAGCGGCGGGTTCAGCGAAGAAGAAAACCAGAGTTGGGAGCAAGAAAAAGCGCGACAATTCCACGACAAAAACGAACATTGTTTGTGGAAACGGCACGATAATGCTCGTAAAGAACGGAACCGCAAACCCTGTCATCACCACAGACACTGGTGACACTCGGCAACTCGCTCTGAAAGACGGCATTCGAAGCAGCGTGCCCACGACGGCACCGCCAATAGCCAACTGCGGGGAAGCACGAGCCGGTTGCCGCCTCGTGCGCCCAGCACCGCGACTTCCCCAGATCAGGGAGCGGGCGGCGCGCTCCCTAAGCCTCGTCCTGGTACGGACATCTTGGAGCGCGCCATGGCGATCGTGGTTCCCTATGGCGCCTTCTCGGCCGCGCTCCGAAATCCCTGTCGCGGCGCCGCTCGCTCGCGCGGTCGCAAGACTTGTAGCGGCGCGGCCGCACCGTGCGCGCCTGCTCAGTTCTCGGATGTTGCGTTGTCGGTGCGCACGCCTTGTGTTCCGTGGTCGCTGAAGTAGGGAGAGCTAGTACGCGCGCCTTTCTTCGTTTAGCGTCGACAACGAGCACTAACATTGCTTTCTGTGACGTAGTTTTCAGTGAACTGTAAAATTATCTGGACTTATTGATTTTTCCAGTGTGATGTCCTACATGCGGTGATCAGCGCTGAAACGATCGTGCTTCTGGATGATGCCTCGTGTGGTGCGCCGGACTTGTGCGCGGTGCGTCTAGTGAACCCAAGGGTAGACCGGCTTCACCACTGCTGTTCGTCCTATATAAGCGACAAGAAGCACCCAACGTTCAATGAAGACAGCTACTGGCAGCACGGCTGTTGTGTTTTTTGCGCCCTGAAAGCATACGCTACGCGTTAGTCAAGTGCAACACCACGACACATAGGACCGTGCGCGTTGCTTATGTTATGTTGTGTTGTACTGGTCCCTCACAAATAATTTTCTAGCTGAAGGGTGCGTAGTCACTTATTTCGCAAAAGGATCGAAAGGTGGGCTAGTTGGTAATTGATATTCGTTCACTGAACCGGGAGCGGGGGAACACAAAACAGACGAAGGAAGAATCACACAACACGAGCGCTCGTGTTGTGTGATTCTTCCTTCGTCTGTTGCGTGTTCCCGCGCTCCCGGTTCAGTGAACGAATGTCACTTATTTCGGTCTGGCATAAGATTGCCCGATACAGCAAACCGCGGAGTAATCCCGTAAGTAATTTCGGTGGGCCCAGCTTATATGACTCGTTAAAGTAAAAGGCTGCTTCTCTGCGATGTGCAACGTGACGTAACTTCGCTTCTGGCTGATAACAGAAGCGTCAAGACTGCTCAGAACACTTTATTTTTTTTTTTTGCATTTCCGACTATTTAGCAGTTAACAACAGCACACGAGTTATCACAGCATTTTATTTGTCTCCAAAACCTAACAAACAAAAAATTAATCAGTTCAGACAGCGCGTAGACAGCCCGAGAGTATTACATACTACGTATGTGCTGAGTGATTCATCGGTTACCATTATGAACTAGTAATTCGTGCCGTACGCAATTACTTCCGAACAATAGGGATGTCATTGAATGATGCTGAACAAGAATTGAAAGTTGTCCCACGGTGTTTAGTGCCTGAGTTTTTCTTTCTTTTTTTTTTCCTCGTGAGCTTTATGCAATGTGCGTTTCGCAGAATTTGGTGTCCTTCATCGTTCGGCTAATTACACGCCTATAATGACGGACACAAGAGAAGCACACAAATGAAAGGGTAAAAGTATGAAAGACACACCAAAACCGTTTCACAGCTGAAACGTAGCCATTCAGGCATGAAAGCCACTCAGATAAGAAACGTAGCCACTCAGGTATATATTACTAATTACGTATCTAGAAAAAGCTCATTACTTTTCGTGATCTGTGGCAACATGTCGGTCCAATGGTAGTTACGCCTATGTTTTTTTCCTTTCGAAATGTAAGCTCGCAATACCTAGCGCATCTGGGGAACTGTCTCGCGCTTTTTCTTTTAATTTATTTATCTGGCTTGCGTCGCAAAGCGTGCGCCGGCAACTCGATGATCGACTACCCTATCAATACGAACTAATCGAAGCTCCACGTCAAGCGGTTTCATCGAACACTACATCAAATGCCAACGAGTCCCAAGACACCACTTTACTGAGGTACCACTCCGTATTTGTAACCCACATCTGCACGGACAAGACTCATCAGCATGGGCAAGGTATACCACTAAGTTGACGCATGCGCTAAACTATTTATTGCACCGTACTACATCTACAGCTCGGCAAATACCTGCATGCGCAGAACAACTCGCGCATGTGCACTTGATGGAAGACACTTCAGAACGGTAACGATAGGTTCAATGGAGGCTTACTCCATTGCGCAATGGAGGCTTACTCCATTGCGCAAAATGCAAGTAACCAAATGCTTGAGTGCTTTGAGCATGTTGTCACAACGACTGGAACGTGCATCTGGCTGTTGTGTGACTGTGTTGAGCATGTTGTGTGACTGTGACAGGCGCGCGATGTGGTGGACTTACTAGCGTGCTTCCAGCTACTAATCGACAGCAGTACAAAGCCGACGAACTTCTCGACATAAAAAAAGAAAAAAAAACTAGGCTTCGCCACAATTAAGGTACGGACAAGACCGTCGAATTAATGAGGCAATGCGCCAGCTCTTCTTCAATATTATTCTAGCTTTCCTACGCACGCTGCGTGGCGCCCCCTTCTCCCTTTCACATCTTGCGCGCCATTTCGTGTCAAAAGTGACACAGCTTGAAGCAAGCGGCAACGAGCACCTCGGGGCATTACACTTCCCGTGTGTCGGTTAACGTGACCATCTCTGATAAGACTAGGACCATGCAAGCCCCTTGCTTACTAAAACAATCGGAGAAAGTGCAGAGAAACGAGCCCTACATTTTGCGCGTTGCGATTTTTTTTTTTTTCGTTCACATGCCACCAGCATAGGTCGGCAAAACGTTTAGAGCTCACTCAGACTCACTCATGAAACATATTTTGCGCTTAGGGCTCACTCGGACTCAGACTCACCAAAAGTTTCCTGAGCCGGACTCACACTCACGAAAATTTTCTTCAACCGGACTCACTCAGACTCAAACTCACCAAAACATTACTCACCCGGACTCACTCAGACTCAGACTCACAACTCGATCTGAGTCTGAGTGAGTCCGAGTGAGTCGACTCATGAGTCCATTAGCCTAGAATTAGCTTTTTCGAGCATGGTGTCAATGCGCTTTAACACATATATCTCAAGTAAGCGGTGCTCCTTCTTGATGCCTTTTGATATACTAGTACGTTCGAATACGAGTTATGAGTGCTCACAAACCAGTAAGGTCATTTTTATTGAAAGAGATGACCCCATAAGATATATTTATCAAGAACTTCCCTGGAAGGATTGGTGGAGGGGGGGGGGGAGGTCAAGGCACCCCCCCTACGTAATTCATGCCTCTGATCAATAAATATTGAAATGGTGTATGAACGACACTGCTTCGGAATAGGTGTGAGTGGACATGGGTATATGAACGTGAATCCATCTAAGGCTTATAGTAATGCTGGAGATGAGTGGATATGACCATAGGTCGGCAAAAAAAATTGGAACTCACCCAGACTCACTCAAGAAATATATATTGCGCTTTGGACTCACTCAGACTCAGACTCACCAAACTTTTCCTGAGCCGGACTCACTCGGACTCACACTCACGAAAATTTTGTTCAGCCGGACTCACTCAGACTCAGACAGACCAAAATATTACTCACCCGGACTAACTCAGAGTCAGACTCACGGCTTGATCTGAGTCTGAGTGAGTCCGAGTCAGTCGACTCATGAGTGAGTTCGCCGACCTATGGCCACCAGGCAACAGCCGTTTCTCTTAGTGAGCCATTATGAAGCCGCGCTGAATTCGTAGTCAACTTCAAACATTTCAATGTTATGTTAATGAATCCTTTTGAGTTTTGACAAACCTACCCAGTACCCCACTTGTCGGCCTAATAATTTCTCTCCTGATAAGCTCATACTAACACGATAACGTTTAAAGAACCCGTGTCACTGAAAGTGCGCTGTCGGTGGCGTTGTCCCTGAGCGAAAAATCCCGATAGATGCAAATAATACTAATTACGGTCGGAGCCGGAATCGAATCCGGGAATTCTGCGTAGCTGTCAGGTATTCTACCACATTGCCAAAACAGAGCTTGAAACAGCTTTGGAAAAATGATCCTATACAGTCGTCATGTCGAGCAACGACTCACAATAACAGATAAAAAATTGCGTGGTATCAGTGTAGAATCGCACCACGTGAATTGCGTAATGAGTGGCTATTGAAAGCTACCAACCCATTACAAAGGGCAAAGCTATTATTCATCATTATCATAATTACCATCCAACAGCATCGACAAAGTTTGCATGCACCTAGGTATACGCGTATTGGCTTACAGATGCGTAGTCGGTACCTCGCAACTGTAATTGCAGTAGGGCTCCTAGGAAGTTTTACCCCAGCCAATGGCCACTGTCACGCGTGCAGACGTTCCTTCCCTCGCAGCGCGGTTAAGGTGTCCAGCTAGAAGCGAATCATGGCGAGCGAATAAGCAGGCGAGGCGAACGCGGCTTGACAACGCTGTCTCGTATCGCTGAAGCGTCTTCGAAATTTTTGTCAAGATCCTTTCGCACGTAACCGGAAAAATGACTTGCTTAATCTGCACATTTTGAAATCGGCGCAAGGACGCTATCTAGTGCCACCACCGCGTTTGACAAGAAAGTCCTGTGAAGGACACCTATAGAGCGTTTATCAAGTAGTCGCACGTGTTTGTTGCGCGAGATTGAAGAAAAAAAAAGCGCTCTGTTTACAAGCCACAGCTGGTCTCGAAAGCACGCGAAAAAAAAATAAAAAATTGGGCCGTTAGAGAAGTATGTTCTTCATTTCGTTCACAGCTTTCTTGCCTGTGCTCTCTCTCTCCCTTCTCCTTCTCCCCCCATACGCCCTGAAACCTTCTCGACGTGCTCCCACGATGATGATACCTGAGCGATAGATCAAAAGTAGCTTCAGAAACTTTGTCTCGCTAAAGGATCTAAACAACTGTCACTGATAAATGATAACTTTTGGTGTTTCAACTCTATTTGCGTGTTTTTTTTTTGTTTTTTTTTTTTGTTGTTGTTGTTGCTGTTTTTTTTTTTTTTTTTTTTTTTTTTTTTTTTAAGAATGAGAGCCATCAGTTTCAGTTTATCAAGCGTTGGTCTCATCGCGATCACATAAGAACGGATTATGTAGTGCCTCCGCCAGTACGCGTCAAAGCTGCCTCATTTGCATCTGCAAGACGCGTTTGAGCCCCAGTCTAATCTACGGAACGTGACAGGTGGGCAAATGCTTATAACCGTTACAATACGGCAAACAGTAGTAATCTCGCCGCTTCTAGCCACGGACAATCGAGTGTCTCGACCATGCGCAGAGTCGGACAATGAGCCCCGCTAATTCCCATTTCCAGCTGTATCCAGGTGCGCAACGCGACGGATCTTCGTAAAACCGGCCTTTGTGAAGCTCGGCGAGCAAGCCGTCGTCGCTCCGCGGGCGCGCCCTTAAAGCCCGTCGGTCGCATTCGGAGGCACGGGCACGTCCTTTAGCGACATCCGCGAGATGCTGTGTATCGAGCTCGATTCGCACCCTCCTTTCAAACCATACACCCTGCCTTCCTCCCCCCACCTCCTCTTTACAAGAGCCGCATGTTTGGAGAAGCCGCGACGCGTACGCGGAACATGCAAACTGTTTCTACGCGCCACCCGCTTTTTTAAAATTTTTTTTCCCCCAGAGATGCGACCTCGCGTTGCCCGTCAGAGTAGCGTGAGCGTATTACACGCGAATTCGCATTAAGCGGAGATACGCGGGAAAGAAACGGTGATACGGGGACGAGGGAAGGGAAGAAAGGGTCGCGAGGGAAGGGACGATGCGACTCCAAGCTCATTCGACGGGCACAGTCGCTAGGCGCTGCCGAGATCGATATGGCGGAACCGAAACGTCGTCTCCGGGCCAGACGTAGAGGGCGAGAGGGCGACCTCCCTTCCTCCCCGACAACCCGCGAAGGCCCCAATTTTCAGGGAAACGCGTCGCGGACACTCTCCCCAACCCAAACATTGCCTCATCCCTAAACCGTCTTTCTCCTCGGCTTCATTTTTTTTTTTTTTATCTCCCCCGTTTATGTACTATCAAGTTAGCTTCGCGCGAACCGAGTTTCAGGGACCGGGAACGCAGTTTCCCTCGCCTTGTCTGTCGCGTATACGTCAGCGGCGTAGACGACGACGGTGAAGCCTACGCTCACTACTCGTCGTCCTGTGTACGTAATACCAGCTCCTGTCACTCTGTCTGTCTCTCTCTCTCCCTTCGCTAGCGTCGCGTTAGTGCGTACCGTCTAGAGTGAGACCAGTCTGCCCCGGAGGCGACGACTCTATGACGACACGCGAAGCGCGCGCGTCGCTGCTCAACTCCTAATGGGTGAAGAGGCTTTGGAGAGTCTGAGATGTAGGGTTGTGCGGGGCTTCCGCCGTAAATGCCAGCCAGAGTAGAGCGCGCGTTGTACATACAGCGTTCGCCTATTCCCCGCCGGCAAGACGCGAGCCGTGTTCCGTGGTCGGTACCGTGCCGGCTGACAAGTGTGCGTCGCTTTAGACACCCGTCGGGACCTTGTTTCCGGGGAGGCCGTCCGGCCGAGATTGCGTTGTCGGCGTTAGATCAAGTGCCGACGAGTGTGGAAGGAGGCGAAGCAGCGGCTAGCTCTGCGAGTCGGGCGTTTCACGACACGTTCGCCTGGCTTCTCGATTTAAAGGGAGAGGCGCGTGCTCGTGTTCGTGGCGGTGATTGCTTCGAAAGAGGCTTTGAAGACGGCTGCCTGGCTGGTGTGTCGACGGCCAGTTTTTTGTAGAGCATGGCGTGTTGGGCGGCGAGCGAAATGCCGCGCCTCCTGGCGAGTAGAGTCGCCATCAGGTGTTTAATTTCGGTTTGATTGTTGTTCGGTTGGCAGTATTAGACTATCGCGACGGGTGGGCGTTGTACATCATGGCAAAACGGTGCATACTGGTGGCGTCTGTCTCGCAGTTTAAAGTGATTTACTTTTGTATGGCCTGTACCGAAAGTTCTTAAAGGTCAAGGCAACAAGCAAAGACCCCGGTCTCCTGGACACAAGTAGACCTCTTAGCGAACTCAGAACAAAACAAAAAAAAAAGTGTTATACTTTTGGCACTTATGCATTTATGACAAACCTTTCTTTAGTATATTAGCTCACTTAACTCGTCATTTATTCTTTCGGTGTGACTTCCCGAGTGACGCGACATCCACAGACCAGGATCTTTCATACGGGAGTTGTTTCTCCCATGTGCTGTGTTCTTGCGCGCTGCACCCTTCACGGTCAGCATTATAATTTTATAGCGTGTGCATTCCTTGGCAGTGATAACTTGGACATTTTTAGTTTGTTTTCATACGAAGGTATGTGCTCAGAAGTGATGGGGGGCACGCGAGTCTGAAGCTGCATTTTTTCAAGGTATTGTAACTTATGCTTCACCTGTATCTTAGAAGTGATGTCAGAAAGCCTCAAAGATGACGCTGCGCGGTGACTCGGAATAAGAGCCTCCTACCGGATCGTTGCTCGTCGGAGCATGACGTTTTCAACTTGTGGACATGTACTGAGACACCGTATCGGTCGCACCTGTTTGTCTTATTATCTGCTACGTGGTAATGTCCGCGCAATTCAGCCTGCAGTTCTGCGGCTTCTGTAGCACAGTGCACATGATAACAGGCACTGTACACATGGTGACAGGCACTGTTATAGATAGTTGTGCTCGCTCCCATATAGATAGTTGTGCAAAGATTCTACAAGTAAACCCTTGGAGAAGTATAGCTGAAACATGACGATTTGGAGAGCTCTTTTAGAGTGATTCAATTAGTTAATTAATTAGTTAGTTAATTAACGCTTATTAGTAACATAATAAGCAAATACAATACATGTAAATAGACAGAAGGATTCGTCCTCAATCACTGAATTACTGGACTGCTGTCAACTATTTGCCAATTTTGTGTAGCTATAGTTGTTATGATCTCTTTGTCGCTAATTCTGTATTCTCATGGGGTAATTGCATTAACAAATATATGTACATATATGTACTGTCAAAAATATATACTTTCTCCAAGCTCCGCTAACTTGCTGCGTCCAATTTTGAACAGCTCCGCTGTTCAAAATTACACGCATCGGTTCGCTATGAAATGTGTTTTCAAGAGCCTCTGAAAGGACAGATAGGTTTGTGACGATTGATATGGCGTTAGAAGGCCAGTCCAGTCCATTGCAGCTTAATTTAAAAAAAAAATAAAGAAGGCATCTGAAAGGTCAATAATAATAATAATAATAATAATAATAATAATAATAATAATAATAATAATAATAATAATAATAATAATAATAATAATAATAATAATAATAATAATAAGATTTGTGGTCTTAAGTGCCAAAACGACGATATGATTACGAGAGACGCCGTAGTGAAGGTATCCATAAATTTGGCCATCTGGTGTTCTTTAACGTCTACTTGACACCGCACAGTACACGGGTCTCTACCATTTCGCCTCCATCGAAATGCAACCGTTGCGGCCGGGATCGAACCCGCGACCTTTGGGTCAGTAGCCGAGCGCCGTAACCGCTCCGCCACAGCAGCGGACATGAAAGGTCAATGGAGTCTTATTTTTGAGTGACTGAAGACAGTGCTTGTAGCCAGTGACGACATAACACTTAATAAGACATATAGAGGTTACCACCTCTATAGTCTGCGATAACTTAATTATTACGTTGTTGCTGACTGTAGAGGTTGCAAATATAATGAGTTTTTCATTTCAACTAAGAAAGTTATTATTAAAAAAATGAAACGTTAAAGAGTACGTCAATCTTTCTGTAGTCTCGCTAAACAAGTGTGCTTGAATTTACCCTCAGACTATCTTCTGCGTTTCCTGCTTTCTTCCCCCCACAACCTTCCTCCTGATTTCTCTTCTCTTGTGGGGCAACGAAACAGCGCGATCCTCTTTTTTTTGTGATTACGTCCCAGTGATGGTTGCGCGTGCCTTGTATATACACTTTGCTTTCTGAATCTTTCAGAAGCGAGCGGCAAACGTGGTATACGTAAGACCACCGAAAGAACCACAAACAAGAACGCATAAACAGAGATGCGGACGAACCGGGAAGACCGCGTATTATACGTATACGTAACTGCTCCACGAGATCGCGAATGCCATTGCGTCTCTCTATCGGGAGGCGCGACCTTCTTTTCGCCCGCACGAACCAATGCACGGCAGACGGCTGTCAGGGAGCTTGCACTGCCAACCGTTACCGCCGTAGCGCGGGGGCGCAAATTACGGTCGCGTCTCGCGGGAAACTCGTGTACGGACGGGCACGACTGTTCCTCTCCTCTCGTTATCTTGCTTTTTTTTTTTTTGGACATTTGGCTATCTATCTCGGACGCGCTTGTCTCTTAGTACCCTCCCCGTTTGTTTGTCGCTGATCTTCCTAGCACCCTCGCTTTCATTACGCGCGTTGGAAAGATGGTACTGCTCTCTGTATAGGGCGCACTTATTGCGCAATCCGTGAGCCAGTTTGATTGTTCGGGGTATTCTGTAGGCGTTCAGGTGACACTTCGAGGACCCATAGGGTTCAGAGTGAGTCAGACATCGCGTTGAGCGAGCCGGTGAATTGGCGAAGATAGTAAGAGAGTGAGTGGTTAACGTCAACGTGGTTAAAGAGTTTTGTGTGTGAGGAGGAAGAAATAGAGGGAAAGACAGGGTGGTTAGCCCGGCTATCTTGTGCGAGGGCGTCCTCAATCGTTAGCGGCTGCTTGTTTGATGCACTGAAGATGCCGCATGCTGATTGTCATTACTTTATTATCGAATTTATGACAATTTGTGGACTTTTAGGAAGACAGCTAATGAAACTTTACTCAGAAGGCGAAAACGGTGAAAGGAAAAGTTCTAAATATAGAATAAAGTGGGCGAACGCTTCATGCGACGCTTTATGCAGTTTCTTGTAGTGCTTTACCTTATTTTTATTTGAATGTTTTGTCATCTTCTTGCTTTAAAACATGGAGAAACGAAGCAGCTGAAGCGTTTTAGATCTCAATTTCTTCTCGGTAACATTTTTTATAAGGGAAGGAAGCAAACTGAACATGAGCGACTGTCTTCTGTCTTAGGCAGAAACTTACCGTGCAACTTAGTTCGTTTACAGTTTTGCGATCCAACAGCACTTTGAGCTGAATTAATACTTCATAAAGCGAAAAGGACAATTTCTTTATCACCTTCACTAATGATAGATGAGACACTTTCTTCATTAAAAGAAGATACCTGTTTTCTTGTCGGCTCCGCAATCACTTCTATACTGTGAGCGTGATAGTTTTGGTGACGTTTCACCTGTGGTTTCAATAGTTTTGCTGCCACTTCCGCATGCGACCATTATGTTGTCTATCGCACTCACCACCTTAGGGTGCGAGTGTAACGTTTTGCTGCGATGCCTACGCCTCGAGACAGACGACAGTCGTGAGGTCGTTCCACAGAAGAGTGCGAAAGCTTAAGTTCGCTGTCACCTTCAACGTGCACAGGACGCTTTACAGTGCTTCAAGAATAGAGTATAAGATTACCGCTGCGTTTCGTTTGGGTTGAATTTGAACTTGTATTCGCACTCATCGGAGAGGCAGGTGCTGTGCCCTACTTCGGACAGCCGATCACGGTATTAAAAAAAGAGAGAGAGAGACCTATGTGGCAATGTACTTGTGGCACTAAACGAAACCCGGTGTCTAGTTCACTTCGTACGACATATATTGCAGGATAGTGATGGCCACATAAGAATACTGCTTATTAATTTCCGCTTTTATACTCATCTTCCTTTCTCACTATTTCCATTCATTCATTTTATTTTACCCCGTGCAAGATAGCAAATGCGACTTCCTTATCTCTCTAAGCTACTTTACTTTCCTTCTCTCGCTCTCTCTCTCTCTCTATATATATATATATATATATATATATATATATATATATTCGCTGGCAGAAAAAAAAAAGAGCTGAAGTCTTCATTTTCAAGACCCGACTCAACGCCGACTCCGATCTCACGTATGCCGTACACGCTCTAAGACACGGTCCAACTACAAGCACCGGTAAATTGTTCGAATAGATCCTCCGCTTCTGCGTGATATGTTTTCACCGAGGCTGATACGCGACTCAGACATCTTTAAAAGAAACAAAACGAATAAAAATTATACGAGTAATAAAGAGCCAGCGTAAGCTCAAGTATACACACTCTCGGGTAGCTTTACAGCAGTGAATCGAATTGCGTGTTGTTGATGTCCAAACTGTTTCCGGCCGGTGCGAGCGAGAACTCGAGATGCGAAACCAAACACCGCGTTTTCCTTCGAACGAATAAGCAGCGGAGACACGAAAAGGGAACTTGGAGCCGTGGTTTGTCTTTACTACGCGGTGTTCTCGGTGAGTGATGAAAATAAATATTTTCGTTGTGTTTTTATCTCACTGGTAGCGTCAACACCTTGAAGGCTGCAGAACGCGGAACTTGTCGATTGAAGAGCTTTGTGTATGTATATTACAGGATACGCTTACGCGTATCTTTTACGCGTATCCTTTACGCGTATCCGGATGCGCTTAAGCGTATCCGGATACGCTTACGCGTAGCCTTCGCAAGTTCATCTGCGTGTTTGGGCGAGAAAGGCGATACTCGGAACACGTATATCAGCCTATAGTACGTACTGTGACTTTTGTTTTCACCTCAGATTTCTTCTTGAGGAGTGTTTGAGACTGAATGTAGTTTGTTAAAGTGGGCGTTAAAAGTCTGGAGGCCATATTGGTAATGTTCTTCACGCGTTTAATCCGAAACATTGCTGCCCTCATACGCTCCTACAAATGTCCTTTGTACTACATGTCATTCTGCCCCATTAAATCCGACTGTCCTCGCTTAGGATATAATACAGCCGCAAAGACTCAAAGGTATCCACAAAGACGTCTTACGCTTTTTTTTCGCAAGAGAAAATGTCATAGAATCCCGATGTTGGGCATGTCACTATCGAAGCAGGATGACAAATGGCAAGAGAGCGATTACAAGCAGAATGTTTTCTGAATTTGGCCCTTGATTATTATTTTTTCTTAACAGCGAACCTGTTTTAGCTCGCCGTAGTTTGTGCGGTGTCACCAGAAAGCTCCTCAAGTGAGTATGCGCCACAGGAATTGAGCAAGCCCCTCTAACGTGTATAGTAGATGCCAGTGTCAAACCAAAACGAACATGTGAAAAAGAGAAAAAAAGAAAGAGATAAAAATAAAGAAATAAAAGGGAATAAAGGAAATAAACACATAAAAAAGATAGAAAGACACAGTGAGAAAGAAAGAAAGAAAGAAAGAAAGAAAGAAAGAAAGAAAGAAAGAAAGAAAGAAAGAAAGAAAGAAAGAAAGAAAGAAAGAAAGAAAGAGACACGCAAGAGAGAGAGAGAAAGAAAGGTAAGAAAGAGAAATAAATATAGAAAGAGCGAGAAAGAAATAGAGAGAGAAATGAAGAAATAGAAATAAACAGATAGAAAGAGAAAGAATGAGCGGAAAGAAAGAAAATATAAAGAGAAACAAGAAAGGGCACTCAGCTGCGCACTTCCTTCAGGCTTGGCACCACTAGTGCGAAGCTACCATATTTTTTTCTTCTTAGAGATCTGTTTTTCTGTAACGCAGAAATCTGACGCACCAGACATGTCATCGCGCCCTCAATCAAGTGTGCTGAGGTACAAGCTACGAGGCAACATTTATTCAGATAGGCGGTGTTAGTGATATAACACCCACTACTGATTCATGTAAGGCGTATGCGTAGACTGAGAAAAGGAAAAAGAAAGCTATAAATGAGTTCTAGCAAACTGCAAGTATAATGCAACGATTGAATGGAAGGGATCGGTGTTCCTAGTAGCACTTATAACAATAATAAAAAAATATTCGGCTTCGCACAACGGAGGGGGAGGTAATTGAATTAAACGAGGCGACAGCAAGAAACCTCATGTCCGAGACACGAGCTTCGAACGCCGTCTCCAACGGGCCACGAAGCAAAGCTCGCGTCTTCACTATACGCAGTGAACCGCTCGTCTCCACATCGTTGCGCTTCCATGCACTACGTTCACTTGTAGCTGCCGTTGCCCGGGGCTGAAACTGCGGGGCAAGAACAAAACGCTGACAACGATCGAGCTGCAGCTTCCCGCGTGCTCTCTGATTGCGGCCGATCGAAAACACACGATGCGCCGATTTTGATCTCGTTCTTTTTTTTTTCTTTTTTTCTTCTTACTTACTGGCCTGCCTTCTAGGCCATTTGGAGTATGGGTGTACGGTCATCGTTTCTCTGACCGTAATGTGTTGCTTCGTTTGTCGCAAGCACCCCTCCTCGAGAAAGTGATGGACCAAGTGCACGTTTCCGTCGTTTCCTTCTCTGTTGTTGCTACGTGCAGAGAGAATGGATCCCGACACATCTCGCTTATAGCTGTCCTTTATCCAACATCTCTCTCTCTCTATTTCTCTTTCTTGCGCGGTCACTACTGTGTATGGTAGAGTGCTACGCTCACGCCATGATGTTTCTGTGGCCATTGAGATAGAAGCGATCGCTCTGGCGCTTCTGAACTACTCTGGCAACGAAGGCGTGCAATTTATACTTCCGTAGTTTTCTGCTTTTTTTTTTTTTTGAGATGTTTGACTGAACCTTTCGAAGTTCTCGTGGGAGGGCGCCACAATGAAGCAGTAAACGAGGCGATATGCTCAGAGTTCGCGCGACTGTTCGTTTTGAATACTGCACTTAATGATTGTCCAATACTTAACAATGCCGCGGGGGTCACCGCTGTTTCTGCGTGCAGATAACAGTGTTACCTCCACGTGCACACACTGATATAAGCGTTTCGGCATGGTCAGTCTCGCTGTGCTATCTCTAATAACTCGGAACGGCCATCGCTATCTCACTGTGAACCGGAAAAGAAAACAAAGTTTTACAAAAACGAAGGCAAGAAAAAGCTCCAAGTGGAACACGATACGTGCGGGAGGGAAGATGCAAAAGAGGACGTCTCGTCGCTAAAACTTATCAGTTCTGCGCGTGAGATAACGACCGCTGGTTGAACGAGCCAGAGCAAACGCTGTGATACAAGTGAAGCCACGCACAGTGACGCAAGATACGATGGTTCCTTATCTCACTTTGCTCTCGCCTCCTCTATCCGTGCATGTCCGTGATGTCCTTTCCTCGAAGACGTGGTTTTATCTGCACGTGGGCACTCATCGCGAGTCACAAAATGCAGATGTTGCGAGTGTCGCTATCTGTGTTAGCATAGTTGCACGTGCTCGGCTCGTGGTAACCTGAAACGACGGGCGCCATGCGTTTGATTCGCGAGGTGCGGCCAAGCCCTGGACCCTCGATAAAAAAAATGCTATTCATCTATGACGAATAGTTCTGGTCAACTGGCACGGGTTACAGTGCAGTAGTAGTGGTTTGGGTTGTTGTAGTTTAGAGATAATGCTCCTCTTTCTTTAGATGCGCTGCATAACGATACGAGAGGTTCCCTCCAGAGCCCCCAACTCACACGTCTTCTCACTCATGGTTAATGTTATGTGGCTTCCTTGATCTTCTATCTTGCGTTTCAAAAACAGCCATATAATTATAGTTTCGGATCAGGCCTTCCTACGAACACACACACACACACACACACACACACACACACACACACACACACACACACACACACACACACACACACACACACACACACACACACACACACACACACACACACACACACACACACACACACACACACACACACACACACACACACACACACACACACACACACACACACACACACACACACACACACACACACGCACGCACGCACGCACGCACGCACGCACGCGCGCGCACGACGTCGAATTTCTCGCTTTTGCAATAAAGGCTTCCTCTCTATCACTAGTAGAGAAGTTGTTTTCCGTAATGTAATAATATAATTCCCAGGGTTTTACGTGCCAAAACCACAACATGATTATGAGGCACGCCGTAGTGGCGTACTCAGCAAATTTCGACCGTGTGGGGTGTTTAACGTGCACATGAACTAAGTATACGAGCCTCTAGCATTTCGCCGAGAGTCGTTTTCCACCGGTACACCAAAGGCAGCTGCACGTTTGCCACAGGTCGCTTTTGCTATCAACACGATCGCAAATGACTCTTCTTATACTTCTAAGTAGTAAGCGGCGGAGTTCTGTACGGATTGAGATCTTATCCATGTCACAAAGCTCCACACAGGCAGAGAAAGCGACGGCTGGCATCAACCAACCAGAAGAGAGAACCAGTAGAAGGGCTGCTCCATTGAACCGCTTCGGATCGTCCTCTAAGCGACCGTCGAGCGAACGGAAGCTTCAGGGAAGAACAAGCAAAACGTAATGGGCGAGTACCAGCCTCATTTATGGACAACCAGCCGAATCTCGTAGCTGATTGGTTCACACGAGCGCTAGCCTTAGATGCAGCGTGCGGAGATAAGCATCATCGCAAGACATCGCGCGTTGGCTCAAATTTTGAAGTTCCCGCTATACAACCCAGCAAACGACAGGAGCGCACGGAGGTTTTGACTACCACGATTTTTTAAAGGAATTGAGACG
The DNA here is from genome assembly GCA_030522465.1 of Rhipicephalus appendiculatus. NCBI lineage: Eukaryota > Metazoa > Arthropoda > Arachnida > Ixodida > Ixodidae > Rhipicephalus > Rhipicephalus appendiculatus. The sequence continues at coordinate 5,467,725 of JALIZH010032924.1, read as the reverse complement.
CCAACTGCACGTGGGGTGTTTCTGTTGCGATTCAAGGAGGAGAATTTCAAACTGTTTTCAATGCGAGAAATCGAAAATCTCGCTCTGCGATTCACGTAGCTCCACAAGAGACAAGTTGAAATTATAAGTAGGCAACTTTAGAAAAGCCATCAAATACTGTTTAGAGTATCGTCATCGGTCACGGCTGACACGTTTAGTACTGCCTGGAATGACAGTGAGAGCTGAATTACAGAGCTTCAAAGTCATTTTAACGAAAACGTTATATGCAACGTAAACTGAACTCCCAAAAGCAATCTTCAGGGGAGCATTAAAAAATATATGTTCTTATTATTATTTTTTGTGAGGTAAACGCGGAATAAAGGTTTGTAGTACTGTAAAGTAAGCCATACACATTATGATACAAAGCGGTAGGCAACACGAAATAGACTCTTAAGCATTGATTCACTTTGGAGAAAGGTGTTCAGCTTGAGCGAAGCCTACCGTATTCACTCGCATATTGCTGGCACTGACTATAATTTTGACTAAAGTTGACTAAAGTTGACTAATGTTGGCTGCTGCCACACTGCTGTTATCTACTCTTGCAGCAACGTAATAAACTAATACACGGTTACTACTACATGACTGCGCCTCACTCCATCGGAAACACACGTTTTGCACGTTATGACAGTTTCTCTCATGAAAATTTACCGCAGGTTTTATTCTTTTTATTATTTTTTTTTGTTTTCGTTAACTTGTTCGACTAATTTAACAAAGATTGTTTTCACAGAAGTTACTCGGCGGGCGGCTTTGAGGAAATCGATTATCTTTGATGCATAAGGAGCACGGCGCCAACTATCACTTTCCTTTATCAATGCTCCGAAGGTCGAAACTTCAAAGGGTCCAAATTTCCGGAGCCCTTCGCTACGGCGTCCCTCATAATCATGTACTTGGTTTCGCGACGCGAAACCCCAACAATTATTATTTTTAATGCTACTTTTTAATTATCTTATTGACCGTTTGTGCACGCTTCAGACTAGCGTTGCACGTGAGCGGGAAAGTATCGTGTATGAGACCGCATGTCAGGGCCCTAGAAAACGCTCGTTGCTGCTTGCTCAACGCTAGTGGATATTGATACGCTAGTAGATAATGGGGCGAAATCCATAGATGTCTTATCAAACACCAACACGAGTGATGCATAAAATCATCATAAACTTCACAGGTCGCCTAAACCTCTGACGCCATCATGACGTCACATCACGTGACGCTATATGATGACGTCATCGCCTGGCATCGTCACTTGATTAAAGCAGGGCCGATCACGGAGGCTGTGCAGAATCAGATAAGGTGCAGAAAGCTTGCAACGCCTCCGATCCTGGAGGCTGTGCAAAACCGCGTTAGGAGCGGAAAGCTTCCGGAGAATGGCGAGGCAGGATCAACACATCGACTTAGAAGAAAAACAATATGGCTTTCGCCTTCCACTCGCTTTAGGTGAATGCTATGAGAATGATTTATTCTAGTACACTATAGTGCATGCATAAGGGGGCCCGTGATTTTTGATACGCTGGTAGAAATTAACGCCGGTGGATCTTGATACGCGTGAAGACGCTTATGCATTCCGTGTTTTACTAACTGGATGATCGGCCACTTTCTGTGCAGATGCTATTACAGCACCGTCCACATCTCTCGACAGCCCACAAGGCAGTGAAAGCCCTCTTGTGCTTTTTGAGGACGACGGGCTTGTGTGAACGCCTATAAGTTGCGGTGCAGTCCCACACGCTGCACTGAATTTCACTGCCTCTCTCTCTTTTCCTTCTCTTCCCTCCTCTCTCTCATCTTTCTATTCCCCTTCTCTAATCCCCCCAGTGTAGGGTAGCCAACCGGAAGTATTTCTGGTTAACCTCCCTGCCTTCTCCCTTTCTGTTTGCTTCCTCCTCCTTCCTAATTTGACGTCTTGACGTACAAGATTGAGAATTCATTCATGCAAATGCCCAAGATGGCGTAGGTCACGAATCTAAAAATAAAATAAAGTTTTCCATGCACCGACACTCTGAGCTTACGCGCTCCGCCGGCCTCATATTGCCTGCCACGCCGGAATTACGCGAGGGTTCTACAGAGCGCGTCCTTCGAAAACGTTTGCAACTGTGCGCTTAAAGTTACGGCGCGGTCCTTCACTCCTCGCTATCTCCATAAAATAAGTGTTTTCCAAGTGGTGTATCCTCTGAGCGCCAAAAACCTAAATATACGTGCACACGTCCCTTATGCTGAAGCCGAGGTCCGGCCTTTCGTCGGTGAGAACGCAATACCCCCTCCTCCTCACCCGCCCTGGTTCGCTACACGCTAAACAAACAACGCGAAGCAGTCAGTGCTGTGAGGTCATTAGCCTACTGCCGGAAAAAAACAACAGCGGTGACAGCGAGCACCTCGCACTTGTCAAACATACTGACGGCCGTACTTTAGATACTCCAGTGCACTGGAACGTTTTTCTTTCTTTCTTTCTTTCTTTCTTTCTTTCTTTCTTTCTTTCTTTCTTTCTTTCTTTCTTTCTTTCTTTCTTTCTTTCTTTCTTTCTTTCTTTCTTTCTTTCTTTCTTTCTTTCTTTCTTTTCCTACCCTCTCCTACTCCAAACATGGCTCTTGTATCGAGTGTCGCAGTCCGCCTAATCTGCTGACGGCTCGTTTACACGAGCCAGAGGACACAGAGTTCCAAAGTTGAGAGAAACATTTTGGCCCTCGAGTAGCGATAAGGGATAGCACGCGAAGAGCCAAGCCGACGACATAAAGAAGCCACGTTCTTTTGCTGATTCGCGCGCTGTTTACTTGACTGGGCGCTGCGACGCTGCCTGCGCGAGCTGAATATCGTTACCTATAAGGACGACGAACCTTGCCTTCTAACAAAATAGGAATAGGTTACTGTAGTTACTAAGGAGTGCAGAAACAGTGTTTCTTGCGTGCGTGCGTGCGTGTGCGTGTGTGTGTGTGTGCGTGTGTGTGTGTGTGTGTGTGTGTGTGTGTGTGTGTGTGTGTGTGTGTGTGTGTGTGTGTGTGTGTGTGTGTGTGTGTGTGTGTGTGTGTGTGTGTGTGTGTGTGTGTGTGTGTGTGTGTGTGTGTGTGTGTGTGTGTGTGTGTGTGTGTGTGTGTGTGTGTGTGTGTGTGTGTGTGTGTGTGTGTGTGTGTGTGTGTGTGAGAGAGAGAGAGACGGAGCCAGCAGCGTCTCGTCGTGGGACGGACATTTCCAGAGTGTAAATGTTAACGTGTATTACATCGGAACTGTTTCACACGATACTGCTCCCTTCATGGCGTGCCCACCCCTAAATCGGTAATGAGGAGTGCTGTATGTTCGTAGGCTCGCCGGTAAGGTTATTGGTCTTTTCACTCTTTTTCTTAAGTGTTCTCCTACCTGACAGCGTAGTTCTAATCTCATTGAGCTTCTCGTAACAGATGTCAGCGTGCATCTATTCTTTCCTCGCGGTTAGGCCTACAGTTTTCTTTCTTTTTTTTTTTTTCGTTGTGGCAACCTAATTTTTTTCTTGAAAACACATTTACGCAATCATTATTTTCAATATTCGCAAGAACGGAAAGCAGGGATGCTATCCGCAAGAACGTTTGATTATCGGCCATGCGTCTTCGGAAAGCGGAACGGAGGTATATATACCACTAAGTTCGAAACATAGATAGGGATAAGACGGCTAATGCAAGCTGAGAGCGCCAGATATGTGTGGAAGCCGTTCGCGCAGATAAGCCGTACCTAAAAACCACGAAAGCCAAGTGCCTTCGGTCCTGCCGGGCCATGTTTTGCATAGAGGTCGGCGTTCAAGTAACATCTCATAGGACAGCGGACAATGGCCGAGACGTTCTGCTTTGCTGCATAGAAATTGTGTATGTTAAGGAAAATCAAGGACAGTGCCATGACAATTGTTAAGTCGTCATCATCATCATCATCAGCCTGTCTACGCCCACTGCAGGGCAAAGGCATCTCCCATGTTTCGCCAATCAACCCGGTCCTGTGTTTTCTGCTGCCACGTTACACCTGCAAACTTCTTAATCTCATCTACCCACCTAATTTTCTGTCTCCCCCTCACGCGTTTGCCATCTCTTGGAATCCAGTCAGTTACCCTTAATGACCAGCGGTTATCCTGCCGACGTGCTACGTGCCCGGCCCATATCCATTTCTTCTTCTTGATTTCAACTATTATATCGTTAACCCCCGTTTGTTCCCTGACCCACTCTGATCTCTTCCTGTCTCTTAAGGTTACACCTATCATTTTCCTTTCCATCGCTCGCTGCGTCGTCCTCAGTTTAAGTTGAACCCTCTTTGTAAGTCTCCAGGTTTCTGCTCCGTAGGTAAGTACCGGTAAGATGCAACTGTTATATACCTTCCTCTTGAGGGATAGTGGTAGACTACCATTCATGATTTGATAATGCTTGCCGAATGAGCCCCATCCCATCCTTATTCTTCTAGTTATTTCACTCTCATGGTTCGGCTCCGCGGTTACTACCTGTCCTAAGTAGACGTACTCCTTTACAACTTCCAGTCTCTCGCCACCTATCGCAAAGCGCTGTTCTCTGCCAAGATTGTTCCACATTACTTTAGTTTTATGCATATTAATTTTCAGACCTATTCTTCTACTTTCCGTATCCAGTTCAGTAATCATAAGCTGTAATTCGTCTCCCGCGTTACTCATCAATGCAATGTCATCAGCGAATCGCAGGTTACTGAGATACTCTCCATTAACTCTTATCCCTAACTTTTCCCAATCTAGGGCCATGAAAACCTCCTATAAACACGCGGTGAATAGCATTGGAGAGATCGTGTCTCCCTGCCGTACGCCCTTCTTTATTGGGATTCTGTCACTTTCTTTATGGAGGACTATAGAGGCTGTGGATCCGCTGTAGATTTCTTCCATTATGTTTATATATGGCTTCGTCGATGCCCTGATTCCACAGTGCCTGCATGACTGCTGATGTCTCCACCGAATCAAATGCCTTCTCGTAATCTATGAAGGCTATGTATAGGGGTTGGTTGTATTCCGCGCATTTCTCTATCACCTGATTGATAGTATGAATATGGTCTGTTGTTGAGAAGCCTGTACGACATCCTGCCTGGTCCTTTGGTTGATTGAACTCAAATGTCGTATTAATTCTGTTAGCAATTACTTTTGTAAATAGCTTGTAGACAACGGACAGTAAGCTGATGGGCCTGTAATTTTTCAGGTCCTTGACGTCCCCTTTCTTATGGATCAAGATGATGTTGGCATTCTTCCAAGAATCTGGTATCCTCCCTGTCGAGAGACACTTCGTATACAGGGTGGCCAGTTTTTCTAACATAATCTCTGCACCGTCTTTCAACAGGTCTGATGTTACCTGATCCTCACCAGCGGCTTTGCCTCTTTGCATTCCCTTTAGGGCTTTCTTTACTTCTCCTGTCAATACTGGTGGGATGTCAGATTCCTCTGGGCTATTATTGCTTCTTACATTATCATCCTGACAGTCTCGGCTGCTGTACAGATCTCTGTAGAACTCTTCCGCTACCTCAACTATTCTATCCATATTGGTTGTGACCTTGCCTTCCTTGTCCCTTAATGCATACATCTGATTTTTGCCTATGCACAGTTTTGTCTTCATAGCTTTGAGGCTTCTTCCGTTCTTTAGAGCATGCTCAATTCTCTCCATATTATACTTTCTTATGTCGGCTACTTTACGCCTATTGATTAACTTGGAAAGCTCTGCCAGCTCTATTTTGTCTGTTGCATTTGAGGCTTTCATGGTTTGACGTTTCTTAATCAGGTTTTCCGTCTCTTGGGATAGCTTACCAGTGTCCTGTCTAACGATTGTACCCCCCGACTTCCACTGCACACTCCTTAATGATACTAGTCAGATTATCATTCATTGCGTCAACGCTAAGGTCGGTTTCCTCGGTTAAAGCCGCGTACCTATTCTGAAGTGAAACTCTGAATTCCTGTACTTTCCCTCTCGGAGCTAGTTCATTAATCGGCTTCTTGCGTATCAGTTCCTGCCGTTCCTTCCTCAAGTCTAGGTGAATTGTAGATCTTACCATTCTGTGGTCACTGCATCGGATCTTGTCAACTACTTCCACATCCTGTACAATGCCCGGGTGGGCATACATTATGAAGTCTATTTCATTTTTAGTTTCGCCATTAGGACTCCTCCACGTCCACTTACGAGTATCCCGTTTTCTGTAGAAGGTATTCAAGATTCGTAAATTATTGCGTTCTGCGAATTCTACTAGTAACTCCCCTCTGGCGTTTCTAGAGCCGATGCCATATTCCCCAACTGCATGATCTCCAGCCTGCTTCTTGCCTACCTTTGCATTAAAGCCGCCCATCAGTACAGTATACTGTGTCTTTACCTTACTCATTGCTGATTCTACGTCTTCGTAGAATCGTTCAACCAGTTGATCATCATGGCTTGATGTAGGCGCGTAGGCCTGTACCACCTTCATCTTGTACCTCTTATTAAACTTAATTACGATACATGCCACCCTCTCATTAATGCTATAGTATTCCTCTATATCACCAGCTATATTTTTTTGAATAAGGAACCCCACCCCTAGTTCTCTTCTGTCAGCTAAGCCACGATAGCATAGGACGTGTCCGTCCTTCAGAACTGTATAAGCCTTATGTGTCCTGCTAACCTCACTGAGCCCTATTACATCCCATTTAACATCCTCTAATTCCTCGAATAGTACAGCTAGACTCGCCTCGCTAGATAAAGTTCTGGCGTTAAACGTAGCCAAGTTCAGATTCCAATGGCGGCCTGTCCGGACCCAGAAATTCTTAGCACCCTCCGCTGCGTCGCAGGTCTGACCGCCGCCTTGGTCAGTTGATTCGCAGCCGCTGGGGCGAATTGTTAAGTACGTTCTAACAATCACAGACATCGTGTACGTCAATATCGACCATTCCAATGAGTCTTGAGTAGGTTTTACTGTAAGCAGTGCTGGCCACGTCCGAGAGAGAAAAAAATTCGTCATGAAAAAACAGTCCTTGTGGAGACCGCAGTTGCAGCAAAGGGTTCAACGCCTGTACCACACAGTGTGCCACGTAAATCGCGTATTCCACACTGCTAATGATAGCGTGTCTGCCACCGGCAGGCAAACATGAACACGCGTATGAGCAATGACTTGTTTACTAATGTAGTTTTCTCTAGAGAACACGCGGGTTTTTGCGCACGAAATCAGGTCGGTGAACTATGAGGGACACATTCGTGGTGGATTTGGTAGATTTCCAATTGTAGAATCCTGCCGTCACGTAGCTGCAGCGCGTAATCTCCTTCGCCCTGAAAAATTAATCGAAAATAAAAGAACAGAAACCACGAGTACCACGGACTCTATCTGCATCAGAGCAGAGCAGATGAGCCATGAATTGAAACCGAAACTATGCACTAAGCAAGAAAATATTATAGCCCATCAGCTACTGAGGCGCAATAACATTTACGATTCAACGCTCTATGCACTGATGGATCGGAGTTCGCGTTGGCGATAAGCTATGTACGCCATGTATTCGCAGATAACTGCCGGGTAAATTATCATCTTACTGTTTTACAGAGCGAGCTCCATCCCCCCAGTAAGCTTCAATAGGCTAAAGATAAGAGGGGACGTTTCCAGGAAATTCATTCCGAAACGTTCCTACCAAATGTTCCTTAATGCGATTCTAATACGATTCCCTGTACTCTACAGCTTACGTTGCCACGGCGTCACATGATCGTCGTGCAGAAGCCCAGCGAATCACGCAATGCGCTACTTGCCACACGCGCGCTGCCGCATTTACATATCGTGTCAACGTTGTCGGCAGGCCTCCCAATAACATGGCGCACGACCTTTCTTTATCGCCAGCTTATCCCTGTGCCTGTACAAGTTTTGTTAGCCTTGTAACAAAGAGTGTGCACATGGTGAGTGCTCCCCCCCTTCTGCCTCTAGAAAGGCAGTTGCGCAGTCCTCTATACAGAACGAACCACCGCAACACTAGCAGGGCTCCACAATGACAATGACAACAAAGAAGAGAGAGAGAAGAGATGGATAGGAAGGGAGGGAGAGAGAGAGGAGGGTGAGGGGAGACGCAGAATGAGGCGAACGGGAACACGTCCCTCTTTGGGACCCACTCGAAATTTGCGTGTCGTCAAGCTATCAGCTCGCGTTGGTCGACCGTCGTCGGCGCGATAAAAAGGACTCTCTGTAGTAGTTGAGCCACTGCGCAAAGAAAAAAAGAAACTCCCTTCCGTGGGAGTACAGAAAGATACGCTCCTCCGGCCCGTTATCAGTTCCGCTGCATAGGCGAGATGAGGAGCCGGAGCGTGACAGAGTCGGAGACAGCTCACAGGGTCACCACGCGGGCGCGTGACTAATCAGCAGTCATATATATATTTATGCACGCGCGCTCTTATGCAAACGATACGCGCGTCTGGGCAGTTTCTCGAGTTCCTCTCACCCCTTATCGCTGCTACGGAGACTGCAGATTTCAACGCCGCGGCTGCCTCGCTCTCTGGCTGGCACTTCGGTCACACGGACGGGATTTTTATTTCTTTCTATTTTTTTAATGTGGTTCCACCATACTCTCGTCGCCAACACGTCAGACCTTCTTAGGGTACCCTTTCTCAAGAGTCGACCGTAGATTATAAGCTACGGATGCTACAGATGTATCCGCAGATACCTCGTTTGCCGTTGGCAACACCCACATCGAGGGAAGCCCCTGGCGACCGCATCCATAGTATACACGCTGGCGAACTCGATAGGCTCTATCGAAAGAGTCTTGAAGAGCCCTGTACCACTTGTAGCACCAGACCTTACAGGACTCGTCAACGCGTTCATGCGTGCGCATTTGAGAGTTAGATGTTTCAATTACCAAAAGTAAGCTTGATAATAAGATTTCAAAAGTTCTACTTATGTAAGACTGTTTTCGGTAAGTGGCTGCAGGGAACCAAGCGTTGCTAGCCCGTGGTAACCGAATCTAAATTCATGGAAAATGTGGATCTGTGTTTTTAAATCGTCTATCCTGGCGGGAAGCCTTTGTCCCGTTCCCATTGGTATCCTGTAACACTTTACTCCTATTTGATTCCCTCGTTATATATTCCTCGGGTGATGTAGATATTTAATCTAAACAGTTGCAACGTGGCCAGCACGACGGCATTCTTACCGTCATCTTTCTGTGTAACATACACATTCTCCTTCACTGTTGGTTCCTACCAGTTCTTTATACACATCGTTCTTGCATATTCTATTCACGAACTGTCTTTGCGAATTGGCGATGTGGCGCTTGGTTGCGAAATTAAGTAGTAACAGAAAGGCGCGGTCTAGCCAAGGCGACGACTCTGCTTTATGAGAGGTTTAAATACCAGAGAGGGAAATTAGACACGAGAGGAGAAGGGTCTCACCAGATGACAAACATCCACTTCGATATTTCGTACTTGCAAATAAGTACAAGGAATGAACCCACACAAGACACACACACACACACACGCACACCTATTTACACCACTTTCCTTTTAGTTGTTTTCATATATAGGGGGGACAAAAAAGCACGCACACTTACACACGCGCGCGCGCCTAGTGAAGAATCTGCGCGGGAGTTAAAATAGTTCAACTAGATGAGTATGCATTATGGCGAATATACCCGTAGTATACTCTTCAGATAGGATGACAGCCATGCATGATTGTCCCTCGACGTTGGTTGGGGCGCGCCTGTTCCTGGCGACCCAACGCCGAAAATACGTCGGAAATACGCTTCATGTGGTTGCGCCCCCCCTTCGCGCTTCCTCGCGAGGGAAATACGGCACGCGGAAGGTTGACCTGGGCTGCTGATATACACGCTGCCGCTCCCTCGTGGCAAGAAGTGGCAGCTTCGAGCGCTGTAGCGTGGTTCTTTTCAGAAAAAACATGTTAGCCCTTGCATCGGCCAGTGTGTCTCGCGCTGTTTTTTGTTGACCGCTACGCGATAACGGCGCCGCATCGTAAAAAAGTTTGAAGAAGCGTGCCACGACCGGCGGCCCCTGTGATCCCGGCAACAGCTTCGACTACCGTCGCTGCTGTTCACTGTACTGCGGCGTCGCCAGAAACACGCGCTTTCATCGCAACGCTTTAAGACATTGAAAACGCTCCAGTGTGTACTCCGGCAACGATGTCGAGTTACTTACACGTGGGTGTTGGCGAGTTCAAAGGAATGCCGCAAGGGCCAAAGCAGGCGAAGCCATGAAGGGAAGTACGGTGTATTAGAGGGGCAAGTGGCGGTGAAAAATAGTCGCTTCGCCATCGGCAACATACCCTTTAACGCTAGTGACTGTTCCGGAAGCACGGCGTCGGGCTTAACGCGCAAAGATTCCGCAACTATAGGCATGTCGACTTTTTTGCGCCTCAAAGAGAACACGCTTATCATCTAACAACGAAAGAAACGTAACCCGTTTACGTGAATTTATATTAGGCGCATCTAACAGGAGAGCGTCGGCCTAGGGTGAACAATGAAGGTACGTGAAAGATGTTTAACTACATCGTTTAGCTGATGCAACAACCTCCGAAGGGATCCTGAAATTTGTAGAAGTTTACATATTGAAGGTTACGAATCCCGAAGGCCAGGATTTTACAGACGATGTGCGTGCGTTTGTATGTGTTTTTTTTTTTTGGGGGGGGGGGGGGGGGGAGTCGGGGGAGATAAAACAGCTAATTATGTTTATTACTCAACGGAAGGAACTAGCTAAGCGGTGAGCTTTTCAAAATTTCAGAGCAGCCGCCTCCTCGTTTACCTGGAAAGACATGGACAGAATGTTTCGGTTCTGACGTTATCCAATTTTACCAAAAGTCGAGGCGCAGAATTCCACCACCTAGCTCCAAATTAGACAGATCTCAAGAGGTTGACTGGAGGCGACTTCAAACCTGAACGTTTCCCCAACACGGTGCACCTAAATCACATCTACCCCGAGCTATACCCAGATGACTCGTGTAAACTATGTAGCAAGAAACACTCCACCCTAGAACACATTTTATGGGAATGCGTAAAAATACGGGATGAAAATGCAGTCTCCACAGAACAGCTTGGGGCGCGGTGGAAATCAGCTGAGATCGGCAAGATCAAATATGGGTCATCCAGCGAGCACGGGAGGCGGCTGGGGGACAGGGTCTCTCCACCGCCCCTGCGGCCTAGGCCCAGGCCTCAATCCGCTGGTTTGAATAAAGTTGTTTACTAGCCCACTACTACACAATAGTCCGGGCAAGCGTTGGGCCTCCACTTAGCCTGCAACCAAAGAACGCCGTATAGCGTAAAGGTGTATGTATAGCATAACAGGAGGCCACGGCACGTCGTTGTTATACTCGGCGAAAGCGACTGCCAACATCTGTATGCAATCGCAATCACAAGTATACATGCAATCGTACGCCCGTGTCGTATCAGCGCGTGCAAGCGCAAACAAGAAACGGCCGAACACGGTAACAAGCTGTGAGCACAGGCCGTGGTTTGGCTATCGTGTCTCGTCGCGTAAGCAGTACACGGTCGTTGATTCGGGAGCACCGGCTGTGATCGAAGACTCTGATTGCGTATGCTCCCCTGTAACGACACCTGTTCTCCTCTGTATAGTACCAAGAAGCACGGAATCAGCAACCTATATTTGCTTGCAACCATTCGCTCGTTCAGGAATGATATAACTAACCAGATGTGCGATGTTTCTTCGAAATTTTATTTATTTATTTATTTATTTATTTATTTATTTATTTATTTATTTATTTATTTATTTATTTGACAATATTGCTGACTCCAGTGGAGTCATTGCAGAGTGGGTTACAATAATAAATTGTACATGAAACGACCCTGTTTAGCAAAAACAGTTGCACAAATTGTATGGAACGAAATCAACAACATCAATTCAACCGGCTTGAGGAAAATTATAAGAAAAAGACACGAAGTACAAATGCAGTGAACTTTAGACAACTGTCAAGCAATGACCGGATCATTTCAACACTGTCAGTTTCAACAGTGTGTGCATCTGAGGCACTCACTCTTGAAATTGACATTATAGACAAATGTGCATAACTTTACTCAGTTCGCTGTTATTCCATGTTTACAAAAGCTGCGAGACAACTCTTGTATCTATAGTCGGGGTTATGATTAAACTCTGATTGACTTGCTAACTCGTAGGTAGATTGACTTACTTATGCAATTAATGCATAACCTCCTTAATGAGTCAGCAGCTAGGCGTCCAGTTGGCGGGTTCAATTAATGCTCGATCTAGCCAAATTCTTGTTATGGCAAAACGAAAAGACGCCGCTTATTCAGCAATAGGTGAGCGTCAAAAAAATCCTGGACATCTCAAAGCCGTTGTTTCTCTGGCACTTAATCACGAAAGATGGGCGAGTTGGTTGAAGTTCATTTTGTTGAAACAGCGCGTTACAAAGACGAGAGACTGGAAGAGGGGTGCACAGGACATGCGCTTGTCCTATGCATGATCCTTGTCTTGTGTTTGTGTCAGCGCGTGTCCTGTGCACCCCTCTTGTCTCTCGTCCTTGTACCGCGCTGTTTCAACGAAATGAATCTTGAACTTAAATTTTACCCCCTCATTCATTCATTCATTCATTCATTCATTCATTCATTCATTCATTCATTCATTCATTCCCGGCGTAAGAATGTTGGGAGGACACGTCTGAGTCCTTTGCAAAAATGAGCCAGTGAATGAAAAGTACAAGGAGTTTACTGGGAGGTAATGATGATATTGTAGCACCGGGATCATGAATGTGAACGTGCATTCACGTGTAAGTTTTGTACTATTATTTTATCGTTATTGACAATTTCACGATGCGAACTATTACGTAAGTGAAAAGAAGTAGCCGGAACCACACCTAGGCATTAACCTCTCCTTAAACAGATTGTCCGCCGCGGTGGTGTAGCGGTTAAGGTGCTCGACTGCTGACCCGAAGGTCGCGGGTTCGATCCCGGCCGCGGCGGTTGCATTTCGATGGAGGCGAGATGGTAGAGGCCCGTGTACTGTGCGATGTCAGTGCACGTTAAAGAACACCAGATGGTCGAAATTTCCGAAGCCCTCCACTACGGCGTCCCTCATAATCATATCGTGGTTTTGGGACGTTAGACCCCAGATATTATTATTATCTCCTTAAAATCATTTGATTTAAAAAAAAAACAGTGACAAAGTGAACGTTTAGCGTTGTGAACACCTGGGCGTAAGCTGCGCGTACGTACGGCACGAGACACATCTGCGTCGCGCGAGCAGGGTTAGCGCGAAAACTCGGCAGCCGGTCGACACCGGAGCACTTCCTGGGACTGATCAAGCATGCGGCATGCAGCCACTAAGTCGCGCGTTCGTCGGCGCTGCCGCTAATCAAGTTGCCTTGTCTGAAAGTGCCGCCCGCCGCTGGCTGCATCTACGTTGCGCACGTGTACGTACTACGCCAGCGTCGCCGCACGACAGACGCCGCCGCCGCCGCCGCCGTGTTATATAGCAACTGACCGCTGTCCACGGCGGCGCCGGCAGGTTTCAATTCTCGAGAGATGTATCGTCGACGTATACATTTCGCCTTCCGCGCTGCTTGCATGTGAAAACACGGAGCGCACTCACTCGCTGCTCGAAGCCAGGAGTGGGCCGCTTAATGCATGCATGCGCGTACATACGGCGCGTGCGTGTTGCATACGGTTACGTCATCTTGTTTCCTTCTTGCGTTCTTTCTTGCTTTCTTTTTTTCTTTTTTTTTCTTGATTGGGGAAGGGAGGTTGTGGGCGGAAGGGAGTGCGCGCTAACAAGCCTGCGCGTTCGCCCAAACGCGCGTCCGCCATCGTGTCCTGTTCCTCAAAGTAGCTGCTCGGCAAGTTGTTTCCTGTCGGCGTATGTCTCTTCTATGTGTGACGCAACTTTGAGAGCGAGAAGGAAAACTGAGAGGTTGTGCGACGGAAAATAAGCTCTCGCGGGAGCTTCGAGGGACCCCTCTTCTGCTCCCTCTTTCTCTCTATCTCGTGTACGACGTACGTTTTTTTTTTTTTTTCTGACAGTATGTTTCGGAACATTTACGATGGTACTCTATTCAAACCACTGGGGGCAGCCTCATTTTATAGTGCAGCAAGCACATGTAGCGTATCATGAATCTTAACCTCACCGTATTTCCCTACTCTAAATATTTATCGGCACGATCACCGAGCGACACTCTTTCTCTTCCAAGCACTTCCGGTCAAGCATGCACATCTTACTTCCGGTTTTTCGAATATTCATATAAAATCTTGTAAAAAATAGGAATTGATGGTTCTGGTTCAAGTTAAAATTATGCTGGATCGTGTGTATCCTATATCTATTTAAGATAAAGGCCCATTAAAAGCCAAGATAACTAATGAAAAGTACTGGATTGTGTTCATTGAGAGATTGTGAGCAGATGGGGTCGTTACGGCACCTGGCGGAGCAGATCTCAACCACGCGCTGCTTTCCACGTGGCCTCAGAGATCTACTTCAGCAGTGCGTGAAACACAGAGTTAACGCAAGGAATACACCAGGCCACATGAACCCCGACTTGCGAGTGCTGTTACCAGGCGAGGGTCGACTCCAGAATTTTTTTCTAACGTTCTTTTTTTTTTTTGCCGTATTATACCTCTCGTATCGTATTACCCTGTTCTAATTATTTAAAACTTTTTTTCGCGAACCCGCTCCACTATTTTCTGTCTTTCTTTTTTCGCCTTTTTTCTTCCTTTTAGTGTACGATAGCAAACCACAAGTTTGCCTTCCGGTTAATCTTCACTCTTTTACAGGGCTGGGCAGTATCGAAGATACACGTTTCTTAGATACTATCTTAGATACTGTTTGGGTATCTTGTATCGCGATACGCCACGCAAAACGAGTATCTGTATCTGTATTTTCGATACATTCAATAATGTATCGTGTATCTTAAGATACAAGATACTGCTGTAAAAACGTCACCCTGCGAAACAACAAACGTCGGCTGAACTCCGCTTCTAAAACTCATACTGCTGCCACTAAGCCACATCATAAAGCTAACGATAGTGATATTCCTTTCTCTTTACGCCAGAGTGCTCCAGTGCACATAGAAAGTAAGGTCTATACTCGTCTCTATTGGTGAAACAGAGTCACGTGATGGTGCTCGAGTCATCTAGACAAAAACAAGCGCGCGAACATCTACGTGCAGCCGACCTTTTGTTTCTCGATGTTTACTTTCTTTTCAGCTGTGTCGGTGCCATGAACCTTGTTTGTAGCCACGATACTGTGCTGCGTACTACAATGCGTGCGGCCTCTTTCGCTCAAATTTGGATGCGGCGACAGTGTCGTTATCGAAGTTTGTCTTGTGTGGTGCTTCGTTGCAAAATCTCAAAAATGCAAGAACGGGGTTGCTTTACGTCTCGCTGCTTTTACACTGAGATTTCACCGATCTCGTCGATGTAAGCTTGACTTGCATACTATGAGACTGACTTATATGCAAATTAGATTCTAACAAACGTCGCTCCACCGCTGTCCGTGTTATATGCAATAGAACGAGTATTTACTTAACATATGGTTTTTCGGCGTACTCTATCTTTGTTCTTCGTGCTAAATACTGACTTATATGCAATTTAGATTCTAACAATCGTAGCTCCACCGGTGTCGATGTTATATGCAATAGAACAAGTATTTACTTAACACATGGTATTTCGGCGTACTGTATCGTTGTTCTTCGTGCTAAATTGTGCAAGAAGATTTTTTTTATTGATAGCTTGATTGTCAGCGCTAGTGTTCTTTGCTGTCCTCCGTTTGCACCGTACACATTACCTTGGCCTCCGTGTAGCTCTTTTTCCCGTTTGTAAATTGTAGTAAGTCTTTTGTAACCTCCTCGTCTATTCCTTCTCTTATTTATTCTTATTTTTAGTTGTCTGCGTCATTGCTACTATTTACATATCTACATTCCATGTGATTTTACTGTTCAGGGGATGTTAGGGCAAAGGGAAATAATCTGAGCGTGCCTAGTGCCTACAGGAACACAAATTCTGCTTACGATTTAATAAAACAGCGAAATTGAGTTTGCATTGTAATAGTGAAAATTATAACAACAAATCTTAAAGACGTTAGGAAGGGGATTTGAGAAACATAATACCAAGTACTACGGTTTTCTCATCAGCGTCCCCGCGAGCCCTTTAGTGCTATTTTCCGAGGGCACTGAGTTTTCAGTTGTCTGACCTTAACACCTAAGTTGACGATAGAACATGCTCTATTTTCATAGCTTTTAGGGGTGCCGCCTGTATTGTGTTTATAAAGGGTGTCACGTAACTGGAACCGAATATTTACAAAAAAGTGATTAACCTCATCTGAATAAACAAGCGATGGAGTTTACCGCCATGTGGCTCTCATTATGGTATTTTTATGTTGTGCTTAATTTCCTAACTAGGATAAATCATGTAACATTTCTGTTATTTATTTTGGGGTCAAATGTGTTTCTTTACGATTTAGAGGGCATTATAAAACGACAGATGTGATTTTTGTGGAAAGGTGTATACTACGTAGTGATTTTTCCGGCGTTTAAAGAAAGGCGGAGAAATATGACCACGTTACTGCGCTCGTACGCTGTTGTGCTACAGCGTTCTCAGACGTGCTTCGAGCGAAACAAACGACAAGCGGACCGCGGCGAAATGAGCGGCCACAGCTTAGGCATCGGCTCCACAGCGCGTCAGCATTTCTGACCGCCACACGCGGCAAAAAAAACACCATCGTCCCACAGAAGCAACATGCTGACGGTCAGCGCGCCGGTTATTTCGCTCGATGTGCGTTTAAGAGTGCTGTAGTGCAAGAGCGCATGAGCGCAGTCACGTGGTTTTATTTGATATTTCACGTGATTTCTTTAAGTCAGAAAATATTCACCATGTAGCATGTACGCCGCCAAAAAACAAATGCTTCGGTCGATATTAAATGCGTTCTACGATGTGACGAGGCGCACTGTGCCCTAAAGTGAATATTAAAAATGTTGCATAATTGACCATAGTTAATCAACCAACTAAACGCAATATAAAAATATCATCACGAGCGCCACATGACGGTAAACCATATGTCACTGGTTTCATTCAGTCACGGTTAAACGCTTGTTTTTATTTCAAATATTTTGTCCTACTTACGGGAAACACCCTGTATACTGTCATTTTTTATTGCGGAACTTCCTTGCTATTTGACTTAGGTATATTCGCTTAGCTTTTTTAGTTCACTGTAAACTGCTTTTCTGTGTTATAGAAAAGCAGCTAAGCAGGCTACAAGTTGCAATAGTGTGAATAGCAGTGACATCCTTCGACACTTTATGCCACGTACAATACATCTGGGAAGCTTCTCGGCGGCAGAAATTCTCTCGAAGAAGAAATGATAAAAGATTGCACGTCAGTGAATATGTTGCTAACCAACACGTTGCGCAAGTTGATAGGTATAATATGAAAATCTCAACAGTTTTACGTCATCAGTGAACTGTGAGCGCTCAGGTCGGTATAGTTGTCGTCTTCACATTATGCTTCACAAAAATATCGCTACCAGCGTTGTTGCTCCTCCACGCCTGTAGGCTGATGCGGTAATACGAAAACTGTAATACGCTTACGGACAAGGTAAGACTCTGCACCGGTATTTGTGCAATGTTGCGGAGGCTTCTTATTGAAGTTCTTGCAATTGGACGGCAACCCGCTAGCTGGTCGCCAAGTAGAGCAGCGACACTCATCAAATACAAAAGTGTCAAGTAAACAAATGCCAATAACTTGTTTCGGGAGGGAACTAATATACATTAAGCAAAAAAAAAAAAACATAACTTTCGGGATGGAAACAGATATTTCATTAAAATAAACAAAGTTGGTCGCAGTTAAGACATTTTCAAGCAAACGCTTCCGTACATATGCATTTGCAGTCATTATATAGATCTATAATAGCAAGTTTACTAATGTATCGAAGTATCTTAAGATACAATTTGGAAGTATCGTATCGGATACATTTATTCCCGAAGTATCTTATATCTGTATCTCCAATACTTCTTGCCCGAGTATCTTGTATCGTATCGCGATACAATTTCAAAGTATCTTTGCCCAGCCCTGCTCTTTTACCTCATTTGTCTTTACATTTTAACGCATTTCCGTATACGGAGAGTGCAGTTGAATATGGAGTGTATTTCCGGTCTGGAATATTTAGTATATGTACAAGGCATTGGACTAACGCATACGGCTACGTGCGTTTTCCTACGCTATTATGTAAAAAGAAAGCTTTGATCAGTTTTACTGGACCGATAACTGGGATGGTCTTTTTGAAACAAGATTAACAGGAGAGATTGGTGCGTTTAGGATGACCCCGGTTACCATTTCTTGATTAGAAAATGAAACCATAAAATACAAAAAAAGAAAGAACACGAGGTAAAATGTCACAAAATATGCCACCTAGTAGACCACCAGATGGGTAAACAAAATGTAATCCAACAGAATATGAGTCGCAAAGATTCCAGCGTGAGTTAAGCCCCAATAAATTTGGATAGTTTGTGTCAACTACTGCTGAACCATAAATAACGCTGAAGAGAGGCGCGACGGGAGAAAAAAAAATTACTACCGAAAAATTGCCGTACGTCGTATTGTTCTGATCTCTTGTCTTGTGTGCGTGTCGGCACGCCGACTTCTTGCGTCGTCACTCTGTACCAACTAGGTGATGTAAGCCCGTAGCGCTGACAGAAATCTAAAACCCCGCCTCCGCGCTCTATGGAAACTGGCAAACCACGCGACCTTCAGCGTGTTCCGTGCGGACCAAGGATATGCATATCCGGCGCTGAGCGCGAGCTTATCAGCCTCGCAAGCCTAGTGCGGAGCAACCAAAAGGAAGAAGAAAAAAAAAGAGACAGAATTGGGACACAGTCTGCAGCCTAATCGCGACTGTGTCAGCCTACTAGGCCAAGTTCGCAGGGTCGGCCCATGCAAGCCTTCTATATCAAACTGCTTCAGCGCCGCCTTCTGGACAGATATATTTTTTTTCTTTATCGCCGCGGTGCACAGGGACGGGACACGTATATCGCGCCAGTTCGCCCAGACGAGATTTGCATTGCGCGTGCATGCGACGTTTTCTTCCCGGAAACGCGCACTGCGCAGACAAGCCCTTCCTTTCTTCAATCTCTCTCTCTCCTATGCGGGTCCAAGGTCGCGAAGACGACGAAAGGCATTGCAAGCGCCTTGGAAACAGCGAATCACTTGATATACCCACACATCGACGTCGTCCCCTTGCCCACCCCCCCGTACTCCCCCCCCTTATCCCCTCTGCCTCCCCCCTCCCCCCCACCAGCTCATCCTCTAGCCTTCTATCAACCGCCACTTTCCCACCGACCAGAGCCACGAAGTATCTTCTTACTTTTCTTTAGCCAACCGCTATACATTTCTTTTTTATCTTCTTCCTGCCTTTATCGTCGGCGCGTCCGTTCTCGCTGCCCTCCCCTTCATATCCTCGTAAGGCCTCTTATCTATGCAAACGAGTGCAGCAAGAGTTTCCACTCTCGTTATCGTTTTCCCCGTCGAGAAGCGTCGTTCCTTTTGCTGCGCTGCTTGCGTGCGCGCGATCACCTCATGCACGCCTGGCTGGCAACGTAATATACTCGCCCGATACTGACGCCGCTGTCGACAGCTGTCGGGGCGCACAGCGAGCTGCGACATGTCGCGACACCGCGAGCCCGTCGTTTATTTCAATAGCCTTGGCCCTGGTCCGCTCTTATCTCTCGCGCCTCCTGGCCTCTCATATTTAAGCGACACGCGATCTGTAGTTTACAGAGCTGTACAGTTGCTTTAATTTATGCAATGCCAGCGTCCGCCATTGCGCTTGTTGTCGACGTTCCGTGAACGTCCTTAGGTGTACTCGTATCACGAGACGGTCAAGCTCTCCTATTGCAGCTGTGATATGATCGCGCTTAAATGCCTAATCCTTTAACAACGTATTTAGTGTCTCTTGGAACGGTATCTCGAGCTTACGTAGTTAACCAAATCGGTTTGTCCCAGTTCAGTGAACGCGACGCATACATCGGTGTCGTCCCCAACCTGTCACGCGGTAAGATTCAAAATAAAGGCACAAATAAAGTAAGCTTGCTGGGTTCGTTTACAAGGTTTAACGTCCCAAATCCGACTCAGGATATCAGAGGTGCTTTAGTGGAGAGCTTCGAAGTATTTCGACCACTTGTGGTTCTTTAGCGTTCACTGACAACGCACGGTAAACGGGCCCCGACTCCACCGATATGCGATCTCCGCGGCTAGGATCGAACCCGCGTCTTTCGAGTCAGCAGCTTGGCACCGTAACCGCTGCGTCACCGCGGCGACGACAAAACAAGTGGCAGCTTAGAAGTTCTTGGGTTTTACGTGCGAAAACTACCGTATCATTACAAAGTACGCTGTAATGGGGACATGCCCGTAGCCAGGATTTTTTTTTTCGGGAGGGGGGGGGGGGGGGTAATTGCTGAAGGCCTTAAGGCCTTGACTATTTCAGAAAAACACCTATTTTCATTGTTTACTTTCGGTAAAACACCCCTCTCCCTTCAAATTTTTTTGGGGGGGTGGGGAAGGGGGCTTGAGCACCCCCCCCCCCCTCCCCTGGCTACGGGCCTAAAATGGGGTACTCCACATAACTTTGCCCACTTATGGTTGTTTAACGTGCAGCTAAATATGTGCTCAGGGGTGTTTTTGCTTTTCGCACTCATCGAAATGCAGCCGCCGGAGACGGGGAATCGAACCCGAATCCTTGAGCATTACAACGCAGCTCCTAATCAGCCAGCGATCACCCGTAATAAATAATAATTTTTGAGGTTTTACGTGCCAAAACCAGGATATGATCATGATGCTCGCCGTTGTGGCGGGCTCCGGACATTTAGACCACCTGGAGTTCTTTAACGTGCACTGACATGGCACAGAACACGGGCCTCTAGCATTTCGCCTCCATCGAAAGTGCGGCCGCCGCAGCCGGGATCGAACCCGTGACTTTCGGATCAGCAGCCCGAGCGCCGTAACCACTACTTCACCGCGGCGAACCAATGGGATCACCTGCACCGGTGGTGCCGTGTTACCAAAGCTATCGCAGTGAAGAGAACTCCTTTGTCACGCTTGAATAACATATAGTTCTCGTTAATTCATCTCTAAGTGTGTAGCAAACAATAAATAATAAGGTATGAAGTTATAGAGAAACTAACTCCTCGCGTTGATGAAACTTATCACAACAGATCTGCTGCTTACCCACAGCACACTCGTGCTGTGCAGAAAAGAGCCCCTTGTTCATGCAGTTACACATAGCGGTTTTTCTCGAACAAAGTCAACAGGGCTACTAAGTTCTAAAAGAAAACTTTTGTCTGGTTAGTTGATGTTTAATGTCTCCTGTTATTTGAAGGCGTCGCTACAGGTATGTGGAAGTTGTTTCAAAATTCTCGAATGTCAGAGGGCAAGGAAAAAGAAATGTTTAATCATCACTTTATTGAAGAGAGCAGCATCCATGTAATTGACTGTAGCCTCCACAACAGCCGTTCTGTGACTGCACCGAACTGCGAACCTATGTAAGAGAGCGACTGTGCGTGCAATGTGAATCTGCTGCAGAACCCCATACCGCGCATGCGAGCACAATCTTTCCTGTGCGCCTTCCGTGAGAACGCGCGCGCAGTGCGGGCAGTCACACGCCCCCGCGCCGAGACCTCGCACGCAACGGAAACCGCGTCGACATCAGATTCTTCGCTGCTTGAAACAAAGGCGTCTCCGCCTGACACGATCGCTGCCTACACTTGCTCGCTCTGTGTAGAACCCTGTATAGGGGACAGCTCGCTGCGCAGTCGTGTGGCGTTGCTCGCATACAGTATGGTACAGTATGGCTATACAGACATCTTTTTCAACTCTTAAAAGCCACCTGTGCATCTTCTCACAGCAATAGCCGTAGAAAATTACGGACAGGCATTCGCATACGGGGTGTGCCAGCTGTCTAGTACCAATATTAAAAAAAAAAAAAGTTAAAAAGAACGCGGCCTTCATAATTGGCTGCGCGGCACATATACGAACTGATGTATCTTTCTTTCTAGTCCGTGTTCTTGCTGCGGAGTCATTCATGAATCAGTACTGACACGCCCATATGTCACTGCTTTTATGCACTGCTTTGCCCGAGGAAAACCTAGGACACATTGTTCCTCCTACACAGGAGAAGCCGCCAGCATTTCTTTATTTGTTGTTGTTGTTAGCGACGTTGCATTAGTTATTCGTGATAACTTTAAGTCGATAAGTATACTCAACTAATCATCAAAAAGTCAGCGAGGTGCCCGTAGGTATATGTGTGACGTCAAAATGCGCTATTTTCAGCAAAGTAATAATTGCGTGCTGTATTTTTTTTTTTTTCAAAGAGGTGGGAGTGGGCGCGGGGCGTTAAAAGAAACCCGCGAAATGCAAAAATGTGGTCGCTTCTTGTTCGCTGTAAAAACTTTAGTTTGGCTTAACAGCTTCTACCATTTGTTTACTATTGTAGAAGCACAACGCCTCTATGGCGTAACTTCGTTTGATATTAGTGGAATTTATGCACGCAAACGCTAAGACGTCTCTCCCTTAATAGTTTAAGCATATTGCTCCACGTCATGAGGCCACTATATTTATAAGAGCTCGCAAGACATGATAATTTTACTTGATACATAAGTAGACTGGCGTGTGTAGGAGATACGAATGGCAGGATAAATAAAAGATGCAGTAACAGTAATGAATATACGAAACTTCGTAGCAGCAAGCTGAGCGTGTAGGTATGAAGGTTAAAATTTTCGATATCAAAATGCACAAAACGGGCGAAGTACCGATCGACTCGAACACGAGCGCTTTCTTCGCTGCACTGGCCTCGCATATGTTTTAATTTCTTTTAACAGCGTTTCTTCTTCCTCGCATATTCCCCTAAATTGTAGGCGCCTCGTGCGGCGTACGCAAACATACTGCGTGTGGTTCGTATGGGCGTCCTATAAGGAGAGAACACGTGCGGTAGTTTGACCGGGTGTCTGTCGATGGTGCGTCCTCGCCGTCGCAATCGCGTTACAATAATTTTGCTGTGGCGACAGCGTATACAGTATACGCCTATATACAGTTCATGTTCCATGCCTATCTCGGCTATACTTGCTTTTTTGCGGCGCTGCACGTTTGACTCATCCCGCGCGCTCGGACACTCGCTCGCTTGCAGCGGTTGTATAAGGCGACCATCGAATCAATGCCTTCGGTGCAACAGCGACCGATAGTGTTACATACAAATACACTACACCGTTTTGTCCCACGGGCTGCCCGAGGACTTTGTTCCCACTTCGGGCGCCGATATGCTACGCTTTGGCTGTTACTCTTCATAGGCGTGCGCACGCGGAAGGGGGGGGGGGGGGGAGTGGCAGCGGTGCACCCCCCCCCCCCTAGTCACCTAAGACGGGGAGGGGCGCGAAGTATGCCCCATACATTGGCTTAATAGGGAGGGGGGGCGCTGCGAGGAACCTTCGGCCCCCCCTGAAGGGGAACCCTGGCAATGCACGCCTATGGTTACTTTTGTTGCTTTTCTTTTCCCCTGTCTTTAGTCGGGGCCTCGTCATGTGGTGTCCCGGACTAGGGACGCCGACCATGTAGCGGGGTCATGCTTTGGCCCCCCAAACTCTCTCTCTCTTTTTTTTCTTTTTCACAATAAATGTTTTCATCTCTCTCTCTGGCTTCATCTGTTTGCCTCTGTATTCTGTTGCGTTTGTAAGTATCGAGTTGAACAGAAGAAGCTCGGATGAGCCAGTTCTGAACATTGGTGGTTATATAAATAGCCGGCCTCGCATGGTACGAAAGCCTATACTACTGCAAGCCACCATAGAACGGTACAAAGATGGCGTCGTGTGTTCCTTCAGACTTTGTGCCGGTTTCGTTTTCTGGATAGTGTTAAGCCATACGTGCGCGTCCCGGCGCTGTTCCCTTTGTACCGCTGCCGTTCACATATACCGTACTGGTCTACTCGTTAACACAGCTCGTCAGATGTCAGGCTTGCGAAAACTGTTTATCCTGCACTGCCACGCTGTCGGTGATAGCGTGAGAAACTATGGGAAAACGTGACGCAGCGATCAGGACCGTAATACTATATTCAAGCGACGCATGCGTTGTACGCAATAGTGAAGCCTTCTTGTTGGCTCTCCCTTTCCGCGACAGGCAGTGCGTGCCCCTAGGCAGATATCTGTATAGTGAAATTAACGCGAAAAATATTTTTGATATGACATTTTCCCGTGATGATGTATATACATTCGTGCTCCTCACAGCTGGGTGAGGAGGCCGCCAGCTCACGCTTAAGCCACTTTCGACGAATCAGACGAAAGCTCCAGATTCGAAAGAAACCTTCAAGCTTGACGACGGCGGTTAAGCTACGTGTGTCGCGCGGGTTGCGTTAGGACTGTCGCGATCTATAAACAGTTACCGACCGAAACGCGTGCACATGTAACCCTAGATCTTTAACCCGAAAGACGCGGTCGTTCTCTTTTCCGAGGTACTGCACGCATGCTCTTGAAACGGTGGCTGGAGCACGAAGAACGGCGTGCATACTTTCTATCTCCGGGAAACGGTTGTTTCCCGATGCCGCGGCTGTGTTTGATGCCCGCTCGTACACCCGTATTTTGGATTTTTCTTGTTATAGTTTAGCTCGCGAAAAACATCGACTGCTCGGAAGCGAGGGCGGCGATCGGAATTCGCGTCACGCCTCGGCTCCGTTCGTGTTTGCACAGAGGTCCCCCGTAACGGGAAAACAGACAAATACACAATGCCACTATCGAAGATCGCTGCCCCACCCACCCACCTCACCTGTCTCCGGCCCTTAAAGAAAATAAAAAAATCAATGTCAAATTCAGAATATTTGTATGGCCAGGCTGCTTGGCAGCCAAACCGGCAGCACATATCGCTAACTAGCTAACTAGCACGCACGCACCCAGCAAATTCAAGACTGCCCTGATGGTCGATTTTGATGCGAAGTTCGTTTTACCATGCACAGCTGCAAACGCTTTCTTTCTTTCTTTCTTTCTTTCTTTCTTCTGGGCTCCCGTTCATCGTCATGCATGATCCTCCCCTTCTTTCCCTTTCTCTTCCGATATTATTTCTTTTTCTCGTTACTCTTTCCGCCAGCTTTCAGAAAATAAGAAGGCCCTTGCGCGGCAACACTTCTCCGTCTGTAGCGTCTCGGGGCACGTTCCGTTTATTTTGCCTGCCGCCGCTGCTCGGCGTTCGACAGAATAACACTGCGCCTCGTGTTCGAAAGGGAACCACGCTGGTTTTGGCGCGGCTGCAGCATCAGCAGCGCGAACAACGCTCGAATCGCACTCACGCGCGCGCACGCGTGCAAGCACCCGGCCTCGCTGTTCTTGGTCTCAACGCGTGACTCGGTCGAGTTGGCCTCCGCGGAGAGCACTTTTCGGACCTCCGCCAACGCAACCAGCCGGCCTCGCCTTCAGCGTCAGCATCCGCGAAGCACAAGGGACTCGTGTTCCTTCTTTCGCCGCTTCAAAGTGACTCAAGCAGAGCGCCTCGCTTGGCGTTCTTTCGCGCGAAACCTTTACACGCGTCATGAAGGTTTGGGAGAGAAGGAGAGGAGGAACTGAGGTCTGCTTCTCAGAAACACACAGAGCTTTATTCTTCAGTTGCCCGGTGTGTCGTTTTGGAAACGATGGTTTCGAAAACCCTCGCTTGGAGGTCGGTTCCCAAAACACACGTGCAGAACTAACCCCAAGCGTGCGTGCGTGCGTGAGTTCGTATGTATGTATGTATGTATGTATGTATGTATGTATGTATGTATGTATGTATGTATGTATGTATGTATGTATGTATGTATACGTACGTACGTACGTACGTACGTACGTGCGTATGTATGTATGTATGTATGTATGTATGTATGTATGTATGTATGTATGTATGTATGTATGTATGTATGTATGTGAACCACTCTGTGGGTGCGAATGTGTGCGTTTCTTGTTTTATGTTCGCTGCGTTTTTTGCATGCATACTTTGGAGTTTGGACCAGACGTGTGGTTACGATGATGGTATGATGATGACGGTGCACGTATAAGAAGCAAACCAGCCTGCTTTGCGATTTCTGAATGGGACGAAGGCGTGACAGAACAATTATTTTGTCGCAGCAAACGCTGCGCCAATGATGGCGTCATAACCACCGGTTCGTACAGGTATGTCTGGTTCGCTGGCGAAAGCAAGAAAGGCTTGGGTAGGCTGCGCAACGACGATGCATAGACCACACTTCATTCTTGCATATTCTGTTCTCGTTTGTCATACCTCCTTGATATTTTGCAGTGAAAGTAGGCCTTGTGGCGCGCGCCATGGTGTATCTTGATGTGACATTCCTCGCTCTGGGTAACACGGTAACACCTCGCGCTTCTCCTCATTCAAAACAAGTCTACAGCAGTGTCGATAGCCAGTCATTACTCTCTAAGGACTCTTACAGCGGAGCTGTGAAGCTTTTCACTGTGCCGCGTGGCCTGACCTCAAAACGATCATCATCACGTATAGGCATGCCATCTCTTCGTCCGCTTCTTCGTCTCCGTCCTCTTCATCTTCCGTTTCTCTCCCAGAACACGTGCGCCGATTTGTCCGGCGTGGGATGCGATAGCTCTGATGTGCGAGAGGACGATTACAGAGAGAGAGGGAAAGAGAAATAACCAGAGAAAATGAAAGGGAGAAACAGAAAGACAGAGAGAGAAAGAGAAAGAAACAGACACAAAAAGCCGGACAGAAAAAGGAGCGAACGTAGCCATGTATAGTCTAGCATAGCAAGGGGGGGTGGAAAGGGAATTGACGATGAGGAGGATGGATAGGAGGAGGTGAGAGGGTAAATCATAGCATAGTCTTGTATGTAGTATAGTGTAACAAGGGGTGAGAAAGGGAGGTGAGGGTGAGAAGGAGGGTAATGAGGAGGCCAACGCCACCATCTCAGCTGCTTCGTCAGTCTTCGCAGCACTGTAGTGCGTAGCTGCCCCATCTTCTTTTTTATATTTTCTTTTTCCCCTGCTGGCGCCGGGTTTCATAACAAACAGCTGTCGTATAAGAACATGGTAACATGGCGAGGAGCAGAATGAACCAGTGGAAGAAGAAACACGAATTCCAACTGCCTTCGTATTTCACGCATGCTTTCTGAGGAATGTTTGTGCGAGCAGTAGAAGCCTTATAAAGGATGGTTTTCCACGCTTTACAGGACATAAAATTGCAGGCTTAACGAATACACGACTTTTATCTGTCAGTATCAGAAAAAAAGAGAGAAAAAAACAAACACTGATAGTATTCCGGAACAGTGGTCGACTTCTGCGAAGCATGGTGGACCGAAACTAACAAAACTGACTCCTTTTATGTGTTGCCAACGCGTTCTTTACCCGCATGTTGCAATCCCCGCATTACCCGCATGTTGCAATCCGCCATGACGTCCTATCTGCGCAGTCTAATAAATGTTTTTTTTTTTTTTTTTTTTTTTTTTTTTTTTTTTTTTTTTTTTTTTTTAGCTGCGTGCGGTGCGATACGCTGTTATGAAAGGCTGACTCAAATGTTCCGGCCCTCTATTCACTGGTTCCGCAATCTTCGAATTTCCGCGTAAGTATATGGTCCGCGTATTGCGCAGGCTGGTAGAAATGCGTCATAGCTGCCAACGACAAGTTGTCAAACAAGACGACGGGTCGGACTAGTTGACTGATGTTCATTATAAACAGACCTTTGAAGCGCACGAGCAAACACAACAAGGATAATAAAAACCAATGTAGATGCGGCTAGCGTTTCACTCATTAAAATTTTTTTCTCTTTTGTGTGTGCAGTAACCTGGAGACTTAGAGTAGAATTCTGGGCAAGCTTATAATCCATTTCTTAAATATGATTACGCAACAAAAAAGACGCGATTTAAAGAGACACGGTCTGCGCTGGGTGTCTCTCCTTCTCTTGCCGCCCATATCTTTGGTCAAAGGTAAAAAAATACGCCTACCAAATACAAAAAACAAAACTTTAAAATAGAACACGTTACGGCTCCCGCCTTGTTCACAATGAATGATTGAATCATTGTGAACGAGGCACCTGTACGGGAGCTGAGACGCCTTTTATTTTAACGTTCTTTATGTATTTGGTCGGCGTCTTTTATTTACCTTTGACCATGAACATTCCAGACCAGACGAGTTTTTGTCGAACTCTTAATTTCGTCCGTCTCTTTATTTGTTGCGAAATCATACTCGAGTAATCTAGGGAGCCTCCCTCATTTACAGGTATAAGGAAAAAAATTATAAACAGTGACAATGCCACTTTACGTTATTATACTAATACTTCAATAATTTATTCGACGACATTAACATAAACATTGAGATAAAGATAGAGAGGTAAATAGACGCTCCGAAAAGTAACGCCAGTCATAATTAGATGCACGCAAGGTGCCGTAGCGAAAACCAGTAGGTAGACATTATTATTACTATATATATTCTCCGCGCATCCGGCCTTGCTTATCAGCTCATTCCTGTTGCCCTCGCTAGCAACGCAGAAAAAAAAAAAACGTATTTCAGCCGAGGCCGACACGTTCGTAAAACCAACCGAGAGAGATATATACTCGTGGAGAGAAGCGTGCTTATACGCAGCTTGTGCCAGAATGTAAATCCGGCAGCGCAATTCCCCGATCGCGCACTCACACGCCCGCCGGGAAATAAACGCAGCGCGTCGTCTCTTCGCTCACAGTCCAACACCTCTCTAGTTACGGCTCCCAGTATAAATTTACTTTTTTTTTTTTCACCCGGAATCTGTCCATCCACGAAGCGAGCGGCGGTAGCGCGATACGATGGCTCGAGCAGTTGTAAAAATTGCGGAGGTCACGAAGGGAGGAATAAAAAAAAATAGAGAAGGAAATACCGGATAAACCGGGGCGCGCTAACCAAAGTGTTATATATACGGAAATGAAAAAGAAGAGAGGAAAAAGGGGGGGGGCCCTTGGCGGCGCGTCAGGTTCGGGAGAGGACGGCGCGTATCCTCGCGAGAGCAGTGTCTTGCGAGCACTGTAGCTTCCCTCCTCACCCTCTTACAACCCCATTCGGCCCTTCCCTCCTCCCCGCAGGCCTCTCTCGTCCGCGATCTATCCGGCCCCTACATCGTTTCTGCTCCGTAGCAGCAGCGCCCCTTGCCAACATTGGCCCCGCTTACAGTTCGCTCGATCCGAACAGCCAAGAAGGAAGAGTGTCACGGTAGGCGAAGAGAAGAGGAAGATCCGCTCTTCGCCTAACATTGCGCGCACAGAGTGAAAGAGAGAGAGAGGGAAGCTCTGCACTGGCAGTGAAGTGAAGAGGGGAAGGGAGAGCGGCCGCGGTCTCCGCCAATCGCGACTCGCGGGGGGCGGCGCCTGCGGAGTCAAAACGGCATAATGATAGCGCACGCGCGCGCGGCGCGCGCGAGTACGCGCACCGCTGGCGGGCGAGCGCATGTCCACGAACAAGGAAGACTGCTCTCGCTCTCGAAACCACGTGACGAGCCCCCCCACCCCTCCTCTTCTACGCGCCATTCTTCTTCCTCACGCTAGCGCACGTTCTCTCGATCCGAAAATAAAATTTTTAAAAACGCCTTCGCGTAAAAAAATAAAACGAAGAACGTCTCATTTTTTGTTTTATCCCTCCGGCTTTTGTTTCACACGCTTGCGCGCCAACAGTGCTGTACTTGCTTTTCCCGTTTTTTTTTTTCTTTTTTTCAGCTCCTCTCTTCCGGATAGTCTCTTTCTGGAAGTATGAAAGTATGTCTGTGTGTGCCGTTCGGGGCTTTCGGTTAGGTTTAGACACCGTCGCGAGTGTAACCCTCGTCTCCCTCGTTGCCGTCCTTTATTTTGCCCCTGCTTTAAAGTAGTTCCGGCTCCCTTTCTAGAAAGACCCTCCTCCTATCCTTCCAATCGCCGCTTCGTTCTCCCCACGGCCTGTCTTTTCCAATCGCGTCTGCGTAACGGCTAGACGAAGCAGTTTTTGTGCGGTCCTTTATATACTCTCGAAAAAAGTTTCGCTCGCGCAATACTGCGATTCGATTTCTTTTTTTATATATATCCTCATATCTGCGCGCTGTGAAACTACAGCGCCGGCGCGTAGCCAGACGGTCTGGCGGGCTTTGTGGAGAGGAGGGCGTGACGAGAGGGAGGGAGACGGCGGCGCCGGTGCAATGCAGCGCAATGCAGTGCCTGAAATTAATATGTAGACGGCGCGCCCGGGGAGCGCATATTAAAACCGAACCTTGCTATTCTCGGCGCGCACGTTGGCGGAACACTACCGCAGACGCCGCTGTCTGGAACATTAAGGGCCCTTGCCGGCTCAGCCCCCTCCCCTGCGTTTCGTTAAAGTGTACGTCACTATAAGGCGAGCGTTTTATTTTACTTTTTTTTTTTTCATCAGCAGAAATAAATGCGCGATGGATGGCGGGGCTTGTTGGTAAAGTTCATCTTCGGGAAAACTACGGCGCTGGAAAACATAACAACAACTTTGAAAGAATCTGCGTGCGAGCTTTAAAAAATGTAAGTGTTCATTCTCATCGAAGTTTTGAGGGAGGAGGAGTCGTCGCTGTGCTACCTGAAGTAAAAAAAAAAATTAAGAATACAGATTGTCAAACAAGACCCGACTGGCACGAAAAACTTGTAAGAGCAAAGGTACCGGGGTAGGGGGGGTGTATAGAGTTGGAAGTATAGTTTGGAAAGTTATACGTTCTGTAGTTAGTGTATTCCTGACTCCATCCACAAAAAAATGGGCAAAATCGGGCTCGTTAGACAACATCCTTCTATTTTTCGCGTTGCTACCCGAGACCTATGATTACCAAAGCAGCGCTTAAGACCAGACAGACAAAGGAAGAGAGGCATAATGATGGTTACCTAACCATATATGCAGTCACGCTCGGTTGGCTTAAACCGGAGTGACCTATACAGCTATACCTCATGGTATTGATCGCGCAAAAGTTCAGGTGAAACTTTACACCTTGCGGGCGCGCAGGTCCTGATTGCTGCAATGCGCGTTGTACTCGTTGTTGCTATGGGCTGCTGAAATACATTTCCGTACAGCCTGCATTGACGAAGAGCTGCAGAAAACGCCATAAATGATGATAAAAAGGGAACACGAGGAATAGATATCCAGCCCTGTATAGAAGAAGAAGCTGTCGCTAAGTTGCGTCATGTATAGACGACCCACTAAATGATAAGCCTGTGGAGGACGTGCTTGCGTTATCGAATATTTCGTAACGCAGCCAGTCCTATTTCAAGCCACGAGATTCAAGTGCAGCAATGCATCTCGGTGACCGGCTGAGCGCCTCATAGCGATAGAATGCGAGAATTAGGTTGGATTTATATAGGTCATTCTGAAGCCGAAAACGGTGTGATCTGCGCGAAGCAGAAAGTTTAGCTAGCTGTGTGGTACAGGGATTCATCTTGAAAAAAGCCAATGCGTGCAGACCAAGACACAAGAGAAGACCAGTCAATCAAACATACCTTCATGTTGCAGATTCTCTTCTCTTGTGTCTGCGCACTGCGCCTTCTTTCATAAGTTCTTGTATTTCATGTAATCAACATGGTTAGACACGTTGTTTCCTTTTTTTTGCGCTGAATCACGCGGAAATCAATTGGCGCAGAAAGAACGCAGTCGAATATGTTCGCGGAGTTAACGCAGTCATCGTGCATTTCCTGAGAAACGCTTTTGTTATAGCCTCTATCAATTTGTTTCATTACGCCATTCAGAGATGCTCAAAAGAGTTAGACAGTACTGCTCATAAGCATCCATTTTTATTGGAACTTGCGTTGCACGTTCTTATGTCACGTACGGAAATGTCGTGACGGGCGAGCTTTTCTTATCTTTTATTGCAGTTTAAATTTGCCCGGCTCCCTGCGTGGAACGCAGGCTTCCAAACATAGGCACATATTATAAGACTATAAGACTTCCGAGCTGCAGCGTTCTATCAGGCATGCTTTGATGATCTCGCTTGTTTCCTCTGGATATCTATTTCACATAACCTTAGCCTTCCACATATATAGGGTACAGCAAAAACCCCAACCATGCTTCTTTCGTTTAATGTCTCCATGCGTGCAATGTCCATAAACAATGCTCATAGACGTCATGAGCTCATAGCACTCTGAATAAAACCCCCTGCGTATTAAGAACGTGAAAGCGATGGCTGGCCTTTGTGGTATAGATACATAACCCATCTAAACGTATACAATGACCATGAAACATAAGATTTTCGACGTTTTAAACGAATTCGAGACCCCTTCCATCTTGATTGTTTACCATGTTACGCGATCGAAGCTCAGCATTTTCTTCGTTTTTTAATGACATGTATGCTGTTTTCGAGTAATATAGGGATGTTCTGTTATGTTTTCATGATTTTTTATTAACTTGATGTCACTTTGGCTTGTAGTAGAGTCAATGAAGATGAGCAGCTGGTTCCAGCCACCACGTTTTTGAAAAGAAAGTGTTGGTCTGCGAAATAAGGAATAGTCACTTTATGGCTGTGTTCAACACATGATGATATTGTTTCCTGAGGGACATTTTAAGCAGGGATGAAAAAGTATATATAGCTGCCCTGTTATTCACATTTCGTGTCGCACGCACGTTGTCATGAAACAAATTCTACGGTGTTTGGTGGCGCCAGCTGGTAAATGTGCACTGGCCGACTTCAGAAGCCACGATCTTATGATATAGGATATCCTCCATACTTGCACTGACGCTATAACTAGCACTCCAAAGGCTAGACTAGACATTTCTAAGCAGGAAAACTAACGGATTTACCAGCTGGAAATGTATTCACCGTTGCGAGTTGTTTTGTGAGGTAAAACGAGACATGTGGAGCACACAGAATTTGGTCTCAAATCATTATTTGGCTTGGGTTCTGCTTCTTTCGCATTTGCAACTGGCTTGTGCTTCATTGCCTTAATTATAGAGTGACCTCCCGCTTCATCAACTGCCTGTATTTTCTAATTTCCACAATTTTTTTTCTCTTGGTGCACTGCGTATGGTAAGTTAGCAAAACAGATGCATTCGCTTTAATAACACATGCATCAACTCAGCTTTGTTCACCTAAATTTAGATTAATAGCTTCCAAGTTGGTTGCCGAAAGTTGTGTTGTCAGCGGCACGTGAAGCTCATCATTCGAGGCTTCTTGACATCTCCTACCGAATTTTGGAACTACTTCGCCACATAAACACATACCGCGCAGTGTAGCATGATTGCGGGTAGATTTTCTTTTACACATATTTGTCCAATATTTTACATTTATTCTATATACAAAAATAGGATACATAAGACTTGTAGACTATTTCTTGTCACTACCTCTTTGAGTCCCGTGCCAGCAGCCATCCCATGTCAAGCGTTTAACGTATGCTGCTTTTTTGTGTAAGTGCGCCTAATTGCAGTGTTTGATAAATCCTGCTTTAACTGGTGAAAAATAGATTGAGCAACACGCGCGGACGAATAACCGAGAAACATCTTGACATAGCCACGTTAATGAGAATCGTCCACACAAATAATCTACTGCAGCAATCTTTAAAATGCAGTTCACAGCTGATTAAATTCAAGGTCGTGGATGCGCCCCTTGATTTTCATCAGATGTGGCTTTCCTTGCCATGTCTTCTCTGCGCAGAGTAGCCAGTGAGACGGCTATTACTTCCGGCCGACCTTCCTGCGTTTCCTCAATAAATTTTCATCTTTCTCTCTCTCTCTCTCGCTCTCTCTCAAGAGATGCTGAGCAATTTTTAATCCTGAAATGGACCAAGGACGTTGTCTACAAGCGATTGTCATGAGCTTGACGGAGGGCAGTTTTGACACCAGCAGTTCTTGCTGAACAAAACAAAAAGAAAGCACGCTGTTGATTCCTTGTTCTTGCGCATACCGCGTTCTAGCTCAAGCTAATGCACCGCTTTCTTCTTTCTATCGCGTGGATCATCTCACAGCTAATCTAGCTGAAGACCAGACAGCGCTCGCACACATAAACTGCCCCTCCTCGTTACGGGCCTCGGAACTGCTATGCATTTAAAGGGAGGCACGGCGCCCGCGTAGTTGAGTTAGTAGAAGGCCTCGAACATCCGGGAGAAGCCGTAAGAGGAACCGCGCCGCTTTGGCCGCGCGGACAATGCATCTTAAGCAGAAACTAGAGAGCGCGAAGACGGGTCGTTCCATAAAGCGTTCCCCAGAGTGCCTCATGCGACTGTATAGCCCCCTAGACGTTGCTCATTCACAAGAGTCGGGAACTTTCAACGAGCGCTTAGGCGGGAGCGCGAGGAGATTGGGGAAAGCGAGCGTTGGCGACCGTATACCGGGAAGAAAGCGAGAAAGTAAAGAGGAAAGGGTAAACCAACTGCCGTTACGACGTGCAGCGTAGTCACCGCTAACTGCGTACCGGAAGGAGATACTGCACCGCGCCGCCGGATCCGCTCTTGTTAAGCCTTTTTAGCCGGAAGACGGAAGGCCCGCCTTGGGAGCCGTCGGCAAGCCGAGCGGGCGCATCGGCTCACAGGCGGTCCTAATTAACACTCTCTATGCAAAACGCGTGCGGGCCGTTTGCCTGCGAATGTAGACGTTGCCAGGCCCGCCCGCGCATGCTCCCATCTCCCCGGTTTCTCCCGCATCATCTCTCCTTCCCTGAAGCAGTGACTTCTTTCCCCCAAGACGAATCCGGGCTGATAGACAGACGCCATCTCGTCTAAACGACGCCGACGGTCGGCCTCGATTCAGGGAGAGGAAAGGATATATAGTAGACGCGGAGAGGCCCCCCAGACGGATCCTTCCGCAGACAGCGAAGTCTTACAACAAAGCCCGCGGTCCTTTCCTCATCTCGCGTTTCTCCCTCTCCTCCACTCTCCATTTCTCCCGCTTCATCCTTGCAAACTTTTCCCGCTCACCTTTCAGTCCCATCCCTATATCGCCCTGACGGAGGAAGCGCTCCTATATAAACCCGCCGGTCGCCTCTTCCTCTCCTGTCTCCAGCGGCAATTCCGGAGCCCCTTCTTCTCCCCCACACTTCCCTGTCGCGAGCATTACTCAACACGCCTGACTCGCTCTTTTCGCCCACTTTCCCGCTAGATGGAGGTGCTCGCCGTCTCTCCGTTCCTCGATCGGGAAACGGAGGAAGGGAAATGGGGACGCGCGGGGCGAGGGAGCGAGACAGACGGGAAAAGGGAAGACCAATGGCGCGCGGTTTCCCCAGACGGGGGCGAAGGGCGAGAGAAGAGGAGCGTCTGCGTCGAGACGCTGTCGCGTCTGATGGGGGAGAGTGGGCTGAGACGAGAGTAAGGGAAGCGCGGCGCGAAAGTATCGTCTGACTCGGAAACAGTAAAGCTTCAGCTTCGATTCAGTTTGTTTAGAAACGCGGCAAGTCGGTGACTGAATGGAGCGCACGGAACGCGGAAGGAGGAAAATTTTTTTGTACGCTGTCGCGACGCGCTCTGCGCAGTTGCGTGGTGGGACGAACTCTTTGCGGGATTTTGCTTCGGGCGTTCTTTTCTTATTGTTGTTGTTTTTGACAACGTGTATCGTTTTTGCGCGTGAGTTAACTAAAGACGTCCATTGCGTCCCATTTATATAAGCGCGAAGAAACATCCTTTGATGCCCTTGGAAGTGGGAAACGTAGAAAAAGAAAACTCGATTGAGTCTACGTTCATTTACGGCGCCGTCTTAATCCCATTTCTTGCGATTCGAGGGTTTGGTCGTCTAGTACATCCAGGGAGTAAATCGCTGCAATATCTTCATTGGGCTCGTTTATTTGTTTCTTTTTTTGTTTTGTTTTTCTGTTATTACGTCCCAATCAACTGGTATGTGTTCGTCGCTTTGTATTGAAAGAAGTTTGACGCTTGGAAAAAGACAGATCCTCTCCCTGCCGTTTGCTGTTAGCGAATGTGCCATTAAAAGATGTACAAGAAAAATGAAGTAAATGTTTGTTAACTCAGGCGAATTCAGGTCTTCATGACCCATTCTGAGTAGTCGTCGTCGTCGTCGTCGTCGTCGTAGTAGTAGTAGTAGTAGTAGTAGTAGTAGTAGTAGTAGTAGTAGTAGTAGTAGTAGTAGTAGTAGTAATTCAAGTACACGTACAGTATCTGTATCCACAGCATTCGTCCAGTGTCTTCGTGATATGTACGCCGTTCCACTATATATGCCACGACCAGTTCCTGTGGCGTTTAACACGAGATATCTTTGTAGTACTGAGAGTACGAGATTCCTTTTCAGTCTCCAGGACATTGGATCTTTTCGGCATATAACCGGAACTCCTGCAAAAAGCCCGTATTCAATCTCCAGGCACAGGCAACATGTATCGCGCACTTTGCTATGCAGACTGCGCGTCCTATGCGCAATATGTAACGCAAGTTACAACATGTTCCCGGCACATTTCAAGGAAGGATTCACAGAAGCATTAAGCTTTTCAGACACATATGTAGGCGCTCAATGGTACACGCCGAACGGACAACCCTCAGAACTCCACAATCTTTAAAAACTTCTTTCTCAACTCATACGTGCCTTCGCAGGAGCAGCAATCCCTCATGAGCCATTCAGTTGGAGGTCAGTTCGTCCTTTCTTTATGACTTCTCCTAAGTCGTATCCGTAGCCAAATTCAAGATCCCTCTCTTTTATGCACGCAGAATAACGAGAAGCGCGCTTACAACTGGATAAATTGTTTTTATATACCAAGCCTGGAAAACGAGACTGCATTGGCGCTTTGCTTCTGTCAAGCAAAGAAGCAACGACTTGCAACCATCACAGTACCTCCATGGACGAGGATGTCGACCATAAAGATGAACTCACTTAATTCCAGACCTCCCCGAGTCAGGAAACCTCCACAACAGCTAGGCAGTGGCCTGTCATTTGACAGCATCCGTGTTATTCGTATTTCAGATGCCGAGGCATCTGGATGACGTTCACTTTCGTTCGTTTCATTGCACGTTTTTGTTGTTTGTTTGTTCGTGTGTGACTTCATGTGTGTGAGTTTAATGATGCTTCTTTTGTGAATTTTATTTTTCTACTCATCACGCCGGGCAGCGTATATAGAAAACATTCACTGTCTTTCAGCTATTCAGTGAAGGTATCATCTCTCTTTTGGCTAATCTGTATATTTATTTAATTATTAAGATTTTCCTTCCTCTTTCTTTCTCTAACTACATAATTAGCATGCACGCAGTCTTATTCTGAAGTACGCCGCGCAATTAATGCGGAAAAAAATACTCAGCACATGCAAGGCTTTGCCTCGCGCTTTCTCGCGCGCCCTTCAAGTTGTTATAGCGATGGCGCTGCGATCGCCACTTGCTTTCTCGCTAGCTGCTTCTACTTTCACAAAGTGCTTCGCTGTCCCGACTATTGCACAAACAGCGCACGCTTCTTTCTTTCTTTTTTTTTTTACGGTGCTTAAAATATACAGTCGTTAAAGGCGGCCGGAAACACTTCCGAGAAGAAGCGAGAGCGGAACGACGAAAAAGTTCAGCGCTCGCCGAGAATTAATCGAAGCTCTAAGCCACTCGAGGAGCTTACCGCTCTACCGTTATTTTGTCTTTCGACAATCGCGAAGCTTCCTTCCTTCGAAGTTTTACACTTTGCGCCGTTTTCATTTAGTGCTCGCGCAGCTGTTCGTGCGCGTTGTCTTTTTTATTATTTTTTTTTTCCTCGAGGCGCTTTGCTAAAGCTTTAAACCTTATGCCGTCCTCTCCGAGACGGTTCGTTAGTGTGCAGCCGAGATTCCTTAACCATTTCGCCGTTAACGTTAAAAGTTTAGTGACTTCCTCTGTTAACTTTATTAATTTCTCTTCACGCCATTCGTCTCGCAGCGTTACCCGGTATGAGCTCTTCGTTTCTGCTCCGAATCTCTCTTACTTTTTTTTTATGCCTCGCCAGTTCTCGCTGCTGACAAATTCAGTTAACGTTCCGTTTTGTTTTTCTCTTTTTTTTTTTGTGCCTTTTTAAGAGTTTCTGTTCAGTCATTCCCGCCTTCTTCAGAGCGTGTCTCCGCCTTGTGCTCAAGCATAATTCGGTGCAAACGTATTTCTCGCTAACGGCAGCCGTCGCCTCGACGACGATTGCCGTCTCAGCCGATTTTATTCGTCCGTGCTTAATCTTACTTTCTGCATTCTTTTATCTCCAGCGCCTCTTGTACTTCCTTTAGTTTGCACGAATTATCGCTCGCACTCTCTACAGTACGCGTGTGCCCGCAATTCCGAAACTATAGCTCACTCTGTTTAACGATCTTTTCTTCTGGTTCACTATCAATCGTTACCACTACCTGGCAGGTCTGCCTGTAGACGCTTTCCTTCTGATTATTTAATTTCGCCACGTCGTCAAAGAAAGCCAATCGCTCTTCATCAATCTTCGCACATATTGCGTGGGTTCGATATCTTTTCGTTCGTTAGTAAGGCTAATATATGTTCTAAACTTCTCTGGGCCCACGCATGAGCATATGACGCACGTTTAGTAGGTATCGAAGGTTCGTGTGTGCTAAACTGATCGACTTTGAACATTTTCGCTTGTTTGACATATGCTTCTCCACGCAATCGGGCCATTTAGAGTTCCCGCAATCCTTCCCAACTCGCCTCAACGTGGCGTACTGCAGGCGGCGTTTGCTGGCTCGTCCACGCATATACCGTATATATATGAACTAGCCGCATGGTTTCTTTCCGTTGCTTCTCTCCGGTCACCGCTATGCGAGAGCGCGACCGGCGCACAGTTTCATAGCCATAAATTCCTTCTTCGAAAGCCGCAAACGTTTCGTGATTCCGTACGATGCCAGTCCGTTCAAAGCGTTACGACGAGTCAACGTATAGGAAACAAGGGTTATGTCCATCCGTATGCATGGCGTCCTTCGAGGCTCGAAGAGGCCAGCACGCCATCTCGCTATAAAGAAGGAGAGAGAGAGAAAGGGAGAAAGAAAATGCGACACGGCCGCGCCTTCGCATAACTCTAAACTCAGCCGCGACTGCGGCGAAGAGACACAACTCATGCACGGGAAATAAACGGACCGACACCGCGTCACATAGGCGCAGATATATACAGCACGTAAAACAAAAAAAGCAAAGAATAAAGGGGAGAGACAACGGAGCGAAATGGCCGGGAGTGACCGCATGCAAAAGGAAGGCGGCACGCGCGTTGCTGTTATATGGAAGGTGCGAAAAATATGGCGGGGCCACGGCGCGCTCGCTACGATTACAAGGCAGCCTTCTCGTAGCCCCGCCCCCTTCGTGCGTGTGTAGGCGAGCGTGTAGGGAGAGTTAATGGATTGCCCACTGTGTCAGGTCCTCTCCCTCTCCCTCTGTGGCTTTGGCTTCGACGACTTCTTGTCTCTCCCGCGTGGCATGCGTGAATATCCCGCCGCGTGCGCGTGTCGTGTCGATCGTGCGCGCGCAGGCACGCACACGCGATATAGCGAGACTTCATGGTTTACGGACTTCATGCCTTCCGTGTGTCCAGCCTTTGTCGGACTGGCCGAAAGAAAGAAAGAAAGAAAATGAACCTGCAACGCCGTCGTATACTTCTCGGTGTCGAGAAGGCAGAACGAGCGCGCGCAGTCGAACCACGAACAGAAACGGACGACGATTGGCGGCTGTCTCAACGAAGAGGCCTGTATGTACTGTGGTTTCCGGTCCGCAAGCTGCGTAGAAATTGGTGATAAACGAACGAGAGAAAGAGAGAGAAGACAAGGCAGGGAGGTCAGTCAGACGCGCGTCCGGTTTGGTACAGCCAATGCATCTATGGGTGAAAATGGTGAAGCTATAAAAAGAGAAAGAAGAGAGAACATGAAGAGTGCCGCTTCATCCGTCACTGCGTATTCAACACCACAGCCAATGATATCTATGGAGGCTGGTTTCTAAGCTTGGTGGGAGATCGGGCAATACGTGCATTGACAATGCGCGTGAGGTTCATGAGTATATACGTCAACACTTTTGCAGGTGCAGGTATACACGTATATGTATACACCTATTGCTGTTCTCGCCGCACATTGAACGGTTTATTGAACTTAAAGATTGATAACAGCCGTGCGGAGATTTCGTTAACGAGTCGACGTATTTGTAGTCGATAATTTGATTAAACTTGATCGGTTAGGATGGAAGCCTGCAAACGCCGGTAGACGCCGTGTAGGTTGGCACGTGTAATCGATATGTTCCGGCGAGACTGCTGAAGTCTCCGCCTAATGTGCGAGAACACAAAACTGTTCATCTCTTAACCATTCTATCACAATCATCGTCTTGATCAAAAGAAGACACGGCAGCATATCTTGGAGGCTAGTGCTTCGGGAACGGTTCTCGCATTACTGCCGTCATCAGTACCATAATTCATGTAAGTGTAATGTACAACAATATCCACGCTTCAACGGGGACACACAGTAGAAAACTGTTCATCGCGGCTGAGATATACTGCTCATTCACAAGGAAGCGAATGTCGTACGGCTTGGTGGAGAGAGCGTGGCGCGCGGTCACACTGTGGGGAGAAGTCTTCGGACATCTACCACATGGTGTGGGCCTGCCCCTGCAACCCTGCTATACCCCCCTATCCCCAACCCAACCCGGGAGGAGTGGGAGGCGACCCTGCTTGGCTGCTCTGACCTTCAGGCCCAAAAGGCCTTGGTCCGACGTGCCCAGGCAGCAGCCGACGCCAATGGGGTCCCGTACTAGGGATCCCCACCGTACTAGTTGAAGGCGCCGTCCACTTATGGGGCGGTCCCGCATACCTCCCTTGTTTCTCTAATAAATGTTTTTACCACCACCAACACCACCACTGCTGCTCGACTCCTCGCCCGCGGGCAATGAAGCGAACCAGCTTTGTGCACTCGATATGCACGAATTAAGTTTGAGACACTATACTGCAGCAGTTCCTGAACGAGCGCAAGCGCGCGGCCGCCTCCGCCTGCAGCCCCACCGCGGTTGTTTCTTTCTGTGCACCACCCGCTGAGGGGACGAAATGGGGAGAGGTGCACGCTCGCCCTCGTTCCAGTGGCGGTGTCCTTCTTGTGCCATTAGTGGGCCGGGTACAATCTATAAATGCATAATGCACCGCCCGCATAGGTAATGCGGAACTCGCTCAGAACGCGGGGAGGAGATTGCTTGGAGGGAGAGAGAAGGGCGTAGTGCTTATGGGAAAGAGTTTGCAGGGCCGCAGCTTTCTGTGAGTTTGAGGGAAATAGCGAGCTGGTGGACGTCGCACGCGAGACGCCCGCGGCGCCCCTGTCCGCAGAGAATGGCGCCGTAACTCTTCCCCGAGACGTCACCGCGCCTGTTGTACTTACACCACGCGGCGCGCACGCTAAGCCATGGCTCTTCGGTCGTATACGACCGACCAGAGAGAGGCCGCTAGGCGGGCCGCTACCGCGGCACGGTACTGTCGTTCATGAACGGCCTCGGTGGCCTACGCGGCCGCTCGTAGCAGTAACTCAGCTAGCCGCAACCACGGCCTTTTACCGAGTATGAGGTTCTCTTTCTCCCTCTCGCGCGTGCGCGTGCGTACTTCTTAAGCCGGCCCGCAGGGGAGGTGTAAGAAAGAGGGGAAGCGGCCTTAATTTTAAGAGCGAAGCTCTTATAGCTCGAGTTAAAATGTCGGGTGCCCGGAAAAAATTCTCCGCGCCGTTGCTTATCAGCCGCGCCCACCGACGGGAGACAGTCCGCGCAGCCGCAGCGCCAAGTTTGCCCGCCGCTTCTATACCGGAGTTGCCACAGCCAGCTTTGCACGTTACTTCTGGCGCTGGAGTTTGGACATTCTTGCATGGTCTGTGACAGGCTGTCGTTCGACTCTACCTTGTCTACGCCAAGGAAATACCTAGAAACAGCCAAGAAGGCCTCGTTAAGCCCCTATGATCAACCAGCTTCACTGTTTCTTAAGCCTTACACGGCTAGGGTAAACTTCGCCCGTTTTTTCGTTCCCGTTCTACGACGGTTTAGCCAGGAGGAAGTATAGCTCGTTTTGGCCCGGCATGACCCTGTATATAGTTCCGTCCACTCAGTCGAGGCAATAGGAGAGGAGAAAGCACAGAATTGAAAGATAGATGTATGAAACTAAGAAAAGGGATTGCTGCTTGAAGTGGTTGAGAAAGGAGGTGAAGTGATCAAGTTAGATCTTGTTTTATGCTATCCTACACAGGAGGAGGACGGTAAAGGAGGGCAAAAATAAAAAAAATAAAATAAAAAGGAGACGAGGAGGAGTAGATGGAGGAAGGGGGGGGGGGAGTGAAGACTGCATACAAACAAGAAGATAAAGAGCCACGTCTAAGGACTATCACTGAGTTCTTATTTGTTCATATTTGGATCCTGAATGAGTCGAATGAGTCGCCATCTTTGCCCGAACAGAAACCACCGAGAAATAACTCGGCCGTCCTTTCGATTTCGTCTCTATAACGCAGAGCATTCATCCTCCAAGTTACACTTTAGATTACATGCTAAATACAGCCAAGCAACTATAGTGCCAATTCGCTTAACCTCCCTGCGCCTCTAAAGCTGTGTAAAACAATCATATGGTCACGCCTCGACATCATGCAGTCGTATCGCGTGCAAGCGCGGCAAGGTAATATGGGAAGAATGCCTCCTTTTTGTCTCATCTTCCTTTATTTCTTGTTTCGTTATTTCTTTGTTGTGGGCTGGCCATATAACACTACTGCACTTGTCTTGCTTATACGTGACATCATAGCGGTCTCCCACAGTTCAACCTGCGTTTCAGTAAGAGAGCGCGCGTCTCTTCTACATTACATCGCATGCCCAGAACGAGAGTGCGGAATCAGCAGCTAAGAGTCATATACTGACAGTTGCGGATGCATAGAGCACCTTGCTGATTGCATGCTCACGCAGAACTCACATACACGTGTACTCGAAGGATTCGGTTTGCGAACGAAAGGGTCAGAGCTATCGTGCTCATAAAATACCCTTCGATAACTTGGCTATATGTCGTCGAGGCCAACAAACTTCGA
Source organism: Rhipicephalus appendiculatus (assembly GCA_030522465.1). Taxonomy (NCBI): domain Eukaryota; kingdom Metazoa; phylum Arthropoda; class Arachnida; order Ixodida; family Ixodidae; genus Rhipicephalus; species Rhipicephalus appendiculatus. The sequence goes on along the minus strand of JALIZH010032924.1, from coordinate 5,424,911 downwards.
GTACTGTTCCTCCAATATCTCTCTTTATTCGAACAACGCACGCGTTCAGTTTAACGGCATCAGCCCGAGCTCTTCCCCAGTTTCTGTACGCTCGCACCCGTAGTCTCAAGAGGGTGTCGTGGACTGGGACGCATTCGTGCAGCTTTGCATGTTTCCAAAGATGACCGCGTGGCTGCGCAGACTCATGGTTATGCCCGTGTTGTAGTACATCCCACACGTGATGTAGTACACGTGATATGACGCCGCGCAGCCTGTTCTTTCTCTCTAGTTTTGGTTTTATCTACCCTTCTTTTGCGCACAAAACTGAGCTCGTGCACTGTATACCCTGGAGGTTCACAAAGCGTACAGCTGCTGAACAAAGAGCACGCGTTTGTCTAGCGCGTGCTGTAGGCGCACGTACTATGTACAGCATAAATCGCGTACAGGTCGTGTTTACACTTTACCATATTTCCTGCGCCTTCCTTGTTTTTGCTAGCGGTTGGTCGCGCGTTCACTATCTCGCCCATGAGATACTGTGTGTTTTGCTTATTATACTCGACTGGCGTGAGCAGCAGCCGATGCGCTTCCTTGTATGCATGCCAGCACGCATCCCGCGTGTACGCGGGAGGCTACGCGCGGTCGCTTTTTTTGCTTTATTTTTTTAGTTTTACGACTTTGCGCGAGCGGCTTTAGCGGTTTACACCTCGACCGTAAATCAAATGTCGGTGCAGCTGTGGAGTATCTGAGCCCGAAACGCGTGCCCTTTATCCTATACATGTTCTGCGTCTAAGTTGTCTCGGACACTATAGTGTTTAATGGCGCTGTCAAAACGTGAAGCACGAGCTAAAGATCACCTTTGCCGAAAATAAAGAGGAAGGAAAAAAGAATTACGCTAATCTAAAGCACGCGCATAATGGGAACGGCAGCTAGAGAAGACGTTAAGTGAATGCTGTGAAACTATAGCAGCGACTCGTGCAAATTCTGTTTACTCTGATCCAACAACGAGTAGTATCGTGCAACAGTTATGGTACAAATGTCGCAGCTTCCGTGCTCCCTTAGTCAGGCTGGCTCACGCACTGATTGATGGCATGTCTTCATTGTAGTGACGATGGTGCTCAAAAGATGGGGAGAAGGAGCTGGCAAAAAAATTGCGTTCACGTGCACGCGAAATACAAGTGAATATGATTAAGGCTGGCTCCTTGTATCACAGTAGTACGTACCATTACCGGAGTATACCGCATACCTATTGTCGGGCGCTAAGCGAGGTAGCCAGGCACTGGAAGTGGTAAATAAATGCGTCTACTTAGCACAGGCAGTGACCGCAGAACCGAACCATGAGACTGAAGCAACTAGAAGAATTAGAATAGGGTGGAGCGCGTTCGGCAGCCATTCTCAAATCTTGAACGGTAGTTCACCATCCCTCAAGAGAAAGGTACATAACAGCTGAATCTCACCGGTTACTTCCCTGCGGTGCGGAAACCCGGATGCTCACAAAGAGGGTTCAACTCAAATTGGGAACGACGCAGCAGCCATGGAATGGAAAATGAGACGTGTAACGTTTAAAGGCCAACTCCGGCGATTTTTTGACCGTGTCAGGGTAATGGTGCTTTTATGTTCCTGAGACACTCTTGTCACGCTCCCGATAGCTGAAATGCTCAGCAAATTCGAAAATAATTTTTAATAAGCAAAAAGGCGCAATACCGAAACCGAAACCCAACCGAGTCTACTGTCCAAGTATGACGTAGTAGTTTGTTACGAACCGGAAGTCGTGCAAGGCATGCTGGTCCCGCCGGCGCGGAATATCACACGCTCCTCCACAGAGAACAGAAAATCGCGCGCCAAACCAGCGAAGCGCCGGCCAAACACCGTCGCCTTGTGACCAGCACAATATACGATGTAGCGGCCAAAGTTAGCGAACCCATCGGCTGCGTCACTTCCGTCGACCGGCAAACCAACACGTCACACACGCAATGTTGCCAATAATTGTGGGAAGCCGGGTGGGCGTTTGCAGACAATCTTTAAAGTTCATTTGCAAACAATCAGCGCATGTCTCAAGCTTGAAATTTGGCATAAATGACGGAAATGTGCAAATGGAACGTACACTCTAAAAAATCCCACGCTTACCTAAGCGTGCGTTTTAAGTTTTTTTACACGCCTAAGGTATGCGTGATATTTCTCCACGCTTACCGATCACGCCTACACTCTGAAGAATCCCACGCTTACCTAAGCGTGCGTTTTAAGTTTTTTTGCACGCCTATTATGGCGTGACCATTACGCACGCTTAAAGACGGCGCCGAGGATCTGCGCCACAGGAGAAAAGAGATGGAGTGGAGTGACCCCACTCCCTCCCCCGTCTCTCCTTGGGCGCAGATGCTAGTCAGGTTGAAGCACGGGTCGCTGTCGGCTTGCATCGCTTCTCTGAAGCAAGCTTTGCCCACAGTCCTCTTCTTTCGTCTCCATCTTAGCAGCACGCAGGCGAAGCAGTTGCTGAATGTTCCACAAAGAGATTGCGCAAGACACTCCTGCCGTTGACGCTGAAACTAATCCATTAACAAGCGGTTTGGGTAAACCCTGGTGCATTTCAAGGATGCAAAACAATATAAAGCGTACACAGGCCTCTCACTATTTCTTTGCATAGAGCGGCGAGTGCTATATCAAACATGCTGTGCCGCGCTGGGCGTTCGAATATAGTGAACCATGCGCACAATGTATGGGATGATAGGACAGTATTTCTCCCTTTAAGCATTCCGTTTTCCCTGTTGTTCGCCAAAAATACCTTATCAAATTATATTTTTCTGGCGTTTTATTCCAAGAAACGCGAAGATAATAAGCAACAGAAGATGTACGACCCGTACATTTTTTTTTATTCATGTATACACACCCAGGAAACGCGATGCAACGAAACCACAGCTAAAAAGAGAAGTTACACAGTTGACAGCAGAAATATTTGCGTAATGCTGAGGAAGGTTAATGCGGTATACACTGTCTATTTAAATGCGCAACGCAGTGAACAAACTCCTCAGTGTTGTTTGTGTCGATGATACCTATTTGCCTGAGCCCCGCTTTGTGACTGACTGGACGAAGCCAAGCAGTTGGCCATATGCTGCTGAATATGTCAAATCTTCCATGCAGTACAGGCATAGGCACATCACTAGTTCCTTCTCTGGGGCTGTCTCCATTCATACGAAAAGTTTCCAGCTCGCTGCCGCAAATGAGGAGTCTTCTTTTTCCCTCAGACAATGCAGGGTCCTATAAAGTCTTTTGGAGGTGTCTGTAAAAAGAAGTATCCTATTAACCAAACCATAATGTTTTACTTGTGAAGAAGACACGTCAATTACGCTGAAAAGGTAACTGATGATCACTTGCTTTTACGGCAGAAGTTTTAAGGCCGAGATTCACCGTGTGTCGTAGATAGAAAATGATCATTATCATGAACGGGTCGCAATCGATCCCCGCCCACGCACTGTTTTTCACGTTCTCTTTTTATGGTCAGTTAAAGAAAAAGAAAAAAAGATAAATGGACGGAAGTACGAAGCCAACCTCTGCAATAAAGTTATGCAGTGAAAGTGACATCTGCAAACCTTTCTAACGTTCAGTTACAGAACAGCCAACGAGGAACATTCTTTTTTCAATAAACAGGAAAAATCACAATCTATTTTTGTCTGAAAATGAAGCAAACTGTACAAAGCTGCCCCAAAATGCATTAAAAATTACTGAGCTTCTGAGGCTTTAAAGTAGCGCAGTTTGCCGAGTAAACAATATATTTTCTCTCTTGTAAACAACTCATGGCTCCAGTGGTAAAAATGCTAAAACAAAAGAAAACACACTTCAATAACTAATAATGAGCTACTACTGTACACATGTAGAACAAAAGGCATCCAGAGTGAGACTGGCATTGATTTACGCCCTTCCAACATACACTGCCTTGCAACCGTTACATGCATAAGGTTGGAAAAGCTCCTGAAATGCTTTTTACAAAGAAAATATGTAATAAATATTGAGGCATAATAAATCTTTGAAATATTACAAATATAATTTACAGTAACCGAGCCTCGTTGATACGATTTACTTGCCTGCAACGTGAGAACTGTCGATTCCCGAGAATACTCTTGAAGTGAGGTGTGTCCTGCTTAGCTGCTGCTTTTCGGCGGCCTGTCGTTTCCAGCATGTCACTCCTCTTCTCGCCTCTGATACCTGAGCGATAAACATGCCCTAACAAAACAGAGGCAAAAAAGTGAAGTTACAAGCAGTTCTATAATTGTGCTTATATTGCTTACCCGTTTATTCCTTTCATAGAATCGTAGACGTGTTGCACGGTTGCAACTTCCTACATCATATCCGGAACATTTTTCAGCAATTCACCGAGATTGTGTTGCTGATAGGGAATAGTTTGCTTTGCAGCTAGAAATGAATAATAATAATAATAATAATAATAATAATAATAATAATAATAATAATAATAATAATAATAATAATAATAATAATAATAATAATAATAATAATTTGTTCCAGCCTCAAGAAGTACAGGTACAGGGGGGGCCGCTAAAAAAGCTGTCATGAACAGTGACTTAGCCGTAGCCCCTAGATACAATGCAACAGCGAGTTTCAATACAAGTACATGAGATACAATTACGACTTCATGTTTCATAAGAGAGAAAGAAGGCACATCACGTAGCAAAATTGACAAGAAAAAACAGCCCTATCCACGCTTATGTGCAGGCAGCACAAACCAGGATAAACACACTTGTGCACATTTAAGGTTATTAATTGTCAAATAACAGCGTAAATGATAAAATAATACTGAAAAATGTTGAAGGGCTGCTGAATCACATCAGCACGGGCATAGACTATTCATGTTCACTAAAAATCGCAACACCGCCGCACTTACTCTTTTTGAAAAACAAAACTTAATACCGACAGACAGACAGAAAGACCAAAAAGCCTAAAAATTTGAACCGGACACAAGCTCATTCAAAGCATGCATCGCTCCTGATGTATCATGCATCGCTCCTGAGACGCAGGTTACTATCAGTCGGCAAACAGCTGACAAAATTATCAACTTTTCCTTAACCGACAGCGCCATACTATGAGTATGAGCGACATATGCCATAGCTAGTAGAATAAGCACCATCATTGTGAGGAACCGTTGCAAAGTGAAATGGTAGCACGCAAGCTGACACCTCTGCCCCTCTCAGCGAGATCGGCGTCGTCCCACGTGACACCGACCAGCGGTGTTGGTTAAACATCATTCTGAAATCTATTTTTGCGCACATTTTAACAAAACAGGGGACAGAAGAACGACACGGACACAGCGCTATGTCCACTCGTGCGCTGTGTCCTTGTCGTTGTCCAGTCCTCTCTTTTGTTAACAAGTGCGCTGAAATAGAAAAATGGATTACCAACATGCCCAAGCCTACGGTCTATGATTCATGAGGGTCGGCGTCACAATCGAGCATGGCAAGGCTTCCACGGGATGGCGTGGTCGCGCACCACGTGAAAAGAAGAGCGGTCGCTTTAATACACCTGTACTACGGCGTCGATCGTACTGTTCTAAGTTAGGATTAACTCGCCGTAACAACATTGAACCAGCATTTAACGCGAGGTGCGTTGTGGCTTAAGAAATTTCTCAAAAAAACCTCGCGTTGTAATCGCGACAGTTTGGCACTTCAAAAGAACACAACGTTGGGCTTGTTGCAAGGTATTCCATAGTGGAATCTAATAACGGCTCGACACGTCAGAAACTATACACGAAAGATATAAGAGCAAGCACTGCCTTTCAAGAGACGACTTGTTATTGAAAGCGAAGATATAAATAAGCAAGGATGCAAGTGACAAGTACGGAACACAACACTGTCAGAAAAAGAAGAATAAACGCGCACGTTGAAACATAACATCTGACAGGCAGACAAGAAACCGTTGCAAATCATTGATGTTTGCTGACATAGAGTACGAGCGAAACACAATTAACGTTCTTACCTGTATATTCCAATCGTCCATGAATGGCAGTTGAGCGGTCGCTGTATATGCACCATCCATGTGGAAATCCTGCTGCCGAGCCGTCAAAGCGCGGTGGATTTTCTCTCACAAAGACGTCACGATCACACCATCCATGTGGAAATCCTGCTGCCGAGCCGTCAGAGCGCGTTGGATTTTCTCTCACAAAGACGTCACGATCACAACTGGCGTGTTTGCACCATTCACTTTCAATGCGAAGAATGTCTGTAGAAGTGAACGCGGCAGAAATCTCTGTGCTGCAATGATTAAACATCGTGACCACCCGCGGCAGAATCCGCAACAAATATGGCTGGAAGCAGCCTTTCAAACGCACGCCCTTCGACAGCCTCCCGAGATGAAGTTTCGTATTCCTCGGAATAGGCGCGGGGAGAAGGCGTATGCGCATGCGTATGCACCTCGTCACGTTCGTGGTTGAGAATGCGCATGCTCGCGCTTCGTGCAGACGGCGCGGCATATCGCGGCTCTCTTATTAGGATTTGTATCTGCGTGATGGTAAACGTTTACGCGCGCGCCGCGGGAATGTAAGCGTGTGATATCCGCTCCACACGCGTACACTGCTCGGTCACGCTTGCACATGACTGAACCACGGCACGCAGCCTTGCCCTCACGCTGACCTGAAGGAACGTCACGCTTATTTTCGGTCACGTGGTACTTGAAACGTCATCCACGGCTCATTTACATGCGCATCACGCTTAAAATTACAGTTTAGCGTGATATTAAGCGTGGGATTTTTTAGAGTGTACCCAGCGAATTTCATTGAGATCCATTGACCTCGAAAAACCTCCGGAGTTGGCCTTTAAGGGACAAGAAGGGAGCAGAGAGGGTCAGGGAACAGACGGTTGTCAAGGGCATCTTAGTGGAAATCAAGAATAAGAAATGGACATGGGTAGGGCATGTAGAGCGTAGCCAGGACAACCGCTGGTCATTAAGAGTAACAGACTGGATTCCAAGAGAAGGCAAGCGTGCTAGGGGGAGGGAGAAAGTCAGGCGGGCAGATGAGATTAAGAAGCTTGCTGGGATAACGTCACCGCAGCAAGCTCAGGACCGGGCTGACTGGCGAAACATGGGACGGGCCTTTCTTTGCCCAGCAGTGGGCGCTGTCAGGCTGATGATGATTATGATGTTGATTGTGGATGATTAGCCAAGAAAGGGCAAACTCTCAGAGAAGCGTGCTAACAGTTGGGTTCACAACAGAAAATCAAGTAAATCAGAGGCTAGCCTCGATACAGTGCGCTCCACCATTAATAAGTCGGCGTGCTTTTTGGAGACGCCTGTATGAGCTTACATTAGGCTTCACGCATATAATTTATCTTTATTGTATGTATCATGTGGAGCATATGTCGCGTATCCTATTCGCATTGTCCTTACACGATCGCTATACAGGGTTTATATAAGCCTCTCTCAGGGGAAGTTGCTCTCGAAGCGCATACAGGCCTTCAGATGCATATATATATATTTATCAACATGCATATCTGCACAAGAAGCGATGAACGTACTCGGGAGAGATCAAATAAGCTTTCATGAAAAAGAATGGGGAGCTCAAATTATTTGAATGGAATTGGGCGCACTCCGGGCGGAGAATGAGCGGATCGTTTGCTGTATACGGGTATACAGCATGCGAACAATATGATACATTTTCAGCGAACGAATTTATTTGTTTGCGGAGGATGCAGTTAAATTGGAGCCATTTGAGTGTTGTTGTTCCTTGGAAAGGTAATTTTCGTTGTTTCGAGAACTGGTGGGCACTCGTCGGTATCTACGGCGCACTACCTTAAGGTTTCTCTTATTTTTGATCAAGACCACCGGTGCGCAGGTCGTGTAAAAAAAAAAAATCCACGCATCTCCACGAAGTGAATCATGATGAGTGGGCGAAGCTCTGGGTATCGTATGGGTGAGTAACCGTACGTTACCCCAGCGTTGTCCCCATATAATGTAAATTCAGTGACCTAAGCGACATTAAGAGTCGACGACAAAGCTAGGTCCTAAGGTCCATACGTTGAAGTCGCCGACTAGTATAAAGGGTTTGTGCTTTTAGGTGTTTTATATTGTTCTGTCACAATTATGATTGATGTTTCGTCTATTGTAAACCTTTTTTTTTATTCGCATACACAAAAATGTTCGACTATAGCAACGGTTTTCTATATACCTGGACAGCGGACATTGACAGTCGACGACAAAGCTAGGTGCATGATGTGTACGTTGAAGTCGCCGACTAGTATAAAGGGTTGGTGCTTGTAGGTGTTTTATATTGTTGTGTCACAATTATGATTGATATTAGTCTATTGTTAAAGCTTTTCTTGTGTCTCTCTCACATATGTTTCGACTAGCCGTGACAACGGACACCGTGGACGGACAAGCCTCGCCCTTAAGGTGCTTCGCCCCCAAAAAAGATAGAAAATGGGAGGAGTGTCATACTGCGCTCAAAGTTATATCACCCGTCGCACAATCTCGTGACGAAGATGCCTTTCCGAGTAAAGATTGATTGATTAATTAATTAATTCATTCATTCATTCATTCATTTGTTGGCGAAATGCTAGAGGCCCGTGTACTGTGCGATGTCAGTGCACGCTAAAGAGCACCAGATCGTCTAAAATTTCCGGAGCCCTCCACTACGGCGTCCCTCATTATCATATCGGGGGTTTTTGGACGATAAAAACCCCAGATATTATAGCATTCGTTTGTTCCCTTGTCCGTTCAACTTCAGTTTCTTTTTTATAAAGTGAAAAGAGGAAAATAAAAATGAAAATTCGGATCGTTATAGAAGCCTTGGATAGTCATCGATTATTCGACAGCGCTCGTGTTGAAAACACCCCGCACCTTAGTGAGCATGCATGCATGCTCGCAAAGCCATGCGACGCGCACGTGCACGTTTGCGACGTTGGAACTCAGCTCCAAAAGGGCTAGGTACTTATGAATGTGCGATGATGCATCGTGCAATTAAACAGCTGGATGTAGTGAGCGCATTCGCCTGGCTCTAAAGATTAGGGCGATACAATAATGATGTACTGATACCGCCTGCATTACAACATTGTGCAGTGATGCACTATATATGTTTAACTCTTCCGCGAGTGCTATTTGTCATGGCGTGCAGCGTTGCTCAGCGTCGCGGTCTTGCCGTCACGCGGCGCACTAGTTTATCTCATCGCGCCGATAATGATTTGACAAATTTGTTCCGGTATTAATCGCATCGATATTATGCATATCTCGATACACGCATCACGCGCAATGTGCGTTATCTTGTTTGATTGTATTTTGCACGTATCCTGTTTCTGTGATCGTTCAAACGTCGACCAGGATAGCAGCCATCAGAGAGTGTTCCATTAAACGAACTATATATATATATATATATATATATATATATATATATATATATATATATATATATATATATATATATATATATATATATATATATATATATATATATATATATATATATATATATATATATATATATATATGCTTCATGGACCTATTTCAGATAAAAGAGATCTTTTATCCAGGCGCCTACGATTCGAAGGCTTGAAAAGCGGCGTTGTCGGTATACAGTTCTTAGCGATCGGCTGTGCAAAATGACAGTCGCACATGCTCGCACAGTCTGTGCACAAACTCTGCGAAGACGAGCGACTGTCCTTCTCTCTCTTTCCTTTCTTTCTTCTCTTCCCTATGAAATGATTTTTTCCCAAGGTTTTGGGCAGCATGCCAGACGAGCATATGATTAGCCTAAGCTCCCTGCGTGCCTTTCAGTCGGTCGGTCGGTCGGTCGGTCGGTCGGTCGTTCAGTCAATATTGTTTTATAAGACAATAGTACAATTACTTTACTTCCATTCCTGCCCGTAATGTATTCACGTATTTCGCAGAGCAGCTTTGCACATAACCAATGTGGAAACTTTCTGTGTACACTTCCACTCTTTCACCTGTAAGGTTTTTTTTTTTTTTTTTCAGTGTATCGTAGTTCTATTGCTTGTTGTTTTTTTCACTTAGCTTAACAGAGAAAGAAACCGTCCATGCTGCGCCGCTCCAAAGGGGAAATTACATCCCCGGCACTCTACTGCAGGCAATGCGTCCTAGAACATTTTCGAAAGACTGGAAATTCTAGCTAAACACCTTCTACCGCGTATGGTCTGGTAATGCAGGAACAATTAACCAAGAGGAAAGCATCCAACAGAAAACCCAACAGGGGAAGCCCCAGCTGACACGTCCAAGTCCCGAGAACCGCGAGAAAAGACAAAGCTATGAACACAATCCTACGGCTGCAGGAATGAGGTGACCGCCCATCTGCGGGCATAAACAGCTTGGTCTACAAAGTAAACGTTTATTGAACCACTCGCTACAAGTGTACAGTTGCGATCGAAAATACCTAAAGATGACACAACTGTAGAGGCGACTCTTTCGCTCGTTTCAAGTCACTCCACCAAAGAAAAGCATAGGATTTCGCGCAGGTCCATGACCTCTACATAGTCCTCCCGTAAGACCAGTGGCCTCTGCCTGGCACGAGGTGAATAGTCGCATATCACGCGGATGGGCTTAGCGCGAAGTGAACGGCGCGATGGCCGCTGTCGACTCGACATACTGCGATGAACGTTTTACGTTGTACGCAGCTTCTAAAAGGCCCAGGAAGGCGCATGAGTGATTGGCCTCTCTGTCGGCGCCTCGCTTTGGAGTGGCCCATCGTCCATATACACGTCTGGCGCGTTGCACGTCTTTCTCGCGCGGTACGCAATGCGGCGCGGATACGAAGCCGATGTCAACGGTTCACGTACCGGCCGCGTTGCCCATGCATCAGGTGCGTGAAAAGGGTGACCTCTGTTAAGACTCTCGGAAGTTTTGTATCCATAGCTGTATTCAACGGACTCTGAGATAGATGGCCGTAGCATCTATAGCGAGAGAAAAAGTAACATCGCTGCATTATAAGGAGGGGTCGGGATTTGTATGCGAGTGTACAGCGCAGTCTTTTTTGAAACACCTTACGTGGCTCGAGACTTGGTTTCGCGCAAACATGTCGACAACTGGGGTTGTGATGTAGACAGTGCCTCGACACAGCGCATAGTTATGATCTTGATTGTGTGCGCTTGCTCTCGTTATGACACCAACCGACATCAGCTTCGGATAGCCCTAAACCGACTAGAACCGAGGCCGTTTTCAGCAGCCACGGTCCTTCGACCGTGGCCATATAAACCTGATGCCGCAGAATGCAGTGAAGGCATTCCCGGTTCCTTGGAGTGCCTTGTAGACTTGGCGTGCGCTAGCAAGTCTGCGTATGATTAGGCAATCTTTCTCTCTTTCAGTATCTCTCTTCACCTTTTATCTCTTTCCACCGAGTACTGGGCGGTAAATCTGACGTGCATTCTTTCTCTCCCTTGTACATTGTTTGTGAACGTTGCCTCCCTTCAAACTCCGGAGTACGCCAGTTTCGGCATGCGATGTTATCACTGATCAATCTTCTTGAGACCGACGGTTATTCGCAATAACGCCTATGGGAAAACTCCACAGACGTCTACATATATTGCTCGTCTGTATAGAAAACGAGATGTGTACAGTGGTAGTGAGAGTCATATACCATATATAGACATGCACTGCAATCTAAGCATATTGCTTAGTCTCGAAGAAATCAATACCCCTGTTCGTACCGATAAAATTCAACATTGAAATGAAAGACAGTCTCAGAAGTCACAAAGGAACAATCGCATGTCGCTGTCGCCTGCATGCTTTAATACCTAACCAGTTCAAGCCCGTTTTAAAACGAATAAACAACTACAATATACGGTCCGCGTACGAAATGGCTGCAGATATAACGATGACGATAGTTTAGCTTTGACGCTAATGTGTGCATTCCTCTTGATGCAACTTGAGAGGTGCTTACATCAGCTCTTCTTCTTGTTCTTCGTTTTGGCAGCGCATCATCGATGCGTGCATCGTGACAAGGACATTATTGTCTTACGACGCGAAACGCACATTTGTCATGATCGATAGCGCTCCTAGCTTGTACGACTAAAATCTCTCTTTTCAACGCGCATTCTCTCGTCTTCGCTATAAACACACGCGCACGAGAAGACGAAAAAAAAAAATTTACGAGCAGCGCACCCGTTCCATCTTGCGCCTGTGCACATTTTTTTTTTTCGCTCAGTCATTCTCAAAGCGTTTCATTCTGCGCCACCACTGCAGAACCGCGTATATACATACGCGTGTTACGATAACCCCAGGCCTGTCACTACATCTTATACATCACGCCGAAAGTGCGAGGAAAAAAAAATCAAGAAAAGCCCGCCCGTACGAACAAGGAAACAAAGATCACCGCGCATTGCAGGAGGATCGCGCGCGAAGCCGCAGGCGGGGAAGACAATGCACCCGTTCTCATCTGCCGCATGCGACTCGACCGCGAAGTGAGCGAGGATGGAGAAACAAGAAAGCGAGCGATCCACCAAGAGACAAGGCAAGACAAGCCAAAGGCGCGCATAAATCACGCCACGCTTGCTCTCTCTCTTCTCTCTGACCGTGCCTCGCAGAAGGTGAAAAAAATATTAGAGAAACATCGCCGGACAGAACAAACTCGCGCTACGCTTCCTATAGTTAGTTTAGGAAGCGCGGAGTGAGGTCCTAACCACTACGCTATCTGCGCGCGTTTCCTCCATTCGCGTGAGAGAAAGAAAGAAAGAAAGAAAGAAAGAAAGAAAGAAAGAAAGAAAGAAAGAAAGAAAGAAAGAAAGAAAGAAAGAAAGAAAGAAAGAAAGAAAGAAAGAAAGAAAGAAAGAAAGAAAGAAAGAAAGAAAGAAAGAAAGAAAGAAAGAAAGAAAGAAAGAAAGAAAGAAAGAAAGAAAGAAAGAAAGAAAACAGTGTATGCGCGCACGTCGGTGCACTCCGTCGATGCGGATGGCTTGGAAGCAGCAAAAGCGTAGCCGGAGTCAAGAGACGGGGAATAGTGCGCTGGCCGAGCACTGCGCGCCAGACGGTTCCCGAGCACGTTCTTGGCATGTTTATGCATCCAGGGGCCAGAGGGCTGCGTGGAGAGCTATGGCGACTGAGCCCCCCCCCCCCCCCTCCTCCCCCTCTCCCCTCTCTCTCGCATTCGTACTTTGAAACGGGTGCGTAACCGACGGGCGTAATATGCACGCGGCCTCGTTACAGGAATCCCCACAGGAGTCAGCGTCGCCTCCAATAAACGAGCTGTTCCTATATTAGTAAGCTTCCGGAATCGCGAGCTAGCTATAACTACCAGGAAGCCATAGCATTTGACTGCGCCATGCAACACTAGCAGGGCAGGGTCGCAGATGATAACGTGAGACTCAATATCTGTATTCGGAACTAAAGCTAGCGTTTTGTCTACGGGGGGTTCCTTGTCCGCAATTTACGTAAACATCATGTACAACAACGAATCCAACAGCGTGTCCGCTCGAAGCTTGATAACAGAGCGCACGAGCTTCTTTATGCGAACGTTCTTGACCTCACTTAAATTCAAGGTTATTACATTGTAGGAAGCCTTATTAGATACGTAGGACTGGACATAAACACGAGTGAGGAGGGGCTGTCGCGCCCAGCGGCTGCAAGTCGAGACTGTATTTCGCAAATTTCGTACAGCTTGTGCATTGAAGTCACCAGGAAGTGAAGACGCTCCCGATTCAAAGCTGGGAAGCCACTGCTATTCCCTGTCATTTTACGTAGGTCGTATGGGGGGTGGCGAGCATTCGCAATGGTCAGACGATTAAGAGCTTTACAAAATTTTCAGGGGCTTGAATTCACGAAAGCTTTTTCTTCGTGGCTGTTTTTACGTTGCATACTAATATGACAAGCATGAGGATTGATTCTAATTTAGTTTCAGGGATAATATAAGGGTAAAAGTTTCCTAGGCGATGACTGACCTCAAATAATCGAACCATGAAAATGACGTTAGAAGATAATTCCAGGAGATATAGCCTGTGTGAGATTTGGGGCCTCAAAACTCGACTCGATATACATCGGACGTTTTGCAGTTCGCAGTAAGCAGAACGCCAAAACATGCTTTTAAAATATCTGAGGGGCAGATTTGTCGAATATAGCTGTGAGATTTCCGCTCATATTACTTAAATGACTTCGCCACTGCTGTGTTTCGATTTCAGACGTCGGGATTGAAACGTGTGCCCTAAAATGTGTGTTCTTCAATATTAAAGTAAATGTTAGCCACATATATGTTGTGATCTGTTGTGCACATAATGCCCTCCACTTGGTGAACGTTTAACCGTATAAACTGCAACGTATTCTCATTGAAAAATGATCGCTCGGCATGAAAATATGGCATATATTCACGTAACGGTGCCGGGCTTCGTGCTAGGCGCCGACGTTGAATTCGGAGAGCAAGCAGCAATACAGACTGAGCGTATTCAGTGAGCAATGGCACTTATCGTTATTTGTTTCAAGTTAATCTTTATTCGTTAAACCAGCCTCACTCCTTGCTACTCATTTGCTACCTATGCATTAGTGCGACCGAGACGCTTGCAAAGAGCAATTATTTTTAATTTCGAAGCCCAACTTCCGTTTTATAATCATAGCCGGTGTGCGCCCGCTGCTTCAGTTCACCTGTGGTGACGCAGCATGTCTGCATTTTTTGAGTGCCTATCATGCCCATTTTTGCGTGTTGCTAAGAGATCTCAGCAATCTCATCGAGCAGAGCTGTATGGAATGCAACCGCGTCAACCTTTATACTAGACGAGTAGTGAAAGAAGGGCGCTTCGGGAAAGTAAAAAAAAAAAAATGTCCTCTATCGCGAGAGGACAAATTTAGGAGACAACTTCTCCGAGAGCTGATCAAGCGCGGCGGCGCACTTCGCCGGGCGAGACGAGAGTATACAACGGTGCGAGACTCTCTCATCACTTATCGATGCGCGTCCCGGGACGCCGCACTATGCGAGATTAAGTTCAATAAGAAACGAGGCCAGACAGTGATGACGGAGGAGTGGGGAGTTGTTCCTCGTGGGATGGCATCTGGCACTGCATGCTGGAGCGAGAGAGATAGAGACGAGGGAAAGGGGTCTTGAGGGCCACGCTGAGGTTGTGTTTAACAAGAACACTGCTCGGCGGTGGCTTGCTCGCGCGCACGCAAATTGGAGCGACGACGGGGCGAAGGCTTAACGCACGCTAAAGGGACGTGCGAGAGACGGACGCAATCGAGAAACGAGTGCGGCGGAACAATGCGGCCGTTAGTGGCCTGTTTGTCTTTGCGTCTGGCGCTGTGTGTAGGAAACGTCCGGCGCGACGCGGCGATGAAGGGTTTCTTTTTTTTTTTTTTGGTTTTTTCTCCTCCTCTGTGCACTGCGCGCATGCACAGCGCCATTGTGAGCCATCGCCCACTTCTTTCCTTCTTCTTTTGACGCGTGGATGCTCAGTTCGCGACCCTATAAGCATACGTGGCATTTTTCGTTTTCCAAGCCTGCGGTTCCTGTCTGCACGTGGGAGGGCGCAGTCTTTTGTTGCGTCAATAGAGGAACTAACCGGGGACTTGGTTTTTCGAGGCTCGGACAAAGCCAGTCGCGCTGTGTATAAAGTTGTCGTCAAGCGCCGATGCGTGTTGTTTTTCTGTACATACGACTGTCTCTTCTTCGAACGAGGAAATCCTTTAAGAGGAAATAAAACTTCATTTTGTTTCCGCGTCTCTTTCGTTTGCTATCTTTATACACGCACACTGATCTCAATAGTCGCGGTTCCGTCGGCACTTGCTGTGTTTGCTTTGGTCGCCCCCTGCTGCACGTCAGCGCGTGTGCTTCTGCTTTTGTCAGCTGTGTCCCATGCCATGAATACGTTCCTTGCGCTTGTGCGTGATGTCATGAAGTCATTTTCCTAAGAGCGACAAGTAAAAACGTGAGTGAGTGAGTGAGTGAGTGGATGAGTGAGTGAGTGAGTGAGTGAGTGAGTGAGTGAGTGAGTGAGTGAGTGAGTGAGTGAGTGAGTGAGTGAGTGAGTGAGTGAGTGAGTGAGTGGAGTGAGTGAGTGAGTGAGTGAGTGAGTGAGTGAGTGAGTGAGTGAGTGAAAAAGTGGGCGGGTTGGTGGGTGGGTGGGTGAGTGAGTGAGTGAGTGAGTGAGTGAGTGAGTGAGTGAGTGAGTGAGTGAGTGAGTGAAAAAGTGGGCGGGCGGGCGGGGGGGGGAGGGGTGGGTTGGTGGGTGGGTGAGTGAATGAGTGAGTGAGTGAGTGAGTGTGTGAGTGAGTGAGTGGGAGCGAGTGAGTGAGTGAGTAAGTTCTTAAATCCCAACTACTGCGATGGTGTCAGTACAGGCAGGCCCTCAATGCTCCTTTCATCTCGAAAGTCGACGTAAATTCAAAAGGAGTTTTCCTCGCCCTCTCTGAGGCATCCCAATGCGAGCATCCCGGTGATTTTCCTGTGCAGGGGGGCCCCCTGGACCTGCAGAAGCTCAGCCTCAGCGAGGCAGCGCTGCTGTACGGAGGCCTGCCCTCTTCGTGGTTCCTGCAGAACCTGTCCTCGCCGGCGCTCATGTACCAGGCTCTGGGCGGGCTGCCGTACCCTCCGTACCCGTACTACCACCACCCGCAGCCCGCCTACCCGTACCGCTCTTCGGCGGGCTGCTACCCTTACCCGGTGGCCAGCGGGTCCCCGCCCGTGGGAGCCACGTCGTCGGGACCAGCGGGAACCGGCGGTGCGGCCGCCACAGGAGGAGCTGCCGCAGTGGCCGCCGCTGCCGCAGCCGTCTACGCGCCACACCTACTGGCCGCCCAGGTCTGCATGCCTACTCTAACGGTTTCTAGAATATTATATGCATGAGGTTTTTATGAACCAAAGCTACAATGATTCCGGCACATAAAACACAGCATGTATAATTGCCGTCCAAAACTTTCTACGGCGTTTCCAGCGTTGCGAGACGTTAGAGGGGGGCCCCCATGCTTATGCGCGTCTAGAGAAAAATCAGGATAAAGTTTGTGACAGCCACGTGATCCGAACCGGAGCCTTTCTGCACAGGACGACTGTATCGTTGGCAACAATTGCGCCGTAATTTACGCAACACATAGCGTTAACCTAAACAATCAGTTCAGCGCGAGGGTAATCATTGATTGCGAGCATGCTGTTTCTCCTTAGACGTCTTTTCTCAGAGATCGTAAACAAATACGTCACGCGCCGTTATATGGCGGGCGTTCCTTGTAAAAACTTTTTCTTTGTTCACGCAGGCAGCGACATCCATGAGTTCTGGCTGCCCTTCGTCGCGTAGTCCCGAGCTGGCAGCCGACCTGGCAGCGGCAGGACCTCTCTTCGGCGGCGTGTTCCGGCCCGTGGCCCTCTTGACCACAAGGACAGGAGGACCGCAGCCACCTCTGGTAAGATTAGACTGTAGCCTCACCTATTTGATGCGCATAGGAGCGCGTGTCTGCATTACAATAGATGCAGTCGACAGTTGTCAACAAGCAGTGTCGCTGGAATCAAGCTCTGTACACAAGGTATTACATCAGTGTCGAAATGCTGGGTACAGCGACGTGTTTGCTTGTGAGATAACTTTTGATAGTTTCAGTATATCCATCAGTACCTGTGATCCATTGTTTTGTTTCATACTAGGTTGCTTTATTGTGTTTGTATGTGGCTTGTACTCGCCGCTCAATCTTGTGTCCGCCCAAGTCTACCCAAATCAGACGCGAGACCGAGATCTTGGATACGCAACTCTGAGCCTCTACAAAGCAGACATCTATGGCAGTGGATACTGCTTGTCTGCACGTATACACTTGCTGTTTCTATTTCTGTTTGGTATCCTCTCGCTGGCAAGCAGCTATTCTGATTCCGCAGCTGCCCGCGGGTGATTCTTTAGTGCATACGGAAGTTGGGACAGGACAATCGCAGATTTGACTCAAACGTTTGAGAAGGCGGCAGTTCGGGGTATGCCGCTGGAGAGGCTGTCAAGCTGACAGTGTAGATTAATCTGCAAAAGGCGGACCGCACAGGACAGGCAATAACAAAACGCGTAAAAGTAAAGGGCCACCCTGACTGCTTGGCGGACAAAGTTCATTTCACCGATGTAACGGAGAACTAAAGCGCTGCATTTCCTTCAGGAACGTGACTTGTCGCCGGAAAATCTTTTCGAGAGAGTGTACATACAGCCGCTCCAGCGTCGTGAAGCGGTGCGCAAACGTCGCGGCATCTTTGACGCTGCTCGCGCAGGGTTTCATGGGTTATACACACGCTATGAATCTTGGATACTGGCAGGCGAGAAATAGACTAAAAGGAAGATCCCTCTCTGGTGATTCTAACGTGTCAGTGACAGGCCAGCACTGAAGTACCACCGTGTTTGACCACGACGACTCACATCGTGCTGTCGTGTTCATCTTGCTAGTGCTCCGAGTTCCCTTTTTTATGTGATTCTTACGAACGTCAAACAAACCAGGAGAAAACCATATGTCTTAGCGGACTTAGTTGGAGGAACGTGCCGGAGAAAAGAAGTGCGCATTCGTTTCAGAGGATAAATCTTACAGCTTTACGTGTTGTCCGCATTACACGCCAGCACAAGTTCAGCTCGCATACGTCATTCATATGCCGCTGACGTCGGCTGTACGTGTGCTACCAGACTTTATGTCTATGCCGCAGCTTGGAGACAGTCCACGCTCGATCCAAACATACTGGAGCATCAAGCAAATGGGCACATATCTTTCTATGGGCGTCAAGACTTACTTTACTAGTGGCACGAGAAACGAGTACTTCCGGTCAAGCAGTTACTTCCGGTTTTCCGAATATTCAGAAAATTTGTTTAAAAACAATGAATTATCGACGGTTCTGGTTCAAGCTAAGAGTTTTATTGCTACTGCGAGACACATAATTCAAGGATTAGCGTCTCCTATAGATCCTTCCTTCTTATTTTGATTTCTTTTTTAGGATTCTCAGCTTGCAGGCCAATACGCTAAAGTCCGTCCAATGTCGCCTGTACATAACGTCTTTACTTCAAGAACACTCACGATTTCACACCCTGCACCTCCTCTTGTAAGATTTAATCGTTCTTACAAAATGGCACCGTCAAATTAGAATTATCAAATGCAAACAACGTAATTCTTTCGCGTATATAGCCTTTTTCCTGCAGCCATCAAGCAATTCTACATAGTTGGTCTGCCATGATGGGAAACTGCATAGAGCTAAAAAGACAAAAAATATTGGCTGTAATAAATACCCTCGGTTTTTATTACAGCCAAAAAAAAAGACAAAAAAAAGACAAAAAATAAAAAGACAAAAAAGACAAAAAAAGAGTGAAAAAAATGGAGTGATAATGCCCGAGTGGTCATTTAAAAAAAACAAATAAAATTAACTAGCCGGAAGTTTACAGCGCATGTTCTTTCTCTCCTATCGGAGCTACTCAGGCGTCGAAGTTGCGAAGCTTCTCGTTCGTGTGTTCGTTTTGTCATTGGCTACCCGGCACTGATAATAACACGTTCAGTGTCATAGTTGACTAGAATTCGCGCTTGCGAGTAATTCTAATGCAATGGTTTCCTGTAAATACAAATGATGGAGGGGGGGGAAGGGTAAATTCCTTTTTTTATGTGTGTCAGAAAACACACGCACGAAGACGGTGTATGTAGCCGTAGCGTCGTGGCAGTATAGTACTGTCATCTTGGTGTGTACATGTATATGCATGCATGTCGCAGTCGGCGACGCCTCCCAACGACGAGTCGAGCGACCTGTCGGAGAGCGAGCGGCCGCGCAGCGCCAAGGAGTCCATGGCGTTCTCCGCGGAGGCCGCCCTCACCACGCCGCTCAGCTTCGCCAGGGT
The DNA here is from genome assembly GCA_030522465.1 of Rhipicephalus appendiculatus. Taxonomy (NCBI): domain Eukaryota; kingdom Metazoa; phylum Arthropoda; class Arachnida; order Ixodida; family Ixodidae; genus Rhipicephalus; species Rhipicephalus appendiculatus. The sequence continues at coordinate 5,405,199 of JALIZH010032924.1, read as the reverse complement.
CAAGGATGTGCGCTGAGACGAGCCTGCTGTCCACCACTCGCCACCACAAGGTGAGTCTGTCTCTCTCTGCTGTATGTGCCTATCTGGCGCTCCGTCCATTACCGAGTTTTACGCTCTATAATGAGGCATTAAGAAAGGGAAAATAGACAACCACCCGTTTGTAGCACGAAGCCACAAGGAAATCCGTACGGATTTCCTTGTGGCTTCGTGCTACAAACGGGTGGTTGTCTATTGTCCCTTTCTTTACCCTTCAGCCACCTTGCGGGATTCCGCAGAACTCATTTGCAATGAGGCATATTCAACAGTACTGTCTGCTCAGATTTCGGTCTCTGTGAGCGTTCAAGCTAAATTAATGTTTGCTGTTCTCGTTATTCAATTATTTATTTATCTTATATTCGCTACAGGGCGGACGCGCACTGCAGTAATCTAGGCATCCAAGGGTACTAAACAGTGCGTCTTGATAGCTATCTGCGTATTTTCGGCGTTTACGGTTATTACGCTCCTCCTGCCTTTATTAAACTAATCGTGTCCCAAAGACATACACAAAGCGAAATCACAAGTCGGGCAGTGATCCCAGAACGCGGCTCCGTGCCAATAAAGCTCTATACGGTACGGTACGGTACGAAGAACTTTATTTAAAGATCCGGAGAAGTGCCACCCCTTAGGGTGACGCCGCGGGCCGCTCCCACGTGGGGACAGTTAGACCTAGCCTAACCGCCGCATCGCAGGCTCTATAAGCCAAGAGTAATACCTGGGCGAAAAAGACAAAGAAAAAGGGTTCTGGTCCATAGTCTTCAAGCAAAGGCCAGAGCTCCGCCACTGTCCTCCCGTGCATTGCTGCGAAGCCGACCGCGCCGTCGCGCATCTTGCTAGCAGGATTCGCGCGATTGTACGTAAAGAGCACGTGCACTGGAGACGCAAGATGTTGGCTAGGCAGGGCAGGGGGGTAGAGGAGGAGGAGGGGGGGGGGGGGGGTTACAGGACGAAGCAGCAAAAGAAAAGGGGGGGATAAACGCGCGGCTCAAGAAATTTATCCCCGCATAACTTATTTCCGCCACCGCGGTGCCGGCAAAGCAGCAGCAGCGTCGAGTACCGAAGAATAAAGAAGCCGGGAATACGTGCACAGTGCGGGCGGGAAAGGCCTTGGGGGGACGCACGTAGGGGGGTGAAGACGGTTTAACCGAAATCGCGGTGAGCGACTTATGTGATCGCGTGCAGGTTTTGCGGCGCTTTCGCGCCGCGAAACATAAATATACCAGCGTGGCCGCTGGATCGCTACGAGGGCCGCATTGCCGAGTGCCCTGTGGCGAGCTGCGCGCACTCTATGAACCCCGACGTTCTGTAAGCACCGCCGCAGGCGCCTCGCAGCAACGCATGCACGCAGGGCATGCCGACACTCGGTTACGCTGCGTCTCGCCAATTCTGTGCAGTATTGAAGTTAGGCGCACCGCCAGAGAACGCAAGCAGTCTCGGTTCCTGGTTACTTCGGCGTTTGCAAAGATTGTCACTGGCTTGCAAGCCACAGCTCCTAATTCTTGTCATGAAACTGGTGGCGGATATTTCGTCACCGAGAAATCACTAGTGGGGCCGACAGGTTCTTGACTGACTGAACTGTACCAATCCACGTATAGGGGCAATAATTGCTAAGCCATACGCGCCGTCGTAGTTTTGGTTAAGGTGTCGCATTAGGGTGTCGAGTTACTAGTATAGTTGAGGTGTCGCTTTACTAAGCTCGAGGGCGCGGGTTCGATTCCCGACGCGGCCGCATTTCGCTAGGGGCGAAACGCAAAGAACACCCGTGTGCTTAAACTTAGGTTAACGTTAAGGAACCTCAGGTGGTCAAAATTAACCCGTAGTACCCCACTACGGTGTGCCTCATAATCATATCGTAGTTTTGACTCGTAAAATCCCAGCAATCATTGTCAAGCCATATTATAATAACATAAAGCTTACAAACGTCGTAATATTTAATACCTCTGTCGACTTTCCCTGAACGTCGAGCGATCTTGCGCCGATCACCAAATCATTGCGTCCCTGCGCAGTTTGACAACGCTTTCGCCGCCTTGCCTCCGCCGCACTGCACCGAATTACAAAACGACCAGCGCGTAGATGCTGCATAGCGCTTCCCGGAAAAAGCCAGCCCGCCAGCGTTCAGATCCTCTCAGAAACGCGCGCCTAGCAGCGGTCTGCGCGCCCCGGCTCGGGTTAAGGGCGACGCGAGAAACAACTTATGAAAGGAAAGAATAAAAGGCTGCGCGGTTTGGGGATACGAGCGGTTGTTGGCAGCGGAAGGCATTGGCGCAGATAAACAGCAAAAAAACAAGGTTACATTCTCAGGCAACGCTGCGTCCGTGTAGGAAACATCGCCTTATTTACGGCCCTCCCTTCGCTTAGAAGAGTGGACCACGGCTGCTGTGGCCTCCTCCTGGAGGATTGGTTACGGCTGATAAGCCGCAGGCGGATCTGCGCTTGGGCGCGCTCGCGCGCCGATGTCCAATAGTCCCGAGTCTGGTGGAATGGTGTTGGCGTGGAACAGGTGCGAGGTGTAATCGTTAACCTCTGTGGGTGGCGGATACACGGGGCGCTCACCAACTGCTCCTGTGTATATAACATTAACCGCTAGAAGTTCATTCGGAGTTGTGGTCTTTGAACAGTTGGCTTCCTTTGTTGGACATATTGCGCGAATAAGTGATAACCACGGGATTCCTGATTACGTTGCACATGCAAACAGAACCCGTCGCTATGTATATATGGCTTAAGGTCTATTGGGAGTTGTCCTCAAACTTACACAGTTATCTGGTACGTTATTTTCAAGACAGTGTGGTCTATACAAATGAAACTGAAGAGAAGACGATGTTCTTGCTAATACTGAACTCAAGCTGAAGAATTTCAGGCAAGTAATTTAATACTATTATAAATAATCAGTAGTCTACTAACGTAACATTACATTATGATGACCGAAGTGTGGAAAACCGAAATGAGGGCTTCAGATGACTAAGTGCAATGTTGAGATTAGAAAAAACTCGCTAGCATTAAATTAAATTGCTTGAAGTAGAAGGGATGCAATTAATGATGATGATTAGGTCCCATGCGTACCCCAAACGCGCAAATATTTAATCTTAAACGTTGAGAGTGGTGATGACAAGGGCGTGCTGCGTTCGAAGTTACCTAACGAACGAATAAAAATCTTGTTTTCTTCAGTACAAAGAAGAACCGAACAGTTAAATGCAGTAAAGTGATAGAATGCCAACGTTACTTTGTACTTCTATAACTCTTAGTAATTGGTCATAAGAAAGCTAAATATTTCATGCCCCGGTGCATACATGCATTACGTATATTACGACTCTCAACTTCAAGATATACGAAACATTGTTTATCAACTTTCCTATGCGATTCTTCCGGGGCTCCGTGACTTCCGTGATTTAGTAGTTCCTCGTGGATAAATAACATCTATCCATACCCCGAGGCCACGAGATCATCAAGCTAAGGGTCACATGACGTAAAGATATCTATGTTATTCTTTCGCATGCTCGTTTTCCGCGTGGCAGTGAACTCGGTACAACGTCACACACGCGCGCGCGCTCTCTCGCTCCCGGGAGAGGCTTTGTTGATATAATGTGGCCATAAATGTCATAACTTGCTTCAAGAACAAGCTCGCCCTTGACGGACACGAGTTCGCGTTTCGGCATTCTTCGACGTCAAACATAACGTAAATCACAGCCGCCGCTCCATAGCTAAGAGGGAAAAAAAAGAAAAAGGCGCACTCGCAGCTAAAGGGTTGGTGTGTATGCCCTCCTGTTTCTCTTGCTTCAACACCCGCTTCGAAACCGTAGACGTCGGGCTGAAAACACGGTCGTTCTTGCGGAGCGTACGAAAATCTCGACGGAGATAGCGCGCGTGAAACCCAACCCGTTGTGCATAGGAGTTTACTCGTAGACTGAAGCACATCCGAGAGCCACATCCGGTCACTTCGCGATGCCATCTGGAGAGCTGCGAATGTCTGCAGGTTCGGCTCAAACATGGCGCCGCCCTCTTACGTAAGCCCAACGCTCGTACCCAACTCTTACAACTATACCCGATACAAGGGCGCCCGCTTGTTGCGAACTTTCTTTCCCTGGTATCATCACGTGGCCGTACTTTTTTAGCATGGCGTATAAACACGCATGCGCGCGCGATAGTGCTTTGGGGCACGATGCAACGGCCCGTTTCCTGTTTGTATCAGAGCCGGGGTATAGCTTTATGCGAGTCGTCAATCTCTCGCTACAGCTACTTTTCGATTCGCGCCACGCTTCTTTATCATCCCGAATAGCGTCTCTACGAGATGCTTGATTAGTGTATATGCTGCGCGGCGGAAATATTCGACGTTTTACTTACGGAAGCAGAGCAGCGATCACTACTGGATATGCTGTGCACCGGCCTAAACGCACGTGCGCGCACGAAGTCACGTATTGTGGAAGTTTTAGACAGTGGTTTCGAGTGAAGAAACCACGATATGATTATGCGTCACGCCGTAGTAATTATGGGTCTTCAGATCAATTTTTGACCATCTAGGATTTTTTGACGTGCACCTAAATCTAAGTAACAAGACTGAAACTTGGGCTAGTTGGTCGTACTTCATAATGAAACGGCAGCGCAACCACACACGGGCAGGGAATAAGGCACACCAAACACAGCGCTGAGCCTCGTATGCCTTATTCCCTGTCAGTGTGTGGTTGCGCTGCCGTTCCATTATAAATCTAAGTAAGCGTGTGATTATTATTATTATTATTATTATTATTATTATTATTATTATTATTATTATTATTATTATTATTATTATTGTTATTATTATTATTATTATTATTATTATTATTGAAGCGCTCTGCAACTGATGGACGGAGCGTACGCAGAGTGAAGCATAACCATCTTTGTCTAGCCAGAAACCTTTGCGACGGTGCCAAACCCCCCCTCCCCCCCCCTCCACACACACCCCTTGTACACTTTGGGAATGGACCATAAATCACACATCGCGCATCCTTTCTTCCTTCCTCTCCTTCCCCATCGCGCTGACGCCGCGCGTATAGGGATTCCGCCGGCAACGGGGGTGTTTTATTTGCTAATATTCTCTTTCGCCCGCTAAATGACCGTCTGGGCCAGGATAATCCCCCCGTGACGCCCGCCGCAAGAGGGGCGTAATGCGTGCGTAAAACCTCCTCTTCGACGCCGCCGACGCGCGACACCGCAGCACGGAAAGATGCGAGTGTGCGCGGGAAAAAGCTGTGCGTGAAGACGGTACGGATTACGGCCCGATATGCATGCCGAGCAGTGGACCGCGGCGGCGGCACACGGCATCATTTCGTGTTTGCTTCTTTTTTAACTCGTTGGACGCGGCATGAGAACGTTGGCGTCGTGTCGCCTGTATTCCGATTGCGTGCGTGCGTACGTACGTGCGTTCGTGTGTTTGTGTGCGTTCTGTGCGTGTGTGTGCGTGCGCGCGCGCGTGTGTGTGTGCGTGTGCGCGTGTGTGTGTGTGTGTGTGTGTGCGTTGTGTGTGTGTGTTTGTGCGTGTGTGTGTGTGTTTGTGTGTGTGTGCGTGTGTGTGCGCGGTGCGTGTGTGTGCGTGTGTGTGTGCGTTGTATGTGTGTGTGTGTGTGCGCGTTGTGTGTGTGTGTTTGTGTGTGCGTTGTGTGTGTGTGCGTTGTGTGTGTGTGTGTGTGCGTTGTGTGTATGTGTGTGTGCGCGCGTTGTGTGTGCGTTGTGTGTGTGTGTGTGTGTGTGTGTGTGTGTGCGTGCGCGCGTTGTGTGTGTGTGTGTTTGTGTGTGTGTGTGTGTGTGTGTGTGTGTGTGTGTGTGTGTGTGTGTGTGTGTGTGTGTGTGTGTGTGTGTGTGTGTGTGTGTGTGTGTGTGTGTGTGTGTGTGTGTGTGTGTGTGTGTGTGTGTGTGTGTGTGTGTGTGTGTGTGTGTGTGTGTGTGTGTGTGTGTGTGTGTGTGTGTGTGTGTGTGTGTGTGTGTGTGTGTGTGTGTGTGTGTGTGTGTGTGTGTGTGTGTGTGTGTGTTTGTGTGTGTGCGCGCGCGCACCGCACGCGTCTTGCACCTGAATGGTACGCACGCTTGCACCTATAACTGCTCCTCTTCCATACGGCGGCGATAGCTTTTACCGCGCCGAGACATAATCTCCGCCCAGACTGTATTAGTCACGGCCGCGCTTGAGGGCGAAGAAACATCGCTCAGCCTCGGTCCCTCAGTCGTACGCATTCCTCTTTTCGTCGAGTTCATCGCGCCTGCCTTCTCGGGAGCGCGTAACGTTAGACGACGCTTTATACTTGGGTCGCCCAGCGCTGTCTGCCACGTGACACCGGCATGGCTGCAGCTCATTGTCTCGGCTCGTCCGCGTCTATCAGAGGTTGCGTCGCATGTGAAAACTGCCATTAAGCACGATCCCGGCCCATCTGGACGTCTGGAGGCTTTAACTGTCTGCTGGTTATATTGAGCGGTAATGTGCGACTGAAGTGAGCACACTGTACACGCGTCTCGGAGTCTTAAAGTACAACTTGAAGTGTATTTCTTGTGCGAAAAGCGTATGGAAATGGATAATTCGGCTTACTCAAAAGCGTTAAGGGATGAGAACTACAGTCTTTGTCGAAAGTTTCTATAGCCCAGTGCCCTAGCGGTAAGAGTTTGCTCACGGGACGTTGGCAGAATCCGCCTTTCTCGTATTCCCGTGCCTCCGTCTGCTGTTTTGTGAGGGTTTTGTTAGGAGCCCGGATAACCGGTATCGCCAGAACGAAAGTCTCCGAGATCAACAGGAGTTTCGCCCCATTACCGAGAAGAAGACAGATTCTCGTCGCACCAAAGGTCCAGACGCTATGAGAAATACGATAAAAGGACACTGGTCACAACCAGGCAGCCACCATAGCCACTTTCACAGACGCGCCTTTTCTATGTCTTTTCGAACGCCACGTGATCTCCAACGAAGTCAGTCCGTGCATTGTTTACAAACTACGATTATAAATGCCGCCTCTCTTAAACGACATGTGCATATTGCCTAGACGCACCTACTCTTTCAGCCGTGACTGTTGTGTGATGCATCTGAAATAGTGCAGCAGGTCTTCGATGTCTGTCCCCTTTATATGCACAAGAACAGCCCAAGCGTTGGCTGATTCCATCTAAGTGTACATAATCAGATCAGGAGACTCCCACAGGCGTATTGGCCAATTTCTATATGTCGAATAGCACAGAAACTCACGCATTACACGCATTCTGATGTCTACGTAATTGTTGCAGTCGCGAAAGCAAGGCAGCCTGTCACTTGAAGTAGCGAACCGAGGGTTTTTATTATAGCCAATAGGACTACGTGATGTGGTTGCTCCCTAAAAGAGGCGAAGAAGGCGCGGTTTTGTAGTTCCTTGTATACCGCTCTCGTAGCGAGCAGTCGTGCTTGCTGGACGACGGCAACTACTTGAGCAGCCAGACATGACGCATTCCTTCAAAGAACGAGGTCTGACTCGCGGCTGTAACACGTGTTCATCCAGGCAGACTCATTATTCACGACTGTCTGTCGATGTGGTACTGGAAAACGAGACGAGCGCGGCGTTGTATCGTACGCAACCTGTTCACATTATTACATCCCAAAACACACACACACACACTCTCTCTTCACTTTTCCCTTCACTCCCGTCGTAGAGCAGCCGACATCAGACCGACCTTTCTGCCTCTAAAAGAAAAAAAGTTCAGGAGCCCTTCCCAATCGGGAAAAGGGGGTCAAGAGAACCTTGGCGTGTGCGTGCCTCACCTTGGTTGGTTGGTGGTAACCTTACTGAATGGTCCTGCGGGGTTTTAGGTGACCCCACCCGGGCTCAGGTCTCCCACGATAGGACGTCGAGGTCTTGTCTTAGCGCCGCCTCGCGGGCCTGCTGGACGGCCCAGAATTGGTCGCCGAGGTCGTAGCTTTCTTTCTTCTTTCTTTCTTTCTTTCTTTCTTTCTTTCTTTCTCCGGCGGAAACGAAACGGCTCTCATTGGTTGCGGGCGAGGTGCGTGGGCGCGCCTACGCAGTTGGCATCGTGCCCAATGTGTCACGTTCCGGCGCCGTCGCCGGAACATGAGGTCATGCTTTCATATTTAGGCAACAATGAAATGTTGCAACGTGAAATGAGAAGTGACCTCGATAAAAGAATCAGATTGTCATATCAGAAACGGCCCGATCGCCGTCGAACCCCACGATCGAGAAATCATCAATTATTGAAAAACAGCGCGTACAAGTACACGTGTGACCGGCGTACATTTCAAGGGCCGCATTCCTGCACTCGGTTGGCACCGGGCTTTTCGCATACGACAACGCCGCCGCCGTAATCTGTAACTCATAACGAGCTTTGCTTGAAAAAAGAAATCTCTTTCTCCAGTGTGGCGCTCTATCAGAAACGTGCGTACGCACTGCTCACGTGCTTGCGCAACCGCGCTGAGCTCAAGGCACCCAAGGCACCGTCGGCGTGGTGTAGGAAACCGCGCGGCAAGCGCGATGAACGGCTGGTCGCAGCTGCGAACAGCGGGTGAATTACGCGCTGGCTTTCACCTTCACCCACCGACACCCCCGTGACCTTTCATGCCACTCTTCCTCTCCTTTCCAACAGTGCGCCTCGCGAGGCACCTTTGGAAACAGTGTTTAGTTTCATTCGCCTCTGAAAGGGAACTATATTACACTTTATGCCACGAATTCTGTGAAACAGTTACCCCACGAGCGCCCGTGTTGCGGAGGCTAGAATATATACGTGCCGATCCACCCTTGTACACGAGAGCGGCGGCGTCAGTTTCCTTTCTCCGCTGGAAACGTACGAAAAGAGACCGATGAGAAACGGCCGGACTGCTTCTTCTTCTTCTTATTTTTTGCACATGGAGCAGTACTGAAGAAAGGCAGCGTGTATGTGAGGAGGATGTGACAAGAAGTGAAAGAGAAGACGCTGCCGCTGCGCAGATGGAAAGCTATAGGTACAAGCCGCGCTAATGCGCCCATACAGCACGTCTCGGGCGGCACCGCACGCTTCTGTGCGATAAGAGCCGAACCGTATCCCACTTTTGAACGAACAAAGGAATAAAGAGGAGTGAAGTTGAAGGCGGTATTAAGAGAAAGTGGCGCAACGGCTGGATCGACGAGCCGGATTCGGACCGTTCACACTTGTGCGAACGTACGACGTAAACGAACGTCCTTTGACCTTTTGACACGTATACGTATATATTTGCACACACCGTTCATCTTCTGGTTTTCTTTTCGTTTTTTTTTTGTGTGTCGTGGAAGTGGAGATGTGTTGTTGAGTGGTCTATATAGACCACTCAACAACACATCCATGACGAAAGCGCCAAGCGCACCGCGGAGTCATATGACTCTCCGCGGTGCGCTTGGCGCTTCGTCGTTATGTATGTATGATTTACTCTCGATTCCTCGAACGGACGTTGCTATGGACTGCTCCTTTAGTTGCACGACCTTTCGAACGTGCCGGCACCTTTGGCATCACGCAGCTTTCTGCGTTCATCTTTGCCGTTCCTGCTACTATATATACTCAACCCACGTGCAACTGAACTGATGCACGTGGCGTGTGACTTTATGCGGAATGCGAAGGATGCAATATCGGACCGAGTTGGGAAGCACCTGACACGGTAGTCTAGTCGTCATGGCGCTCGACTGCTGACACGAAGGTCGCGGGATCGAATCCCGGCCGCAGCGGCCGCATTTTCAATGGAGGCGAAAATACTTGAGGCCCGTGTGCTTATATTTAGGCGCGCGTTAAAGAACCCCAGGTGGTTAAAATTGCCGGAGCCTTCCACCCTTGTAATCGTATCGTGGTTTAGGGACGTTAAACCCCAACAATTATTATAGCTAGCAAGTGTCCACGAACAGCGACATGCTGCTTTTCAATTTAAGGTCACCATTCGCATACAGTGTGCGTCTCTGCGTCGCGACTGTGTATCTGTCATTGGCAAGCGTTCTGTGCATAGTTCCATGAGTAGGCTAATTTCTGGCAAAGGAATAAAAAAGAAAAAAAACATACAATCGTGAATACAACCGACCAAGAAAAAAAATATAACGAAGAAGGTGGCTTTCGCCTTCAAGTGGTTCTAGGCGATGCATAAGGACCGTGCAACATTTTTTCTTTGGGGATATTTTTTTTTCTTCTTTCTTTTTTTTTTTTGCGAGCATTTGTCCCTCTTGCCATATGCAGGGTAGCGAACTGGACGCGTGTCTCATTGTACTTCCTGTTCTTCCATTTTTTTCTCTCTCCCTCTCCCATATTTCTATTCTCACACGCACATGCGCAGAAGACAGGAAACCGCGCCGCCCTTGGCATTCAGCGCGACCTCACGGTTAGCGAGGGGGCGCCGCAGAGGGCCCCGGTAAATCATGGCCGCAACACAGGCTCGCCTCTCCGCCGGCGTGGTTGCCCCGCCAGTGGAATTACGGCACGACGCCCGCCGTCGCGGAGGCGTCTCGACGGCGCTCTTTGATGTGGCCGGCGGCACACACCGCGAACACATAAGGCTCTATAGACCGATCCCCCCTTCGACTTCTGGCCATTCTTTCCGTACTGAAACAGATAGGAATAGATCCCCGCCGCCTTCCGCGCGGTCTACGCTACACCGGAAGGGTTTATTCTGCGGAGGTGGCGCCTCTGGGGCCACGGCGAGGAGCTGTGCCGCACGGTTTATTTTGCAACGGCCGCGCGCTGAAGGGTGGCTTTCTTTCTCGCGCCGAGTGCCTCCTACACAGGGATACGTGATCGGCCCCGGGCATTGAATGATTCGCAACTGCTGACAAGTGCGAATGCTACAACATGACAGCGAATGGTACCTTGACGCTTTGCGTTCCGTCGGTTCAGGCACGTCCCTCGCCTTCTATAGGAACGCTGTCTCCACTTGATACTGTATAGTGATTGCGGCTACCACACCAGGACTCAAACGCTCGCGCCTGTAATGAAAAAGCCTTTTAGCTGACGCCGCGCATCATAATCCTGAATAGCATGTATATACCGACCGGCCCTATACGCATGCTTCTTAGTAAACTGCAATGCCATATGTCGTTATACCCAGTGACGCTCGCCTTTGCGACTGAGACTGCGCGCGAGAGTTCTGGCCAGACTGCGAGACCGATGACCACGTAACTAAGCAAATGCTATGAACAAGCTCTTTGCGTGAGAGGGTTGAAGACCGTGGGCGTGATTGTATGGCAGACTGGATGATGGACTGTGCAGCGTAGAGAGAGAGCGCGCGCGCGCGCGTGTGTGTGTGTGTGTGTGTGTGTGTGTGTGTGTGTGTGTGTGTGTGTGTGTGTGTGTGTGTGTGTGTGTGTGTGTGTGTGTGTGTGTGTGTGTGTGTGTGTGTGTGTGTGTGTGTGTGTGTGTGTGTGTGTGTGTGTGTGTGTGTGTGTGTGTGTGTGTGTGTGTGTGTGTGTGTGTGTGTGTGTGTGTGTGTGTGTGTGTGTGTGTGTGTGTGTGTGTGTGTGTGTGTGTGTGTGCTTGCGCGCGCGCGCGCGTGGGGAGTGCGCAATGTTGTGCTGTGTGTGCTTCTCCCTTGTATCCCTCAATGTTGCGCAATCAACCATGAAGTACACCCTTCGCTGAATAGCCATCGACAACACGTCCGCGGTTGCTTATTTATCCGACCCTCCTCCTGATGCCTCCATTAGACGGCTACGCATTTCGGTCTTTTACCTCGCAACTATAGCATGCATCGACTAGCGTACGTCTTCCTGTCGTATAGCACATCGACTTCACACTATAGGATAGGCCTCATACAGCGGATGTTTCTGCAGCGGGGGCTCCTTGCGAAGTCGTTTCTGAGACAGCAACTCTTTCTCGTGCCTCACACGGCGTCATGTTCGACGGACGTGGTGAGAAAAAAGAACGAGAGCTGTCGAAACACGGAATTCTCGGCGCGCCAGCGGTGCCATCCAGGCCGTTTACGCAGCCTCCTCGTCACGTCCTGGTGCCCGTATACCGCACAGCCGCACGTTTCAGCGCATTTGCGTGGCACAACGTTTATTACTACGAGCGTGCGGCGGATTCCTTTTCTTTTTTCCCGTACACTCTTCGTTGGTCTGTGTTTCTTGTCCGACTCGCGACGTGGCCCGAGTTGGGCATTGTTCTTCTTTTATGAGTACTGTAGGAGAATGCAATGTTCCCTAGGGCTCCTCAGGCCGCCAGCGTGGTGTATGCCACGCCACTGTATATGCGCGTATGTATAGATGACGGGCCGTGTTGTGCCGTTGCCTATTGATCGGCGCGGCACCACCACAAAGGGGCAACAACGTGGAAAATGCCGCGGCATTTAGCGTTGTAAAAATCATTTTCCCGTGCAAATATCTTCCCCGTCGCTGTTCGTCCTTCACGCACCGTCTTCAGAAACTGACGTAAATTAAGCAACAACCTGCAGCACATAACACGAAGAAGAAAGGCACGTGGCATCCTTGAGTATATAGCCGAAGAATCTCGCTTGTCCCGTGCGACTTCTGACAGCGAAGGATATGAACTGCAGAGAGTGAGAAAAACAATGAAGGAAGAAAGAAGGCATGAAGGGGTGGCCTGCAACTCTTTATCACTTGCTTTTGTTTCTGCTCAGAAGTAAACGTGCTGGTCTTTTGTATTCACTCTATAGCGATCGCTTCGGAGAAATACGAGCTGGCGCACGCGTTATAAACAACAACCCGCGGCGAAGAACGGATCGAGCTTGCATTCTCCGCAAAGTAGTCGTAAAAGCGCCATTAAAGCGACGCGCAAACAGAAACAAAAACGAACTGCCGGTCGACTGCGTGCCACTCTTCATCTTTCCACTCTCATATGCTTTCCTTCAATCGTGGCGTTCCGAAAAGCATGCGAGTACTCAAATTTCTACGCGCAGAAAGTCAAGACACGAGGAACATCCGTTGGAGCAAGTCGTGTACCGTGTGAGGTGAAAATATGACAGGTCATGCAATGCGTACAGGGCGGATATCTGGTATTCTATGTCAATGGATGGCCGCCAGTACCGGCTTCTGAAAGCTGTCTAGAGCAGTTGGTTTAGTAACGTGCGCAACCGCACGAGATGTGTCATAGCGTTAGTAAAGACTCTAGAGGAAAAGCTGGATCGAAAGAGGGCCGACAACAAGAACACCGCCATTATCCTACCATTGTCACTGTTGCCTTTTGCAATTATTTAGAGAACGGCTAAAATTAGCGCTGTTCAGTATTAGTAATACTGGCATTATAAATCAAACACTGGCATTTTGACGAATTAGAAACGTGCGGGCAGCGTCCAATGTTCATTTGGAAGATTTTTTTAGAAGTATTCAAGGTCATTTAGGCAATTTAATGCGCGCAACTCGCGGCGATGTGACAGATGCGTGTGCAGACACTTTTGCTAGATGGCGCCACCATATTCATTGAGTTTGAGATTCGTGGTCGAATTGCGCGTCTTGTGACTGAGTTGTAAGCCGCTGCGCGTCGTCGTCTGCGCTTTCTGTTGACACGTACTTACAAATCTACTTCATGTTAGCTCACTTTCAATGATTACTAGAAAACTGAATACCACCGTCAACTCTAGCACGCGTCTCAGGGGCTGGTAACGCTCGCCTGGTAGGGTAATGGCGGCGCCCTTGTGGTCCGGAGGTTCTAATGAATGAGTCCTATGGGGAGCTTTTCCCTGTAGAGTCTGCAGTAACTCTGTGGGATGTGTTGAACGGTCTTGTCTTGCCGCAATAGTCGCGTGTCGGTGTGTCCGCCATTCCGATTCGAAACGGGTATGCCATCGTGAATGCAGCCCCTATACAGAGGCGACGTGGTCAAATTGCATTGGAGCGATAAATGTGTCATCGTATATAGTTGTAACTTCGCAGTACAATCATGTCCATGTATTGGTGATACTCTTGAAAGCTATGCGAGACGACGAATAAGTGCGTGTAACAGTTCGACTCGGGAAATAAAGACGTCTTGCAGCGTCAGACCGTGGTTGTGATATCGGAGCCAGTCGAGTTTCTTCATGGGTGGATGCCAGCAATATCGGTATATTCTGGTAACCACACAAATATAACGCTGTGTCCTTTTGCTCGATCTTCATGGGGACAATTTCTCCTGTATTCAGCATACGAAATGCCCGCTCATGTTAAATCCCTTGGAGTTTCGCTGGGTGGTGGATTCAAACTTTTCTTTTTTTTTTTTTCTTCCTCACTCAAAATTTTAGTACATTTTGTTTTTTTTATCTCCTGTATAATTTTCTCCTGGAATACTTAGGTGGTGCAGGCAGGGCATTTTTATTTATTTTTTTATAAGCTTATTTATTTTTTTCATTTATTTTTCCGCCCAACTCCACTTTAATGTAGTGTAGAATTGTCCATGAGTCCTCTTGCATAAGACACACCGCAAACCCTGAAAGACTGCATTTAAGTCGCAGAGTAAGACCTATTTGCGTGTTAGCTCTTGCCAGGTGTACTGTAGAGAAGTTTCCCTTGCAGATAATATGCCAGGAGACCACCGGTCAAGTGTATCTTATACATGTGGGGCCGAATTCACAAAGCATCACTTTTGTAAGTTCGTTTTCCCACTGGTCGGCCGGATTCGCTAATGATATGTCCCGCATCGTGATTGGCTGACACATTATCTTACGAAAACTTTTAGCGTAAGACATTCTTGTGAATACGGGTCCTGGAGACCTTTGGGAGCGGCATTCGTTCATTCATAAACGCAAACAAGCTTGGGACGACGACGATGATGATTATTCTCTTCCACGTAGAGACATGTTACAGTAAACTGCCCAACGAAGCAATTTCGCTGTCGCCACATATTCGAACAAAGGTGTCCGCAATATTCGCACATAAATGCCATGAATTGCACTTCACACTCACTACAGCAAGCTCTCTCTCTCTTTTCTCTTTGTTTCAGGCGGTGCTGGGACGAAAACCATGCCCCACGGGTGCGCTGGGAAGAATCACCTTCGCAATTCACTCGTCCGGGCAACGCCGCAGCTGCTGGAGATATGTAATGAATTAATTAACCACCCGCGGATAAACATAATGTCAAATTAAGCGCCTCACCGACGCTCCTCGCGCCCTCGAGAACGACCTACAACTTCAGCCGCCTCAAAAAACAAAAAGGTCCGCCAGGGTGGCCTGACTGAATTCGCACGTTCGTCCTCGAGCTCCATTTCCAGCGCCAAAGCCATTTGGTCGAGAACGTATTTGTACTCAACAGTGTCCGCGATTATTAATTAATGGACTGATTTTTTAGAGTTGTAGGAACAACTTGTCTTTGTTTATGCCTTCATTTTTCACCTTACATTTTTTAGTGCGGTTATACATGTAACGAATGTACATGTACAAACGCAGAGATGTGATTTATAATACTGTTCCTGTTTTTTGACCTACTCGTGCGCCGTAAGTGGCGCCGAGAGGAACCTACTATCCCACGAAAGAGCTTAAGTATGTTCGCTATGATAGCATGTTGCTCGTTTTTGTTTATCTCTTGTGTTTTACATAGCTTTCGTTGTGCATTTGCATTCTGTTCTATTCCAATTGTATGTGTGTACGTGGTGTATGTGTGCACGGCTGAGGCGGAGACAGCTGGACATGAGTTGCGCATGCGCTGTACGCGCGGAATGCCTGTACGCCCGGTCCATAACGTGACAATGAACAAGTTGAACGAAAAAAAATCAACAACAGCTGTGTAACTTAGTACGAATGTGCGCGCCCAGTTAAAAAAAAAAGAAAAAGTCAGTCAGAACGCCAACTTATACAATACAATTACTGGAATAAATCACTATTCATTGTCACGCATTATCACGCAGTAGACAGCGAAACCTTAGTTTACCATTGTAGAAAAAACGGCAGTCGAGAAAATGTTGTCGACGGCAGCTGCATTAGTTGGCGAGAAATCATTTTCGTTTTTCGGTGTTTTAAAGTATTGGCTTTATGTTTAAATGAGGTGGCGTTTCGGTGTTATGTAGCACGTAATTTCATTCGTCGAATTTTTCTAAATCGCTTGCATGACGAGAGATATTCTAGCTTTCACCGGCCAGTTTGAAAAAAAATAAGTTATAACGATGAGGTGAAAGTGCGAACTTGGCACTTTTTCTGTCGCAGATTTTATTCTCAGAGAATGCTCGACGAAACCTCAAGTCACCCGCAATACATATTACCATGTCACAAGGTTGCCAAGTACGTAAATTTAAGCTGGTTTGTTTTATTTCGGTGATTGCAGTAAAAAATAACCGTTTCCAGCTCCGCAAGTTCGCGTCCTTAACTCGAAAGTTAAGGCAGACCAGATTTGAGTTGCTCAGCAGTTTGGAAGTTATCAAAACCGGAAAATGTCATGCTGTTACATTAGTGATTTTCGTAATGTGATACTTGTTACTGGCGTGTCGTGGATACTGCAATGAAACGTCCCGAAATTTTCTATTGTACCGAAAAAATTCGCGTGCTACCCAAGAGCACACAACCTCCGTGGTTTCTTAGGAGCTAAAGTCAAGCCCACTAGCACTTGCAGAAAATATAGTTGAGAGAGAGAGAGAGGACGGTAGAGCTAGCATTAACGTCGCGACCACGAATCGAAGATTCGTCGAGCTTAAAGCCGTAAACATAGCAGGGAACGTTGGTTAGTTGGCCTCTCTCAAGCTTTAGCGACAGCTTTCTATACAAAGGTTGCGTGAATGTGAACTGCTTTATTTTTGGAATGCCTGTAAGGAGACGAAGGACAGAGTGTGCGTTCACGGTATTTTGCTACGATAGGTTTTTTTCACAGTCGTGTCTAGCGAATTGTAAACAGTTTGGTGGACTGCTGTTTGAAGTGTTGATACGTGGATGCGACATACATTTGCAACACGCGATAACCCCAAAAAATAAACGCTATTTGCAAAGGTGCCGGAGCGCTCAAAAGTGCCGTTGTGACAAATAATTCAGGCTGTGAAACATCGTGGTACACTAACATGCAGGACGAACATATGTGAACCGTCGGTGAAGTATTCTAGGCCAAGGTACGTTTTGATGAATAAGATGGGGGGGGTTACGCCGTGACCTCACGAACTTCCAAGTATTCGTCATATTGTGGCACAGCACTAAGTAGCTGTACAGTATAAAACCAATAACGCATAGGAGATCTGGGCAGACATTCGGTACTTTTATCATACAAGTGCAACAACGAACCCCCCTCAAAAAAAGTTTTCCGAACAGGCTTAAAAGTAGCCCCCCAAGTAGCAATGTCGCTTTCCTATGCGACAATTGAAAACATTTCAGGCCTTCATATGGCAACAGATCTAATCAGAAAAGTTTTTCATAATGCAGTCTGGTTGAATGAAGAACTAAGCATAAAAAATGCTTTCGAACCATAAAGTATTCGTATTCAGAGATGTAATCACCCTATCTCTTAGCAGGAATAATGTGCAGACGCATGGATGAGCTCGTAAAATTACATTAGCATGCTTAACAAAGGATTAATGCGTGTCGTGTTCTGAAAAAAACGTGAAACCAGAAGTGCAATTTTGATGATGGTGGTTGCAAATGCAGACACTTTCTGTGTGCACATGCGAGTATTTGTCAGATTTTGACGTGACATTATTTTTATAAACATGGCATCGTTTCTTCTAAATAACCCATTTTCTTTGTACTGATTCCCGTGTTGAAAAGAAAAGGACCTAACGTTTTATTAGTTGTTTTCTGCCCTTTAAATGTTCCTCAGCATCCAAACCAAAGTATTAATACCTATGCAATCGCATTTGCTTTCTAATCTAGCTTTGTAATTGAGGTAATGAAATCTCACTTACAGTTCGTCGGCTCTCGTTACTTGTCCTTTACGGCACGCACATTGCCATGCCCACGTTGTCAAAGTATGTCCAATTCACGTAACGAAAACACAAATTAGATTTAAGGCGAACGAAAGGCAGCGTCGTGCAACCATT
This sequence comes from Rhipicephalus appendiculatus, assembly GCA_030522465.1. Lineage (NCBI taxonomy): Eukaryota > Metazoa > Arthropoda > Arachnida > Ixodida > Ixodidae > Rhipicephalus > Rhipicephalus appendiculatus. The sequence continues at coordinate 5,387,315 of JALIZH010032924.1, read as the reverse complement.
ATGGCGATACCACCGCATTTCACGAAGGGTTCGTCGTATCATTTCTTCAAAATTCAGGCAAAGTTCTTATCTCGGCGAATCTAATAATGTAACTCTATCTTCCCGATGACCACTTTATCGCCGATGCATGTGCACACAGAAAACGGCTGCAATCATGAACTGTGATAGGCGCGCCGGAGAAGGCTTGTGTCGTCACAAGGAGAAGGCCTGTGATGACATGTGGAAGCAGGCCTGCTGTCATCAGATGACAGCAGGCGGCCATCCTTTTGTCCGGTGCATAAAGTATTCATGGTTTACCCGCGAGGAGCGAAGCCAAGTGCATTCAGAAGACCAGAAGACGGCGGACCAAACGCGCAAGTCTTCAGTTATTGCCTATGCAGGAGTTTAGTGGGGCGCCGCTAGGTTTAATGAAAACAAGCACTGCTCGCAAGAAAACGTCAAGCAGGCATGCCTTCAGCGTAGTGCTAAGACAGTTTCTTTTTCTTCCTCAAAGTTCTGCGTATATCCCATTTGGAAGGAGTGCGTAACATTACGTCGCATTGATCACAATCCAGCAATAGCCATTGGCACTGCCTTGAAGGCAAATCTGATTCGCAGCAGTGAACGAAACGATATGATATCTCGGGTTTTGTGCGTGCATGTGTGCGTGCACGTCACTTAATTTTCGAACCTTGAAAACTCTGGTAACTAACTTCTAACTATTATTAAGATTAACTTTTATCAATTGCACTACAGCAATATGTGAAAGATAATGAACACATAACATAGCCCGATGTGCGGTCGGCAAATTAGAACCTCGGAAGCAATTAACAATATCGATACCTGAGCAGACAGCCTGGAATTGGTGTCTACAACTTGGAGTCGGACTGGAATGTACGGCCACTAGGGTGGTGTACAATCACATTGGATTTAAGCAAAACTTACGCGAAAATACGGTTATCTCGGGAAACCCGCGCCCCGTAGACCTCTGATGCCGAGCGTACGTGGTGGTGAATAATTTATCCGTTACCTTGTCAGTTACGTTATACAAAAGAAAACATTTGGTCTTTTGCGAGACATTGGATAACGTGGAGGAAAAAAAGAAAACGTCATGGCTTTTCGTTCACTGCTGTGCTGCCCGTTTTCTTGCGACAGAGCCCCGGTGACTGTGATACGATAATAGCAATTGTGGTCGAGGAGTGTATAAGTGACGCGAATACCACAGCAGTCTTGGAGAGCGAGATATATACACCAGAAAGGAGCTATGCACTATTTTTTTTTCTGTCGAGCTGGTATTTGACGGTCGCGTGTGTGATATAGACGAGACATTTGTACAGGATCAAATCTTCGCGGAGAGTCGTTCGGGAGTGACCTTCTGATTGAGCACAGAATACGCGATGCGGGCAGTGCAAGAGTACTGGAGCAGCACATGCGTGTACGGGAGTACTGGAGTACAGAAGCAGCCGTGCTCCCTGTAAGCGCTCCCCGTAAGTGCGAGAGTACTGGAGTACAGGAACAGCCGTACTCCCCGTTAGCGCTCCTCGTAACTTCGGGAGTACCGGGGTACATGAGCAACCGTACTCCTCGTAAGTGCTGTCCGTAAGTGTGGGAGTACTGGAGTACAGGAGCAGCCGTACTCCCCGTAAGCGCTCCCCGTAAGTGCGAGAGTACTGGAGTACAGGAGCAGCCGTACTTCCCCGTAAGCGCTCCCCATAAGTGCGAGAGTACTGGAGTACAGGAACGGCCGTACTCCCCGTAAGCGCTCCTCGTAAGTTCGGGAGTACTGGGTTACAGGAGCAACCGTACTTCCTCGTAAGTGCTGTCCGTAAGTGTGGGAGTACTTGAGTACAGGAGCAGCCGTACTCCCCGTAAGTGTATCGCGCCGTCGAGGTCGAACTAGTGGCTTCGAGGGCGACGTGACGTACGCGGTGTGTATGTACACTGAGAGCTAGTTAAACCAGCTCAGCCGCATTTACTAGAACTCACTGTCACCTTCGCGTCATCAGAAACTGTGCTTTACGTAAAAGGAAACGTTCGGAGGCATCCCAACAAGATCGACCGAGCCGTTAAAGAAAGTTTGTACAGCTGTGGAGTGCTATTTAACCCAGAGGTTTTGCTTTCGTTTGTCTGGAGTGCGTATAGGGTTTGCGTGTGTGTGTGGTGACATTTTGGTACTGTGTGCATATGTATGTGTAGGGACGAGTGCGTCTGTGTGCGGTACAAGTCGTGAATTTTCACTTTTCCAGTGGCGGCTGGCCTACTCTGTTCTTGTTCGAGTGTGTTTGAAAGTCACGTTGATAACATGCGCGTTAGCGTTTCCGCTGGCATTCTTGTTGTATCATCAGTTGTTAACTAAAGGGTGAAGGTGATATTGTGCCGGTGCAGCACCTTCACCCTCTCAAAAGCACCGTGCATTGACATCATTGTATCTGTATATCTGTAGATGGAAGCAGAATGATAACTAAATTGCTGATTCTGCGAATGAACTCGTCGTATTAGCTTTCGGCTGAAGGTGCAGAAAATGACCCCAGAAGTGGCTTCAGAACAAAATTAACTTCCTTTCGCACTGAGTCCTGCTTTACTATTATTTTTTAAAGACAACGTCACAAAATGACGAATCCGCGCATCCTCCGAAGTTATGTTATGGAGAATCTCAAGAAAACTGAGTTTGCATTCTTGTATAATGTATAGCGCAAGAAGTTGTTGATGTTCGAAGTATTGAAAAAAAAGTATCAGATGCTGTTCCCGTTTCGTTTATGCCCATTTCGTGCATGGTGTACAAACGTTTGCCTCCTCTTTGTGGTTGTCATGTCGTGTGTCAAAACATGGTTCTATACAGTAAGCAAGAAAAAAAAAATATCGACAATGTCCTTTTTTTTTTTTAGTCGGGAGTGTGAACGGCTAGTCCCCTAACGATGCTCTCGTTTGTTACAAACTTAAGGTTTAAATAGATGTATCCGGTGCAGCCGTCTTGTCAATACAAACTGTGTCACACAGGGCTCGAGCTATCATAGCCAAGAGCCCGTGTGGCACCTTGCATATCACTGTAGAGTTGTAAAAGTGCGTTTTGGCGTCTATACACGACATTGTGTGTCACGTGTACCATGCTCGCAGAGTTTATAAAACCAAGTGTTGTGTGTGCTTGCGTGAACGTGAATCTTCAGTGTCACCCAACGACCCGTTGCTACAGACATAATGAGGTTAAAAAAAATTTTCTGTAGCGTACCGTTTTCCAGATCGTTTTCTCGCCTTCGTATAGTGCTGTCGCCTGCTCCACGCTGGCACCGCCCGATGACTGCCAGCCAAAGATTTTGACACCCTTTTGTCGCGGAAACGCACATTCATGTACGTGATAATTCTGATAATTCATACACGGGATCAACCTTTTGAGCCGCTACAAATGCACAGAGCGCGTTACTGTTGTGCTTGAATGTTGAGCTGCCGAGCGAACCTATGTTCGCCAACCATGAGCTTCGAGCTTCGATCGTGGCGTCTACGTATCGCGCAGCCACTGATAATAGCAGGTGTTATGAATTCGGAAACTTTAGCTTGACATATTGCTAGTAAAACGGTGACCATACCAACGTCATGGCAAGACACCACCAGCAACAGCAGAAGCTAGTGGCGACATCTTGCAGTGCTGTTTTCAGTTAAACTGCAGTTACCTAACATTCTCCGCTTGACCTGAAGAAATGGTTTCGACTCGCGGATCTGTTACCGCGAGAGCGAGTCCCTTAAAAGGTGACGCCGGTGCTAAAGCCCCTCCACATGTAGCTTGACACCACGCATTCAAATAAAAGCTTAATCTTACGTGTTTATCCTTCAACTATAGGCTACTCCTCCGTTGTCGAGGTAATAACGCCACAGTAATGGAACGCGTTAAGGTGTAATTATGCCCATCGTCGAATTATACCACTTGTTCTTTGCTCTCAGCTAAGCACAGGGGCTGTGACTCACGTATGAAAGGAGAGAGAGAGAGAAAAAGCGAGGAGGATTTAAAAAAGGCAGGGAGATTAACCATGGCTTAGTAGGGTTGGCTAGCCAACGATGGAGAAGGGGATGAAAAAAAAAAAAACAAGATAAGACAAAGTGGAACAGTTTGGACAAAACTGAGGAATTTAACGATGATCGTGACCTCTGACAGCACCCCGTTTGAAACGGGGTGGCAACAAAACTTGAAATAATCAGGTTTTACTACATATATTGCAGTTAAGCCCTTTACAAATGTCTTCCTTCATCTACGTATTAAAACATCTATCTCTGTTGTATGACTGCAACGACGCCAACTTTATCGACGTCTTCCCCGCTTTATTAATATATTCTCTCAATATTCTGACAGTCTAACTTATCTCGACCATTTACGGTTGTCGATGCTCCTATTAACTTGGCATCACTGCGAGATTGTGGAAGGTACGTGTTCCTAAGGTTCTCATTGTGTACCAGCACTTCGCGTATATTGCGCTCCTGGTGGCAGAGTTTTGCGACAGTGTGGAGGACAAGGCGGTGCTTATAGCACGTTTGAGTTGCCTCGCTTTCCATTGGCCATAAAATATCGCACATTTTAATAATAATAATATCTGGGGTTTAACGTCCCAAAACCACGATATGATTATGAGAGACGCCGTAGTGGAGGGCTCCGGAAATTTTGACCATCTGGTGTTCTTTAACGTGCACTGACATCGCACAGCACACGGGGCTCTACCATTTTCGCCTCCATCGAAATGCGACCGCCGCGGCCGGGATCGAACCCGCGACCTTCGGGTCAGCAGCCGAGCACCGTAGCCGCTGTTCCACCGAGGCGGACTATCGCACATTTTCAACACCAGAGATAAGAACCGTAAAGTCCCCGCAGTGTCGTGGAGCAAACTGATTGTGCACGTTATGATTCCATACATCGCCGCGAGATGTCGCCACTGTAGTAGTAGCTGGTGTTTCGTTTCACGTCTCGATATCGCGCTAACATGATAACGGTCGGTAGGAGCCGCTCGTCAGGCTCCTATTAACTTTGTTGTCACACGGTCCAAACACTTACGTCCAAGTATCGCTTATTTTTTCGCTCTTTAGCACATTGTACGAGCACCCCATTCTCAAGGCACAGCGACGCGCTTCGTGAAGGATTGCGAGCTGTTTCGTTTGTTACAATATGATATCTTTGCAGCAGTTATAGACCCTTTTAGCCGCCAGGGTCCGCCACCGCCGTGTCACCGGATGCGGCGGCGGCTCGACCCAGGACGGCTTCCGGTTTGCCCGTGTTTTCTTCTGTTTGCGTGCGCTTCGACCGTCGGACTGCGGAAAAATAACCAAATTTTGCGGTATTTCAGTGTTTCAAGGGCCAAATTAGTTTAAACTAGAGAAGCAAAGAGTCCGTGTTCGTTGACATATCTGCGTTATCTGAGAGCATTCCTTGTCATCAGCTGCCTCGTGGTTTACGTGTTAACGCACGCTTCTTGTGGGTTGTTGAATTGTTGATTTGTTTGTCATCGAGCAGGCAAAAGAAGAGTAAAGCGGCACTTTCTTCCAGTTTGGCTGCGCACGAAATCTTAATTTCTTTATTCTTCCTTTGTACTGTTCTCCTGCAGTCGACACTACGAAAATTATAGACAAGCATTCAGAGGAAGATGGCCTGGAAGGAAATAACGTAATCTTCATTGCAAAAGTAAAGATAGTTGGGCCAAGCTTTGTAAGCTTATACCTGAGGCTTGAACGTTTGTTCAGGCAAATGTTCGTAGAAGGTATACTTTTAAGTATTACAACAAGCAGCAGTGGCAAGAAAAAAGAAAGAAAAAAAAGACTGGTCGCGAAATCACAGTGGTACATAGCCTTTCTTAGTTCTTTTTTTTTTTTAATCTCGCCAGGTTCAGCGTTATTCTTAGACGTCCACTACCCATTGCCCTGTTTAACTGGAAGTAAGTGCCGTAGGATTTAACTCCTTTCGTGGTGTTCCTTTTGTGTGCATGTGTGTGTTTCGTGGTGATTCCGATCATTTAAATGACACAGGTGCGTACTTGGGTTTAGGTGTGTCCCAGTCATCAGCTGCCGTTTGTATTAAAATCGAGATGGGTTATGGTAAGAGAGAGAGAGAGAAAAAAAAGTGAACTGCTTTGTGCAGCCAAAACCACGAACCACTGCCCTACGTATACTCAAAGGCGCTTTGATGTTGTAACGTTGTTCATGTTTCATGTGGCCAAAACAAAATGGCTGCTAGCTCACTACTTTTGAAGAAAAAAAAAAGCAAAAGTCAGTGCTCTAGTTACACTTCGGACAAACCAGGGTGTTTTTCAACTCGAGCAGCGCTCGATGCCATGTTTTTTCCTGCGTTTTTTCTTGCCTTTTACATTTTGCTCCTTGAAGCTTGTGCTCCGCCATTTGTTCTCCGAGTGCTGTTTATTCGTGCGCAAAACATGTCTTTCTCTCGGAAATGTCGCACCACTTTCCAGTGTCACTCGTGCCCGTACTCCCGCGTAGAGGACTCCTTGACAGCTCACGCATACGGACTGATAGCGCCCAATGCCCTTGATATATGCGCTTAGAAGCTCTATTAATGCGTTCTAATTAGTAAATCAAAAGTAATTCCCTCATGAAAGTATTCAGCCATGTGGAAAAAGTCGGGTTATGAGTTGCTGCATCAGAAAAGATTATATTACTGTCACACCAAACGATCGGCATACTCTACTGGATCGGACCGGTGCACAGACGTTTAATTCAGCGGTTTTTGCCGTGAGTGTTAAAACGACAATTTCCACACGGCATGGTCGTGGCTGTAATGCCTCTTGAACGCCTCAAAAGGGCTTTTATGTATATGCGCGCCACTTACGTGACAAAGCTTCGTGTTGTTGTCAATGCACCGTCAGCAAAAAGTGATATGTTTCATTCTTGTCTCGGAGTCAAATCTACGTAAAGTCTGCGTCGAAGCTAAGCAAGCCAGTTTACACACCGCATACATGAACATTCACCTGGTGCACTAGTATGTATTTGAGTATATGACAGCTTTTCTTAAAAAAAAAAACAAAGAAAGTTTAAACGAGGGCTTTGGGGCTACTGCGATGGTCAAGGCTTTCGTGGTGCTGTAGGAAATGAAGACATTTTATACAAATCTCCTCCATGAAATATACTGTAAACGGGCGTTCAGCATATTAGACATGCTACTTAGAATTTAGTAATGTGTGCAGCAAATACGCAATCCATAGCATTGATCGAACTCCAACAGCGCCTCAAGTGTCCGACTCAAGGTTTGGAATAGGCTCCGCTGACGTGCAGACTGGCTCGCTTACTTTCGATATTGGCTTTACAGTTTGTACACCGCGCGACCAACTCTTCGTTATTCGGTACATGTTTTCAGCCCGCCAAGTGTAACCCTGTACCCTGACGTTCCCACGGACCATAGCCATTCAAATTTATCAGACACACGCTTGAGAAGAAAAGGGTGCGCTTTATTTACTCCTGTCCGCCAAATCACGACTCTGTATTTTCTACTCCGCCTTTTTCGAGTGCCCGGTGACTGTATGTTTCCAACTCGTGTATTATAATACTGCTGTTGTGTGACTACATTGTAACATATACTGTATGCCGGAGTAAAAAGTGGTGTTTCATACACAATAAAAAAAGACTGAAAGGTATTTTTTCGTCTTTTTCTCTTTCGTTTGCTTACAAACAGTTTACACTACGACATAATGCGACGGCTCGCAACCGATTTGAACGCGAGAGCCGCGAATAACCGAGGCAACAAAAGACTGCTGTTTTCCATAGGCTAATCTTACTAAACCAGTGTACAAATAAAGTTAAATAAGTAGATAACGCTATAGAAAAAAGAAGTAAAAAAAATTGGCCACGTATCTGCGTGCTTCGCTGCAAATGTCGAAAGACGATAGTCTTCTGCCGGCCGTACTACTATGTTTTGCCTTGCCTCAGACAGCGCCTCCTCTATGTTGAATCGGCCGCATCTGGCTGGCATTGATAAAATAGGAGGCACTGCGTGAGATATGGACGCCATCTGGCAGTGGCGTCGGGAAACATGAGCTTTTGCAGAACCCAGGGTCACTGCCAGGTGGCAGCACCATATCGTCGGCAGAGGGCTTTTTCGTGCATAGCGTCGCATTTTCAGCGCAGCCTAAGAAACACTAGGGTCTTAAGAATTACGTATCTATGTATTTTCTAGTAAAGGAACACACCACCTAATACTTACATATTGATGTTGCGCCTCAGATATGCGCAATATTTGCTTTTTGATCGACAATGTTCACAAGTATGAACGCAGCTACCAGTTCAAGATGGCTGGACGTTCAGCAAGTGCTTAAACTTTGGCCGGGTGGCTGAATCGTGTGACAGACAGACAGACATATAATATGGCGGGGAATAAAAAGGAAAGAAAAATAAAGGACCCCCGGCCCGTGCAGACAGACAGACAGACAGACAGACAGAAAGACAGACCAAAATTTTTACGTTGAAGTATCCCAAGAAAGACTATAGTCTTTTAAAAAAACTTGGAGGACGCTTGAGCTTCGCCTTCAAGAGTAGAGCGCGATAGCGTAATAGGGCCCTGTACGCTTTGCCTTCAACCATGTCGCAAGGAAAGGAACGTTTGTGCGCATAACATTGGCCGTTTCAAACTATCCTATGTCTACGGGTTGTAATAGTGCCCACTACGCCATAGTTCTTCCTTTTCCTAATTGGCGAAGTACCCACTACTCATCCGTAAGGTTCCATGTGCACTTGCGCAGCTGCGCACTTTGTAATGGGTGGACAACTTAAAACCACCCACCCGTTGCGCAATTCACTTGTTTTTACGCCTGGTGCAATTCTACGATTCTGCTACGCAATATTACATGTGTTAAGGAGACTCCTTACACAACATGACATTCATATAGTGGGCTTTTTTTTTTCTTTTCTTTTCTTTTTTTTTTTTTCAAGGCAGTTTCAAGAAATAACGTAGCTCTGTGGTAGAACACCTGCTGGCCTAGCAAACGGTCTGGGTTCGATTCTCACTTCGAATCGAAATTTTTTATTATTTATTTTATTTGCATCTTTCTTGATTTTTCGGTCATAGACAGGATGATGAATTTTTGCTCACAACCAACGACGCCGACACCGACGCCGAAATTTCTGCGAAACGAGCTCTTTAACGTTATCGCGTCAATAAAAAGCAGCTGGGCTGTTTTTTCACGGGCTTACACAGCTATACGTAGGTTTCAATGTCGCGTGGAAATTTTTTGTCTTCGTATCAGGGACTTCTTTCCGATGTTCGGCGACGACATCTTTCTTCTCAGCTCAGTTCCATGTAGGCAATTTAATAATGACCAAATCACGCCCCTGACAAACGTGCCTATAGATAACCGCATGTATACATATGTGCCACACCCATGTTCACAACGTGTACGCCACCATTTGAAAATGCGTGTGACAACAGCGTGCGTGAATGCGAGCCGCAGCGACCGCGAAAGCTAGAGTCCAGATGATTGTGAGGGCTACTCACAGGCTTCCTCTTATAAGTGCAATAAAATGGAATACGCAAGGTAAAGTAAGCGTTGCGGTATACTTTTATTCAGATTCTCTGCACAATGCCTAACGAAAGTTCGCGAGGCCCTTCTGGGATTGATTGCTCCGCCGTATTTTAGTGGATGTGCACAGAAAGTAATAAGACTACTGCGAAGGATATATATATATATATATATATATATATATATATATATATATATATATATATATATAATGCAATCTCACCAACGCGGAACACTTTTAAAAAATTCAAAGTATAAGTGTCACGGGTATCCATAGAATCGTCAACAGCGCTTCCCCCAATATTGATTCGCAGTGACTGACACTGAAGGCAATCGGAATATTCTTTAAAATATGCGTTGCCGCTGCTTCGACATTGTTTTTTTGTCTCAAAATGGCGCCCTTTCAATACGCGTTTCATTCGCTGGAACAATAAGTGGCGATTTATGGGTAAATGCAAGAGAACTACGTTCGTATTGCGTGTAATTACGTTTAATAACCTCGGTGCCAAGGCTAGATAACACTAGTAAGTGCTGGAATTACTTGAGTGAACACGGAACTATCCACACAGCAAGCTTTACGCAAACAATTCACTTATTTTTTTCGTATTTTTGTTCTCGTGATGCCCACGCATCAAAAGGTTGGGTTCAGATCCAGACTTCAAGGGGCTACGTTACGCGCACAAGAGGGTGAGGAGAGAGATATACATATCAGGGAAAAGGCAGGGAGGTTAACCAGTATGAGCCCGGTTTACGCTGCCCTGCAATGCACAAAGGGGACTGAACGATGATGACGCTGGCCACATAAGCTGTACCTCGCACTAATGCATGCACACAAACAAGCGTTCAGCGTACGGTCCATCTCAATGCTCCTATACAAGTCTGTGCGTCTCAAGAAGCGAGAGACGCTTTTGTGGCTTGTCATCGCAGATCCAAAAGATATTATCTTAATCCATAAGAGAAAGGGTACGTGAAGGACTTGAAATATTGCAGGCCGATCAGCTTACTGGCCGTTGTCTACAAGCTGTTTACAAATATATACAGTAGCTAATAGAAGTGACAACATTACAATTCAATCAACCAAATGACCAAGCAGGTTTTAGTACAGGCTTCTGACAATAAATGCAGTCACACTATCCAGTCAGGTGATAAAGAAATGCACGGAATATAATAATAATATCTGGGTTTTACGTCCCAAAACCACGCTATGATTATGAGAGACGCCGTAGTGGAGGCCTCCGGAAATTTTGACCATCTGGTGTTCTTTAACGTGCACTGACATCGCACAGTACACGGGCCTCCTCCATTTAGCCTCCATCGAAATGCGACCGCCGCGGCCGGGATCCGAACCCGCGACCTTCGGGTCAGCAGACGAGCACCTTAACCACTGCTCCACCGCGGCGGAATGCGCGGAATATAACCAACCCCTATATATAGCCTTCGTGGATTACGAGAAAGCATTTCATTGGGTCGAGATATCAGCAGTAATGCAGGTGCTGCGGAATCAGGGCGTCAACAGCCATAGATAAACATACGGAAGAAATCTACAACAGCTCCACAGCCACCATAGTCCTCCATAAGAAAGCGACAAAATCCCAATAGAGAAGGGTACGGCAGGGAGACACGACCTCCCCAATGCTATTCACCGCGTGCTTTGAGCAGGTTTTCAGGGCCTTCAATTGGAAAAAGTTAGGGGTACGAGTTAATGGAAAGTACCTTAGTAACCTGCGATTCGCTGATGACATTGCATTGATGACTAACTCTGGAGACGAATTGCAACTCAAGATTACTGAATTGGGCAAGGCAGAACGGTAGCTCTGAAACTGAATATGCAGAAAACTAAAGAGCAACAATCTCGGAGAGGGAACAGCGCATTGCGATCGGTAGCGAGGCACTGGAAGTTGTGAAGGAATAAGTCTACTTAGGACAGGTACTAACCGTGGAGCCGAACCATGAGACTGAGGTAACTAGAAGAATAAGGATGGGATGGAGCATTCCTGCAAGCATTCTCAAATCATGAATGGTAGTTTACCACTATCGCCCAAGAGGAAGACTTGATAAGCTGCATCCTACCGTTAGTTAGCCTACGGAACAGGAAACCTGGAGGCTTACAAAGAGGGTTCAGCTTAAACTGAGCACGACGCAAGCAATGGAAAGGAAAATGATGATGTAACCTTAAGGGAAGAAGAGAGCAGAGTGGGTCAGGAAACCAACGGGTGTTAAAGACATCTTAATCGGAATCAAGAAGAAATGGGCATGGGCAAGGCATGTAGAGCGTAGGCAAGATAACCGCTGGTCATTAAGAGTAACTGAGTGGATTCCAAGAGAAGGCAAACGCGCGAAGGGGGGACATAAAGTTGGGTGGGCGATGAGATTACGAAGTTTGCAGGCATAACGGCAGCGCAAGCACAGGACCTTCAGGGTTGATTGGCGGAAAGTTGGGAGAAGCCTTTGCCCTGCAGTGGGCGCAGTCAGGCTGATGATGATGATGACATCGAAGATGCACCCATTTGTACCCCTGAAGTCTTGCCAGTATTAAATGTATGTTCGACTAACAACGTCTTACATCATCGTCATTGAAACACGTATACCATTTACAGGTGCGACTGTCCTCGGGACGGTGTCACCTCTTCGCCGTGACTTGCCGGCGGTAAACGGTTACAAGGGCGGCTACATCCAAGACGCGGCAGCACTCCGTACTCGACGATGCCAAACGACAAGCAACGGTGTCGTAAATGTGTCGCACCGGAAACAAAAGCAAGGCGCGTCATTCCATTACGCCGGCCGCACGGTCACCTATTATACAAACGCGGCACGAAGAACCGTGCGTTCCTGCGGGCGTCACCGACGTCATCTGCCAGAAAGCCATGCCAGCGCAGCAGCGGCAATCGCACGCAGGGAAAATCTGAGCGCTAGACACTATATAGTAGCGCAGCGAGACGCGCCGTAAATAACAGCTCCGGGGTTGGGGATTTTCCCGTTGCCAGCGTTCGCCATTAGCGCTACTTCATTTTTATAACGTTCCCCTTCCGCGGTGCGCCGATCGAGCGTCGCCGATAAGTCACGCGCGAGTTGAGGTCACGTCCTCGCGGCACACCCGACCGCCGCCGCCGCCGCGACGGACGGATGATCCGCGCGGGACCTGTCGCAGCAGCCGCGATTAGAATGGACGCGAACGAGGTTGCCGTATGAGTCACTGCACCAGGAAACAGCTAGCGTGAGGTTGAATGAGGGGGGAGGAGTGTAGCCATGACGTAAGAGACAATGAGAGAGGACGAGAAAGAAACGTAATAGATAAATAAAAAAAACGCCAACCGCTTCCTCGACTATCGTTCGCACTGTATACGCGTCGCGGGGCGACAGAGCGCAGCGCGCGGTCACACGCGGCTCTGATTTATGAGACGGCAGCGGCGAAGTGTACAACAACACAACAGCTGAAACTAGCGCCGCCACGAGGAGGAAACAACAGTCCTCGCGCGCCGTACGCGACGGCGGAGAGGCGCGACCGTTGCCGCGTTCCCACTCGCCGCGTCCGGCCCGAGGTGGCAAATCGACACGTTCCGACAGTGACGAGCTCGATGTCAGCGGAGCAACACAATGCGAGATGGGGCCCCCGCAAAACAGCGCTCGTCCCACGGTGGCCGGGTTTCTGGGGCGGTGGTATGTGACGGCGGGGCCTCCAATGGCACCGGATACCTGGCGTATATAACATGGCAGCGCGCTCGCTTTCCCGCTTTCTCATCCACACACGATACGCCTCCATAGTCCGATAGAAGGTGTGACGATGTCGCCGCCTTTCCCCGCGTAGCATCCTCCTCTCGTCCAGGTTTGGATCGTGTCCAGGTGCACGTATCGTTGACTCGGGGAGTATAGCTTGAGAGAGAGAGAGAAGGCAACCCTGGCAGCGAAATAGCATCGCCCCGGTCCTAAAGTGGGAGCCCTCTCCACTTTAGAAGCAGTTGCGAACGGCTTTCGTAACGCTCAGTCCCACGTTCGTTTCAGTTTCGCTGACGACTGACGTTTATGGCGCATAGTAATACGAGCCGGTGATGAACGCGAGGACGACGCAAAGCCATTGAGCGCGATTGCTCTTTGTGTTTGTAATATGTGTATGTGGGGTTGGCTCTCGTCCGAAAAGTTAGCCGCGTGCGTTTCGAAACGTCGCTGGCGGCTCGTTTTCCTGTTCGCAGGCGATGCTACTTTCGGTATTTAGTAACAGACACGTGATTTCCTGCAGCAGTACTACGTTAATGAACGCGACGTAGTTGGATGTGGCTGAAAGTGATTAGGATCTGAGGCGAAGTTTTCAATAAATGTTATCGCAGTTCTATGGCAAAAACCTTGAAGAAGTGGCGATGTTCCCGACATTTCTTTCTACCTTAGCTCTGTGAAAGAGGAGCACGCCGACACAACAATATGTGGCACTTGTTATTCCAAACGACAGCTATAAGGTTGCCCTCATCACCGTCATCAGTCTTGCGCCACGTCACAAAAACATCCTGCCAATGTTCACAGAATGTGAACAAATATATAACGACACGCTCAGCTAGCTGTTTATGGCATATTAAGGTGAAAGCCTGCATCGGACGCTGATCTTAATAAAACGCGGCGCGCGGCACACAAATCCACGTGGCCTTAATAAAAAGCAGGGTTCCAGCCGGAATAACTTATAGCCCAGGCATTTTGCGCGGCAGTCGAGTATTCTGCCGTATAGGTACCCCCAACGCTCGAAACATGTGGGACAAGCAGTAACCTTAAAGGGGCCCTGCAACACTTTTCTGAATTATAATGGGATGGTCTCACATTTAGCGCATGACGCTTCACGAATCACATGCACCGCAAAAAGTTTTTAGAATATCCGTCAAGTATGAGCGGAGTTACACGTATTTGTCGCACGTTTCAAGTGCTTTCTCTCCTTTCGAGCCAGCGAGCGAGCTGAAAGCTGCAGGGAGGGGGATAACAAGGGGGCAAGAAGATGCGTCCATTCGTCAGAGCACGTCATGACCATGAGAACTTTCTTTTCTTCTTCAAACGCGCGGAGGCTTTCAATGTGATTGCGAGCACGCGCGTGGGCAGGTGGCGGCATCCCGCGGCGGTCACGGTAACTACGCAGCCCACGATGCTCAAGTCGGTCAACCGCCGGAGACGTGGGTATATGGTGCAGCAATTTGTGTATATGGCATCATTTGTGGAGAGGAGAGGGAGCGATTTCTAGCTGATTTTGTGAATTAACAGTAAATTATAGGCCGCGTGCCGCGCTATAACGTGACACGTGTGTTCTCGGGAGCCTCGACTAACGATCGACAGCGTTTTCTGAGCCATGTTCAAAAAAGTGTTGCAGGACCCCTCTAACAGATGTAATATTGCATGGAAGAAATTTTATAACAAGTGGGTGGTTGAAAGCTGCCAAACCATTACAAAGGGCTGAGAAATAATTCATCACCATCACTAGTAGTAAGTAGCAGCTACAGCATCAACAAAATGTGCAGCCACTTATGTGACCTCTCAAGCTCCGACTATGATGTTAAAATAGCAACGCACGGTGACTTTCGCCTTCGGTCTTAGGCGAATGCATAAGGCACCCTGTGAGTTTATAAGTGCCAAACATTTTCCATCCCCAAAAAAAGCACGTTGCGCTTTTCGCGCACTAAACGAGCAGCGTCACAACCGAGTCAGCTCAAGATGAAGATTCTTAAAATTCTCGGTAATCGTCAATAATAAGGGCACTTTCTGAGAAATCCGCATGGATTTTCTTTGTAGCTTCTCGATACAAACGGATGAATAGAACCTTTTTTTCGTAGCATGAACTTTATACTATTCTGTTGCTCCCACCGACTCAGTTTACCATTTTCTCACGTTTTCCTTCTAAAGACGGAATAAGTGCGCCGTGTAAAGGAAGCGCGATTTAATAAGAAGTTCAAAAACTATTACTTCCTTAATTATGCTTTTCAACCTTCGAACGCGTTACAACAAGCGTCCTTTTTCTTTTTTTGTCCCCTCGCGGTTGCAAAAGGCCGACATTTACAAAACATGACTGACTTCACAAAACAGAAACAAGAAAAAATCACAGCATATGCACGGAGTGAATGATGATGAGTGGGCGAAGCTCCGGAGGTTCATCGGTAAACCGCGAATCTTCCGTGAAATTCGCCCAGTACATCATCAAAGACGTGACAAACACTGTGTGTATATATACAAGAAATTTATATTTTATTCGTGAGCCGTGATTTTCCGTGATGTTGGTTGCATGTGGTCAAACGATATGCATGTGAGACCATATCGCGATGCCATGTGTTGTATGGCATCGCGATCGTCATCGTCATCAGCGTCATCTTTATGACGCATAGTGGGCACATTCCATGTGGTGTGCCGTGATGGCAGCGTCATCGTCATCACACAGGACCTCGAAAATCGAGGTGGCTACTACGTACTACAAACTGGGGACGCACGACCCACGGCATAAGGACTTCGCCCCTAAAAAAGAAAAAAAACGCACGAACGCAAATTACACTCGCAGGCCGCAGTGGACTTCATAGCTTTGAAAAATCTCTGCACTTGCAAAGGTAAACGGTTGGCTAGAAGGCCAGACGTGACTCAACGACTGTCTCTACCTCTACCTGCGCGATTATAACCTGCTAAGAAAGTACTAGTTAAAGGCAGGCTTCTCCACCCTAAGTCTCTTTATGCGGAGAAGCCAGCTTCAGGTGACGATGATGGCACAGCAGGCGGCATAGCTGGTATAATTGCTCCGCCTGAGCATCTCATGCGTTGATAGCAAGAACGTGCCACTGGGAAATATCAGCCCCGTATAGCTGCCGTAAAGACAGTCAGCAGTCGTGCTTGGCGATTTGCGTTTGCGCCGATGTTGGAGGTGTTCGTCATCTATACATCCCCTGCATTTCAATTATGTATTTCTGGCTTCTCCACAGTAGCGTGCCGTTCCTGAAAGGAAGCTAAGTAGCATTTTCCCGACAACTGGGTGATAAGGGCTTGGCGCGTTTTCGTGCAGGCAGAAAAGCCCGGTAAAGGCGTCAATGGTGTAGCCAGGGAAAAGCTAGCGGGCGGGGGTTCAGACACCCTCCCCCCTCTCCGAAAATTTTCAATTTAGCATGTGGATATATACAAGCAGGATGTTTACAGGAGGTTTTCATGGCCCTAGATTGGGAAGCGCTAGGGATAAGAGTTCATGGAGAGTATCTTAGTAACCTGCGATTCGGTGATGACATTGCATTGATGAGTAACTCAGGGGACGAATTACAACTCATGATTACTGAACTGGACACGGAAAGCAGAAGAGTAGGTCTGAAAATTAATATGCATAAAACTAAAGTAATGTGCAACAGTCTCGGCAGAGAACAGCGCTTTGCGATAGGTGGCGAGACAATGGAAGTTGTAAAGGAATACGTCCATGGGCGTCCGCAGGGGGGGTGCAAGGGGCCGGAGCGGCTGCGCCCCCTTGGAATTTCAGATATTTTTCCATGCAGTAGCAATAAGCTACACAACTTGGTTAGCACACCGAGGTGCTGGCCTTCAGTATTGCCATTCAATTTCCGACATTTCATGCCAAATCGACTAATCTTGCCTTGCCATGTCACGGCAAGTGAAAGAAACGCTGCCAGGGCTAGATCCCCTTGCGGATGCACCCCCTTGCAAAAAGTTCTGCGGACGCCCTTGAATACGTCTACTTAGGACAGGTAGTAACCGCTGAGCCGAACCATGAGAGTGAAATAACTAGGAGAATAAGGATGGCGTAGAGCACATTCGGCAAGCATTCTCAAATCATGAATGGTAGTCTACCACTATCCCTCAAAAGGAAGGTATATAACAGCTGCATCTTACCGGTACTTACTTATGGAGCAGAAACCTGGAGGCTTACAAAGAGGGTTCAACTTAAATTGAGGACGACGCAGCGAGCGATGGAAAGGAAAATGATAGATGTGACCTTAAGAGACAGGAAGAGAGCAGAGTGGGTCAGGGAACAAACGGGAGTTAAAGATATCATAGTTGAAATCAAGAAGAAGAAATGGACATGGGCCGGGCACGCAGCACGTAGGCAGGATAACCGCTGGTCATTAAGGGACAACTGACTGGATTCCAAAAGAAGGCAATCGCGTGAGAGGGTGACAGAAAATTAGGTGGGCAGATGAGATTAAGAAGTTTGCAGGTATAACGTGGCAGCAGAAAGCACAGGACCGGGTTGATTGGCGGAAACATGGGAGAGGCCTTTGCCCTTGCAGTGGGCGTAGACAGGCTGATGATGATGATGATGATTTACAAGCACACGTACAAACACGCGAACGAACATCAATAAAAGTTGGTTGGACCGTCCCCTCCAGCCTCCCCTCTTGAAAAAAAAAAAGAAAAAAAGAAAAGAACTCTGCAGTGATGTGATCGGCCGAAGCCAATTCGGCGCAGCTTCTGAAGCAGCTAACACCTCGTTCTGGAGCAGCAAATCAGCCTTTTGGAGCAGTTGCCTCTCACACATTTTCGAACGCAACTTTTTAAGTAGCTAAGCGGGAGCAGTTTTACCACATTTAACAAATAAACATATGCCACATACATGTATAGGTGCATATATAGTTTCCCAAAAGGTGGAATTGAACTCACTGCTCTTCGGTTTCCTGCGGACAGCCCTAAACTTCTATATATCCGTGACATATCAGGCCGCCCAACATCTCCTCCCGATACAATTCTTATTTCTTTTTCAGTCGGGTTTTCCCTGAAGCTGTAGACAGCAAAAGTTTTCCACGCATATTCTTTTGTTATTAAAAAAAAAAAAAAAAGACCTATTGCGAGGACGTCTGTGCCTTGTCGGTACAACCAAGATGCTTGAGTAGTGTGGTGAAATACATGCTGCCGCATTTTATAGACAGACTTGTAAGGCTTTTGGTTCATTGGCGGTTTATAACATGGAGGGTTTAATAAATTATTGACAAATTGTGGTGAAACTGCCAAGGTGCGCTCTACGAAATTTGTGATGATGAAAGGCTTTCATTGTATTTAGACATGTTCTCTAAATTGAACTTTTGCGGAGTCGAGAAGCAGCACCGATACAACGAGATAATGCGTCACCGTGGTTTCCCAACATGGCACTGCAGCGGCTGGAATTGTTGATAAATGCTGGCCGTTATACTTGAGTGCCCTGTATAAATAATAATAATAATAATATCTGGGGTTTAACGTCCCAAAACCACGATATGATTATGAGAGACGCCGTAGTGGTGGGCTCCGGAAATTTTGACCATCTGGTGTTCTTTAACCTGCACTGACATCGCACAGCACACGGGCCTCTACCATTTCGCCTCCATCGAAATGGGACCGCCGCGGCCGGGATCGAACCCGCGACCTTCGGGTCAGCAGCCGAGCACCGCAGCCACTGTTCCACCGAGGCGGACATTGAGTGCCCTGTATGAAATCTTTTGGAGGTCAGCACAAGTAGCACTACAACTTTTTGTTAAACTAACCTAGCTAGAAATTCTAATTACATACATGTAATGCTTACTGCAATTTATGCAATCAATCATGAAATAGACTACCATCTCACAAAAACTTGTAGTTGTACAGATTATTAGTTTGATTGTTTTTTTTTCTGGCTCCATAACCTTAAGCCTCTTTACCTGACCTTGACGATGTAGTTTCACAGAATGGGTAGTTGGCACTGTTTGGTGCCAACTACCCCCCCCCCCCCCTCCCTCCTTTCTGGCCGGTGAACTCAATATGCAGATTTTATAGTTGAATTCAATCTAGACATGTAATGGAGTGCTGAAATAAATCTTGCATATGTGAACCTGCCATCTTGATATATACTATGTGCCTGCCACAATACATGGCAACTTTAGCTTCCCCCTCCCCCTCTCTGGTGTCGCTGTATTGTGTCAATACAACCAGCTCTCGTACAAGCTTCCAGCTTACATTATTTTGCGTGCCTCCAACTATTAACACTAAGCTAAAGTTTACGGCAGGGCACGTGCTTCGGTGCAGAAGTCGCCATTTACCAGATACTGTGTGCATGGCTTTGCAGCTGGGCAAAATGGTCGCAACGGGTGGCAAGTGCGAGTTACTGCTCATCACCATTCTCAATTGAATAATCTGTTTTGAGTACGCAGCTGGTGGCCTTGTGAGATTTCTTATAACTACAGAGCTGTCGCCTGTCTGCTTCAATGGCCGCTAAAATTACAATGGTAACTTATGTAATTCGAGCACCTGCCATATTTTTGCTCTCTCCGAAGGACTGCGAAAATGACGTCTTGGAGCACGCTCGGCGATAGTTATACGATTTCCAACGAAATGTAGCAGGATGTAGCAGGTTTCACCTCTTGGCGCAGTTTGGCGCAATTGGCGCAGCAATCACATCACTGACCCTGGCTACGCCCTTGAAAGACGCTGCCACAACTCGTCAATTTATGTCTGCCCAAGCTCTGCTCAACCAAATTCAGCAGCAGCGCAAGCTGAGGCATATGTGCTGTCTTAAAGAAACATGGCTGATCCCTCTGTCATAGGAATCGGTATAACACGAAAGTGAAACGTTGTCTTCACACAGGTAGTTGAGCGTTTATTCTACCTTGTTTCGCCACAAGGGCGAAGGAATGAATGCTATAGCAAGGAATTGTAATGTCACGCGAAGAACGGCAAGCAGCCCGAAACTCGGAAAGCAGCTCGGCAAGCTGCTCGAGAAAGGACGCACGAGAAGAACATACACAGGACGAGCGCGAACTAACAACTGTCACAGCTCGACACTTAAAGCGCTCTGCTCAAACAAAAAGAACAACGCACCAAACGAACGCACTGTCAACTGTCACAATTGTTACGCTTTTGTGTGTGAGCAGCGCGCTCCTATCGCAAACGTGACAGCCGCAGCGAGCGAAGTGACCTTCGTGCTCTAACTTCAACGCACACTTACGGTGAAAGCACAAGAGGCACAAACCGCCCCATCGCGAGATAAGCGCGCGCGCACAAGTGACCACGCTCTGGAGAGACGCACGCGCATCGCAGCGTGAGGCGACGAGATTTAAAGCGCGCCCTGCGCGCCACTTCGCGCCATCTCGCTAGTGATGACAAAAACGCTGAAGTTACCGAGCTCTGAGTACCGCCAACAGTAAATGTTGAATATAAATAGCTCGCCGTTAGTAAGCTGAAGAACGTATGTTTTATGGCCGAGTCGAGTGCGCCTCGCGCTGCGTAGCGAGAGGTCGGAGGTTCGACTCCCGGCGACAGAACTTTTTCTTCTTTTTTCTTTGCCATCTGTAGTGTATATTTTACAACGTCATATCCGTGACGGAAATACGTGAGTGGAGCCGTGGTGGACCCCGGCATAACACACTTTCGTGTTAGAAATGAGACAAGCAACACTTCACGTCATCTACGTGAAATCTAGCCATGAAATCAGAACTAACATGCTAGTCCGGACGGTGTCCACGCCACTTTCCAATAGAAACTTACACGCTTTTACTACACTGTACAATACGAAACTATGCTTTACTCTCCCCTCCTCATAACCCTCACATCATTCCTCACTTAGCATAAAAGGCTAAACGCAATTAACTAATTAGACTTAGCACTATAAACTTAGCTTAAACATAATTAGACAGCTTTATATGAATTATGCTCAGCATTATTAGATATCGTTAGACTTCTTTGGTCTTAATTATGCTTGGCTCTTTCAGGCTTAATTAGGCATAGCTCCACTAGTAGCTCAATTAGGTTTAATTGGTCCTAAATTTAATAAGGCAGAATTACTCCGAATTAGGCTTGACTTAAACTTGGCATAATTAAGTTCACCTATGCTTAACTTGCCTCAACCAGGCATCGTGTGTGCTAAGCGACGTGAGATGCCATATATAAGGAAGAGGCTCTTCGAGATGATGATAGTTTTAGTTCACATTAGAACAACCTGGACCCTGTGCATGATATTTTATTCATTTATTTTCATAAGCTGGCCTTTGGGAAACCAATATAAACGAAACACAGGCAGAGTACTCCATAATTAAACTTGCCGACAACCCCTGGTAAAACAAGGTCAACCACAGTTTCTTAGATAGGAACGGGTACTACTGGCACACTCAACCACAACTTCAACGTTGTGGTCGAGTTTTGGAGAATACGGCAGTAACCAAATGAAATAATTAGGTGATACTGTCTCACGGCAAATACAGCCTCAGAAAAAATTTAATTTCTTTAATTTGTTGTACAAGCCATTTCAAAAACTTAACTGAACACTCACATGAACAGTAGGTTCGCGGCACCACGTCGTAATAACGGTGAAGTTTAAATAGGCTTTTAAATATACAAAAAATACTGGCAGTATTCAATATTTTAAAGCCTATAAATAAGCTAAATAATGCAGTTTTGCATGAAGCTGCATAGTGAAGTGGGTATCTGTTTGAAATTCTTTATATAGATGTCACACTTGAACAAAACATACAGATGCCCTATGCCCTTCAGGCAACACCTCCAAAAAAAGCTTCTCAACATAGATTTCTGAGGAAAAAGACTCCAGTCCATTCCACTCTGTAAAGAAGGGAGATCAGCAGAGTTGGCGGCCACAAAATATCATTTGGGAGTTGTCTAAGGGATGCGTAAGCATAGAGTTTTATTGTAAACTGTGGCCTTCTTTAGAACACTATATCCGGGCGACATCGACATTGTGGCTTCTTTCAAGCATTCGTTCCCATCTCGAGCGGCTCCTTGAAGAGCGCATGTGGAAACTCATGTTTCTTTGGCATGAAATTTTCGCAAACCCAGAATTTTCCTGGTGTGTACCATTCTCTGTGTGGGCCTTACATGTCGTCGTGCAGCGGGCTTTTATTCCATCACCAGTACACCACCCTGTATCAATGGGCAGCAGCCGCGACAGGCGTGCCGCTTCAGCAGCCAATGGAGAGACGGCAACCGCTGTTTTCGGTCTATGAATTCGGTCTACGCACGCTGCGATCCGCTGGGAACTAGCATATAACAGTTCCGCTATAAAAATATGGTACCTTCAATCAAAGCAATCATTCAGATTCAAATAAATGATTAAACTTTAAGTTAGCCCAAGTAAGCAGTGTAAAACAAGAGGCGACTTAATAGTGACTTTTCGAGAGCCTAGTTGGTGCGTAACGATGCTATTATTGAGCCCCAGAAAAGACGGAACACAGAAAAAACCGCCAGGCCAGCGAGAAACGCGCAGCACAGCCACAGCAAAAGCTGGAAGAGCGGCCTTTCTAGAGCCTTTTTTAAACACTCTTGGGGCAACTACTACAAGCACACTTGCATGGTACCCACTACACCATAAATCATCATAATTTCTGTGTAGTGGGGAAGCGTCCACTATGCTATTATTCGTCATTCTTCGGAAAAGCGTGGTACCCGCAACACACTTGTAAGGCATTACATGCACTTTGTTGATGCTGTGGCTGACGGCGATGAAGAATTATACCCGAGGTCTTTGCAATGGGTTGGAGCACTCGACGACCCACTCGTTACGCAATTCGCATTGTGTGACGCCTAGTCGTTACTTTGCTGTTCTAAAACGCTTAATTACACACCTTAATGCGATTCCTTACCCGACATGAAGCCTGGATAGGGTCATTTTGCAACGGAGTTTCAAGCACCAGCGTAGCTCAGTGGTAGAGTACTGGCCTGCCACGCAGGGCCCGGGTTCGGGTTCGATTCCCCATTCTGTCCTCGGTATTTTTTTTATTTATTTAGCTTTTTTAATATTTCGCGCGATAGTGGTTACGGACACCGACAGCGGCAGCGGACAAATACAGTGCCAAAATTGGCCCTTGTTGTGATCTCATAACAGCTTTCGCTGTAAAAGGCTACACACGGGGCAAGAATAGGTGACATTGCATGCTATGATGCATACATTCCCAGCAACATGCAATAAATTCCTATATATATATGACAGCTTCAGCATACCTCCACATGGGGTCAACTACACAACGAACCAGACTGATTATCCAATACCGAAGTTTTCGAATATATGCCTGGCCTTCACCGAAATTGTGAAAAAATCCACAAAATTTGCTAGTTTTAGGACCAATGTCGCATATCCTCACCAGTCCCCCAAAAATAAAAGGAAAATTGCATATTCAATGCAGACATACTAACGTTGCAGTGTGACATTATTGGGTGTGCTTTTGACTTTTAAATGTAAGTATTGTGTGAGCCTAGTAAATGTGTATAGTATGTATACACATGTAGCTGAGTAATGTGAATCTAAATACTATTGTATCAACATGTAAATGTAAATAGTGTATAAAATACTGTATACACGATCAATGGGCAGCAACTAGTAAGTAAAGCGCTACTGCCAGCCAGTTAATTTTTTAGGCAACTTCAAAAAATAACTAGTTACTTTTAGATTCAAGGGAACTTGACTACTGCAAAAGGTTACTGAACAACATTGCCCTGTTTTTGGCTTCACACCTTGCTTTGATACACTGTTGCATTTACTAAAACACATATGGTTGTGTAGAGGAAATGACAACATTTTAGCAAAAGAAAGAGAAAACAAAGTCACAGTTTGGCCACAAGGCGAAGCAATCAATGCGATAGCAACAAATTGGAATGTCAAGCGACGAATGGCAAGCAGGTCGAAACGTGCAGCATGCTGCTCACGCACACATGATGCACGAAAACAACACGCACAGGACGAGAACGAACTAACAACGTTCACAGCTCGACACTTAACACGCTGCTCAAACAAAAATGACGCACGAAATGTATTCACAGGTACAGACGAGCGCGAACTAACCAGTGTCACAGCTGTTACTTCGCTGTGTTTGAAAAGCGTGCTCTTTTCGCAAACGGGGGGACTGCAGCGAGCGAAGTGACCTTCGTGCGCTCGGTAACTATAACGGAATCGTTCTGGTGAAAGCCCAAGACGTACTATTCTCCCCCCACTGCGAGATAAGCGCACAACCGCACGGGCGTCTACCCCCCACGGGGCAAAGTACGCGCGGGAGATGAGCGCCTGAGAGCGCGCGTCGCGACGAGCGGGGCGCTGACCTAAAGCCCCGCCGAGCGGGCCCTTTGCGCCATCTCGCTGGCAATGCTGAAAACACGCTGTATATAAATAGCTCGCCGTTTGAACGTCGAAGGATGTGTGCTTTTGTGCCTCAGCGGTTAGTACCGCGTGCTGCAGAGCGAGAGGTCCATCGTTCGAGGCCGCCCGTCGGAAACATTTTTCTGAATTATTTTTCTTTGTGGCTTTTATAAATATATAGATACATATACATATACGGGACATGACGGCGACGGCGAAAACCAGCTGAGAGTGTCCATATAATTGCTATTGCAGTAATAATAAATAAATAAAACAGAGAAGTCGCAAAATGTTTAGGCGTGTATTCATCAAAGAAAAGGTAATGGTATCTCCTTGCCTTAGATATAAACTGAAGCAAAGAAAGCTTTCCTTGAAATTGCGGCATTTTAAATACTGCTTTAACGCCAACGTAAAAACAGCGACATTGCTTGTTCGCAGTAATTGTAACAAGTTATTTTTGTCAAAACATGTAGGTGAATCTGTAACAATGTGACTTGACCACTCAAGCAACACTGTTACTTTCTGCCTGAAACATGTGCATAGAGGTATACACAGATGTTGCATTACCTCGCGAGCCCTGCATGTGTGTCAAAGTCAATCAGGCAGGCAGTATCTATCTGCCTTTAGCCCTTACATCCATGTCCGACCTATGACTGAAGAAATGTCTGAGCTATAATTAATAGACAAACAGAATTCGAGCAAATTCCAGATAAAAAATGATGGATGATTCCCATCTCATAAGACTTCGTTCATAACACAAAAGTGAAATAAGCCTGAATAGAAGTACTTGCAGCAGCGCTGAATGTTAAGAACTACAATTTGTGCAGTGTGTATTACTGTTGGGCCCGGTATGACAGACTTCAAACGCAGATGCACTTGGACACATATAGACACATCTCTGCTCCGCATTTTGATAATAATAATATGTGGGGTTTTACGTCCCAAAACCACGATATGATTATGAGAGACGCCGTAGTGGAGGGCTCCGGAAATTTTGACCATCTGGTGTTCTTTAACGTGCACTGACATCGTACAGTACACGGGCCTCTACCATTTCGCCTCCATCGAAATGCGACCGCCGCGGCCGGGATCGAACCCGCGACCTTCAAGTCAGCAGCCGAGCACCCTAGCCACTGATCCACCGAGGCGGACATGCATTTTGATAAGATTCTGTCTTTGGCAGCCCTAGTATTATAAGTGGCACTCAAATAAACTAATGTTAAATGCAAAGTTCGTAGTGTGCCCCTCGAAAGAATGAAAGTTCTGCGCTTCCTGATCACACGTCTCTCTGGACCAATGCAGTCATGAATGCAATACACCACGCCACTGGTGTAGTTGGGGAGGAGGAATTGGGGGAGCAGTCAACTCTCCCCTCCCCCAAATTTTCAATTTTTCATGTGTATATATACATGCGCACATACAAATGCATGGACAAACATCCATAAAGTATTCTAATAATCTATATTCGTATAATCTGTCGATGTAGTGTAACACAGATTACACCGTGTTGACAGATTCAGATTATTAGAACAAATTTATTTCTCATTCAAAAATGTCCCAAGATTACTTTACATCACTTGCTAGGCTGGAACCCCACAAGACAAAGCACACACAAAACACTGAAGTATGGAAAGTACCTTGGTCCCGAAACAACTACAGCCTGCACTCTTTAACTCACAATATTCTAACCATACTCGACCAGTAACAGCCACGTTAAATAAAAAACATCTGCATGACTACTTTTTATCCCTTATAACTGATAACTCATTTGTGAAGTGTCAATGTTACATTTAATATATACATGCCACATGTGTGATGTATGGCGAGTGTTATGAACAGCCTTTCCCTGTGAATATTATGTGAAAAATCACTTAGGTAGTCAAATCAGTCATGTGTATGCTAGTGCCATGTAAGGGACCCTGGGCCATCGTTAAGCTGCTGCGACAGCTTTTTGTCCAAGGTGTCTCTCCAGGTTGTCTTTCTGGTAAAATAAAATTCAATTGAATTTCTGGATAGGTCCACTGCACCAAGCCGAGACACTCCCCCAATGCTTTGACATAGTACTTCACTGCACTGCTCCTAAATGGCCCCAGCCCTGCCAAAGTGGGAAGCATATATGATGCGTTCCCGCCAAGAAACATGTATGCATTTGTGGCGTAGTGGCTGGCATGCGAGGCACCTGTGCTCAAATGTCGTGCAGCCAGAGGTTCTATTCCCTGGCCGGGTAACCAACTCACACCTTTTTCTTCTGAATTTCTTTGAGCTACCCACGCGCCCTTTTACTGATGTCAGTTCCATGACGGAAATGATGCGTGTCGACTCTTGGTGGACCTTGGCATAAAGTGTATTTGTGTTATAACCACCAGCTTTCTGCCAAGCTTTCCGAAAAGTTTACAACAACCCAAGCTGCAGACAAGAACCAAACAGAAAGACAAATATAAAAAGCAGCTTCTTTAATCCACTGAGTAACCTTGCGTGCAGAAAGCTGCATTGACAATGCCTCTGGACACACCATAACATGCGCTGCAACAATACTATGTACACCATGAGCTCACCCCTATGGCAGAGCAATGCTCACACCAATTATCACCTATGTACTCGAGCCAGCGCCACTCGCGCGGGCAGCATTCTTCTGTCGAAAGAACTTCTTTCCAAACTCGTACGTGCTGATCATAATGGCACATGCAGGGGGCCACCTTTGATACACGTGGAACGATACCAGCAAACAGGCTACGCAGCCCCTGTGTCCGATAAAGTTCCCTCTCATCACAGACAGTGTGCTTGAAGGCTTGCTTTCTGAGGGCACAAGAGAGAAAGAACATTGTACCTGATTATTGTAAGTTATAAAGGGAACAATGCGTTTATCTAATTAATTCATTCATTGATTGATTGCACTCCCACAAAAAGAAATTTCAGCAGGTAGGTATCATAATTGGAAGTAGTGTAAAGAATTGGCAGGTGTACAATATTTAGCAAAAATAGGAATCACACAATAAAGCAAACCACAATTAGGAACATAAGAGCAAGTGTCGCAGGCATAGTGAAACAATATGGAATACCAAGAAGGAACTGCTTTGAAACTATGTTAAAGCAAAACGAGAAACCAACTAAGTCAGCTGCTAGAGACACAAGGCAAGCATTTCTAAAGACGGTTTCAGTTCAGTTCAGTTCAGTTTAATACCTTAAAGACCCCCCGGGGGGGGGTATTACATAAGGGGTGGTTACATGAAAATACAAAAGTGTCCTTTACAAAAGTTTGACTAACTTTAAATGGTTGACGAACACAGTCAGTTCCTTCCAGTGAAAAGTTGAAAAACACTGCATGCCCTTTCACACTCTGAAAAGGGATGTTGTAGAGATTAGGAAACAGCTCATAAACCTACTCAAAATCAATCTTGTGTCCTGTGAACTGTTACTGCACCCACTCACAGGCACAACACTGTCCATTATTATATTATAGGTGTTTGTTCTGGCAAGGAGGCTTTAGCACTTGTTCTAAAACAATATTTTTATGCAAGAACACTATTTCAATGGGCTTGGCTTTTCCAATGCACTCCAAGGCTTTACATGAAATGCTGAAGATGGGAATGCTTTCTAAGAAAGCAGTGGGTGAATATGCTTTGCAGCTGACACAAAGGTTCCATACTCCGGCTGAAAATTGGGGGTGCTGCACATCCTGTAAATGCTGTGTGTCCTAACACACACGTGCAGACACCCACATGATTCAGCTAGTGTAAAGAGATAGTATTAACAGTCCCCCCATCAACCATACAAGTTTCATACTGGTTTTGTGCTGTAATGATAGATGGCCTTCAACAAATACGGAAAAGCACATATCCCTCATCTGCTTGCTCATGCTTGCTCATGCAAGCTTTACATGAAAAAGAGCGGGCTGTGACATTCTGGATACACATCTGTGTATACCATGCTATAACTGAAAGCCATGCTCCTGCCAATCTGCTTCTGCATGCTGCTTTAAAATGTTTTCCTTTAATGCGCCAGTGTTAATGAGCCAGTGTTGCAGAAAATGTGGTGCTAGTGTTGGCGGCATTTTCCATGAACGAAAAATCCCACTGGATGCAAAGAATTAAAAATCATGGTTTGAGCCAAAGCGAACCCAGGCATACTATGCAGCAGGCAAGTATTTTGCCACAGAGCCATATCAGTGCCTGAAACTACTTCCAAAGGAAGATCCCCATACAATTGTCAAGTCATGCGAGGACTAATGTTGACGTATCTAATATTGCATGGAAGAAGCACAGAATTGCACCATGTGTCACACCATGCCAATTTTGGGCAATGAGTGGTTGGTTTAAAGACAGGGACCCTTTACAAAGGGTCTGAGCCAAAATTCATCGCCATCATCAGCCACCACATTGCCAATGAGTGCATGCATTGCCTTGCAGACGTGGGGTGGGTACCGTGCAACTGTGATAGCAGTGGGCACCCTATGAGAATCGACAGCGGTCAAGGTCATGCGTGCAAGACATTCCTTCCCTCACAGCACAGTTAAGGCCTCCACCCAGAAGTGAAGTATGGCAAGCGAATGAGAAGGCGATGCAAATTAGGCCCGATAACATTTGTGCATTGCACTGAAAGGTGAGGCTTAAAGGACCCTCCAAGCTTTTTCATACTGAAAGGTAAAGGCTGTTGCAATAACACAGTGCCCACTGCTTTCATATGTAGGGTGATCACAACATGTTCAGAATGCAGGGCAACCTTATCCTGTATATACAAGTCTACCTGAATTTGTGATCATCCACTTTCCTTTCTCAAGTTATAGAGAAAGTGCTTTGCATTTCCAACACCTTGCAATAGCTGTACTGTACACAAGCCGCAGAAATTAGTCTTGCTGAATGCTTCAACCACAAAATCTTTCTAATGTGTTTAAGCATTATGTTTACTGACTCACATGTGCAACAGAAATTACAATGAGAATACCAAATAAGCAAAATCACCTGAGGAGGCACTCTCAAGTCACTATGCACTTGGCACCAAAAAGTATTATAATTGTAAGAGGTAAAATTATGCCAATGTATCAATTCCTCCATTTCAATCACTCCTGCACATTTAGAGAAGTGTGACAGCAATACATGACTTGGAGCAAATTTTTGTAGCAGGAAAACGTTGCTTTTCAGGCAGGTAAATTCAAACTTGAAGCAGGTTACAAGAAAAAAAAAATCTTGATTTTTGAGCAGGAAATCCCTAATTCAGAGCTGTATAAAAAAAGCTTACTTTTGGAACAGAACACAGAAAGGTGTACAAACCACCCACATCAGTACAATCATACTTCAGTTTCAGTGGACAAAGTGCAGCAAAAGTGAGCTATGAAATCTGTGCAAACACGCAAGGAGTCGCGAACTAATACGAAATGCTTAGAGAATCTTGTTCGGTCAATGTGACGATGGCAGGCTGCTTTTCTTAGTGCAAGCGACACGTACTGCCTGTAACTGTGGTGCAACGTGGTTCACTTGGTGGTACCACACGAACAGGCAGCAGCGAACAACATGTTTTACGCCGATAAAATGTGCGCAGTACATTTACAGCATTGCCAACAGCATAGCCAAAGACATTTTTCATGATAGGGTTATGGGCGATAAGTCGCACTGGCTAACTTGTTGGTGCCCACAATATCAAGCCTTCCTGCTTTCACAGGCTTACCATTAAAGGGGTCACCACACCGTTAATGACGTCAAAATCGTTAGTCAACCAGTCTGCATTTCATGAAAAGGTGGAAGGGCTTGCGTAGCACCTGTGTGGTTGGCCTCCGTGCAAGTTCGCGATGGGGCTCAGTTAACATTTACAGGACAAACCAGTACGGCTCAAGCATTCAGTGAATATATATTGACCTTAACTACACTTGAGCTGTTTGTACACTTGAAAGGAGTATGCATACATAACAAAATTTTGATGCATATATATGACATGCTAACATGTGCATTTCAGGACTGATACTTCAACAAAAGCGGTGTGTTGAACTAGACTCCACTCCACAGTGCAAAAAAAAAAAAAAAAAAAAAAAAAAAAAAAAAAAAAAAAAAAAAAGAAAACACAACAAGAAAACGAACAAACATAAAACAAAGAAAACTAATACATGTTCTTATTTATGGTTTCTCGGGGCTGCAGCAACACCACGGACAACTCTGAATGATTGCCAGTAATCTTTTAGATATCAAAAATCACACTGGTACTTGTAATTACACAGTGCGAACAAATGTGTGCAATTAAAAAGTAAAACGTGCTGTGTCCTATAAATGCTTGTACAGCATAGACCGCTTATAACGTAAGTCCCCGGAGTCGCGAATATCCGCACTATAAGCGGTACCTGCACTATATAACCAAAACAACATTTTTGAAAGGCTGCATGTGTGCAAAACATAACCAAGAGACAGCCGCGCGATTCCGACAATCGGGGCATGCGACAGAGACGTAAGGTTGCATCCTGAATATGTTTAACGGTTAGCCGACAGTGCCGACATAACGAACGTGGAAAAAAAAATGCGCTATAACGGAAAGACGAACTTTTCGGACCTCCTCGTTTATGTGGACTTTGCCGCGATACCACAATGTGAAGAAACTATACATCAAACGGCAATTGAAATTTCCGCAAGCTTTCGATTTTTCGGGCGCGTGCGCGATGTTGAAAACAGTGGCGACCACGAACCGTCACACTAGCGTTACACACACAGGTCCTCATTTCCGTTGAATATGTAAGTCACCATACATCAAACGGCAATTGAAATTTCCGCAAGCTTTCGATTTTTCGGGCGCGTGCACGATGTTGAAAACAGTGGCGACCACGAACCGCCACACTAGCGTTACACACACAGGTCCTCATTTCCGTTGAATATGTAAGTCACCCCTTCTAAATGGCAACAAGTGCGAAATGTTCCATTGACTCGGCACCAAACTGCAGCTTTCATAGTCCGCGGCCACTACCGACGAGACAGCGTTCTTTACGCCTAGCGTGTGCGTTGCAATGTTGCATGCCGTCACAAGACTCTTGCCCAAACAACACAGAGATCGGGCATAGAAGAGATCGACTCCCGAGCTAAACCGAGGGCAGCACGCGTGAAACAATGTTTCGGTTCGCAGTCGGGAGGACAGCCGCCGCAAATATATTCTGAATAAAGTCTTCCAAGCTTTTAAGTCCGCCTGTTGGTGGTCAAAGGCGACAGCTCGTCGATCGCGTCTCAAAGCATTGTCACTAGCGCGGGAATCTAATTCGCATGCGCGAAATCTGCGCTCTACGACGACGCAACTATTTTCCCGATAGAAAACCGAAGAGACCCAACAGCGGTGGATGCGGGTGCCCGTTTGTGGCGGGGAGCGCATGACAGGCGGCCGAAGCAAAAGCGGCAAAGGGGGGCAGAAGGCTTCCCTCGTCGCCTACACCACCACTCCCCCTCCTTGCACCCCGCACCCACGTAGGGCAGCTGTATCCCCCACACCCCCATCATCACCATCCCTCTTCTCCATCCCATTCAAACAGGCTTCACAGTTCTTGCGCAGGTCGGCACAAAAATAAGAAATGGTATCTAATTGACACACCTGATTTCAACCCTTTGTGGTCTGAAACCTTTACCCCCCCTTCCATCTCCCGGTGCGAAACTAAAGAAATGAAAGGTCAAGTAGAAGTTTACTTACCGTAAAATCCTGAGCAAGCGCCCCCCCCTACAGTGAAGGATAATTTCGACAAGATTTGGAGGGGGGGCCCTCGCTTGGTCATGGATCAAAATTCAAGATGGCGGAGGAAGAGCCGTTGAGAATGAAGAATGCACACCCGTGCTTCTAATTGCTTCTAATTAAATGTTTTATTGGATATGCATGCATTCACTGTTTCCATTCTCCCCCGTTGGGCGAACAAAACAGTGAATGAAACAGTGAAAGTGGTGGTAGGGGAGAAGGGGGATGCATATTTGAAATCTCCCGAAGCAGAGAGGGAGGCGCAGGAGCACTTGCCCGGCTAGGGGCGCTTGCCCGGGTAGGGGTGCTTGCTCGGGTAGGGGCCCTTGCTCGGGATTTTACGGTACTCATTTAGACGTGGCACATAATGCAATGCGAAAACATGCACGTGAATCAACTACGAAACAACTTTTAGAGCAGTGCCCGACCACAAACCGCTGTGGTGTCGTGTTGCATTGTCAGGAGGGGCCCGATAATGAACCATAAAAGGGTTAGTAAATAATTCATGTATAAATTTGACCAATCCATACATGAGCACTTATGAGGGCATATGCCACCAGGCCTGAACAAAATTGGCTTGCATCTGCCATGCTATTGTAAAGTCTGCCATGTGCTATCTAGTTGAGACTTGGACCTTTAGTTCAATGCTGTGATACAGGTGCACATGTATTGGTTGAGTCAAGTCTTATCAAGAAACACAATGATTCATGTGCCCGCAAACAGACTACTGTGTGTAAAGATCAGTGTGAAAGAATGATGCACACATCCTATAGTATACACTTGCTGCATTCTTGAATCTGTACATGTATGGGATCTGTATGATGTACCTTGTCCTATTTTCGGACACATGCACGATGTCGCAAACATGGTGGCTGCGAACCAAGTTGCTGCCATTAGAACGTTGCAAATGCCATCCACACTACTGGTATTGCGAACGTGATTCCCCTTTTAAATGCGGTCCCTGCAAAGCATTTTGTTAACGCAGCCCTAGACTGCACTTTAGTAACCTGCTGTAACTACTGACACAGAAGCTACAATTCCTGTGGGGGCAATCGGTGGCATGCTGTCATGGGATGCTTGCACTTGACAATGACAACAGAGATTGGGCATGGAAAAGAGATTATGCTCATGAGCTGAATTAAGGGCAGCATTTGTGAAAGAAAGTTTGGATTTGCGGCCGGGGTGTCAGCAACAGCAAGTGTTTTGCAAAAGCCTAGCAAGCTAGTACGTGCACCCACTGGTAGCAACGACAAAAGCTCGAGTCATAAAGCCTAAAATTGTTTACATTAGCGGAACACTGTTTCAACGAAAGATGGAGCTGAGGTTTGGTGCATGATGTCTGCACTGCACGATGACACAACCATTTTCTGGACAAAAGATAGACGGCAGAAATACCCACTTGATTAAAAATGTGAGCACACGTTGGTGTGAACCACACAAACAACAAACGGCCAGGGAAAGGGCTTCTCCACAGCCTGAGCAACCACCCTTTGCAAGCTCCACTTTGCAAGCCAGCAACACACTGCTGCCTTGGCCTTTTCCTCTCCTCTTTTCCCCTCTCTGTTCATTCTTAGCTCACTTCTCCTCCTCTTCTGCATTGCCCCCGTCACTCTCCCTACGACTGGTGTGCCTCCATTGAGAAGCATGCTCACTAACCTACTTGCCCGTGAGACTTTTGTGGCAGCTACATTCTAACTGGTCTTTTGTATCGGGTAGGCAGCAGAATAAGCGGGACAGTCGCTGACCGTCTATTCAGGATGCTGAAAATGCGGACATGCTAGCTTTATTCAGACACCTTCGCAGCACTGCCACTTGTCCTATTGAAGTAATGTAAACTCACAAACGGAAATTCGGGTGCCCTACAGTGCGCCATTCAATTTTTCAAACTCCCGGCTGGCTGATCGAGTGCAACATCGAATCCCATGACAAGCTGTCAGAGATATTTACAATATTTTTGCTAGGTTGCCAGGGCTGAAAGTTTGCACTATCCACGCAGAAATGACAATAGCCAATCTTGAAGGCTATGTTTGTTGGCCACACATAATGGTCGCCTTTCAGCTTTAGCCAGTCGAGTATCCATTGAATGGCTACGATCGCCAAATCGTAGGCCAGGCTATGCCACGCTCGGAGTCAGCTCGGTGTGGCATTTGAGAATGACCGCGCATACAACGCCCGGACTGACACAGGAAGTACACAAGCAGTTATAGACGTCCTCTGACTACACCCCGAGCGCTGCAGCACAAACTAGCCAGAAATCGTTTCCCTTGTGGCGTTTGAGGGTTTGCGTGGTCAGTTGTTTCTGCGGCTAGGCCTGATCTGCGTCTTGCACTTTGTGTCTCGCTCTCTTGTTTGTTGCTTGGCGTGTGAGGCCTGATCAGCTGAAATGGCTCCGACGCCACCCATCCCATCTGCGCCATCGGTACTAATGAAGAAACGCGGCAACTAAAAGACACTGACAATGACAAAAGAAAGCAGTGAATAATCGCCAGGTGGAAGGCAGCCGACCTTAATCTGCTATGCTTGGGAGTTTTCACCGAGTTGGACGATGATGAGATCATCTGTCAGGTCCTCAAACCAACACAGGTGGACAGTGACTCCGACCATGACATGCTGCCCACACCATAGTTATCAAATGCAGATTTAGCGCAGGCCATAACAGCGCTACTGACAACCTACAGCAATGGGAAAACACTGGCTGAAATACAGGCCGACTTAGTCATGCGTGACCAGACGTCCGTTGGCAAGGTTTTCCGGCCAATCGGCCAATAAAGGTGCTTTTTTTACTTTTTCAAGTGAATCCGTTTTTTCAGACATTCGATTATTTGGACTTTTCAGTGGTTCCCGCCGAGTCTGAATAAGCAGTCAGCGACTGTATACATACACATGGACTTTAATGGTAGGGTAAATGAGAGTCGGAACAGGCCGCATTGAAGCCAGTCCTGTACGATAAGTGGTTATGTTGTGTGTTGCCTGTGCTGTATTATTTAAAATAGCGCATAGTTATGCTGCGTAACTACAAGGTATGCATTAATCAGGTTCTACTCCAGGAGCAAACTGTTGTAAGAGATGTGACGCTTAAGAATAAATACGTTATTTCAATCAGTATACAACAATGTGCATATACTTCATTTTTAGAGTGATAAGAGTCTAATTTTTATATGATTACTTTCAGGCAGGTGCTGAAACTTTGGGAATGAAGGTTATCCCCATTGAAGGTTGTTCATCTATAGATATTGTGGGACTTGAAGAATTTGTAGCAGAAAATAGGGAAGAACCAGAAAGTTTTGTTCCACTATGCAAGAAGACTGAGCAGGAGCTCACCTTTCAGTATTTCCATTTCACCAAGCTCTATCTGCCTGTGGGTCTTGACAACGTCGAATGGCAAGGTGACCACAGCAGCTGCCTGGAAAAAAAGGAGAGAGAAGCAAGAACTCCACTATACTGCCATAACAAGTACAGTCAAGCTAAGACAACTAATGGTGCTGCAACGAAATCCCCATCATTATGAAACATTTTTGATTGCCCGTGAACCATACAAAGCAGGTAATACGAAAACAGTATCTTCAAAATGAATAACTTTAACGGAGGTATTGTGGCTTCAACAAATATTTTACAAGCGTAACTGTATATAGAAAATACCAGTGGCCTTAAGATCGTCCCAAAACTTGCGATCACAATCACAAGATTTGGGGTCATGTTGAGCTACGAGCTCTTGCTTTCATTGCCATGCGCACATCCTGATTATTTTTACACCAGTGAGCTGTTCGCAACATAATGTCTGTCAATCTCAATGCAGCAGGTTGGTTTGATGCCAGCATGCAGACCGTAGGCCCCCCTTCAATCTCGAAAGCTTCCACAATATTTGTAGCATCAGAGGCACTCTGCAACAAAGTTGAAACAAGGCTGCTGACTGTCGTAATTACTGCAAATGAAATCGTAGACACTACTGAAGGTATTTAAGGTAAAACTTCAGCGCAAACCAAGCTGGACCACAATGAATAGAAGAGATAAGCACTGGTGCTGACTAACAGCTGCTTTATTCTCCTTGCGACAACGTACCGTATTTACTCACGTAATGAATGCACTCGCATAATGAACGCACCCCCAACTTCAGTCGTCAAAATTTGGATTTTTTTTTTTCTCCCGCATAATATACGCACCCCCCTACATTCATCCGCTGCAGTCCCGCGAACCGACAAGTGGAGCCTCCTTGCCCATTGATCTTTTCCGTTTATTATGCCGACCCCCCTCGGTTCACCCCCCCCCTTCGCCCGCTGCCGCGCGCAGTTTTGTTTTTCTTTCTATCTGTGCGCGGCACGTCCCCAGTCTTTCTGAATTATCTGTGCGCCACAGCGGGATTCGCGAACGGTGCGAGTGTTGAGACATCGCGGCTCACAAGCACACAGCGAGCAAAGGTCACAAAACTGCCCGCGCCAACCAACGGTCGCTTCCTGCAAATACGAAACTTTAAGGCCCAACCAGCCCAACCACATGCACACGATTTTCTAGCAACGGCGACAGGATTTTCTGTCGCGAAGGGCCATCCGTCGTCGTCGCAGGCATGTCGAAGTTTTTTGGAAAACCAGAAAAATTCGCTTGTCGCCCAAAACAGAGCGCGACGATTCCTGTAACATGGTGGCACCCCTGATCCTCGCTTCGGTTGCAATTTGCTCTTCATGCTTGTTATCCGCGCGTACTTAAAAAAAAAAAGCAAGATATAGGCTACCTTTTTACAGTCACATCTCACGCGGAGAGCGAGGCAGCGGCCGTATTTTGTCGTTAATCTTGTTATCGACGGTTTGTTTTCATGCTTCGGTGGTAGCTTGCTGCAATGTCAACGTCGTCATCGTGCGAGTTTGCCACAGAGTCACGGAGTTTGCGAAGTGCGTCGTAGCGTACGCTTCCGGTCGCCCCTCGAGATCACAGCAGATACCATTGTCGCGGTTAAACAAAAGATTGCGAAAAAAGAAAGCCGCGAAACGCTTTTATGGAGTGCGCGGGGACAGCTTGCAAAAGATAGCACCATCAACCACCGAAGATGAGTGAAGTGCAATAAAGAAGCTGTTTCCAAACAGTGTACACGTATGTTAATTGCGAAAGGTTAAGCTACCTTTTTTTTTTTTTTGCATTACCGTATTTTTTGCTCATCCGGAAAAAGTTTTCGTAAAGTTTACCCCACATAATAAACGCACCCCGCAACTTTGCTTCAATTTTTCAGAAAAAAAAAGTGCGTTCATTACGCGAGTATATACGGTATTATAAATTCCAAAACCACAAACCTTGCAGGCCCAAGCATAACAAGACGTATTGCGTACGTAATAACAGATTTCTAACGAAGATGCACACGCATGAATTCATATTCAGAGGGGTACAAAGATATAGACATATCACTGATACAATCAGCTCCCTTTTTCCAGATGTGGTATGCTTCCAATGCAAGCTACGCGTGTTCATTGTTACTTCTGCCCAGAATCAACGTCTCACGAAATCGCGGAGCACAGCTGCAGCAGGTGTTAAGATAAGCAACAAGATCTGCTCCTTCATAAACATTGTTATTTACTTTTTGCGCATGTTCCCTACATCACTCATTTATGCAGTGCCCAGTTTGCCCAATGTAGGTCTTGCCAAAGACAGAGGTAAGGCATATACCACATAGGTGCCACACAGGTGCTGCACCGCCGACACTGCTTGATTTGGCACCCATGACTGTTACCACCACCTGTGCGGGAGCACAGCTTATAGCAAGCTTGTTGGGCGCAGGTAATACCAAGGGGGCAACGTGCCTGCTAGCAACTTTCTTGAGTTGATGTGTGACCTTACAAAGATAAGGCATCACAACAGGGCTGACTGGTTCGCGTTCACACATCACCCTCTTACTAGCTTTTCTTTTTTGAATCAGGGCTTCGGCAACTGCTGTGAGCAGTGACACAGGGTAACCTGCACCCAAAAGATGCCGTACCTGATTGTTAAAGCTCTCCTGCAGCGCCAGTGCTCGTCTTTTATTCTGTGTTCAGTCTTGGTTTGCGCTGACGCTTTCACCTTAAATGCAATGTACCAACTAGGACCAAAAGAAGTTTTACTGAAGGTATGATGGACAGTGACCATGTAGTTCTGAAAGGCAAGCTGCAACCGCAATTATGCATGACAACTATGCAGTCCTGATGGCGTATGTGAAAGTAACTAAAACGAAACTACGAAACATTTGCCCCTCTAAATGTGAATGCAAGCACAGTTGCAAGTTGCACGATTGTGAATGGCACCCAAGCGGTTCTGAATGCTCCTCGGCCAGTGCATTGTCGTAACGCCATAACTCGTTAACTCTACATTAATTAATTGGGAAGATCAGATAATTCAGACTCATACGCTTCCTGCAGTACACACTAGAGAGCGAAGTTAACCATGGTGTGGGAAACGTGGAATACTTACGGTGCCTGCAGCAGCCCCAGCTGTGAAGCTGAACAGGAAGGTTGGCTGCTCTTGCTTGTACAACAGCTTCAGGTTCTCATAGCAGGTCCAGTAGAAACCTAGTCAAGAACAGCATCACACGCTGTGAGCACATAGCCATGAACAAGCACCAAAAAAATAACACATTTAAGCATAAATACTGAACAATTCCAGCAAAAGCCTGCCACCAGATATTCGAAAATTGCATATGCGTTTCTATCAGTCATGAGTTTCTTCATATTGGTTGTGAAGGTGATCCTTGTGAAATGAAGTTGAAGTGGTCAGCCCTAAAACCGGCAACCATTACCTCACACATAGGTTCGGGAAAGAGCCTTGGTGTCCAGCTCCAACCTTGACGATCAGCTAAGCCTGGTCGCGAGGGCCTAGGATGCTTCCTGAGCTCAAGGAATCCTGGACTGAGGGTGCCTCTGCTTAGGGCACTTCTCCTAAGCTACCTTGTAAATAAAGATGTTTATTCTCTCTCTTTCTGGTCAGCACCAGCCAAACTGGTGACCGCGAATGGTGACCCCATTTAAAACATTAACTGCGGGAAACGGTGGACGTGCAAGTGAAAAATCACGTATTATCCGCTATGAACGGCTAGTATTTTCAGTCCTGAAGAATATGCTACAGTGAAAAACGGCACCTCAGAATCAACTATTCTGTACAGTCTTGATGGTGCTATATGATACGAGACCACACTTGCAACACACCACATATTGTCAGAGGCATCAACATTGCTATCGCCATCACAAGGTGTGACAAAACGAGTCATCAAATGGCATGGTGATGATGATGATGAGTTACTTTCAGTCTCTGATTAACGGGCTTTTAATAGCGGAGCTGCTTATGTGAAGCGATGCTCTGTCCTGGCGTCCGTCTTGGTCCTGGCGAAAGGAGCTGGGCCTCGCAACGTCAAAATGCACGATTGTTGGGGACGCGTGCACCTGCCAACTCTCCGATTTGCACGGGAGACTTCCGATTTTTTACCAAACCTCCCACTTGTGCAAGCACGACCGTGGGTCTTCCCAAAAAACACCCCCAGCACCATCATGATAAGAAAATTATCACAACAAAGGAGCGCGGTTCTGCAATTTTCTGGGCCTTCATCTATTGCGTGCAAACAGCTCCTTAAGTCACTTTCGCCGCAGTACTCTGATGTCATGCAGAAAAGTGTACTCAGCACAGGAAGGGGCTACTAGCTGTCGTGGGTCACAACACACCTGGTTCATTAATTACACATTTGTCGTATATTTACGAGTACAAGTACGATCGTTGATGTCTAAAAACTGTAATAGCAATCATTCAGAGCTAATCAAGACGTTGCTGTGGCCCTGAGGTACAAAAAATGAAAATGTAGGCCAGCTTTCTTTTATCAAATACTAATTTTCTATGTTTTCTGGTCACACAAATTTCGGATATGAATATTTTTGATGACCCCGCGAGATTCGTATCACCGAGGTTTTTCCTGCATATTGATGTAATCAACATTTCTTCGTTGTTTTCTTGATAATCTCTATAACATTTGGTTAATTCAGACATTTTTTTCCCGTCCCACGAAATCCACATTAATGAGGTCTTACTGCAACACTGACGACACACGTTGAGCACAAAAGAACTTTCATTCGGCATAAGTAAATTTGTGGTCTACCTGTTTTTTTTTTTCTCCGGATTTTTGGAATAAGAGACAGGCTAAATTTTATTTAGAGAAAAAACACAAGAAGAAGCCCATGCGACTTCTAGTTCGAACACATTACCAATAGATGCACATTATAATTTTTTTCAAGGATAAGTGAAATGCTGCCTAATTAGGCATGGTGTTAGCTGATTGCCATGGTGTAGTAAGAGTGTTACCCACAGCCAAAAGCAAAAGCAGAACTGGAGGAGACGAAGGTGTGTGCGACAGAGAGATGAACATGAGCTCATGAGCTTCGGAACGACGACAGGCAGAGCAAGAGCATGGCCAGCTAGCAGGAGCACAAGATGTTCAGCCTGAGGGACCGAATGGACCGAGCTGGTGCCACCAGACCAGCCGGGACGAGCTAGGCGGTTCCCTGCGGTGAACGAGTGTTCCGGCCCTGGCCTTGCGGGCTGTTCCTTGCGGGCTGTTCCAGCGTACGGGCCAGGGCGAGGAACTGATCCCGTGCCGGGTGGTGTCCAAGTTCAACCAGCTACTGAAGCCGTGGCCGTGTTTCTGAGTCGGCTAGGGTACGACACAACCGAGTGATGAGGGCGTGGCCTCGATGCCACATATGTCGCAGTCCAGCACCACCAAGTGCTGAAAGTGTGGCTTCGCTGCCACGCGGGGCGCATCGTTTTCCGATGCATTCCTGAGAGGAGTTCCGGGTCTGCTCATGGCCTCACGAGCGGCTCGTCGTGTTGTCCTCTGCTGCAAGCTTGCTTTGCCTTCATCTCTTCGTACCGTGAGTGATGTCTGACGCACCTCGTAGACTCCGAGTTAGACAGTGAGATCCTGCGGTTACTCGCATGAGCAGAGGTTAGGACTGCAGTAGACTCTCAGTAAACGGAAATCTGTTAAACGGAACTGCTGTTAAATGGAACAACTGCTTCTGATATAATTGGTTTCGTACTTGTATTCTGCACCCCCGTCCACCTCTCAGTAAACGGAACTCCTGTTAAATGGAACATATTTTCCCGGTCCCTTCAGGTTCCGTTTAATGAGTTTACTGTATATAAGGACTAAGCATTGTGGCAGTAGTAACTGTATTGCTGACCATTGTAAGTGTTTGTTCATGTTACCTCGTGTTGTCGATAAATGTTTTCTTGTCCGTGACTTGTTTTTCTGTATCTGAGGGCCCAGAAACACCAAACATGGGTATCAACTGATCACACTGCAGCATTTTGTATAGCAATGCAACCAAAGGGAGTAAAAGAAGAGGGGAAAAGATGAGTGTACAGACCAGTTGGCAATTTGCACTAGTATGAGGCAGTAAAGTAAACTGAAGGGGTCCGCAAAAGGGTTGAGCTAAAGCAAAGCAAAAGCGAAAAAAATCTGCACAGAGCAACAATGAAGCGTGTGACAATCCTCTGCCGCTCAGTCGGTGCATGTATTGTGGTGTCTTTCCATAATCTTGTGTATTTTTTTTTTTACAATCATTTCACACCCAGCACACTGGACTAACACAGCCTGTATACTCCAGAAATTGTGGGAGTCTCCACACATACACTTCATACACACGTGGACAACATGTGAGCATGGTTGAGTAGAGCACCTGGCTAATGCAAACATTTGACTGAGCATCAGATTGTTATACAGTCAAACCCCTTTATAAGAGACACTGATGTAAGAGACAAATGGATATAAGAGACACCAGTGTGCCTACCTTAAAATTGGGGTTGATAAGAAAACGCATACGTGGTACCCTGCTTATAAGAGCCACCTCTTATAAGGGACAAGAATTGCTTCCCAGAGCATGTCTCTTATAGAGGGGTTCAACTTAGAATGAAAACCTTCACAGTCTTGCTTTCTGGCAAAGAGCCCCTTTGGTAATTCTTGACATTTAGTATCAGCATAGGCATCCATATGGCATAGTACAGTGGCAACAGCAAAGGCCTTTGCATGGCTGGTGTAAGAGTGTTCGACCATGCTTCGGGCCTACTTTACACCACAAAGCATGTTTTACATATCCAGAACTTTATAAATGTTGCCTGTTATTCACTGGACGCTGCTTACTGAATACAAGCTTCTAGATCTGTGATGGCCCCAGCTTTGGTTTCAGTACACTTTAGCACTCAAAGATCACAAAAATATTCATCACATGCCCTTGTTATCATGTCGTTGCTTGACAATGTCCTGCAGTGCTTCTGGTCTTGCTCCATAGATGGCAACCCTGTTCTGAGCTAACAGGACTTGCCCCATGGCATTAGCGTGAGCAGAAAGTCGTATGCATTACACTGACACTGAATTTTCATTTAACTCCCTCATGCTGCAAGCTTGCACACTTTGAGTGCTGTTTCCTCTTCGAGCCAGCCACTCACAGCTTCCAACCGTTACACACTTCAACTGTGCAAATAGATACAGAGGCTGTCTTCAACGAAGAAATTGAGATCTTTTCCTGGTTGAAAACTAGCTATTCTTCTTGTGTTCAGTGAAAAATAGGGCATGCACAGTGGCCACATAAAGCCATAAACAACACATACATCCATAGACGCGCCCAGACATGCAATTTTCATTGTTTTATAAGAATACTTGAAATGCTACCATAGCAGGATAGGCACAAGAAGCGTTTCTTGCCATGTCAAGAATGTCTTGCGTGTTGAAGCCCAACTCGCAGTACAAATACATTTCAGCATTCAGAGATTGTCTGGCTCATGATACATGAGTAACAACTGCAGCTACCGAGCACACTTAGATCAGATTGCCATGTCTGGCTCCGGCAAGGCAGACAGCACAAACTTATCCTAGTATTTGAAGAGGCCATTATTCGGGCAGAGCATTTCTCATGCAATACTTACAAGAGAAAGGGACATCTCTCAGGAGGGTTGGTCCCAGGCCTACATAGAGAGATAGTAAACCCCTGGTCTTGACAAGGCTCTTCACAGCTTGTCCTATTTCTGCAAACAGAGACAAACAATCGAGAAAGTCAGACGCTACCAACAACAAAAACTAAAGGTGCCCACATCACCAAGAAAATCTATGAACAGCAAGCACAGTGACTAGGATTTCATTGCAGAACCCAAAAACCTGAAATGTACACAGTTGGAGCCCTTGCTCATTACCAAGTAACTTAACCCTTTACGGCCTGACCCGCACAAACGTGTCGGTCAATAAAGACGCTCCAAAAACGGCACCCGTTTCAGTTTCGGATTCACAGCTCTGTGCCGCTGAAGTCAAAGGTTACGGGAATATATCTGTTTCAGTAGTTCAATAATTTCGACACCAGAGGGCGAGTAATCTTCCACGAAAAATGCCGTCTGAGCACGTGCGCCGACAGCAGCTACCTCAGACGTGTAAATCAACGCTCCTCTTCTTATATTTTTTTTTTCGGGAGCGTATTCATATGAAAGGAATATTTAAGACTTAGAAAAAGATGCTTCGCTAAAAAATTTGCGCGTTCTTACCACACACGCTGTGTACTCAATCGTGAAAAAGTCACCCGCACGTTTGTGCGGGCTGGGCTTTAGTCCTCGTCAAGTGCACGGCAGAGCGGCACAGGTTGGCTCCTGTGCGCGTGGTTGCGGCTGCGCATTCTGCCTTTTTATTGCGAATAGCTTTCTTGGCATCTTATTGGCACTTCTTTGGATGGTGTTTCCTAATGTTTTCTTTATCTGAATTTAGCGACGCGAAGTGATGTGCGTGAATTGTGATCACCATTTAGGCAGAAAATATTAATTTTGTGAATATGTTGTGACAACATCCATTATATTTCAGAGAATTACATTTTACATTGCCTATCATATAGAGTTTCAGTATCGCCAGTGAAATTCTAAGGATAATAAATAACATTGAGGGTTAAAATCGCTAAAATTATATAACTTAGGGAACAAGTTTATGTGGGCGCTGAATTTCCTTTTTTTTCACGTGCCAAGATTTTCAAACCGGAGGATGATGAAGACATAGAAGAGATATTG
Source organism: Rhipicephalus appendiculatus (assembly GCA_030522465.1). Lineage (NCBI taxonomy): Eukaryota > Metazoa > Arthropoda > Arachnida > Ixodida > Ixodidae > Rhipicephalus > Rhipicephalus appendiculatus. The sequence continues at coordinate 5,343,092 of JALIZH010032924.1, read as the reverse complement.
AGCCTCCTGATGTCTTGCGTCAGAATTGGGTAGGGACCACGTTGACGAATTGACAGAGATTCATATTCGTGGTTCGAGCCAACTTAGTGATGAAAACTGGAGTATGGAAGGCGAGTTTTTGAGCAGTCGCCTCCGTAATAACTGGGTCAGGGGACCAGTCACCCTATCCTGCCAGTTTCAGTGGAATTGATGTCTTTTGGAAGAAGACACATTCGGCTGCAAAGCCTCACCTGCTTGGAAGTGGTGAGACAGTCGACGTTCTTGTTGTCAAGACTCCTTTGCCGAATTTCTCACACTAATTTAATGCAACGGTCCTTGAAGTTACTGCTGACAAAACGGCAGTGTGTCCTAGTTTTAAATATAGAACAACTTTGCAAGTAAGTGTGCAAAAGATCAAGCAGCTTTAGGTATGGACCTGATCATGGGCTGCATCCGATCTCTGAGGAACTTTGCTCGTCACCAGGCGCCGAAGAATTCAAAGCGGAAAGAAAAATGTGCCACAAGATCAATCCTTCGACAACTTTACTGGAGTGTAAAAGGGCACCGGCATAGCCAAGCGATTAGACTCAGCTATACGTACCACTGGCGATCAGTATGCAGCTTGACATCTGCACACCACTGCAGGCTGTCAAGTGTAGCTTCTTGTTCAAGGACGCATTGTATGAAGTGCAAGTTATACCTGTGCCTCACAAGTGACACACAATACTCTAAAATGTTGCATTTGCAGCGCTGACCCCGCATTTTTTTTGCTTTCTTTTAGCCGTTATGAGTGCATTCGTCGCTGCAGTAAATCACATGAATAAAAGCCCAGCCCGCACATATGTGCGGGTTTGTTTTCTGGGGCAAAAACTCCAATTCTTACAGTTTAACCTTTGAAAACGTAATTAGAATAGAGCAAACATCAATAATTTTTCAGCAAGTTAACAATTTTTCTATTGTACTTTTCTCGGGCAGGAAAGGGTTAAGAAACTTTCCACTAGGTATAGTGGATGTTAGGTGTTCAGGACTAGCACGGTTAGCGGCTAATTAACTTCAAAAGCAAAAGACCAATTTTCTTGCGCACTTCCAAATCTGCTGAGCAAGCTTTAAACTCTGAATGACCTTTTATCAAAATCTTTTGCGACAACAGTAACTTCAGCGCGACAACAATGACTTTTTGCAATCATCTATTGTTTGTACAATTATTGTTGAACCAAAGTAAAACTACTGTCACATCTGTATGGGCCCACGTTACTTATGCTTTGGCCTATTATCTTTTATCTCGAAGGCCATCGCTCTTGATGAACTTGCGAACATGGAATTATGGGTGACCCTTTTTCTTTTCATGCCACTCTGTCAATCATAATGCAGGATGCACCAACCGTACTGCTACAGCTTTAGACCCCAAACACCATAAACAGTATCTTCACACACAAAAACTGCAATAAACATACATCTTCTAGCAAACTGCGCAGCAGACGGGACACAAAAAAGCAACGAAACGAGACAAACGGGCGCAGTTTCATTCCTTCTTCGTGTCCCATCTGCTGCGCAGTTTGCTAGAAGATGAACCCTTACCAACTCGCCCAGCTTTCAACGCTTGTTACAAATAACATATACAAAACTTTGCTACTAAGAGATGCCTATCTTGTATACTGCATCGGTCATCTTTATAGTTATAACGCACACCGATTTAAGCAAATGTTTTCTCTTATCACTTTTTTATCTGAATTTCATTAAACGAAATATGGTCCACACAAAAAAACATGTGACAAGCATTTGGATCCTTAGCAGAATGCTAGTATGGATCCATGCAACTATAATATGCATAAATGTACAGCCAGGAGACGGAATTATACCATCATTTGACGACATGTTAGCTTCGCATACAGAACATGCCGAAAACATCTAAACGAAAAAAGGGGAACTTAAAGGGCTCGTTTTTCTTTCTTAAGCACAACATTAATTAGACCCAACAGAAAAGAAAGCCAAGGAAAGTATAGAGGACGTTATTTGTAGTAATTATGACGCAAATGTGAAGAAAGTAAAGTGGACGAAAAGATAACTTGCCGCTCGAAGGTCGCAGATTCGGTCCCTGCAAGCGGCAAGTTATATTTTCGTCCACTTAACTTTCTTGAATAGGATTGCTGTCTAATTCTAGTATTATTTTTCCAGTGGATCATGAATCTTGTTTTACGGAAACAGTCTTCAAAAAGAATTTAAGCACATAATTAGGATTTTTTAAAAGAAAGTATCCTGGTGTCTTCAGCCCTTAAAAATGCATCTACCAAAAATCGTGAGGTATGATGGCTGAAGACTTAAGAAATTCACTCATTTACATACCTGCCAACCTAAGGACGACCAAGGTGTAAGAAGAAAACAGTTCGGGTTCGGTTCGTGCTTGGGTTCAATGCACTCAGCTCACAATGCTGAACTGCCTCATGAACCCGTTTCAGCATAGCAAACTGTCTTTAACATGTTGCACAGTGTTTTTGCCTTCAAAGTGTTAAGCTGAAGCGCTCCAGGCAGCAACGCTCAAGTGACTGCACTCACAAGTTCACCAGGACTTGTGCTATTTTGTAATTTTTCATTTAATTTCTTATCATGGGTTGCGCCAAGCACATGGCACATCCACTAGTTTTGTCAGGAGATGGAAGAGATCGGCCCATTGGCAAACTGGAAACAGCGATCAATGTTTTCACATAAATATCAGTGAAATACTATATAGTCAAAATACCTACAGATAGGCATACTCATAAAAGTAAAAAGTCACAGTTTCGCCGCAAGGGCGAAGCAATGAATGTGATAGCAATAACTTGGGATTTCATGCGAAGAACGCCAAGCAGATCGAAATTAGTAGCGCGCTGCTCAAGCGCAAAGGACGCACGAGAAGAAAACACAGCACGAGTGCGAACTAACAAGTGTCACAGTTGTTACTTCACTGTGTTTGAACAGTGCGCTTCTTTCGTGAATGGGGCCTCTGCAGCGAGCGAAGTGAACTTAGTGCGCTCTGTAACCTAAACGCAATCTTTCCGGCGAAAGCACACAGCGTAAAACCACCCCCCATCCCAAGATAAGCGCATGCGCGCATGGCCATGGGCGACTACGCCTCGTGGGCAAAGGGCAGGTTGAGGAGCCAATGCATCGCAACGAGTGGTGCCCAGCCCACACTTCGCGCCATCTCGCTGGTTCGCTGGTAAGGCAGGGAACACGCTGATATTCCCCCCGAGATCGGTGTACTGCCAGCGGTGAATGGTGTATATAAATACCTCACCGTTAGCATGCTGAAGGACGTGCGCTTCTGTGGACTAGCGGTTAATGCCGCGCGCTGCGGAGCAAGAGGTCGCCCGTTCGATTCTGTGCGTCGGAAAATATTTTTCTGAATTATTTTTCTTCGTGGCTTTTACAGTGATGTGATTGACCAAAGCCATTTTGGCGCACCGTCTGGAGCAACTAAAATCTCACTTTGGAGCAGCATAACAACTGTTGGAGCAGTTAGTTGCCGCACATTTTCGGACACAAATATTTGTCTATAAGCCGGAGCTGTCGCACCACATGTCAAACAAAACCTATTTATGCACGCATGAGTGCATGTTCATTTTGAGTACTCAACATGAAATTAGGTACTGCTCTTCGCTTTTCTGCAGACATCCCCAAGTTTATTAAGGCCAATCAGCTCAAGCCACCTAACACTTCCCAGGAATTCACTTGGGTATTTCTAAATCACTGGCTGTCCCTGATGCTTTCGTTACAATACTGAAAGCACAAGCTGTCTAAGTTCTCCATGCATTTCATTTACTTTCCAAAAGAAAAAGTGCGATTACGTTAGTGCTTTTAGTAAAAGCTAGGCCTTTCAGTGCATGGAGAAGTGTCTGCTGTCATGCTATATGTACAGAATTGTTAGGATCCTGGTTAATGAGCGGTTAATAACGAACAGGGCATAGCAACTGGTCCTTTGTTCCCATTATTCAATATGTGCTCGACAAAATTTACGGTGATGGGGGGAGGGGGGAGTATGTATTTACATTTGACAAGCTGCCGAGGTCGAGAAGCCCAGCCGAAATATACCGGAATATTGGGACACCATGCTTTCTCAGCAAAGTAGCCGTCACAGTATAGCACGTGGTACTGTAGACAAAATCTGCCCATTGTATGGCGTTAAAACCTAGGCCCCCCTGCATGAAATATTTTAGAAGTAAACTAGAACAAATAGAATTACAAATGCAAAAAACAAATTAAAGAGTCGCTTCTACATACACGTACTGTGTTACTGTAATTAATACAGTCAGTCAAGTAAGACTGTCGTCCAAGAAAAACTAGGTCATTATTACTTTTCTTTGACTGTATCCACATCAGTTTGAAACTATTTTATTGAACTCAATAATGTTATCTTATCTCACAGTATTATCTAGTAGTATTAGAAACCTAACGCAGTAAGTTCCACAGTGTGGGTGAGTTGAAATTGCTTTTAAGACTTGTGCCCAGCAACTATTTCAACTACGTAGCACTTTCATGTCTACTGCGATGACCCCTCAAACTTACAATGGTAACCTATGGATTTCGAGCGCCTGCCGTCTCGTTTCTCGCCGAAAGAACGCAAAATGGACGTCCTGGCACATGCTTGGCGCAAATAATGAATTTTTTGCAATAGATGTAGCAGGATGTGGCAGGTTTCACTTCTTGGCGAAGTTTGGCGCAAATGGCGCAGCTATCACATCACTGCTTTTATATTTATATAAATACATATACATATACCGGGCATGACGGCGACGGCAAAAAGCAGCCGAGAGTTTCCATATAATTGCTATCGCAAGAAAAACAGCAATCTCATGAGCAATGCTTTGCAAGGAACATGAGTGGCCTTTTGATGCATCTATCCACGAGCTCTCTTTTCCAGATTTCCTTGTATTGCTAATTGTAATCAGAACGGGTAAAACAGCAGGAATTTACACAGATGCTTGAAAGGCAAAACCTTTGAGCCAGATCGACAACTGTAGAATATCAATATAATGAATGCTTTTGTGGACGCAGTTCAAAAGCGATACACTAAAGATAATCTGATATGCATATACCACATGTGACATGGCAGGATTACTTGCCATGCACAAACCCAGTGAATTTAATGTTAAAGACAAGAGCAGCACATCATAGATGCATATAGTGAGGATTTATAAGCTGGGAAAGGGAGCGACAAAAAGTTCTGTCGTTTATGCTAAACAGCTCTGAATGATTGCCAGTAAAGCTGGCCGATGTCTTGGTGTTTGTAATTATACAGAGCGTATGCCAAATGCATAACTAAAGGGCAAAGTGTGGAATATGTCTTGTGACAGTGGCCCCTCTTGCATTCCTAATATGCTTCACAGCATCACGATGCTGTAATGCGCCACAATTGATTTTTGATTTGAGAAAAGCGTGAAATGCAGGCCGTAACAGATGCCCACTTTAAGCACCCTCTTCAACACATATCTCGATGAGAAGCAAATTAATTTAGGGCTAAACACAATGGTTTTCATTTAACTCTGACCTTGCTCAGCTATCTAGCTCCTAGAGTGTAATGGTGATTGGCATTTGAGTTGTGCTACCTGGTGCACTTTCCTTTTTTGTAGTGGAGTTAGAAAAAAATTTTTGGGAGGTTTATAGCCACTTCGTACTATTGGGAGGATTCATCGGAATTTTGAGGTCTCCTGGAAAAATAGGGAGACTTGGAGGATATGCATTTAGCATTGGCAGTGATGCGATCGACCGAAGCCACTTCGGCGCAGCTTCTGGAGCAGCTGAACTCCCGCTTTGAAGCAGCATAACAACCTTTTGGAGCAGTTACCAAGTGAAGATTTTCTAACGCGAATTGTTTCTAGGCTTGATCAGTTGTACTGCAGGTTTAACAAAATCGATATATGCACAAATACATGCATCTTTGATTAGAATACCTCAAAAGATGAAATTATGCTACTGCTGGTCGTTTTGCTGCGGACAGTCCTAAGTTTCTTTGGAGCCTTGACCTCGGGTCACCGAGCATTTTCCCAGAATCAACCTCATATATGTGAATAAATATGACTTTTCTTGATGCTTCAGTTACAGTACTGGATGCACAATCTGTATAAAATTTCTATGCACCCCGTTTACTATCCAAAAAGGTTATTCTGATGACGTACATACTTTCAGAACAACTTAGGGCTTCACTGCGCTTGTGGTCATGCTGTATGGAGAGAATCGTGAACATCCTAGCTCATGGACGGTTGATAAAATACAGGATTTAATAATTGGTCCTTTGTGCCCGAAACCTAATTTGTGCTCCATGAAATTTGCGGTGATGCGAGGCTTCATATTTAACTTAAGCAAGTTTTCAAACGTGAACTGTTGCTGCGGTCGAGAAACAGAACCGAGATACCGGAATGTTGGGACACTGTGCTTTCCAGCAGAATCTCACAGTCCACTGCAGCGAGTGGTATTTTTGATAAACACCAGTGATTGTATGGTCAGACACAACTTAAATTAAGCACCCTGCACATACTTTTATGAAAGTATGTCACAGGGAGTAGTACATTTTTTTTTGTAAAACAAACTTACTCTAACGAATGGTATATTCAAGCATATACTTGTACAGCTTAATGTAGCTTGGTACACAACAAAAGCTATTTTACTGAGCTTAGTAATGCACTACAGCATGGTCTAGTAGTAGTAGGAAACTTTATGTGCGCAGTATGGGTCAGTCTGAAATGTTTGGCAGGGTTGCGCCTAGCAACTACTTCAACTACATAATAGACGTCAGTATGCTTCAATGACCACTCGAAATTACAGCGATAGCAAAAATATGGTTTGCAGGCATTTTCAGAGTTCTTTCTCACCGAAAGACCGCTGAACAACGTCTTGGCGCACGCTCGGAGCAAATTATGAGGTTTTTGCAAAAATGTAGCCGGATATAGCAGGTTTCACCTCTTCGCGCAGTTTGGCGCAATTGGTGCAGCTATCACATCACTGTATTGGCGAGTCATATAAGCATGTAAAAGCGGTCGATTTGTGAATGAATGAAACCCTCCTGTATTGAATTTCGGCAATCTTGGTCTTCTTGGAGGGCAGCATTTGAACACTGATAATAGTACATATGCCAAATTTGCTCGACAAATCATGAGCAAAGCCACAGTAATTGGCTCTTGGTTCACTTACGTTGTCAGTGGTGCCTAATTATTGAATAAATATAAAATAACCCAGAGATTTTGCGTTCTGTCACTGCTACAATGTGGCCATAACAAGGAATCAATGTTACAGCACAGAGTTCTGTTTTCTCATTTCTTTTTAGAGAATAGATGCAAAATGCCTTTGGACAACCACCGCATCTGAACCATGGCAGATAAAAATGTGCATTTCACATAACAACACAATTGAGTTCTCTGCTAAGGCAACACTGTTCAGCTGGATTGCTACAATGAAATATTTCAGGAACTGTTACTTGGGAACATCTGTTAAAAGCACGCAAGCAAATAGGGTTCATACGAAAACATTAGATTATTAATAGTACTTCGTTGCTGAAGCCTCTGTTTAGTGATATTACCTTCAGCTTTATTCAACAGAAGTCTTGACTTTCTAGCACTCATCTTCCACTTAAATAAGAAAGCAAAAAGCAGTGCACAAACCCAGATAGCTAAGCCTCTTGGATTGCATCTTGGTTCGAATCATCTCCAGGGGACTAATCACAGTGGCAGAAAACACTGCGGCAAAGAAAGCAAAACACAAATGTTAAAACAATGTGACATGCACAACACATGCAACATTGCTAGGCACTTTGCACAAAGAATGCAAAGTACATAGAAAAAATGCCCGTTGGGTGAACTCTAGTGTCTTGTACAATTATTTTAGTGTTGTGAATGTACTGAACTAGAATAATCCGCTTCGCCTGCAGATCCTTGCTATTTAAACCACATCACTGCCTTCTTGTCTCTCAAAATTATGGTGACAATTTTTCATTTCATCTCTAACAATATAATACACAGCTTCCTTTCAACCTTCTTTGTTATCCTCCACGTTTTTACCTTTAAGGTTAGCCCAAAGTAAGAAATGTGCCCCCCCCCCCAAAATTATTACAGAGAATTTTGTCTGCAGTAGTTTAGCCTATTACAGTAAATTCATTAAAAGCAATGTTGTCAGTATGATTTACAAGTGAATCAAATATAGTCACAAATACAGAGCATTTTGTAGTATGCAGGTTCATTGCAATGGATGCGGCTCACATTTTCTATAAGTCAAAAATGGTCCTCAAAAAAGATGTGCAAGCTGTTTCACCAGGCATGAATCGAACTCACTGCTCTGTGTGCCTACTGCCTTTGTACACAAAAAGATAACCATCAAAGGCCAATATAATGGGTAATATTGCACTTGTCTCATCGCTCAAGCATAGCATGATGTACATAAGTGCTGCACAGTAGGACCAGCCAGTAAAAAAATTGGCTGCCAGCTGCTATTCCACACTCCAACCTAGTTGCAAACAGCAACATATGACGGTAATGTCTGCTTATAACCGCTACTGATATTGGCAAGAGGACAAGCATATGCTGCAAAAACTACACATGTTTTCAAGACTGCTTTCCATACTGCAAATAACACAAATATCTGGATATAATGAGAGGAGTAATTTTAGGGCCACGATAAACATATTACAGTCGAACCCCTCATAAGAGACACTGATGCAACAGACCATTGGGCATAAGAGACACCAATGTGCCTGCATTGAAACAGGGGTTGATAAGAAGACGTATATAAGGTACCCATGTCATATAAAAGACAAGAATTGCTCCCCGCTGCATGTCTCTTATAACCCTTAAACACCCGTAGGGAACATATTTCCCACCAAGTTTAAACGCATCTATCTATAATACTCACAAGTCCTCCACCCTGAGACGCTTGCTACGTCTGATGTGATGCTTGAGAATCAACTGGACAAAATTCTAGCGACTCAAACGCAAGCAGCTACGAGGTGCCTCCGTTTCTGTTGGAGCCACCGACACTTTTCTCTCTGAGCGGGTGTTCGTTGCGCGAGTTTTCACCAGTTGTAATAATTTGTGGATGAATGTATTTGCCGCAGTGAGCGAGGTCAGTAAATGTCTTTACTGAATGCCTCAAGTGTGGGGCTATTGTCTGGTCCACTTTTAGATTCTAATTAAACGAGGAACTAAAGTTGTTGACATTTGAATTGTAATTGTGCAGTGGGAAGATACTTCCTTACGGGCCTTGCACGATGCCAATACACAGGATGCGATTTTCTCTTTCTCTAAAAGAAAACGCGCTCGACAGTTGAAGAAGCACTAGATTTGCACTTTTATTTACCTGATGATGTAAACAACTTTAGTGACATCGAGGAAGATGATGATGAGGACGAACCATTATGCATAATTGCACGCTCGAATGGCAATGCAATACACATTGGCCATACGACTACAAAGCAAGGCGTTGGCGCCTGGGACAACTTTTGAAGGGATGCTGTTGAAAATAAAAGGCAGCTACGCATGCGCCCTCAAGGCTTTCCAAGGTGACCAAAAAAACTTTAGGTGTACCAGACCAAGTGCCGCTTTCACCTGTACTAATTTTCGTAGAGGACGATGAACTTTCAAGTGTTGCTGGTGTCGTTTAAATAAACAAAATGACAAGAGGTAGGAGATTGTTTGCTCTACGAGCAATGTTCACGTTCATGTCGTAACATGCTTTCAAAAATTCCCCCACAGGTACGGTTCTGCAAAAGGCCCATAGGGAAGTATATTCCCACCCTAATAATTTTAATTTAGCGTTGCATAAAGAAATTTTTGACGTTGCATTACGTTCTTTGGATAATAAATAGCGTTTTCAATTAATCTTGCATGAGTATTTACAATAGATACCTTATGGGCGTTGAAGAAATAAAGGGGTTCAACCATATGTCAATATTGGATACATACGTCAGTATTAGAAAATAAGTGAAAGTGGCTCCCTAGCGGTCAATGATGGTGAGTTATGAGTCGTCATGGGCAGTGTTTGACACGGCCAGTGTTGAGCCATTGCGTATTATTTATGTACGCACAATGTACGCACGATCGACATGGTCAGCAGCTTGGCATGAAGCTTGCAAGCCTTAGCATGGTAGATTCAAAGCTAGAATTAAGAATAGGTGTGCGGAATAATGCGGCAAGCCTTCGTACCTGAATGTAATACAAGATAGAGACTACGTATGATAAAATTCACTATCTGTGGGGGGGTGGGAAGGCAGCCCTGATTTTTTTATGTGGGTGGCAATCATTGCGTGCAGTGGTTCGATCCCAGGGCGACAGCGGGCAATGAAAAAAGATGCCAGCTAGAAGTGGTCGGCCAAGGCTGCTGGTTACTCCTTTATATTTAGCTGTTAACTGCTCTGGGTACCCCAGCGATCCCCAGCTTCGACAATCTGGCAATGTCAACAACAGGTAGCAGCAGCAGCAACAATAAAGTACCGTATATACTCGTGTAATGGCCACAGGTTTCTTTCCAAGATTTGGGCAAAAATCGCAGGTGCAGTCATGACACAGAGAAAAAGGCACCTCTTTTTTTTTTCGCACATGTTTTCAGCGCTACTTGTTTTTTGTGTACTGGCCCTATTCGCTATTACTGGGAGAAGCAAGAAATAAAGGTTGTCACTTTAACGCGGGCTGCATGAATTTTATTCCTCACCCTTGTCCTCCTCCTTCCCTTTAATCATCGCATCCTCAACCTCGCCTCTGTCACAGATGAAGTCGTCTTTTGTTCCATCGAATTAGTTCCAAGATTCCTGCGAGTGTGAAGCTTTTTCGCACGGTCTTTAACGAAACCCCACCCCACACTTCGAAAGTCTAGTGGCACACATCTACAACGGCTGCCCCTCCCCAGCCATCCAGTTAGAGTTGTTTGGTGAACGGCAGTGCCTCAGAGGCAGCTGCTAAATTTCAGAGGCTGCGCTTTTTGCTACCTAGAGGTGCCGAAAGGCAGGGCTGCCCTGGGTTGCTCCCAGGGGGGGGGGGGGGAAGAAAAAAGATGAGGCTGTAGAATTCTCAAACCACAGAATGTATAACATGGCTGCAGATCCACGAAGTGAATGCTGATGGTGGGGGCGAAGCAGTGTGCATCGGATCGTGAATCGTGGCCTATTTTGTTCTAGTTAACAGCCTTTTATTTTGTTCTTGTTAACCTTTTGTCCTGTCATATGCTTTGATTGATGGGTGGTTAAATGTCGGTGTTTGCACGGTGTTGTGGCCTTTTATTTTGTTTGTTTTTTTAAACCATATCAAGCATTAACATTTTTTGGGTGGATTCTTTAACAAAAGTTTTGGTTTGGCGATTATATGAGTGGGGCCATTACATGTGTATATACAGTAATAGGTTGACCAAAGATCCCAACGACAGCCTTCACAGTTAATATTAGGAAGCCGTACCTCGGGCAAGGCCACCTGACAGGGCAGGGGCCCAAACTGTCTTGTGTCCGGAGAAGTGGTTAGAGAAGAAGTCACGGATTTGGTCATAGACTGTGAAGTAGATGACAGTGGCTGGCACAGCCATTACCCTGTTAAAAAGAATGTTGAAAAGTTAGGCACAACACAGGATCGTTAAAACGGATCATGACAACACACTTTTGGCAGCATCGAAGCATATGAAAGCAAGACATCTAATGCCAGTGCACAGCACACAAGCAAATGCAAGCTGAACACACTCAAAGTAGACAGTGTAAACTTGGCACACTAGTGACAGTAGCTGAACTCTGAACTTTATTTGCTTTTAAGTGGGTGTAAAAACATTGCTGCTGCTTCCCAAATGACAAGGAAGTGAGAAAAAGTAAAACGGACGTTTCAAAACAAAAACAAGTGTTAATGCTCTCTGGGGCATAGAAGTGCCCAGATCTGCCAAGAAAAGGCCAATACGCGGAAATAACTCTGAAACTCCGTCTTGAGTCCAAGAGGTTGAATATTTCATAGGAAAGAATGCAAAACTTCCCATCCATGCACAGATTATTTTTATAATAGAGAGTATAAAAATCACAAAGTAAACCTTGATGAACTCTTCTGAAAAGTTTGCAAGGTAAAGTGGGATAAATGTATTCAGAAAAAAGTCTCAAGAATTGCCACATTTGCCTAATAAAAAGTCAGGAAGTTTGCTGAAACAAATGTACATTTAGTGTTCTTATGCTGGTACAAAAAAAAAAACTTAATTTCTCAAAACAACAAGGGCAACAGTATATGCAGCGAGTCATTATGAAATTGGGGTCTTAAGTTTCGGCTAACTGCATTACAAACAGTATTTACAAAGCATGTCGGCAAGCTCTTAATGAAAGTGCCGTGTTATTATCACAACACTGCAAATGCTGCTAAGAAATCTCGTCTATGCAGGAAGAAGTGTAGAAAAAAAAAGATCTGTAATTATTTAGATCGTGAGAGCAAAGACGTTAGCTCGGCAAGACAACTACAAAAGACCTGCATCAACTAATAACTCACAAGGTTGGAGGCAAGCCACTCCATAGAGAGGTGACGCCTTCGTTTCTTGCTATCTTTATGAATGCATCCTGCAAGTTAGGGACACATTGGCAACAGCTCTCTATGGTTTACATTGTACATTCCTAACCCACAATAAACCAAGGCAGTTAGGGCAATCTGGACCTGCAAGAAACTGCATGACACGAAGGCATGTGATAGTTTCAAGAAAGAGGGTGGAGGAAAAGGGGACAGGGATGGTAGTAGTACATCTGAAAATACAAATGTTTACAAAGAATGGCACATACATCAAATTGAATAACACCTACAAAATGAAAGACAACCTGCACACTTCAAAAACTTGTAAACTGCTGTATATGCAAACCTAATGAGGGGCCCCTTTAACACAGCCCAAATGCGGCAGTAAACGTGGAAAAGCACAAACTGAGAGGAAAGTTCCCGTGTTAGACCTCAACAACCTTGCTGCTCGCTATCTTTGCTTGTTTTAGGAACATATCCCAATAACGTTTCATGAGACAGATGCTGCTGGTGTCCTTTCTCAATCAGAACGCATACAAAGGCAGGGTCTGAGACTGATGAGCGAGATCTTCTAGGCACCTAATTTATTCTAGATATAGCTCAACAATTCGTTCATAACAATGTGGTAAAAGCCTATGTTCACAAACTTGATAAAAAAATCTGGAGACTAGGCAGTTATGTAAATAACAGTGCGTACAGTAAAAGTTAGTTCTGCAGGTAACATTTGCCTCCATTTCTTAACTATGGCAGTTGAGGAGATTTACTTCTGGAGTTGCAAAACACACTGGTTATGGAACCTCTGTGTACATACAATGCCATAATGAAATGCAGCTGTTATAGCAGTAGCCTAAGCAAAAGCCTTTTCAGTTCTGTGCAGGACAGCAGATTTGGAATTTTATGAAATGTCCTGTGACAAACGCAGTGTCTCCTGATGTGAGACACAGTTGGGTAAATCTGCAGTGTCATCCACAAGGAGGATAGGCAATGAGGAAATTGACCAACACAAAAGTGAATAAAAATATTGACTTAAAAATTCACCTGTTTTAGGGTGAAAGCCGGAAATTTGAAGCAAGATGGGGGGGCATAAGATGATTAACACAAGTCATGCAAAGAACATCACTACTGCATGCCATGGAAGCAATAATTCCAGCAGAATTCGTTGTTCAATAATGTTACTTCCTCATAGGTTTACTGTACAGCTTTGCTCGGATAATGCTGACTGCATGAGCCATACAAGCATTTCTTGTCTGCAAGGCCATAAGCTCAGGAGAGATTTTTCAACAAGGATTTGTCAAAGCAGACTAAAATAGTGATTTCACTTTCACACCACAACAAGTGGCCTACAACATAAAAAGATTTCATCGAATACTACCAAGCCCACATATGCAATTTCATAAAGGAGTCATGTAGTGACGTACACAGTACAAGTGCCTTCAGCACAGTTACGTTACTGTAGAAGCATTTTATTCTCTGTCTCGTCTGTTCGTGCACTGCCACAACAAACAGTTAACTCACACTCGTTATAGTTAACCATTACTTACTGAGGTACATAAATGTAGTACTTAGGATGGTGCCAGGATATGTATGTTGAGCTAGTACGACACAATTCTCACTTTTCACTAGATATGCACAAGGATGGCATTGCATCACTTAGCACATGATATAATGATGGGAGGGGTGGCTGATAGCTGATGGACACATTGTGGGCAAAGCTGCTCCTGCCAAATGAGCTCCATGCTTTTTCCATCCACACTAAATAGGAAGAGTGAGCAAGAGTAATTAAAAGCAAAGCAAACAAGATAGCAGGGCCTTGCTTTTTTTTTTTTATGGCAGAGTATCACCTGTGGCAGCAGGCATTAGCAAAACTGTGATGGCCACCACTAGTTATTTAAAAGGCTCCTAAACCACCTCCAATAATTTTTTTTAACATTTCAAGTAAACGCATGCATCGAGTTTGAAATGCCGTCACGTTCAACAATGCCAAACGCGGCAGCGCTACAAGCCGCGGGCGCCCCACAAGTTCCAAGACACAATCCTTTTTCCTATCCGAACCTTTTCGGCAACTTTCCACTGAGTCCTTCCGGCACCTCAGTGTTCGTCGTAAGTCAACATTGTCAGCTGCCCATGTCACACACAAAGAAAACCTGTTTGTCTGCGAGCAGGTACGCATGCTCGCCGCTCTTCCTCCTCGCAAAGTGAGAAGGAGCACTCGGCCAGGATGAGATACAAGATGACGAACGGAGCATAGCAAAGGAAAGAGCAAAATGATGGAGGGCCTCTTTTGAATCATCAAACACATGTACATACTAACTCCACTATTATGGCACTGTTTCAAAAAATTCTCAGAACAGCGTGTTCGTTGCAGACTCATGCACAACTGCAACATTACTACCAAGTTTCGACCTCTGGGTGGTTTAGGGGCCCTTTAACTATGGTTTGCTGAAACCTTTCAATTATTTACTTTTGTGGCATATTACTACTCGTATGAAGGTCCTAAACAATAAGAAGAGTGGAAATATGGCCTTAATGGCATGACCCTCTCTCCATGTACTTCATTTGAGCTTTACCTGAAGTCTTAAAGCATGTTCACATGGTAGGAATGTTCAGGTTTAATTACCGTCAGCTTTGGCATGTTTATCCTTATACCCCTGTCACACGTGGCAACTTAATTGCACTTTGAGCGAGTGCACTTACGCTCACAGAGTGTCACTTTGGAGGTGCGCTGCTACACGAGAAAGCGAAGTGTACTTAGAAATGGTGGCAGTGGCAATTGGCGAAATAGTAGCGCAACATATATTTGTTATTTTTGCGCCCATGTCTCAGCGTCGGACCACGTTGTCTTTGTGAAAGTGGCACCAGAGGCACACACCATTGCAAATCTCTAGAGAACGACTGACCTACACATACGCAAGTGTGCAAGGAAGTAAACAACGCGATGGACGCGGCCATTGCACGGCATGTGCTCCCACATCCCCCTAGCGGACGTGGCCGCAAACTGCCCGAGGGCGAGAGTAGCGATATTTTTTGTTTTAGTATGACTTGTTTTAATACATACCAGAATTCCTTATAATGAAAACAATGGTTTAAAAATACTGTGAGCGCCGCTTTTTGCAATAGCGTATTTATGTGCAAGCCACTGCTACCGAGGCTACACACTCCGTCGCAGCGAAGTGAGGTTGGCGAACGCACTTGCCGGCAAGTGTATTTTGCAGCGAGTGACACTAAACTTTCTCGTGTGACAGCGTGCAAATGACACTCGCGGTGAAGTGCACTCGCTCAAAGTGCACTTAACTCTTTCGTTACCGCATGAAAATGGCCATTTTTTATAGGTCTGAGGAAGAAATTTATTGCTAGTATAAATAATGCTCTAGGTAACATTGCAGCACACCAAATTGTGCATAATGAATTGCTCTTTATAGATAACACAAGTTTCAAAACAAAAAAGATGTTACAAAACTTATAAAAAAATCTGAAATCTACCACTTTTGCAGGAACTTGAGAAAAACAGTACAAACAAAACACAATATCTACAAAAATATTACGAACAAACAAAATTCAAAATATACATTTTGAAGGGAAATGATCTAGGAATATTCTAAAAGAAAAATAAACAATCTGCATAAAGCCATTTTTCACACAGATCAAAAATACACAGCTGAGGATGGCCCAGGCTGGCTCGAAGCATCGTCGCTGTCAGCGCTTGAAGATGAGCTGGTGTCGTCTTCGGACTCATAGCTCGACTCAGCTTCACTAAATTCGTGAGCGGGTTGAGCACGCTTTCGAGCAGAACGTTTTTCTCGCGACGGAGCCCGGCGGGTTGACGACGCCATGGGAGCGGCCGCGCGGCGCCGACGCTAACGCCCGTGCGCCCCTCTCGCGTAGATAAAGAGAAACGAAACCAAACTGCTGCAAACTGGCTAAAAAGGCCAGATCAACAAGTTAGAGACGCGACGGACCTTCAGAAACGAGCTGTATTCGAATAATATTGCGCAAACTCAGGAGCAAAGCTCGCTAGTGGGTAGCAGGTGTCGTTTTCATGTAATTATCACAGCCAAAATTTATTACCTCGCAAAACTGACGACACAATTTGATAATTGACTTCTTAGGAATCGTTTGATACCAAAATGTTGATAATAACGGAGCACAAACATGAGCAGCGCATTTTTTTCCCGAGTGTGGCAGCCACGCCCCCTTTTCCAGTAACACATGCGCATTCGTTCGCGAAAAACTCCGTCAAAAATCGCAGCGTCGTCAGAGCGGGAAAATTTAAACGGATTGTAGAAGAGCAGTCCCAGAACTAAACGCGAGATGCTGCAGCATGCACGGGAAAAAATTTTTAACGCGTCGAAATCGGCAGCTTTTTTCGTCGATCACCGGTGATCGATTTGAATAGGCGTGGTAACGAAAGAGTTAAGTTGCCACGTGTGACAGGGGTATTAGACTCTTTCATAAGGCAAAATGGTGCATCTCACAATGTCTTCCCACGATGTGCAAAGATGACTTCAAGAAAAGAATATTATTTGCAATGCCTATCTGTTTCTTTGCAATTCTAGGGTCGAATATCTCGAAAACTTGTCCTAACCTCAATACACACTCAGTAAACGTGCCACTGCTTTGTTTAAATTTTGCAACAGATACATAAGCCACGGAACGGTCACTTAGCAAATGAAGTACGTTTAGTTACTGAACCTCTTAATCAGTGATTAGTTTGGATTTAGTGATAATCATGAATTTATCATAAAGTTAGGAGTGGTAAAGCAATCTACAGTTTCTCAAAAAAAATTATGGCAATTCTCATTGAAAGCTGATTATTGAAACCAGCAATGTACCAACAAGAAAATAAAAGCAAAGTCAAGACAACTTGTTGCCTGAGGCGTACACCTTCCAGGCTTTGAAGAGGTGAGCTATTACTAGGGGCTTTCTGCAAAAAGACCGCAATGAGACTACAAAATGAAGTTGCACAACTTCATTTTCATCCCATCAGACCCAACTGAGTTGTTTGCAAGTTTATCTGTCATAGCCTTTGCATAAATATTGAACAAAAAGAAGGGCAGGCAGTAAAATTAATCATTCAACACACTAGGAGGCGACATAAAAAAAAATCAAGGCATAAATTTTCATACTAACCAATGTGCCATTGAAGTGTCCCGGTCTTTTGTACCACTGGCTTGGCGGTATCATGGCTTGCTGTCCATTGTGGCCATTGCCATTTCCATTTAAACAGTAGCACATGTGCTCCATGAGCCCATTACAGTACAGGAAGCACTTGTTTCTAACAAGCTGCTTCCGCTGTGCTTGAAGTCGTATCTTGACCACGTCCAAGGGTGTGACTGTCGAGTACCAAGAGAAGGAATGGAGGGTGATTGAAGGTATAGTTAAGAAGAGAACTGTTTGACTCGTACAAGAAAATTGCCCTTCTCCAATACGACAAACACCACTAACTGTGAGAAGAGAGTTCAAAAGCCAGAGAAAGTGCGCCAGTAAAATATCGGGGCGACGCTGACACTATTACCATTAATGTTGGTTGGCGTCGCCCTTGTATTTGGCCTGAGCTTACCAGTGCCTTGGCCCGGGCTGGTTGATTCATTGCTTTTAAGAATGCAAAAACAGGAACGATGGGTATAAGGTATATGTCAAACATAACCTCCGTATGTATGTTTTTTAAAATGTTTCTGATGCCCATGTCCCCATAATTTTCTACGATGGTATTTACCCTGAAAGCAAAACAATTCCCCTGCTTATGGCAGTGAGTGCACTTAGGTACAAGCCTAGTCTTCTTTTCAATCTGCCAACTGAACCAGCACCAGGATAATCTCTGTGCCTGCTGACCATTACAGACTGATATGGCATGCACACAGCTCAGCAAAAGGTTAAGTGGTCAGACTGACTAGATAACAGAGCAAAACAAACTGCTAACACGGAATGTGTGACACTGTTCTTATGTGTGTGTGCACCTGGCAATATCTGTCTATTCATTTTTATGTACAGTATCTTCCCTGGACTATTGAAGGTTCAGGGATAATGTTGTACATCAATCCTAAAAAAAAAAAAGTCACTATAGTGGCAATTCATAAACATCACAAGGCAAATAATCCTGATGTCTAATTCTTCAATACAAAAAACAGTATTTGTGCAGGTCTGTTTTACATGTAAATGTTACGTTGTGCGAGTTAAGTAAGGATAAGCGAACTAGATACATTTATCTAGGCAACAGTAATATTTTCCTCCAAATATGAACTTCATGGTGGTAATTCCCCTTCATGAAACAGAGTGGAAAACCCAAGTACAGATACAAATACAAATAAATGGAGAACTGTATAATCTGCAGGCTCAAAGTAACACTGATCATTTATTCAGCGAATGTCCTTGAGGCCCGAACACGTCGCCTTCAGTAAGCTCCGTGGAGCAGCGCCAAGGAGAATAACGCACGAGGTGCCAAAACTTGTCGCCGTTGACGTTCTTTTCCTCGTAGCGAATATCCTCGTTTGAAGTGCACAGTAAACAGCCTGTAGAGAACGATGGCCTCCTGCCTATCTTGTCGCACTACGCCCGAACCCACTGACAGCACGCGTGCTTTGTTTCCGTACACAATACAGTGTATAGGGAATGCACATTCCTGGTGGTAAGCGTTTGGTTGAATCCGGCTACTCTACTTAAGCACTGCCACCAAAAAACGAGGCACTGGCAGTCACTTTAAGAGCGTGCCTCCACGACACCTATGCCGGCCGTAACAAGAAACTCCACGTAAAACGCAAGACAACACAAACAGTAAACACCGTCTACGACAGGTGACGTTAAACGTTCCCTCTGCTAACGCTTGCTGTGATCTGACTGAAATGATAACGCTTAAAAGGCGGTCAAAGTCGCTAATTGCAATCAGTGGTCTTCTACTTCAAAGTAACATTGCGGTGGTTTCGTGCCACGAGCAACGAAGTTTAAGCCCAATATACTAAACACAAACAGAGCAACCTACACTAAGTTAGCAGCGAAACTTCGCGAGTCTTTACCGCCGTGAGTGCGGCGCGAAATTTCTGGCAGAGACGACAGAACGAACGTGTCGCCACAAGTCGAAAGCAGGGCTTACGCAATGTTAGCACCGCGTTATCCAAAACCGCTAGTGTGATACCACCAGCGGTGCAGTTTTTCGCGTGCGTTCACGTACCGTCATGGATGTGCTGATTCAGCTTACGACAAACAAACTTCTGTGGGAACATACTCACCGAAAAAAGACGTCGTCAATGCGCCCGTGCATGAACATATCATGCGCTGTGATGCCGTGATGTTGTCGTGCGATGCCATCGCTATTGCTTGAAAGGTGTACGGCGGAACAAGTCAAATACTCCTACTACTATTACAAACAGGTAGATCATAACGAAAGAGTACATGAACCTGAATAGAAGCGGCAAACAGCTTCCACGGAGCAACACGAACAGCACATGGCTCTGTTAAATGGTACTTCAAGGAGAGAAAAGACGTCGCACGCTTCGCCGACGCACAACGTTGCCAGCACCGACCTGTTGAGCCGCCAATTTTAGTCGTTGCTCGGTTTGTCGGTCGATGCATGGTAGCGAGTTTCGGTTTCCCCCAGCCGCTGGTTAGCATAGGCGTGTGCACGAGAGGGACAGGGAGAGGGGCGATTGCCTTTCCCTAAGTCACCTAAGGGTGAGGACGCGAAGTCTGCCCCATTATTTTACTCAGTCGGAACTAGATTATGGCCACGCAGGTTTTTGACGATAACGGTGGCCGAAGGCCCCTGATTTGATAATGAACTTTGCCCCCCTGCCCTTTGAGAAGAAAATTTCCTCATCAGGGGCACTGAGAAGAAACTTTAACTGCCGTGAAGGGGAACCCTGCGCACGCCTGTGCTGGTTAGCACCGACAGGTCGGGATCGGTAGAGCCGAAGTCCTTACTGAAGGACTTTGGTAGAGCCCATGGAGCAAGAATATTGCACAGTCAGAGTTCTGTTCCCGCCACCTAAGGTAATTTCTCGCTACAGCACAACACATGTTCTCGACAACACAAGGTACAACGAAAACATTGAAAGGTTTATTCGTTTTGTTTTGCTGAGGATTATTAAACGGACTAACCGCGATGCAGTTAATTAAGAGTGCCAAATAGAAGATTTTTCTTGTCTGACAGATGGCGAACAAACGCATCAAAGCGTGATATTTGCTGCTTTGTTCGCTGAGGTTAGAGACCAAATTCGGTTGAACATGTTTTGAAAAACAAGGAAGCATACCCCGTTGTGCCTTTATCGACAACTGTTGGCCCATAGATGCAGCCATATTTAATACACCCAGGAGCGCAGCCAACAGCAGCTCTTCGGCCATGTCGTCACGATTGGACAAGGTCTAGCGCAGGACATACGTGGCAAAATGACCCGTACGTACAATGAACTGCGGGTCATTACCTGAAGCTATCATTCTAAGCTAGCATTTCGCTAATTATTTTTAATTAGCTGCCGCAGTTTGTTTTATGTAGGCCAACTAGATATGCCTGGTAGGGCGTTGAAGACGATTCAGCATTTTATTTTTGTGTTAGTGAATCAATGAGCTAAGACCTCTGTTCTAAAACAAGGCGTCAGGGGGCGGGGGGGGGGGGGGGCGGTCGCATTTTGGTTAGGCGGTCACGACTCCTGCGGCGGCCCGGGCGGTTATCTTCAGCTCTATTGATGAACTTTAAAGGGACCGGCAACTGCCCAGAACATGAAATGAGATGACTCCACTGATTGAAAGATTGTCCGTCGCAGTGACTCAAACCAACCCTGTTTTTTCGTGAGAGGTGGATTTATTTTTTATTTTTTCATTGAAAGTCGCGAAAAATGACCTGTGCCGCCTCTGGCGGCAAAAACATGAACGATCCGATGTCCCCGGCCACGTGACCGTTGATTGTTGTACGCAGTCGACGATTTTTTTGTTAGTACTGAATTATTGTTCGCTTCGTTATATTAAAAGATATTACTCCATAAAAGGGGTACACATAGGCCTGCGTTAGTAGTATGCATTAAAACGGCGCTGCCTTCGCGTGACGTAATGATACCATGCTCGTCAGCGCGTCTTGAGCAACTTTTCAGCGTGCTCGTGCAACCGTGCACACAGTTGGCAGATCGCTAAGATTTTTGAGCGACATAATTTTTCCACCTACACTTCATCTCAGAAATGACGCGCACTGCTACTCGGCGCGGCCGTGCATATGCGTAGTGATGTTTTCGGTGACTTGGCTTGGCTCGTGCATCGAGAGAGTAACGACGCCGGGAAAATCCACCCATGACACAGGCGCAGGCAACCTTGGGCGCAGGCACACACAACGCGGTATAAATAAAGGGAAGGTGTGTAATGCCACATCATCTCATTGTAGCAGCTTGTTATTTTCAAAAATGGTTGAAAAGCTCAAAATAAAGGTGGTTAAGCACTGTTACAGGAACTCCTGCGAAAGCAGAACGACGACAGCATTCACACATCGCGAGAAGGGCTGGCGGCATCGCTATCAATTCTCAGCGTTGCTCGAGGAAAGGTACATGTGTGTTTAGAGCCTTTCAGATCGAAAAATACTGCTTGTAAGATAACTACGTGCTTTTCGGATTAACTACTGCAGCTACAAACACTACGAAGGGTGAGCTTTCTGTCGCGCCGTAAAAAAATGGGTCGAGAAAAATCAGTTGTCGGTCCCTTTAATTGGCCTGCAGGTCGGGGTCGAAGCTGCGCAACACGGCCTCCCATTACTCAATGCTGTTTATATCGCGATTCCTGTTATATCGTCTGCTGAGCACGACGTCCCCATAATGTGGAATAGGTCCGCTTTTTGCTTACTACGGTTACAGGTATGACAGTAACGGAAGGGGTAGCACAAGTTGTAGGCTACGAGGTTGGGGTAAATGTATTTGTCTGGAGTCGTCTCCAAGCTACCTTTTTTGCGCTTATTCGGCGATCTGTGTGCTCACGCTAAGATCAGAGAGAATCCACCTCATGTCAGGAAATAAGTCGGTTATACTAGGTTTAAAGGGGCATTAAAGTGAAACAATGAATCGGTATTGATTGATAAATTGTACTCTGAGAACTCCACTGTCGTTAATTTCATCATCATCAGTTTATTAATAGAGAAAAAAAAATCAAGGTCAACGTTTCCTTTTTAAATGCCGCACGTGATGTCACGAATTCCAAATCTTATTTTTAGTATTTTGGGGACATTGCCAAAACGAAATTTCCTGAGGCTTGACAAGTCTAAGGCCCCCCTCAGAGGACAATTTGTACTTTATTTTTACTGATCAGAAACTGCGTAGGGCCTATGTTGCCAGAATATATGACGTCGCGACGCTTGGTGCGGGAATTTCAAGGTGGCGTCGCCACCGACATTATCTTTCTGCGTTCTCGCTTATCAAGCGTCTTCTCACGGCAATCGTGGTTATTTTGAAATTGCGAGAGAGTAATTTACTAATGTAAGAAAAATCTTATTTCTCTTTGTGTAAGTTACGTATGTGTAATTTATTTAGCTTGAGAGCAATTTCAAGCAGAATCAATATTCTAAGTCTTATAATAATAATAGTAACAATAATAATAATAGTAATAATAATAATAATAATAATAATAATAATAATAATAATAATAATAATAATAATAATAATAATAATAATAATAATAATAATAATAATAATAATAATTGGCGGAGTATAACGTCCCAAAACTACGATATATGATTTTGAGAGACGCCGTAGTGGAGGTCTCTGGAAATTTTGACCTCCTGGTATTCTTTAACGTGCACCTGAATCTAAGTACACGGGCATCGCGCATTTTCGCCTCCATCGAAAATGCAGCCGCCGCGACCGGGATTCGATCCCGCGACCAGCGAGTCAGGAGTCGAGCACCATATAACCACGAGACCACCGTGGAGGGTCGAAGTTTTATAAGCATCTGTCAGTCACGCGTCATGCCTTATTCACTTACGTCTTTCTCTTTATTTATCTTCATCCCTCAGCGGCAGGCATCTAGGTGGCCCTAACTGAACTGGAGATCACTACTGAAGTGTACGGTTTAAAATTCTTCATCTGTCTCGCCATCTTATGCATCTGGCATAACACTATAAGCATGACGCATGTAATGCATGTATATGTTTACATAAAAGTTCAGCCACTGTAATGGACTGGAACTTGTCGCGCGCTAAAAGCAAGTATACAATCGGTGGGGGGCTTTGTAGGCAGACAGCGAATTCACAACTCTGGTAGCGCCTGTGAGCATGCGGCTGGGTTGCTTTCAGCTTTATATGTGCGGCTTCGTGACAGGTCATGCAAGCACCTCTTGCTAGATTTGATTTGGATTAGCGTATTTGATCGCTATGCAGGTGATCATTTTGCAGTGATCTTATCAAGAGCCCTGGGATGCGCGAGCACCAGAACTGTGAAACACACCTGTCGCGTGGAAGGAGTTCCCCTTGGTTGAACTAATGTAATTGTTTTTTTTAGGGGCGAAGCTCCTTAGGGTGGGGGTCGTTCCCTCCTCCGTTTGTATGTAGTATGTATGTAGCCACCTCTAGTTTATGAATTGCTCAATAGATGGCGTTGTGTGTATATGTCCTTGGAAATAATATCACTAGATGGCGTTAGTGGTTCCACTAACGTGGGTTAGTGGCGCGCTTTCTCTTTCACTCGGAGTCGCCCCACTCATCATTATTCACAACGTGGATGGCGCTGTTATAATTGGGATCATCGGGCCGACGCGGTACTCGGAGTCGAGCACCGGAGGTGGACTCCATCGTGATCAACGGTGAGGTGAACTGAGGCACAACCCATAGCCAAGGACGCGTGGCTTTCACAACTCACACCAGCGTTCTGTGGCGATGCATGCGGAGGCGAGGCGTTGCGTCGAGCACTGGTGTGGACTTCGGCGTCTGAGTAGGTGGCATCGTCTTCCTCTGTCGTGGAACGCGAACTGGCGTTGTCGCTGAGGCTGGGAGCGCCCGGAACACAAGTCGGCGATGCTCGTGCCCAGCTCACGATCGAACACCCAGGCAAAGACGTGACACTCATGCAAAGACGTGACACGTGTTGTCACGTCTTTGCATGCTCGAGTGGGCAATGTACGGAGGTATTCACGGTTACCCGAATGATCCCTCCGAGCTTCGCCCACTCACCATCATTCACTTCGTGGATATGCTGCGATTTTTTTTTTCAGTCTGCCCGTATGTAACAAAATGGAGAGAGTGATATACACGTATTTCGAGCGAGCTAACGCAATTAGCAATTTCACGGCCACTTTGAAGCTACTGCAGGGCTCTCAACTTTCCCCTCACATTTTTACAAACTCGGGTGATTAAATTATTTAGCCTTCAAGACGGTGACAGCGTTTAGGAACCTGCTAAGCAATAATACACTTTGGAAATTTCTTGTTTTTGTGTACATAAACACGATCCGGGAACCCACGTGCCTTTGTTCATACTGGTCGTGGATTCTGCTTCTTTGCCTTGTAGCATGCCGCCATTCTATTCTTGTTGAGTCCACTCGTGAGATGTATTCATGATACCGTGGGTTTATCATGAATACATCTATCCCAGTGAAATATGCATGTCACTTTCAAAGAATGAGTTATCACTTCAAGACAAAGCAATGGGCAAGTCTGCCATTCTCTATAGAGCCGCCTATAGCCAACAAAATCCTCCAACACTATTTCATTGCATGTGACAATTTCTACCTTATATGCCTGGCTGCTTTTCAATAAAATATTTTAGATTAGAGTCAGCGGTAGTGTTGGTCTTCTTGTTCATTGCTTGCGTTGTAAGTTTCGCTCTTGATTTTCCACTGTGTATCCCCACCAAGTCGACCAAGCGTTTGCTCTTACAAGCTATACGTCTTTCGTGTGTCCTTGCGTCGAGAGAGCCCATCTTCAGCTTATATGCACTTATGTCCAAGTTGTTTCAAAGTTACGCATTTCGTACTATACCGCAGTATAACTTATCAGTTCAAAGCGGAACTTTCTTAAAGGCCCCTATCGGTAATTCGGACTTGCTGTTTGTGCGAGGCCTTGAGCCTCCCTTCCAAGAACGAAATACAGAGAACACGAGCCATGCATTCTTTTTTTCATTACAACTTTAATGCGTCCTATACAAACTAAAATAGTGGCACGCATCGACAAAGAATGCCAGCAACGATGATACGCAATCTTCAATCCAACTAGGTTCAACAACGTCGTAACCATCAAACCTTTCACATATGCGACGGGCACAGCGGGTTATATGGCTCTCTGAACAGCACGTGGTCGCTGAACTCTCACACCAACAACGCAACAATAAAATGTTATTGGCAACGTAACACTGAAGAAGGCATCGTAAAACTCAAAGCACACAGAAATGCGACAAATATTTGACACGTGAGCAAGGCTGACTTCACATTATTCACATATTTACAATGTCACAAGAATGCTCTACTGTAGCGCACTGGAAGTTGACTTGAGCGCGCTCATTCCTTATTAGTATTCAAGCAATACCCTCTAGGACGATCAGCAAGAGGTAGAGTTAACGGACAGACGCACTAACAACATTCCAGCTCTGCAGATCATATATGTTTCAACATACGCGTTCTAGTCTAACTTCATTTCTTTAAGTTCTTTTCTCGCGCAACGTACTTCGTGAAGGTCATCATTCGTTGAACTAAAGCATAATGCGCATATGTTCTTCTTGAAAGGCAGGTAAAAAGTTTACTCAAGAGGTAAATATTGCAAAGCAAGCATATGCATGAATATCTCAGCGTTTCACCCTACACTCACAGTTGAAGTCATGCAGGAATCTCGTGAGCTGGGCAATTAAAAAAAAATTACAATTGCCTCAAGCTTGAAAGAGAGCGATTGTCTTGTCCCTTCTTTTATAGTAGTAGACACAGAAGTGTGAAATGCCATCAATAAAGTGGAAATTATTTCATGACGTACAGTACCCACGGATTCAAACGAGACATGCCTTTTTTTTTTTTATGCGCATTTTCTCGAGATAACCACGTCATGTCGCGACGAATCTGGTCTCTAAAGATAATGTTGGCTCTGATGTACGCGTTCGAGTCGAAATTACACCGATATGACCTGAACTGGAGACGGTGGAAACAAAATCGTGCGCGTTACTTAGCCCTACATTGTCCTGTTTCAGTCCACGAGTACTGTACCTATTTATAGTTACCTTAACAGGCAGCCAAGTGAGCGTATTCCTGATGACTCACAAAAATATCATTTTTCTTTTTTCATCATTGTGTAAAGGGTTTAAGATGATGGAAAAAAAAAAGAAAAGGAAATGCCCTGATGAGAACACGGTATACGTGCGTTCCAATGCACAGATTCTTCGGTCACCCTGTTTCTTCCGGATGCCTGTATATAGAACTTCGGGCATGTCCAGCGCTTACCTCTTGTAGCTTTCCATGCAACACCTGTAGCAGCAGAAAGTACTACACTATTAATCGTTCATTGAAGAACGAAAGGGAGTTAGCGGAATGCACTGAAAGATTGTTGCCGATCCACGTGAAGCCGCAATGTGTGCTATAACGAAGGACGCACGGGTGCTAGTATATATTAATACCACTCTGTAACTTCACTGAGTTCCCATACTCTAAAATAACGCATTTCAGTTCCGTTCCCTTGCTTCTTATTCATTGGCTTGATGCTCCCTCGCCACCTTTGTCGCCAGGGTCGGCCACTCGACGCGACGATTCGTAAACAAAGAACAAGAAATGAAAATGGAACGAACCTACAAAATAAGACCACTGAACTACATTTGCGGCGGCTTGTCAAGTGTGCGGCCTGTCACTGCAATAGCAGATGCTCATATTGTGTAGTACATTTTCACCTCGTCAAACATAAGTGGTCCATGTAACAGATAGCCACGTCCAAGTGGCGTGAGTCTTGCACATGCGCACATCTCCAATGCATATTCAAACCGCAAGTTCTCCGCCGGGTTTTACAATCGACACACACAGCAGGCACCGGAAACTTGATTTTCTCGCAGTCTCACAGAACGCAGAAACCTAGTGGCGTCAAGGTGGGTTCTCCACCACCTTTGCAAAACGTACGCGGCATATGCATACGCGTGGCTTGGTTCATAGGCAGTCTCACAGCAAAACACACACAAACACAGCAGCGCTGACGCAACGGTGCGCCATCACCGGTGGTCCACGTCGCTCTCGTAAGGGCCGAAGTAGGCCGTAGACCGCGACATGGTGTTGTACATGGAGGGCGGGCCCATCATCTTGGAGCCCGGATGGTACGCGAGGGGCACCGCGTACGGCGGGAAGCAGGTGCACGTGCTGGGTGGCGGTTTGAGGCACGTGCACTTCGCCGCGTGCCCATTAACGATGGGCATGGGTCCCGTCGTGGACGCGTAGTGGCCGTGCGGCCGCGAGCGCCTCAATCGCACGATGCAGATCACCATGATCAGAATGCACACGAAGGCGACCACGCCCGCCACGATGCCGATAATCATCGTGTCCACCTTGGTCAGCACGCTTTGGCCGCTCGCTTGGCGGGGCCGCACGGTCGTGGGCGCTTCGTAGATGATCTCGGGCTCTTTCCGATGGGGAGGCGAGGTCTTGCGAACGATGTTGTTGCTCGGCGTCGTGGAGGTCCTCGTCGTTGTCACGCCTCCGGCTGTGGTTACCTTGTGGAGTCGGCTGGACGTGGCCGACGTCTCCTCGTTCTCCTCGTCATTGGCCTCGTCGTCGCAGAAGAGGTCGTCCATCTGCAGGTTGACGATGAGGATTTTGTTCAAGTGATGGGGCTCGACGCACGCCAGGTCGATGAGCGCTGCGTTGTTGCCTTGTTCGTCGTCGTCCTCACGCGTGCTCTTGTGGTCCTGGATCCAGCGCCACAGGGGAATCAAATTGCAGTCACACGTGATGGGGTTCTCTTGGATTCCTTCTATCTTCAATATGGCCTGCTTGCTGGACAGCGCAGTCAGCAGCTGAGGATTGATGCGCTTGATCTGGTTGTAGTTGACGTTCACAATGCGTTTCGTGGACAGCGGCAGAGGCAGAAAGATTGTGGTCGGCAGGTCGGAGAGGCTCGTGTCAGAGATGCTGACTCGCAACTCGCGGCCGCGTATACCGGCAAAGGCGCTCGAGGATAGCCCGTTGATGGCTTTGCCAGTCACGTACAAATGGCTCAAACGAGGACTATACACCTTTTGCAGCTGATCCTTGAACAAGTTATCTTTAATTTCTATGCCTAGGCTCTCGAGACCTTCGAAAGGTTCGAGGCACTTCCGAGTCTGCAGCGTCTGCAAGTTTCCATATCCGTACAGATTTAGCTTGGTAAGCCTGGACAAAGGATGCAGAGCTTCGCACTCGATGTGGTTTAATTTTGTAAGTCGGGAGAAGTCAAACTCGTCAAGGTTCTTCAGGTCTTGAAGATCCCCGTTTACTAAATACGATATGGGATTGTCGGAAAGGTCCAATTTTCTCAGCTTTTTCAGGTTCGCCCAAGCTCCGGAAGTGGCGATGCTGAGGTTTGGTATTTCGTTGCCAGACAAGTCTAGAACTTCTAGGAGGGTAGTTTTCTGAAAATTGTTGGGTGAAAGCGATGATATTCTGTTTCCAGACAAGTTGAGAAGCCTCAGGAAAGGGCTTTCTATCAGCGGCAAGCTCCGTATGCCGGTATTTGCCAGGTGCAGAAAACGCACGCTTTTGGGTTCGGCGAGTAATACGTGGTGAGCGTTTGTTGTAAGGGGATTGTTCGACACGTCTAGCTCTTTGATATTTACGAGGACATCTGCATTTGAAGGGAAGTCTTCAATGTGGTTGTTGGAGAAGTTTGCCTTTTCTAAGAACGAATACTGTTTTCTCAAAGCTACAGTTGGGAAGGTGCTAAACTCGTTATGAGCCAGATTGATGCTTTCGAGCTTAAAGTCTCGTAGTCGGCTAAATACGTCGGGAGAGAGCGAGCTCATGTGATTGTAGCTTAGATCAAGGTTAAGCTGGCTGATACCTTGGAACAGCCTCTCACCAAGATGCGAGATCTGGTTGTGTTGAAGCTCGAGATTGCGTAGCTGGGTCGAATTCTGGAAGGCTCTGTCCCCTACGCTACTTATTTGGTTATGCTGAAGGTCCAAATGCCTGAGCCTAGGCAAGTCAGCGAAATCAGAATCTTCAAGCGTGTGAAGTTTGTTGTACCCAAGTTTGAGAACTTCCAAAGACCAGATGGAACGAATGATTTCGCTAGGGAAGAAAGACAGTTTGTTGTGGCTGATGTCTAGCTTGCGAAGCCTTGGATGCATAGTAAACGAATCAGGATAAAGATAAGCTATTTGATTCTGGCTTAAGTTGAGGTCTTCAATATACGTTTCTTTAGCGAAAAGCTCAGCTTTGAAAGAGTTCAAAACGTTGTTGTTAAGCTTAAGCTTCCTCAGTGAGGGAAGCTGATCGAAAGTGCTGGTTCGTATTCCGCTCAATCTGTTGTAACTCAGGTCCAACGTCCTCAGCCGGGTGAGGTTGAGAAAGGCCATGGTGTTCATGTCCTTGATGAAGTTGCTTTTGAGCGTAAGTTCTTGAAGGTCGACGAGTTTATTCAACGCGCCTATCTTTACGTCTGTCAAGCTGTTGTAGGCCAGATTGAGAAACTGCAACTCACGCAGTGCCGCCAAGGGACCCGCCGGAAGAAAGCGAATCTGATTGTTACTTAGGTCGAGTCTCTTGAGCTTTTTGAGGGCAGAGAATGCATTTGCAGGTATAGAGGTCAGCTTATTCTTGCCAAGGCTCAAGAGCTGTAAGTTTGGGAACTCGAGCTTCAAGGACTCCGAGATGATTCCGTTGTCACCGAGATCCAACGCCATCAGAGAGTTCTGCAGGCCGTCTAAACTTCCCGAGGAAATTGCACTCAATTTGTTGCCCCGAAGGTTGAGCGTCTCGAGGAATTGTAGATCCTTGAAGGTCCCATTGGGAATCTCTGTGATCAGGTTGTAGGCCAGCGACAGCTCTCGGATGCTGACGCCGGCGCTGAGTACGCCTGGCGAAAGCACGGCTATCCTGTTGTAGTCCAAGTGAAGCTTCTGCAGTCGCGGCAGAGAACCGAGCAATGCAGAGGGAAATACTAGAAGTTGGTTGTCTTCCAAGTAGATGGCTTCGAGGCTGACGAGACCCCTGAAAGTTGCCGCGTCCACCTTTCGAATCTGGTTGACGCCAAGCCTTAGGGCCCTGAGACTCTTCATTCCATCGAAACTGCCCGGTTCGATCTGCGATATTTCGTTGCGGCTCAGGTCCAGGTACTCGAGACCCTTGAGTTCGGACGGCGCGGCTCCGTTGAACGAACGGATCTTGTTGGAACTCATCGTGAGCATCTTCAGAGCGGGCAGCCGGCGCAGGGTCGTGGTGGGAATGTGGACCATGAAATTGTTGGACAGATCGAGCGTGGTCAAACGTTGCAGGCCGTCGAAGGCACCGGTGGGAAGGTTCTTGATTCGATTGGAGCCCAAGTAGAGGACCTGCACTCTGGGAATGCTGGCAAAGGTGCCTTCTTCGATGCTGGATATTACATTTTTGGTAAGGTTCAACGTCTGCAGCGCTTCCAAAGGTGGGAACGAGTCCTTGGTGAGTTCGGGTATCCGGTTCCCGTCGAGACTGAGCCATGTGAGTGCGGGAAGGTCGACTAGGCTTGTTGCCGGCACTTCTTCGAAGTCATTGTCGTTGATATTCAGCACCTGCGAAAAAAAAAAAAGAAAAAGACGAGGTGAAGAACGTGAAGTCATTTATTGAAGCGAATTTTCAGCTTTGCGTAGCAAAACATGGGTCAAGGCGCATGTAAAATGTCCAAGAGCAAATTAACCCTCCTAAATAGATCACGTATCTCTGTGGGTAGTGCTCGAATGGTATGAACACAACTAACATCTCATAATGTGCTAAAGGAAGAAGTTGCTTCCTATCTCTCTAAGCCAAGCTATAGCCAATGTCCGTGTACACTGTTCGAAAACAAAAATACTGTGCTTACATAACAACAGTAAATCGTATTGCAAAACACGCCATCACACAAAGTAACATGTAGTGATTTCCAAATGAGTGCGTATACGTTCGCATTTATACAAACGAATATGTCATCTACTATCGCAATCATACGAGTGGGAAATCATAATGTAACGTTGCAAACAGCAGGTAAAAGTCCAGAGTAATTATCCAAAAAAAAATTGTTACAGGATTGGGAGGCCGAGTAACTGAGCAGAGACGCAAGTCGTGAAATAGCAGAGCCGTAATAGTCATAGGCATGCGCAGGGTTCCCCTTCAGGGGGGGGGGGGGGGAAGGTTCTTCGCAACGCCCCCCCTCCCTATTAAGTCAATGTATGGGGCAGACTTTGCGCCCCCCCCTTCTTAGGTGACTAGGAGGGGGGGGGCGCCCCCCTCTGCCCCCCCCTCGTGCGCACGCCTATGGTAATAGTATATACTATATTAAAAATGAAAATCAGCAGAAGAGTGAGTCGGAACTCATTTATTGTTACAGCAACGCAGGCTCTCATTCTAAAGACAGGGCGTACAAACACGGACACAAGAAAGAAGCCAAGACACCATATACGCCGTGGTGTCTTAACATCGTTCTTGTGTCCCTGTGTGCCCGCCCTGTCTTTTAGTATGAATACTTACCAACTCGATCAGTTCTTTGTTGTTCTAAGCAGGCTCTCACAGTGGCTATCGTAAATAAAAATAAAGAACACAAGTATGCTCAAACTAGTAGCATTTATAGACGTGCAATCACGCCTGTGGGGGGATTACTTTCCAGCGTTATAATGCAGAGCCTGAAACATTAGGTAAACGCTATGCGTGGATTAGTTCGACATGAGGGCCTACATACGGGAAATAAGAACTCACGTTCTGCCGTTAACTTCTCGCTTAATTAGAAGCAAAGCCGCGGAATCCATAATTTGCAATCAAATAAATGAATAAAGTGTTCCAAAATGCAAATCTAAACTTAGCCAATAAAGCGCAGGCTTCACGAGAACATCGTCAAATAATCGAGGAGCACAGGTAGCGTGGTCTAACGCGATTATGTTCAACCACAACATACGGAATGACGCTTTTGCAGGTAAACCAGTTTTTCTCGCCGAAACGTCCATGCGGAAGAAAGGCTGCGATGACGGCAAAACATCGCAAGGTCACCGAGTGCTCGCTCACAGATGCGGATTATGCAAAGCCGGCCCGATAAGAAACCGAGCTGTGCGCATGCAAGGCATACGCGTCCCTTGGAGCGATTTGCAACGGTGAGCTCGTGCGTCGGCTGGCGACTAAGTCGCCCTTATCGCGCCGAGGTCACTTGTAAGGAGATCACAGAGGGGATTATATGTTGCGGCGGTGAGCTTTAGAAGAGGGAGTCAACGCTAAAGAAAAGCGCCCTGCCGGATGGCTCTCGGAAATGGTACTCGAAAGAAATCGCAGTAGCCCGTGCATACTCACGATTCACGTGCATGGAACGCATATTAAGGCGGAAGCCTTAGATGCCTCATAAAAGCGCAAGAAATGACCGTCGGCGTTCCGCGGCGCCGGGGAAACGCGAGTGGTGCAAAAAATCATCATCATGTGGTGACGTTACCACATGACGTCACCCATCGCCAGAATCTGTGACGTCATCATGATGTCATCACATGACATCGTAGCGTGAACAAAGGTGGTCTGATCATGGAGGCATTGCAAAACCAGGTGACGTGCACAAAGCTTTAAGGTGGCGGGGCAGCATCAATACATCGACTGAGAAAAAGAAAAATTAAGAAATGGCTTTCGACTTCGAGTTGTCTTCGGTGAATGCACAAGGGACTCTGTGAGTTTTAGTGCGAAGCACTTTAGAGGCCCGGCTTGTCGTACATCCATTTCATGCGGCATGATCACGCTCACTGTAAAGCGCTCAATACTGGCCGTAACAAGGCTGGTAATGCTCAAAACCGGTTTAAAATGGACGGAGAAGGTCTAAAATAATATAATTAACAGAAATAACCAAGAAGTAATTGCAATAAACAACTAAAAAATCACTAAAAACGTTTCAGAAGCTTGCGGCTGACTCCGGGGCCGAGCAAGAGAGGGCGCCACCGCCTCGCCGAGCGAGCGAATGCCCCTCCCCGTACGCTTCAACGGCGCTGCGTTGCTACATCTGATGGGGGGGAAACAACCAGACGGAGCTCGCTGCCGGCCACGCGTATCTCAACTGCCGTAACAGGCAGGAAATCGATAATGCGCAGCAAAAGGTAGTGCACATGTTGTACGCCGAGTTTGCGAATCACCCTAACAAGGTTCTACTTGAGCCGGGGAAACCCTACATCAATGTTTCTCAGATAGGGGGTTCGAGAGATCATTTTGGGTGGTACGCAACCCAAGCCTGAAAAATAAAAAGGCGCATTATGACCCCTGACAACGGCTCCTTCTGTTTTTTGTATGCTTTACTACATAACAGGTTTGCATTGCGGCGCTGCTGACTTATGTTCCTCCTCCATGAGACAGTTGTAAAGTTTTTGTCGCAGTTTTCTGCGACAGATGCATGAGAGCATGCTTTAAACAGGACTGTATATTTGAAAAGCAAACACAGCTAGAAACAGGTTGAATGTGGCTGCAGAATGCATAACTTATTGGCAAGCTGTTATACTAACGAACCTTGTAACATTGTCCATAGTTGTTTGTTCGTGATGCGTATGCGAACGCTTTCACTAATGTGTAACAATGGTGAGGCCAGGTGTATTCATAATAATATGCAAAATAAAACTACCCTGCCTAAACTACCCCAAAAATTCCTACGAATGTGCCTCCCGATGATGTTGACTTGACGTTTGTTGAGCTTATAGAAATGGAATAGCTGAGGTAATATAAACCTGAACCTCTGCACAGCAAGCCAGTTAAAACGGAAAACAGGTTGATGCTGAACTACACCCTCTACCTGTTGCTTCTCACCTAAGGGAGAATATTTGAAAGTGGTGGGTGTTGTGGCCACGCGTGCGCAGGTTTGTCTGAAGTGCGTGACTTTACTGTCTTCTCTGAAGTAATAATTGTTGGGGTTTTGCGTCCCAAAACCACGATATGATTATGAGGGACACCGTAGTGGAGGGCACAGATAATTTCGACCACCTTTGGTTCTTTAACGTGCACCTAAATCTAAGTAAACGGTACTCCAGCATTTTGGCCTCCATCGACAATGCGGTCGCCGCGGCAGGGATTCAATCCCGTGACCTCCGGGTCAGCAGTAGAGCACCATAACCACTACACCACTACCGCGGGTGTCCCCTGTGAACAGACTTGTACACGTTACAGCAAATAAGTGACCAATTAAAATAACAATCACTGCCTTTAAAATTAACTTGATTACAGTGCTCAATTACAGCTCCAGAAAAGTAAGTGAGCAATTACAGAAAGGTAATCGATTTCTTTTGTTTTACTTTCCTTCAAAATTTCATTCGTAACGTAACAACACAAGTTTACTAAAACTACACCGAGCTACAGAGAAGGCTGGCGGCTTGCGTGAAGGCTGGGAGGCTTACTGTGGCTTCTGTGATATAGTGTTACACGTTAACTTTCAACAGGAGTTGTTTTTCAAAGTTGTCGTCGCTGATTCTTCCACATTTCCCCGTTAAGAGGTCAGCCGCTACACTAAGCACTCTCTCAGTGCATGTGCTGGATGGAAGGGTGGTAGTGTAACGTAGGAACTGCCGTAGAAGACTGGTTATAACTTTGATATTGAAAAAAAAAAGTAAAAAATTACCGGTAGTCAGTTACAAGCAAATGTAATTGAATTACCCAGAACGTTAGAGTTTCGAAAAAGAAATTGATTATATTACAGAATTACAAGAAAATGTAATTGGTTACAAGTAATCGATTACTTGTAAACGCGTTCCGTACAGCTTTGCCCCAGAAGTACTAGTTTTTCCAACTTTTCTGAACTTCACTTTGTTTTAAGTGCTTTCCTTGTGACAGGTGTATATAAAAGAAAGAAAGAAAGAAAGAAAGAAAGAAAGAAAGAAAGAAAGAAAGAAAGAAAGAAAGAAAGAAAGAAAGAAAGAAAGAAAGAAAGAAAGAAAGAAAGAAAGAAAGAAAGAAAGAAAGAAAGAAAGAAAGAAAAAGCGCACGAACGTTAAAGGCCTTTTGGCTAAGATCAAAGTGTAGTATGCCCATTGAGTACGACGAAAATTCAATTGACAGCTACGGCACACCTGTCAGAGTATAAGCGATTATCCTGTCGTCGAGACAAACAGTGTAC
Organism: Rhipicephalus appendiculatus; assembly: GCA_030522465.1. Lineage (NCBI taxonomy): Eukaryota > Metazoa > Arthropoda > Arachnida > Ixodida > Ixodidae > Rhipicephalus > Rhipicephalus appendiculatus. The sequence continues at coordinate 5,307,471 of JALIZH010032924.1, read as the reverse complement.
GCTTGTCAGAACGATGAGAGCAAGTGCGCAAGAGCCAACTGTTCGGACCTCTCTGCGTTATGCGAACCAATTGCCGATTGAAAAAGTGGAGCAGTAGAAGCGAACGCCATCAATGCATCGATCGCGTAGACACTGTACAGGTCAGCGGGTCGGTCATCTTACTGTCGCGAGCTCGCCCCCTTTTCGAAGAAGATAATTGCCTATCGCCGCCATCCTGCCTTGCATGAGCGTTCCGCGATGCGAGGAAGGCACTGACACGACCTTTGTGACTTCTTCACCAACGAATACATTTGTCAACTTCTTTACTTGTTGTCCTTCATCTTCTTCATATTTTTATTATGAAGGCGAAAACCTTGCAGAGCTGACAAAACGCAAGTATTGACTGTAGGCGTGAACGCGAATCATCGAAAAAAAAAATCAAACAAAGCAATAAAGCATTCAGTGCGCCTCGTGGCAGCATGCGTCATACGATGCGCCTGATGTCCACTAAATCACTACGATGTTAAGTAATGGTCTAAATTTCCGGAGCCCCTCACTACTGCGTCCCTCATAATCATATTTTGGTTCTGGGACGTTAAACCCCAGATATTATTATTATTATTATTATTATTATTATTATTATTATTATTATTATTATTATTATTATTAAAATGTTAAGTAAGAAGTGATTCAGGGGAATCAAAAAGCAATTGAGAGTAATTAAGAAGTACTGGAAGCGACTGAACCTAATTACGAAGTTATTGGCAGTAATTAAAATGATATTCATTAGGATGTGATTTGCAGACAATAATTGATTGAAAGTTATTGAAAACGACATCAAAATAGTACGCAGGTTAAAATAGTGTAGAAGTAATAGCTTTCGCTGTCGAGTTGCCTTAGCATGCGATAAGAGACCCTGTGTATTTTTATTATGCTCTAACAGACAATGTAGTGCAATGTATGAACATAAATACTCTTTAACATAAATACTTTGGTGTGACATTCTCTTCCGATTGCACATGGAAGGTTCACGCTGATACAATAGCTGTTAAGGCCGACACGACCTTAAATTGTATGCATCGAAATCTGAGACTTGTGCCACCCTGCTTGAGATCAACTGCGGGCTTAACGTATGCGTTTGCCCAATACAGTACCATGCTTCTGCCATGTGCGACCCTTGGCGAACAACATTAGGTAAAGGTCGAAGAATTCCAGAACAGGGTAGCAAAGTTTGTGTTTAGTCGGTACTCGAGAACTGACAGCTGCACTGACACGAATAATGAATAAGGATAGAAAATTATATTCTTTCGACAAAGAAAATTGCGACTGCAACTCCTCTATCGAATATTTCAGTGCAATACCAGCATTCGCTTGAAAATACACTTCCACTGGCCTCATTATCTCTCCACGTACTGGAGATTTTAGAATAGAGCGCCATATCTAATATGCACGTTAATTCATTATTTGTCCGTTCCATTAGCGAATGGAATCGCTTGTCAAGTCAGCAAGGGTGTTGCGCAAACGTAAATATATTTTCCTCAACATTGCAAACACTGTTGAACGATCCTCAATCGCCGATGCTGGCTTCTCTTTCTGTGTAATCAATTTGGCGCAAAGTAGCCACCAACGGCAACCCTGCAACCAGCGCCTGCTCTGAGGGCGGGAGTTGTGGGTTGGGTTCCTGAAACGCACAAAACGCGCCGTTTCGAAAACTATGAACGGGATTCGTCTTCTGGCCTCCGTTATGGTGTAGGTCGTCCGTTCCTCCGCTACCAGTGGTCGTCCTGCTGCCGAATACGCAACAAGACCTCGCACTAACGCCCTTCGGTGTATTTGTTGAACAAAGCAATAAAATTTTCGAGACCATTGTACTCGGTGAAGGTGGTTAACCAGAGGAGGTGACGGGAGTTGTCCAAGGGACGCGTAAGCGCATATTTAGTTTTATTGCAAACTGCGGCCTTTTCCAAAGGTGGGTGGTGAAAACTTGAGTGGTTTGACGCTTATGCGGTTGCATAAGAAGTGAGTGAAGTCTAGTGTTTGACGAAAACCCGGTCTGGCGAGGAAAAATCATGGTTGAATAAAACGTACACTCGCCAACTAAAAAGAAACACAAAAACAACAGAATCGACGTTTCGGCGCCCAATACGGGTGCCTTGTTCACAGTGAACGAATGCATGGTGGTCTTTATTATATATGTGTTGAAAGACGCAATGCGCTTGCGTATACCTCAGGGAGTGGACCCCGTGTCCGATTTATCGTGTTAGTAGTAGATTGTATGCAGAATGATTCGATGAGCAGGCGGGATGATAATCTTTTCTCTTTTTCGATGATGGAAGCCGATTGCCAGTCAAGACAGTGTCCAGTTTTTTCATGATGCTCTGCCAGGGCGTTCGAGACAGTGTGTCCTTTGGCTACATCATTACGGTGCTGTTGTAACCTTCTTTTGAAGTTTCCAGTCTCGCCTATATAGCATGCCCGGCAGTCCTGGCACGGAATTTTGTAGACGACGCCAGGGTATCTTTCCTTTTCGAGGCGGTCTTTGACACGGACGAGTTGTTGTTTCAACTTACTTGACGGGATATGGAAGACTTGTACTTCGTAGTCTCGAAATATTCTTGAGAGGGATTCGCTCACGCCTCGTGCATAGGGGAGTGAAGCCCGCTTCTTCGCTGTCGTTGCCCTGGCAGGGGGGTCAGCTGCGCGCCTTTCTTCTGTTTTAATCAGTTGGCTGGGGTAGCCATTGCTGATCAAATCTTGTGTCACTCTCTTGAGCTCAGCTCTGCGTGCATCGGAAGTGGAACACAATCGGTATGCGCGGTTAAACAGTGTCTATGCAACAGAACGTTTTTGTCCGATGGGATGCGCCGAATCAAAGTGAAGGTATTTCCCTGTATGTGTAGGTATTTCCCTGTATGCTGTCAAGAAGCGTTTATCGAAAGCCTACACATACAGGGAAATACCTTCACTTTGATTCGGCGCATCCCATCGGACAAAAACGTTCTGTTGCATCGACACTGTTTAACCGCGCATACCGATTGTGTTCCACTTCCGATGCACGCAGAGCTGAGCTCAAGAGTGACACAAGATTTGATCAGCAATGGCTACCCCAGCCAACTGATTAAAACAGAAGAAAGGCGCGCAGCTGACCCCCCTGCCAGGGCAACGACAGCGAAGAAGCGGGCTTCACTCCCCTATGCACGAGGCGTGAGCGAATCCCTCTCAAGAATATTTCGAGACTACGAAGTACAAGTCTTCCATATCCCGTCAAGTAAGTTGAAACAACAACTCGTCCGTGTCAAAGACCGCCTCGAAAAGGAAAGATACCCTGGCGTCGTCTACAAAATTCCGTGCCAGGACTGCCGGGCATGCTATATAGGCGAGACTGGAAACTTCAAAAGAAGGTTACAACAGCACCGTAATGATGTAGCCAAAGGACACACTGTCTCGAACGCCCTGGCAGAGCATCATGAAAAAACTGGACACTGTCTTGACTGGCAATCGGCTTCCATCATCGAAAAAGAGAAAAGATTATCATCCCGCCTGCTCATCGAATCATTCTGCATACAATCTACTACTAACACGATAAATCGGACACGGGGTCCACTCCCTGAGGTATACGCAAGCGCATTGCGTCTTTCAACACATATATAATAAAGACCACCATGCATTCGTTCACTGTGAACAAGGCACCCGTATTGGGCGCCGAAACGTCGATTCTGTTGTTTTTGTGTTTCTTTTTAGTTGGCGAGTGTACGTTTTATTCAACCATAAGAAGTGAGTGTGCTCCTGGTTGTGTGCAGTCGCCGAGAGTTGGTGCTTCTCGGCGACTAATAAAGCCCTGTGCGTTAGTTCTGTATGTTGCGTTTACTTACTACAGGCGCTACCCTTCACTACCCTTACTACAGGCGCTACCTCCTCTTCACCACTTATTTCTTCATAAAGCACGCGGACAATGTCAACATTAAGCGTTGAGCCTATCAGGATTCCGCGCTTTTCAGCTACGCGCTGGTATCTCCGCTTCATCATCATCATCATCAGCCTGTCTACGCCCACTGCAGGGCAAAGGCCTCTCCCATGTTTCGCCAATCAACCCGGTCCTGTGCTTTCTGCTGCCACGTTATACCTGCAAACTTCTTAATCTCATCTACCCACCTAATTTTCTGTCTCCCCCCTCACGCGTTTGCAATCTCTTGGAATCCAGTCAGTTACCCTTAATGACCAGCGGTTATCCTGCCGACGTGCTACGTGCCCGGCCCATATCCATTTCCTCTTCTTGATTTCAACTATGATATCCTTAACCCCCGTTTGTTCCCTGACCCACTCTGCTCTCTTCCTGTCTCTTAAGGTTACACCTATCATTTTCCTTTCCATCGCTCGCTGCGTCGTCCTCAGTTTAAGTTGAACCCTCTTTGTAAGTCTCCAGGTTTCTGCTCCGTAGGTAAGTACCGGTAAGATGCAGCTGTTATATACCTTCCTCTTCAGGGATAGTGGTAGACTACCATTCATGATTTGATAATGCTTGCCGAATGAGCCCCATCCCATCCTTATTCTTCTAGTTATTTCACTCTCGTGGTTCGGCTCCGCGGTTACTACCTGTGCTAAGTAGACGTACTCCTTTACAACTTCCAGTGTCTCGCCACCTATCGCAAAGCGCTGTTCTCTGCCAAGATTGTTCCACATTACTTTAGTTTTATGCATATTAATTTTCAGACCTACTCTTCTACTTTCCGTATCCAGTTCAGTAATCATAAGCTGTAATTCGTCTCCCGCGTTACTCATCAATGCAATGTCATCAGCGAATCGCAGGTTACTGAGATACTCTCCATTAACTCTTATCCCTAACTCTTCCTAATCTAGGGCCCTGAAAACCTCCTGTAAACACGTGGTGAATAGCATTGGAGAGATCGTGTCTCCCTGCCGTACGCCCTTCTTTATTGGGATTCTGTCGCTTTCTTTATGGAGGACTATAGTGGCTGTGGATCCGCTGTAGATTTCTTCCATTATGTTTATATAGGCTTCGTCGATGCCCTGATTCCGCAGTGCCTGCATGACTGCTGATGTCTCCACCGAATCAAATGCCTTCTCGTAATCTATGAAGGCTATGTATAGCGGTTGGTTGTATTCCGCGCCTTTCTCTATCACCTGATTGATAGTATGAATATGGTCTGTTGTTGGGAAGCCTGTACGAAATCCTGCCTGGTCATTTGGTTGATTGAACTCTAACGTCGTATTAATTCTGTTAGCAATTACTTTTGTAAATAGCTTGTAAATCTCCGCTTGCGCAGTCGCAAATGCACAAAACGAAGTGAAATTGATTGATCACGCACGATAGTCATTAGAGACAAGGCTTAGAACGGGCGTGTGAGCTCACATGGGAAATAAGTATAGGGAATAATTCACAACTGCTATCCCTCATATACACTGTAAATCAGGTCCTGGTTAAATGCTGGCTATATCCAGGAAACCAGACGAAAAATGTCCGGTTTCCTGGCTATATCCAGCAGTTTAAGCGGTACCTGATTAAGAGTGTATGGACCAATCGAGACCTTATTTCCTCATGACGTCACTTGAATAGATTGATGGCATCACGAATTGTGCCCAAAAAACGGAAACGCTGGGAGAAAAAAATATGCTCGTTCTTTGTATTTTCAGAGGTGGTGTAGGGGCCCTTTAAATCGGTGCTCACTACGCGTCGCCGCCTTTGGCCAATGGGAGCGCATGTCGATGAATACGAGCCGCCGCGTAGAGTCTCTGGGTGCTGTCTCTCTCTCCCAATGCACCTTTCTCCCCTTTTTTTTATCACCAACATGAATTTGCTTTCTAATAACTATAATAATTATTGGGGTTCTACGTACCAAAACCACGATATCATTATGAGGGACGCCGTTATGGGGGGGCTGCGGAAATTTCAACCACCTGGCTAACGCGCGTCTAAATCTACTTACTACACGGGCCTCTAGCATTTAGCCTCGATAGAAATGCTGCAGCCGCGGCTGGGATTCGATCCCGCGACTGTCGGGTCAGCAGTCGAGCACCATAGCCGCTAGACCACCGGGGAGGGTATGTTTGCTCTCTCATACCTGCGTAGCCCCGCAATGCGTTGAATAGATTCAGCGGAAACAGACGCAGTGCTCACACTCCACGCGAAGCCGGCCGTCACTTGAAGAAGCTTCACCGAAAAGGCTGTGCCTCTTCGCTCACAAAATACGGCGTGCTCCTCATTTGAAATGTGGGTGTAATGCATATAGATCTCGCAAGGAGATCTGAGGCTGTTTGTTTTCAGAGCGCAAACAGAGGGTCGACAACAGGACCGCCCTTCAAATATCCCTTTATATTTTCATGCGCGGAGCACGTTTCATGAGCAGCTCTTCAATTTCAAGTAAAATAGATCAATTTTCTAAACGTTCATTCTTACCCGCTCGAGATTAGTTTCTTCGAGGAGAGTACAAAACGAAGCTGCGTGCACATACGTGTGCAGAGACAGTGAGCGGGAGAGGCCGGCGAAGGTATACACCGGAGGCCAGCGTGGCGTGGTCGGAGTGTTTGGGACGGCGAAACCAGGCCGGCAGCGTGAGCGGGAGAACAGAAACAATCAACCAGCACCATGGCTACCGGCGTCGTTAACGACGACGCGAAGTGCTGCGCGTGGCCACCGCGAGCAATCATCGTGGAGAAAACGAGAGCGCCACTGGCGAAGCCCGCGGGACAAATGGGATGAGAACGCACACACGAACTCCTACGTGCAGCGCTCATTGCATTTGGGGCTCTCCGAGGTCGTGCTCAAAGTCCATTCGCGGCGTCCTCCACACAAGCTGGCCAGCCAGACCGATCAGCGTATGCGTGACTCGAGCGGTTTTTTTCATGAAGAATACGGCGTATAACGCAACGCCGTGTTTACAAATCGCCACAATTATCTCTCACTGACGAGGCCTTTGTCGAAAAAAGGAGCTTTGCTTTCTCGCATTCCTTTCGTTTCTTTTACCTCATCGTCAGTGTTTCGCGTGAGCACGATAAAATTGATTCAATAACATCTGAGGGTAATAGGATGATACAGACGTGTGTTATCCACGAGAGACATATTATCCTTATGTGGAATATACACGTCTCTCGTTGAGAATACATTGTGAATGTGTAGTCCAATTGCAGAGAACAGGTTGGCTGATTCGCCTTCTCGACATAAAAGAGCATAGAAGCCGTAACTGTATGTATGAGTGCCATATGCGAAGCTACAGCGACTTCTCTTTCCAGATGCACAGAATCTATTTTCACGGATGAGCCGATAAGCGAATCAATCAATCAATCAATCAATCAATCAATCAATCAATCAATCAATCAATCAATCAATCAATCAATCAATCAATCAATCAATCAATCAATCAATCAATCAATCAATCAATCAATCAATCAATCAATCAATCAATCAATCAATCAATCAATCAAATATCGTTGCATAATACATCTGAGTATATTGCTTCTGGAGGATTGGTTATCTACACACACACGTATTGCCGAATAGAAAAATCAAAACCGAAATAAAATGAAATTGACGTACATAAAGGCGTTATCTGGCATCTTTTTCTCTGAAAAAAAAAAACTGTGAAACCGTTGAACTCATTGGCGTGCTGATGCTGAGGACAAATTGTTAGAGCTGCAGTGATGGCCGCATTTATTACTCAGCATTATGAAGTTATTCGTATACCCAAAGCTGCCTGTGCACGTTGTATTATATCCTGTATTATGTATCGAAAAGCGCGACATATATATATTGAGGGTACGCAGGTTTTTCATACGCATGGGAAACCCACAGCCTATACCTCGTCGCTCAGTTATCTACTTTCCATTCGCTTATGGAAAGGTTCTATCTTTTTTGTTTACCTCCTCAGTCATATCATGTAACCCATTCCTGGCGAATGGACGGAGGGTTTCTCTTTTGTTCCTAATGTAGTCAAATATCTAATAAACATTTAAGCAACAATCTTGCCATATATAGGATGTCGATGCCACACCCGCGGTGTTGTCGCTTCTCAACTGAGACCTCTTAATCTAATGACAAAAATTTGGGTCTCCTTTCATTGCTTTCCATTTATCTCTCTAACCTGCCTCCGCCCCTAAGCCAAACAGGTTTTGCAAGGCTTGTGTATCTTCGCGAGTAGACGAATGTAGCTGCTGTACGTCGCAAAATTGATTTCCTTGTGCACTGTACACGCTGCGTGAGGTCTACGCCCTTCAATGCGAAAAAGGAAAGAAGACAAGTCGTAACGGCGAACAGCTTTATTTTTTTATCGGTACCTCATCGCTGCTGTTTGCTGTTCTCGACCGCAGTCAGCCTGCCTCTTGGCGCGGGCGTGTGCGTCAGGCGCCGCTTAAAGGCCGAACTTGTTTTATTCGGGCAGGGAAAGATACCAAATATGTCTCTCGCTGGGGCAGGTAGGGTGGCGCGGCGCTAATTAAAACTTGTTAAGTAGCGCCCGCAAAATTGTTCAGCACTCCTGAGTTGAGCTTCGCGGATTTACGCCAAGTTGAACCTTGAAGGCCCAATGACTCCGAACTCGTTGTTTTGCGGCGAATATAAGGCGTTCTAAGATACCCATATATATGAGCACGAAGTCACGACTCAAGATTCTTGGCTGCTGTGGAGGCTTTCCGATGAAAACGTAATGTAAGTAAACACGCGCGCGCGCGCGCACGCACGCACACGCGCACGCACGCACACGCGCACACACACACACACACACACACACACACACACACACACACACACACACACACACACACACACACACACACACACACACACACACACACACACACACACACACACACACACACACACACACACACACACACACACACACACACACACGAGCGCACGCACGCACATGCGTGTCGTATTCAGGGGTGTTGAGTGCGCTTAGCTTATGCGCACGCATTAAAACCGCATCAGGTAAAAAGAAATCCGAAGCCTTACAACGTCCAGCAACATCGATTGATCACTCACTCACTCACTCACTCACTCACTCACTCACTCACTCACTCACTCACTCACTCACTCACCACCACTCACTCACTCACTCACTCACTCACTCACTCACTCACTCACTCACTCACTCACTCAATCAATCAATCAATCAATCAATCAATCAATCAATCAATCAATCAATCAATCAATCAATCAATCAATCAATCAATCAATCAAGTCGATTGATCAAACCTTGCACTGGTGAATGTTCCCACTCGAAACGGCAAAATGCCAATCAGTTAATAGCGAAGAAACACACCCTGTAGTACAACCTCCATGCCTCAAACCGTGACGTGAACAATTTAACCTGGAGCACAGAGCGAGCAGCTGGCGTATGCACGATCGGAAATCGGACAAGTGGGCACGGAAAAACGTTGCGGACCACGCGAGAGCTCGTTGCACGCACCAGGAAAATGGAGGCGGCCAAATACATGCCGTGACGGGGCCGATATCGAGCGGGAAACGCGTGCAGCAATGCAGCGAGGCCTCTTGGCCGTCGTTAGAACCGATTGGCCGTGTTATTGCCTCTTGCCTCGAGAACTGCTCGTGTGACGGACGTGCTGAGAAATCGACTGATCCGGCCACGGCACAACGGCGCGCACGTAATAGCGGCGTGAGCCAGTGTGATTATTATGTGATTTTGTTTGTCGAGATGCATTCGTATGCAGGTAGATTGCTCTCCAGGGATTCTCTATGGAGGAAGGTGAATACATGTCAGGGTTTCGCGCCCTGGCTGCGTCATTATGCAAGCACTAGCTTGCGAATGAAAGACGTAACAAACACGGCATTTATCGAGGTAACACTTTGTGGTAGCCGCTGTGATTTCGTAAACGTTATCGCCGCCTCGCTTATTGCGGTTGACCGCTGAATGCAACTGCACTATGATACTGAACATCTGCGTGTAAGCCCTATCCAAGGTTCAAACTGTATGTACAATGTTTCGTATTTTCGAATTTTATGGGAGTCATTGGTATTAGTATTATTAATGAAAGAACACTATTGCTTCAATCCCTACATGTCACATTATTTGGTAGCCAGTTTATAAAAAGCGAGGGTGTAGGAACGATAAACGCTATTAAACGAATTCCGTCCCAAATCAACGCAACGACCAAACTGCGTAAACCACTCTATCTGTTTTGTTTTGTCGCCTAGGAGAAACTAGGCTCATGCCCACAAGGGGGGATTGGCCACGCTGTCTTATAAAGGGAAATTAAAGGCTTTGCAAAATACACACGCACACACACACAAAGAGAGGAGGACGAAATGCCGTTGGTCAAGAAGTGTCAACCGCATTTTTTTCTTCTTCACCGCACGGCCGTAAACACTCATTGCAAAATATGTGGCCAACTCAACAGCCGACACGGACTCAGGAACTCAGATAGACGTTTACTGCCGTCCGCATGAGCCCAGAACCTCTAAGATGGCTCCTTGTTTTCTTCCTCGAACGAGCTCGCTCGCATGCAGTTTCTCTTGTGCCGGGATGTGCGCGGGAAATTCCACTCATAACCGCATGATTGCCCCTTCGCACCACACACTCGTGTAGTAAAAAAAAGAAAACAACCTCATTTCAAAAACTAAGCGAACCAGTCGGGCAACATTTTTAACTATGGTCGAGCTAGCCTTTAACTGCCCTACCTAGAGCATAACCTCCCACCGAAATGCTCTGTAGAGGGGCGGGTATTTCAGCTCTTTTTCGGTGATATTTATACGTATATGCGAGCACCAACGTCCATACCACATGCTCCCACGAACGCGCACGCCCAAGCCGCCGACATATAGGCATTTATAGGAAGGGGGGCAGACGTGGTCGCCGCGGAAGGGGGGGGGGGGAGGGGTGCGGGGGGTAGTCACAGAAAAGGCCGTTCATGCGTGCAGTAAACACAGAGTTATGCAGTGCGACCGGAGGCTTTGCAGAGCGCGCCGCTAGTGTGCGCCTGCGGAATTTTTCACCGCCTCGCTAACTGCGCTCAGCGTGCACGGGGCAGTATGCAGTACACAGCGGCAACCTTGAGACGCTGCTGCTACGTGAGGAGGGAGCGCTACAGAAAGGGGCAGCCCTGTTGACCGGCGGCAGCAGCAGCGGTAGGACACAAGGCCGCCGCTTTCAATGGGCGGATCCCGCCTTTCGTCGGGCGGCGACGTCGACGACGACAAAACGTGAACCGCGTGTCTCGCGCAACACAGCGCAGGGTCTTTCGGAATGCCGCACCACTCTTTGCCGTCGTTGTTACCGTCGGCGTGGACGGAAAGCGAAACGTCGTTCCGACGAAGGGCCTCGCTTCTTCGAGGCGCTCGAGCGAGCGACGATGAAGCGCATTGCGCTTCTCGAACGTGAAAGGAAACGCGATGCGCTCTCTCTGAAGCACGCGGGGAGCAAAGTCGTGTTGCAATAACGACTTCGCTTGTGTTAACCTCGCCTCACTCTTGCTTTCATCTTCTTCGTTAAAGCAAAACTTAAGCTATGTGCGTTTCATATTATTTCAATTTATTTCAATTTTTCATATTAGATGTTTTGCTGCTTATTCTTCACTTTATACGAGGTTGCCTTACCGCGTGTTTATAACAATGTAGAAGGATCCACGGATATCCTCGCCCAGAAGAGGGGAGATGATGTCATTGGTTGGTTGCCTTTTCGATTTCGAAACCTTCACTCTTGCCCTTAAGGGTTACATTAATATTGTATATATATTGGGCTCCGTGTTTTCGGAGTTTCTTTTTCTAGAAATTCGGAGGGTGTTTTTCGGAGTGTACTTTTTGGGAAAAAAATTCGGCATTTATCAGAGTTTATTTCTGGTAAATCCCCAATTCTCCGAAATTCGGCGTTTAGTTTTGCATTTTATGTTGTATAAATGAGGTCTCATTAATAATTACTTCCGGTGAAATTGCTTTGCATTGTTGCTGATAATCCTGTTTCTTCATTCTTTCATTTTTTTTCTCACTTGCCGTTTATTTACCCCTGTTAATAAGGCTGTTCATGTGCACCGTTGTATAATCGCTAAAGTGTATACTTATTGGGGGGCCGGAGCTGGTCAGGTGCTCTTCGGCTTTTTCTCCAAGCCTCCCACATCGTCTTGATGAAACATAAAGCACCTATTATTTATTATTATTCTCAATACTCCGAAATCTTAGATGAAATGATATCTGATCCACGGTATAATGCGAACCCAGTAAGTGTATGTTAGATGTGTGGAAGGTTTGACCGCACAAACACGTATACACACAAGCGCAAATGCTTCAGCACAAAGCACCCACGTTTGCTCCTATTACAACCTTAAAGCTTGCTGTAATAGACGCAAGCATACTTTACGAGGTTACTGCCACTGACAGAGATGCGCTCCTTTCGCTTGATGATTCTCAGCTTTGAAAATGCCCTTTGAATGTTGAGAATGCCCTTTGAAAATCGGAGTTTATCGGACAAATGCTAATTGCCAAAAATTTTACCGGCGGGTGTTTATCGGATTTTTTCGGATTAATCCGAAAACACGGAGCTCTATATATATACACCATTGTCGCCGTGCTCGCTATTGGGCTGCAGAAATGGGCGTCATTTCCTCAACCAACCACCACTACTATTAAATTGTGTCCTTCGCTCGGCACTTAGCTGCGCCCGTACTGTCTGCTTCGGTGCCGCCGCCCAGGTGTCGGTGCGGCCGCCTGGGACGCCACGCCGAGGTAGAGTGTACTAACTGAGGGAACGAAGTACCGGCTGCACCCCGGGACGACGGCTCCGAACCAGACAGCACGGACACAGACGGGTGCCCAGCGAAGGAGCCTATTTAATAGGGGCTAGAGCACTAGAGTTGCTGCATATGGCTCCTTTAGCATATACAATAACTCCTGTAATGACAATGCTAATGCGGCCCCTGGGGTCAAGAGAGCAAGTTTCCATATTGAAACCGAAACCCACATATAACATCATCCCCTCTCTTCTGGGCGAGGATGTCCGTGAAATGAATTGAAATTAACGTGAAAGTGCGAAATCAGCGACAAAGTGAGATAATACGTGCGCTCGAGATGGACTTAATGAAGTCAATTACGGCAGTTCTGATACTTGACGCTATATTGTACCACACGGAACAGAACTAAAAGTCGTCTTTATAATGATAGCTTCACCTTTGGGACGCTGTGACAATAATTTATGAGTGACCACATCTCCACATTTCATCTTTCAAAACCATTGAGCAGACTTGTGTCCACGGATCGTAACTGTATACGCTACATACGGTCCAGTAAAAGAGAATATGTGTGTACTTGTTCTTGGCATAGCGAGATTACCAATAGTTTCGGTTTTACCGCCACTATTCGCATGAGTGAAGATAGATTGTTAAAAAGCGCTCATAAAAGACAGGGACAATCAACAGGAAGAAAAAGCAGACGCGTTAATTTGTTTTGTGCGACGGAAAAGGCCGAAGAAAAAGCAGAGTTAAACGCATTGGTAAAGTCGCTTGAAAGTGCTTTGCTATGCTAAACCTGTAGCTTGGTAACACCCAAGTATCTTTCAAAGCACGCGTTTGCAGCGTCTCGCGCACACTGTATATCAGTGAGCCCGCTTCGCCGCGAGAAAATGGTGAGTGAACATTACGTGAGGCAGCTTTTTAGCAACCCTCTCTGAGAAAACTTGATTTGATGACTGAATGAGTTTGAAATCAAGTGGAAGGGTTGAACGTCACAAAAAATAACTGTGGCGCAATGAGAGATGCCGAAAGGAGTGGCCCCGGTAAATTTTCGCCTCATTGGGTTTACTTAAGCAACCCTAAATCTAGGAACACCAGCAGTTCTGCACTTTCCATGCCATGAAACTGTGGCCGTTGCTTTAGAGAGTCGGACTCGTGACTCCGAGCTGATCTGCATAACGTCATAACCATTGAACCACCTACGTGAAACTGTGGCGAGAAAACTTCCGTCTACGCCAATGCCCCTTCAGTATCCCAGGCACAAAGAAGCCGTTAAGGAACGTGGAGTCACGTATGACCTGGCAGCATAGTAAACGCGCGGTGTGCTGAATGCCCAGTGTTGTCTCACTGGTCATAACGTACACAAACGCCCGACCGTGTCTTACTCGAAGTTTCGTTAAAGGGGTTCTGCAACACTTTTCCAACTAATTCATCGAAAGGCTTCATTAAAATAACTCATTGCCACAAGAATTGACAGCCGCAAAAATTTTAACGCGATAGCGTTAAAGAGCTCGTTTCGCGGAAATTTGTAGTTGGTTGTGAGCGAGTAGTTGGTGGAGGAGTAGTTGTGAGCGAGTAGTTGTCGCGGAGTAGTTGGTTGTGAGCGAAAAATCATGATCTTGTCCGTGACCGAAAAATCGAGGAAGATGCAAATAAAATAAACAATAAAAATTTCTGGGTCCGAGTGAGTATCGAAGCCAGGCCGTCTGCGTGGCAAGCAGGTGTTCTACCACATAGCCACACTATTTGATGAAACTGCTTTGGAAAAAAAAAAAAAACACTATATGAATGTCATGTGTGGAAGGAGTCTCCTTAATGCATCATATATTGCGTAGCAGAAGCGTAATATCGCGCCAGGCGTCAAAAGCTGTGAATTGAGTAACGAGTGGGTGTTTTATACCCGTGTCACACGGGCGTTTGGAAGGCCATTGAACCGATGATCTATTGACTCAACTGTCAGGAACGAGGTGCCACACGGGTGATTTCGAAGGCCATTGTGTCAGTAGTCTATTGAGTCAATGGAGCACCCCACACCTCCGTTGAAACTTCGATGGCTATTGAGCGACGGAAGCGGAAACAACGCGAACGTGCCAACGTTGACAAGTGGTGACAACGTGGCCACAGTTTCGCTGCTCAACAACTTAAAAACCAAACATTCATTCATAATTACGTATAAACAATTTATTGAAATGTTTAAACAAAAATAACCGACGCATGTGTGCTTTTAGGTGTATTTATATTATTTCACTTGCGATAACATGAAAACGAAAATAAAGATTTGCAGCGCCACACAATTTTTGCGAGAAACACCTGAACCACTCACTTAACGGCCATTGAAAACTGCCGTGTAGCAGCGCGACAACTCTATCGAGTCGATGGAGCTGCGGCATTTCGACAGCCGTCGACTCAAGGGCCTTTCAAAAGTGCCCGTGTGACACAGGTATTAAAGGCCCACCTATTACAAAACGCTCAGACATATTTAATCATCATCAGCAGCAGAAATATCAACAAAGTGAACAGCTGCGTAGGTTCGCATGTTGCCCTACGGACGCGTAGTGGGCCCTTCGCTGATTCGCAGAAGGAATTATTATGGCGTGGTGGGCACTTAACAACTGTGCTTGAAATAGGCATTCAGTGATACCTTGAAACGGCCAATGTTACGGCGCACGGTCGTTCGTTTCCTAACGGCACGGTTGAGGCATGCACCGAGAACCGTTATTGTCATTATTAATGATAATAACGTGAGTGGAAGTTTCTTGTGGCGCAGGCTCATTAGCTGCTCACATCATAACATTTATTGTCACAATATTTATTACTCCTACAAGGTTTGTTTTGTTTCCATAGTTATGACTAATTACTCAATGTTGTTTTGTTTTCATTTCTTTGTACTTATCACCATGTAATTTTATAAACAGGAGGTCCGCTTTTCAGTCATGTGCAAT
Source organism: Rhipicephalus appendiculatus (assembly GCA_030522465.1). Taxonomy (NCBI): domain Eukaryota; kingdom Metazoa; phylum Arthropoda; class Arachnida; order Ixodida; family Ixodidae; genus Rhipicephalus; species Rhipicephalus appendiculatus. The sequence continues at coordinate 5,291,857 of JALIZH010032924.1, read as the reverse complement.
GTGACGTCCTTGTGTATGTGTCACCACGTGTATATATATTCGATTATGAATAGAGATCATTGTTAATTTCTGCAAGACTCATTCATTCATTCATTCATTCATTCATTCATTCAAATAACTTCATTTGAATGTCCAGCGAGTTTGAGGGACGGGCAAAAGGTCCCGTCTAGGTGATGGTCGGGAGTTCTTGAGCCCTGGCGGCTTCCTCGGTCCTTGGACAGCCCAAAGTTGACCTTCAAGGGCAGAGTTGTGCAACACAGTCTCCCATCGCGCGCGGAGGCGATCGCTAGAGGATGCATCCCCAGCATTGTGCGTTATCCCTCGACATTTTTATAGCATGTGTTCTGGAGTGACTATAGAACCACAGTTCTTGCATTTATCTGTCTTGCATAGGCTTAAGCCTATTCAAGGCAGAAATAAAGACGTATTCAAATAAAACGATCATTTTTGATGATTACCTCTAGCTTGTCGAGCCCCTTGAAGACGGCCGAGTCGACCCCCCTGTATCCGGTTGTCGGACAGGTCGAGGAGGCGCAGTTCGCGCAGCGCCCGGAACTCGTTGGTGGCGAAGACGGGACTCAGTTGGTCGCCAAGCAGGTTGGAGCCCAGGTGGAGCTCCTGCAGAGAGCCGTGCACGCCCTCGAGCAGCCGCTCGCTCAGCCGCCGCACCCGGTTGTGCGACAGGTCGAGCACGCGCAGCGGCACGCCGCTCGCGGTGAATAGCTGCGCCTCGAGGTCCTGGACGCCCGCGTGCCGCTGGGAGAACCGGTGGATCCGCTGCCGGTACGGCAGCATCGGGAAGTTGCCCTGCAATGGACGTCATTCGTTTTTATTGCGCATTAGCATGAACTAGAACTAAGCCGAGGTTTGCCCAGTCTCCTATGATCTGGAATATCGAGCGGCCTCATGCCGTTTTCCAGCGCGGAAAGTGCTTGCACCCTGGACAAGTTCTTGAGATAATAAACAAACCGGTAAATTCCCAAGCATTGAGTATACTGAGAGGATTGAGCGCATTATATTGCCACTGCCCACCCTACAATACTCAACGACGTGGTCTAGAAGCCAGACTCCATCGTCTTGATGCAAGACCTCTATCAAAAAAGAAGGCCCTCGGACCTTGGCCTACGGTTTCGCGCATCCACAAGGCCTCGAAAGCCCTATTGTGCTACTTGAAGACGACCGTCTTCCCGAGCGCCTGTGAATTACCAGCGAGAGTTCGTGTTGTGTGTGTTCAAACTAATTGTTCATTCTTCTCTTTCTTACTCTTGTTCTTTCTTCTCTGTATTATCTATTATTGCCCTTTCCCACACCCCACGTGTAGGGTAGCCAACCGAGCCAAAGCTTGGATAGCCTCCCTGCCTTTTTTCTTAGTTTCTCTCTCTCTCTCTATTAGCCTTACTGAGAGATACAGGTGTCTTGATTAGTTTGTTTCGTGTTCCAGTCTGTTTTGTGCATGTTGAATGTCTGTGGCGTTTATTGTGGTTAATGAGAGCAGCATTTTGGTCAAGTTGGTCATTTTGGGCAAGTTGGTAATTTGGGCTGTCGTACTGAAGTTCATTTTGCGTCACATCTCGTGCGTCAGGGACCTATGCATCAATCCCATGCACCAGGGTGCAGCATGCTGCCCAATAAATCGCTTCAAGGTTCACTGGAGAGTCTGTCTCGGGATAGCTGAATGTTATCAAAGTTGGTAAGAACTTATGTTACTCGAGTGCACACCTGCATGTGAAATATGAACAAGTTCGAGATGGATAATGATAACACAGGCACCAGCTGTCGCTTGTACGAATTTTGCGGAGTGGTGAAAGGCACAAAACTTATCTAAGCACTCTCAAGGAAAAGCTGTGCCAAACCATCAATCACGGACACGGGCGTGTACTCGCGAATGATAACTGTAATCGACGGATTGGCGCTGCCTCGAGTGTACGCAGATAAGCTTTATCTGCCTTTCTCGAAACGGAGCGGCGTAAAAAAAAAAAGAAAAAATCAGGAAGACATTGGGAGGAATGAAGAAAGGCATACACGCACCGCTGTACTTCTGACAAAACGCTTGCTTTGGCGATAGATAGTTTTGTGAAGTGTGTCCAGGCTTGCAATTAGAACGCCCTCGCCTCCCACTGCAAGCCGGCCTCCGCTACACTGACGTGACTCGCTATGATTATTAGATACATTATAAGTTATTCCACGAAACACTGCTTCCATTCATACGCAACACAGACCTTGCAGCATACATGTAATACATACGCACCAAGCATCCGTAAGGCCGAGTTTGTATTGAACTGATCACCACAAACACAATAATGAATAACAATGCATAGATTATTCTCACTTCCCTGAAGTGGCGGTGGTTTCTGAAAACACCAGCTCTTCTTTTTTTTTCTTCTTCTTTTTGTAAAAGCTACACAAAAGTACAGCATGCAAAAAATTTATCAGTGCTTGCGCTATCTCGAAAACCTTCGTAATTTCTAGGGTAAACGTTGACTTGTTCCTGGAAGTAATCTTAAGTGTATCACAAGTGTCCCACCCCAAGATTCGCTTCCTAAGTTCATTTCCTCTACTGTACGGAGTACATTTGACAGGCGGGGTTCGTGTCGTCCTTTTCGTCTCAGCTTGTGTACCTGCTAGGACTCCTGCGTTTCTTAAACATGAAAATACAAATAATAATATATCGGGTTTTACGTGCCGAAACGACGACATGATTATGAGGCACGCCGTAGTGGAGGACTACGGACGTTTCAACCATATGGTGTTCCTTAACGTGGACTGACATCGCACAACCCACGGGTCTCTAGCATTACGCCTCCATCGAAATGCGACGCCGCGGCCGGGATCGAACCCATGACTTTCGGGTCAGCAGCCGAGCACCACGACTGAGTACCACTGAGGTGGACTTAAACATGAAAACATTCTTCGCTCACATTCCCTTTATAAATTTGTGCACTGCTTACCTGAAAGGCGACACTGTCACAGTTTATTCCCGTGCCGTTGTCAGGAGGCCCGACGAAGTAGCAAGAGCACGGCTTCAGCATGGGTGCCATGGACGTGAACAGCTTGGCGCATGGCACAGTGACGAAGCGACTCTCCTGAGCGGACGCGAGTGCGGCAATCGTAAGCACGACCGCCAGAGGCCGAAGCCACCGCACTCCTGAGTCCAGTCCGACCGCCATCGAGGACCGCCTGCGCAGTGCGTCACCAACGTCAATGTCAGCCACCAGAATCGGCCATGAAATTCTGGATTGCATAAGCCATGTATATAGGGATACATATTGTGAAGGTCATGCCATGATAGTCTAGTAAACATTGCAAGCAATGAGAAACAGGGGCCGCAAACGACAAGCAGGTAGTCATGAAAACTATCACAACACACATTGCGTCTTCATGTCTTTGCTAGTCAATCGCATTCTCCCGTGCCGTTTCTAGGCCATGACAAACTACCTAGCTCTTGCATTAAGCATACGACATGAACAGGTAGAGGAGCATCTGCATTGTAATGTGTTAACTTTATCACCAGGCTAAGTGTAATCGTAGTTTGCGAAGGTACAAACACAGTTCTTAATTAAATGTCTGCAGGAAGACTTTGGCGATAAACATCACCATAAGGCGAGAACTTGAAATGCTTCCATTTCTTACCGAGCGGAAGCTAAAATTGAAATGTTGTTTGGCTACCGTTGTTATTGGTGTTGTTGTCTAAGCGAAATGGTTTGTCTTGTAAAAAGAAACGAATGGTTCCTGTGCTCTAATATTAACCGCGAATATGTGATCTCACACATGTGCCACCGTTTTAATAAAAATGAAAATAACACGCAAGCATGTTGCTTTGATTTGGAATGGCAGCGAAATAAGTCACCTTCTGCAAAGAAAATCCGTCAGCGTAAAACAAGTGCTCAGCGTAAAACAGTGCTCATAATTCCAAGACTTTCTTTGTGCAAAAGTTTTCACCGACCGGATGTAGGCTGAGCGACTTCTGAACTTTACAGAAGCCCATCAACTGAACCCCAGTTTCATTAGCACTTCACAACGTACGTTTGCATGATAGTGCTATAAGCACGCCCATCATTACATATAATGTTGCCATACGAAAATCAGGCTCCGGAGAGTGACTGCATTGTAACGCACTACTCCACGAAACAAGGGCGCCTTAGTATTGCCCCCAATAAGAGAGACAATTGCTCTTGATCGCAAACATTTTTAATACGACATTTGAAGTGTCCCGCAGTTCTTCTGCAGACTTGAATCCTTTTTTTTTATTTTTGCATTGAAAGACATTAAAATTTCTTCCCCCTTGTATTTTGTTTCATTTTGCAAAGAGAATCGACATACTGATTTATAGTGACACTTTATTAACAAATCAAACATTAATGGCATGTCAGGGCCACAGTGCATTAATGACGTAATGAGAAACAGTTCGAGTATATCGGCGATTACGTCAACTTCTTAAAGATTTCCTTATATTTCTTATTATCTTATTTAAAAGAGTCACGTGTACGTCGACAGTCAACAAAAAATGAGTCGACGCGTATCGATAAGTCAGGGAGAACTTGTTTGGCAGCTTCTTATTCTTCAGTTACGCTATATTTCATCGCCTCTTTAGCACCATTTCACAGCGCCTCAACGAGGAACAAGGGCAAGAGCCTCGTAACTCGCGGCCAGCGGGCACGGTTGCAGTCCCTTTGAAACGGCGTGACATCCTCGAAGCGTGCCGCGTGCTCGGTCGGCGTCGCTCACCGAGCACGCCGCTTTCACTGCGCGCGTCGGCGCTTCCTCGCAGTGGCACAACAGCGAGCATGCTCCAGACCCCGCATAGCGAGCATGTCCCGCGTGCACCCGATACGGAGCAGCGAGAGCGATGTGCTGATTCTCGGTGCCACTGACGCTGCAAGGCGCTTATCCTGCTCAGAATACGGGGGGGGGGGGGTCGTTCCAACGGGGAAAAAAACGAACGCGCATTTATACTTTCTCCGGCCGTACACGAACGTGAAATACCCCGTTGTCAGAAGAAGCGTGCCGTGTATCCGTGCTCAGGCTCACCGAGTTGAAGGCACTTTCAATCGAGGCAAGCGGGAGCTATGAGGGGAGGGCCGCCTCGGGCTCCATATCAAAGAGTAGCCGGGTGCCATGATGTTAGGCTCTACACGCTCCAGAGGTTATCTCGCCGGTTCATCGGGCTGCGCTCGTTTTCGCTCGTGCCGGACTCGTTTGAAGATTTGGCGCCCGTTACGGTGACTTATGACGCACCAAATGAATGCGAGTCGAGTCTGACCGTAAGCCGTGTGCCAGTTTGTGCGCTAGCGTCGCTTCGTGTCGCGACAAACCGTTCTATTTAATTCAAAGACACCACTCTGACCACGAGGTCTAATGCTGCTCTCTCTCTCTCTGTCTTCATCTTTACCTTTTCGTTTTGTATTACACATAGTGTTCGATCACACGATTAAAGCGAAGGCGGATTAAAGTGCGCTTGTTCCGTAGCTTGCGCAGCGATACCATCGCATCAGTGGAACCCACAGATACGAACAATTTTAATTTATTCAAACGTAGTGACTGCCTCATAAGAGTCCCTTTTTACTTTTCAACTTCCGCCTCCTCGGTCCGCTATTGCAGGGCCGCATACTATACTTTTTTTCGTCTGGTTATCCCCCAGGTGTACCTTTCACATCTTCTGTTTCTGCAATGTTGAAATTTGGGCTTGTTGGTACATAGTTGACAAAAATAGTGTGGCCTCTTCTTGTGTGTCCTCTTTCTTGTGTCACAGCTCATTCAGCGCTATTTTTCGTCGTTCTTTTTTTTTTCTCTTCCCTCTGTTTCTCAGAGTACTACTTATCACGTATGATTAATAACTGCTATAGCTCGAGCGTGTAGCTTCATCTCAGCGTGTTTCTTTTATAGAAATGATGGAAGGAAAGTAGTCAAGTGGATTCACAGCCATCGTAATTTGTAAAAGAGCTGCTCTTCGTCAGTGGCGACAAATTTCGCGATTCATTTCGGTCCTCATCACGAAACATCCCCCCGCCAGTCAACTGCATGAAAACAAACTATTTGAGGCGTATTTCAGACGACGCTTCGGTAGCAGCGCATGGTGTGACCTTTCCTCGGTAAAATCAAGGGTCCAATGTGCTCCGAACGGAAGGCGATTCAGCTTAGTGCCACTTGGAGCGCAATTCAGCCGTGAGAGACGCAGTTGAGCGTGGCCGGCACAGTGGCGGCTTGGAATAGACGCGCAGAACGAGAGCGCAGGAATACGCCGGAAATCCGTTCTTTGCTGGTTGCTGGTTTACTAACCGTTCATTCGTGCATAGCGGCAGCGTAAATCCTGGCTCCAGTGACCGCAGCTTTCCGGTATTTGTTCGATAGCGTCGCCTCGCTTAGCACACCACTCGTCGCGTGAGTTCACTGATAATACTTTGAAACAAATGAAGCCGGATATAAGGAACAATGCACGAGACTTTGCCTCAGATTAGCGATGTTTCATTGTCTTGTGCAGGGAGACTGAACCGTTATCTGCAGTTTGGCCTCGACTGAGAGATATATACCTAAAAACAAACGTCTCATTTTCAGGTGAACTCGCCGCCAGTATGCGTCGCGCATGAGACATACGAAAACACCGATGAGACGTTAATGGTTGCACGAGGCCGACACAGACATGCTGAAAAAGCGAAATCGTCTCTATTTTTACGAACGAACTACGCCTTTCGGATATTATCACAGTCTCTTTCACTCCCGAAGTCATGTTAGCTTCGCACATTCTGAGAAAGGATGGTTACAAGTTCATGGCGAGGCGATATGATTCGGCTGGGGCGCGTCAATGGACAGCTTGCAAAATAGTTACGGCGCATGCGCGAGCAAGTTTATTTTCCACCAGATAACCTCGACCACAGACTGGCACGCAAACAATTTTTTCCATTCACCGTTTTGTCGATCCCGCGTGCCTTCAGTAAAAGCACAGTGAGCCTGGAAAGCAGTCTGTGCACGAGAGTTTTTGGTTGGAAAACAACCTTGCAGGAAAGCCGCCTTGCAGATTTTTGCAAATGGTCAATTCACGTTTCATAAAGATAACTTGAAACAAGAACGACCCATGAAGTGGAGCCCTTATCCTCTTTGATCATTCTGGTTTTTAAGTTGTGCCCCAAGAAACCAGTGGATTCCATATCAGACATATAAGCAATAGGAAATTATTTTAAATGCGAAGCATTTCTTAGCGAACTTCGGCGAGTTTGAGCGTATCTATCTATCTATCTATCTATCTATCTATCTATCTATCTATCTATCTATCTATCTATCTATCTATCTATCTATCTATCTATCTATCTATCTATCTATCTATCTATCTATCTATCTATCTATCTATCTATCTATCTATCTATCTATCTATCTATCTATCTATCTATCTATCTATCTATCTATCTATCTATCTATCCAGCCGCCTACGACTTTGTGCTCTCCTGGCCGTATCGTTAATGGGATTTGTACCAAACTTTTTTATGACATAACATGACTGTATGACGAACATAAATAGCTGGTCATATCATGAAAATCATGACTAACTTGTCATGAAAATAATGATTTACATCCCACGTTCATGGCGCGCTCGCGGCCGTTTCGTTAGCTTGATATACGCCAAATTTGGGATTGAGTGACATTACTGTATGACGAACATAAATGACAAGTGGTAATATGAAAATCATGACTTCATGAGCGACATGACTTGCATTCCACGCTCATAGCGCGCTCGCGGCCGTTTGGTTAGCTTGATATACACCAAATTTGGTATTCAGTGACATGACTGTATGACGAACATAAATGACAAGTCGTAATATGGAAATCATGACTTGTCATGTGCGACATGACTTGCATTCCACGCTCATGGCGCGCTCGCGGCCGTTTGGTTAGCTTGATATACACCAAATTTGGTATTGAGTGAAATGATTGTATGACGAACATAAATGACAAGTGGTAATATGGAAATCATGACTTGTCATGTGCGACATGACTTGCATGCCACGCTCATGGCGCGCTCGCGGCCGTTTGGTTAGCTTGATATACACCAAATTTGGTATTCAGTGACATGACTGTATGACGAACATCAATGACAAGTCGTCATATGGAAATCATGACTTGTCATGTGCGACATGACTTGCATTCCACGCTCATGGCGCGCTCGCGGCCGTTTGGTTAGCTTGATATACACCAAATTTGGTATTGAGTGAAATGATTGTATGACGAACATAAATGACAAGTGGTAATATGGAAATCATGACTTGTCATGTGCGACATGACTTGCATTCCACGCTCATGGCGCGCTCGCGGCCGTTTGGTTAGCTTGATATACACCAAATTTGGTATTGAGTGACATGACTGTATGACGAACATAAATGACAAGTCGTAATATGGAAATCATGACTTGTCATGTGCGACATGACTTGCATTCCACGCTCATGGCGCGCTCGCGGCCGTTTGGTTAGCTTGATATACACCAAATTTGGTATTGAGTGAAATGATTGTATGACGAACATAAATGGCTGGTCATATCATGAAAATCATGACTAACTTGTCATGAAAACTATGATTTACATGCCACGCTCATGGCGCGCTCGCGGCCGTTTCGTTAGCTTGAGATACACCAAATTTGGTATTGAGTGACATGACTGTATGACGAACATAAATGCCAAGTGGTAATATGAAAATTATGACTTCATGAGCGACATGACTTGCATTCCACGCTCATAGCGCGCTCGCAGCCGTTTCGTTAGCTTGATATACACCAAATTTGGTATTGAGTGGCATGACTCTATGACGAACGTAAATGACAAGTGGTAATATAGAAATCATGACTTGTCATGTGCGACATGACTTGCAGGCCACGCTCATGGCGTGCTCGCGGCCGTTTCGTTAGCTTGATATACACTAAATTTGGTATATCGCGACGTGACTGTATGACGAACATAAATGACAAGCTGTAATATGGAAATCATGACATGTCATGAGCGACATGACTTGCATTCCACGCTCATGGCGCGCTCGCGGCCGTTTCGTTAGCTTGATATACACCAAATTTGGTATTGAGTGACATGACTGTATAACGAACATAAGTGGCAGGTGGTAACATGAAAATCTTGGCATGCATGTCATCTACAATGCCATTTACATGCCACGCTCATGGTGCGCTTGCGTCCTGTTCGCTAGCTTGACATACACCAAAATTGGTATATCGCGACGTGACTGTATGACGAACACAAATGACACGTCGTAACATGTAAAGCATGACATGCAAATTATGTAAAGCATGATTTGCTCCTTCCTGGCTGCTTCGCATTACATCGATTCCCACAGTGCGTGGGATCTGCCGGCTTTTTCAGGTACAAAGTTAGCTTTCAATAAACTCAGTCATTTTTCCAAGTCCGACAATATAGTTTTCGTAGAACGCAAGCTTTCCAGTTCCCACTTCGCTCTCAAGAAGCGTTTTTTTAGCGCACCTGCACTTAGCGTCTAGTGAAATCGTCGATCGACTATAGTGCGTAATAAACGTGAGCAACGCGCTAAGCAAGCAGGGAACGATGTAATTCAAACATGTTCACACGGCTGCTTAGCACAGCTGAGCCAACGTTACACACTATAGCGCCTACAAGCCGTGACGGCGCTCCATTCACGATGCCCAACGCGCTGTCTCTTGATAAACTGCACGATTTGAATTTCAGAGGGAGCTGAAGCCATTAGTATTAGACGCTGCTGCCTGCCGTATAATCGGGCACCGCCCATTGAATGAGGTCTTCGGATACAAAAGGGCGCAGTCTAGATTTCCCGCACGACTTGCCACTTGCGCACGCTTTGTTAACGGACTCACTTCGCTCGAAGTCAAGCTGCGCGGCTGAATATCGCGGTTGTGCTCGCGCTCGCCCTGTTACTACAGCCGGTGGCTCCCGTGTGATCTTTTGTTCGCACGCCAAACACCGTAAACTATCCGTACACACACGATGGAAGAATAGTGAGCAGCATAGGCCTTGTTTACATTCTGACCACGCCTACTGCCTCGTGTTAGCCGCAGTTTGTCATGGTTTAGCGTAATACCTTAAAACGCCTCTCACGGATTGCCTTAGATCTTCGAGAGGTGGATTTGGTGAAGAAATGATCTCGTTTACGCGTTATTGTAACGCCCGCAATATCGTGATCTTGATTTGGAGTCCAGTATCATACAGCAAATGCCACTTGTACATAACAGCATCATGCCTTACAATCGTGTCCCCAGTGATATCGGACTTAAATTGCTTATTAGCACTTTCGTTCTGTCGGGCCCATAGCTTGACGGTCCAAAATGCAGTGGAGACAGATTGGTGGCTTGTTGAGGACGAGTGATGTGTGTGAACGCGTTTGACTAGCTGGAGCAGTCTGACACGAGTACGCGAATTCGCTGCGTATTACCTTCCTCCACTTTCCAGTACTTCTGTGTACTCCTTTTCCTCCGCTCAGCGCAGGGTAGTTAACCAAATGCTTTTCTGGTTCCATGTCTTAAGGCGTTCTGTTTGCCTCCTGGTTCCTTCGCTGGGCTGTCTCTGGGCTCTCTTGCACAGTGCGATATTCACTGAATGAAACACCTGTGCCACCTTCTGAACAGTGGGCATGAACCATGCGTTAGGAGTAATTATGCGCATCACAAGCCCGATTTCACAGGGGAAAAGAAAGCGTGCTTCGCATCGACATGCGATTCCACGAGCCTATGTGGAGCACAGCGAGAAGGCACTTCAAAAATTCAAGGTTGCCTGTATTGATGCTTCTATATACACTCGAGCCTTCAAAAATCTAGAAAATTTGTGAGCATGATTGACTGAAAACTGATTGGGGACGAGTAACTCCATTCGGTGCGATGTTTCGGGCTTGAGACAATGCACAGCGCTTAAAACTAAAATACAAACACCCACACAATGACGGATGACCACCATGACGGAGGCGGTGCCTAGGATTGTGTGTATGCTAACTGGCGTTTATTTTATGTCCACCCCAACAGCACACAGCGTGAACGCATGGTCGATCTGGTTCCCACACACACATCGCACTGTACACGCATAAGGCGCGCCTCACCGTGGCTGTATGCTGTCCCAACGCCGCGAAAGGATACACCACCGCCGCCGCCCTTCGATACCTTCCTCGCAAGTACATATATACAGTGGGGGGCGAGCGTATGAAGTTTCTGCGCGGCTGTTGCTGCGAAGTTTGGTGGGCGTGCGGCTACGAAGGACGTCTCTATGGCGGTCACCTGCCGCTCGTTCGGCCGACTCTCCGCTCGTTCGGCCGACTCTCGCTTGGGGCAACGCGTGGCCTAGAAAGCAAAACGCGGCGGGGTGCGCTGCTGAGATCAGCGTGAGAAAATGGAGGGGAGGACACCCGACGAAGAGCCGAAGCAGCCGCTGTGTACTCTCAAGAAGGCCCGAAGGCGTCTCGGTCGTATACACGAGCGACGCGTCAATGAAGCCCGCCTGCCAGCGTGACTGATCTCTTGATAACAGTACTCCGCTGTTACAGTGGAATTAAGAAACGGCAGCGCGGTATAGTTAAGCGAGGGAGGTCGCGCAATTTTATGGTGTGCTAGGCAGGCAGGAGGAGGGTGCGGGCTTCGCCGAGACGTCGCAGGTGTTACACATAGTGTCTGCAAAACGTTCCCTACGGAGCAGGCGATTTTCTTGTGCGCGTAGAATAAGAAACTGGTGGCGCAGGTTCATTTTCTTGCTAGTGAACAGAAAAATTTGTCTGGTATATGCTCTCCAGTATGTATGCTTTCGAATTTCGGACACAACTAGCTAGAGGCCTGTATTAATAAAACAATCGCTTATTTTGATTCTAATAATAATATCTGGGGTTTAGCGTCCCAAAACCACCATATGATTATGAGAGACGCCGTAGTGGAGGGCTCCGGAAATTTTGACCATCTGGTGTTCTTTAACGTGCACTGACGTCGCACAGTACACGGGCCTCTACCATTTCGCCTCCATCGAAATGCGACCGCCACGGCCGGGATCGAACCCGCGACCTTCGGGTCAGCAGCCGAGCACCCTAGCCACTGTTCCACCGAGGCGGACCTTATTTTGATTCTATTCATTTCGTATCGCTCTTCGCAACGACTGATATACGATAGCGTAGACATGGCGTCTTGCCAGTCAGTGTCAAAAGGCGAAAAAAAAAAAAGAAGAAAAGGTTAAAGAGCAAATGAAAAGTATCCTTTATGCAATACAGCACTAAGTGCACTTTCGTCTTCTTCAAGTTCGTCAGTAATAATAATATCTGGGGTTTAACGTCCCAAAACCACGAAATTATCATGAGGGACGCCGTAGTGACCGGCTCCGGAAAATTCGACCATCTGGTGTTCTTTAACATGCACTGACATCGCACAGTACACGGTACCCTACCATTTCGCCTCCATCGAAATGCGACCGCAGCGGCCAGGGATCGACCCCGCGACCCTTCGGGACAGTAGCCGAGCACCGTAACCACTGATCCACCGTTGGCGGACTCAAGTTTGTCAGTAAGCGATGTTGTTGAGATGTGTTAGCATTTGCAATTACTTCAGGGAAATGTCGTATACGTTGCACCCAGCAGTTGCCTCACAAGACGACACATTACCATTTCAGCTACTCGTTTGCTGAAGAGAAAATAGTCTGTCACTGCTGATCTGCGTCATCAACGAACATACCATGTTTGTCGAATGTGCGGCAGTGATTCACGAACTCACGCGAACGGAAGCGAGCGTCAAATAAGGGTAATTTTATCCGGAAATTATGCTGAATTCAAAAGCCGCACACACTGTCACGGACAGCCTTGGAGTGAACACGCGACGACTGCGATTAGACGTACTGCAGTTACAAGCCCGCATCTGCAAAACAAAGCGTGACACCAATAAGTTGCGGAGTACAGCCGTACTCTTGCGGGGTACAGCCGACTTCCGGCCTCACCCATGGCGTGTTACCACATGCATCGCCATACAGGCAGCACAAGAAAAAGACATCTGGAAGCTGTCCAACTAAGCCACTCGCTATATACAACCTCTAAATGCAGTCACTGCGGTGCTTCGAATTTCGCACAAGGTCAGTTTTGTATGCGTCCTAATCCCATAGAAATCTTCCACGTCCTTGAGTAGCGCGGTTATATGGTATAGTGCCTTGGCACGCCGGTAAGGATGTCGCGCTGCCTATTTATCAAAGGAGCGCGGGGAGATGCTTGGCCGCACCTACCAGTCTATAGCATGTCTGTTATACTATAGGACGGGTATCGAATGAACCTCATTTCGTGAACTGTCACGTCGAGGCGCGACAAGCGTGACGGCGATGTGAAAACAACGACCTAACACGACGGCGTGAAGCTCGTGACAGCAAGCTAGATTGCTACTGTTCAAAAAACGAAGATCGCATTCCAGGCGTTCGACAGCTAATTTACTGTCGCTGAAGGGGCGGACACAAGGTGTTACGTAGCTCAGTCCTTTTATATTATTGGCGCAATTTTTAAAGAGTGGCACGTAATGTTAATCAATTCGCTACGCGCTCAGGGTGTTCTATGTAACGGGGAAGTCAGGTTGTTTATAAAGTGTGCAGACATTAGAAGCCACAACTTCGAGACGAGAGAAATATCATCGGTAGTGTTGCATGTAGTTTTAAATTGACGCATATTACGACATCCAACACTATTCTGATTTTAAATGCACCTTAATTAAAATGTGAGTTAATTATGCAGCGCGAAGTGGTTTGAGGCAAAATCTGAATAAACGGATGAAAGAATCAGACGGTTGCAGAGGCTGTTGGTACAGCACTCTAGGTCTCGAAAGCCCCGGTCACTAAATGCGATTACGCGAGTAGAGTTACACAGTCAACAACAACAACAACAAAAACGACGACGACGGTGACGATGACGACAACAAGAACAACAACAACGACGACGACAACAACGACAACGACAACAGAGCCATGGTAGAGGCATCATCATCATCATCATCATCATCATCAACAACAACAACAACAACAACAACAAATATGTTTCTGTGCTAACACGCAACAGGCCTATCCACGAAGGAAATGTGAACCGGACGTACGAGGTTATCTCATGGATGCTGCATTTGTGCACCCATGTTTTTCTCGCAAAGCCAAGTTTGATTGCCTTCGTGCGTGCCAAGATGGCAGCTGCGCAAATGGCTTGCCGGAGCCATAAAATTGCAAATTAGGAGCGTGCGTGTTCAAGAAAGCAAGCACATTATAGGAGAGACCGGAAATGGACCTTCGCCCTGTAATTCTTTTGTGCTCGCGAATGTTTAGTACATTCTTTAAATTCTGGGAGGTCTGATGGAATATGGATAAGACGAATACATAAAAAAAAAGACTGCTACTTGGAACTTCCTGCGCCGACAGAAAGAAAGCAAAAGAAACTTGTATTTGCTGTAATTATGAAACCCAACAGATATAGAAGCCATTGCTGGTATTTTCATTGTCTTCTTTATATGCAAGGGTATGTGGCCTAACCCAACGTGGTAGCTCGGAAGGTAAGGTATCTGCTACTAAGCTCAGATACGCTGGATCGATACCCACCCCCCAGCGGCCCCATTCCGATGGAGCGAAATGCAGGAACACCCGTATACATTGATTTAAGTGCACTTTAGTGTCATTGTACCCCCAATTGTAAATATTAATCTGTAGTCCTTCACCACGGCGTTCCTAATAATCATATCGTGGTAGTGACATGCAAAACACCAGAATTTAGTTGATATTTTCTTTTTACCTGCTGCATACTACAATATAGGGAAGCAAACAGTTTCAACGAATATTGTCTGCTTCCCACTGCAACTGAACTAGCTACAGTTTGTAAAATCATTACACACGGACCCAACATACGTCGAAACATTTCTCGCATAATCGGATAACACATAAAGAAAAAAATAACACAAAAACCAACCCTTAATAAGGAAATGAGAACTATGGTTTGATGATTAGCACTGATTTACGGACTTATTTGGCTAGTTAAATGGGCGATACTGCTATAGACCGTTTTAATAATCCACGCAAGTGCCCTTCCATGCGCTGCATCTTCGCTGGAAGTAATGGCGGCAGCCTGTCGTGCTTCAAGCGGAGACGCGAGGTCCTGTAGTTACACGTGCTGGGGCTTGTCTTTTATGCGCGTTTATGTCGAGAGAACCGAATTAACATTTTCCACGTCATGGCGCAAGTAAACTGCGCTTGGAACACGCTGTTTACAGTGAAATGACTAGCCACCATTAATTGACCAAACTGCATGGCAGGAAAAGGCTAGCTTTGCAGTTATGAAAAGGGTCCATCGCAAAGTGCGCTCTTTCGCGCGCATTTAGCCTTCTTAGATTATTCTTTATAAGCGTACGTGCCATTTGCGGAAAAATACGCACTTGTGTATGAATTTTTGTATAAGTTTTGTCGTTAACTTTGTTCTTATTTTTCAATAACGAGAAGAAGGATTCATTTTTTTGTGATTATAAAGATTACAGCTCCGTCAGACCGTGGTATGCAGTAGAAAGTATGCATGCAATGGCAACATTCCTGCTGAACTTCAGTCTGCAAGCTACAGAAAGCCGCAGGCGGAAAACGCGACCCGAAAACGTTAGCAGAGGAGGCCAGGAGTTGACTTCCTGTAGAAAAGGTTTTATCACAGCCCACTCAAGTTAAGCAGCGACTTAGAAAAGAAAACACAGATTGTTAGCTAGGTAACAAGAATGTCCCGTATGCACACGAAACTGCTAGTTATTTTCGTGTCCGCGAAATCGTGTATGGCTGTCTTGTCTTGCTGGGGGGTTTTAACATCCCAAAACCACGACATCATTATGGGGGATGCCGTAGAGGAGGGCTCCGGAAATTTAGACCATCTGGTGTTCTTTAACGTGCACCTAAATCGAAGTACACGGGGCCTCTAGACTTTAGCCGCGGCCGGGATTCGATCCCGCGACCTTCGGGTCAGCTGTCGAGATCATGTAGGTCTGTATGGCAAGACAAGCAGTAACACAGAAAAAAAAAGAAAAAAAAGCGATGACCTCCCGCTGGCTTACGCAACCGCTACCGCTAAAAACAAGGTTGATCATTCGGAATCTGTCGTTGCTTAAAACATATTTGCCCAGAACGAGCGAAGCACGAAAGAAGAAAAATATACCTGGGGGGCGCAGTTTTTTTAAACAAAAACACAACGAAAGGGGCATTTGAGATTATCGGACATTGTGGACCTGATATTCGAATATAAATATACAGCACAATTCCCTCATAGAGAGAATACAGAGCTGGTAATAATTCCATGTATAACTCAAACTGTTCTTCTTTACTTGAGGAAAAAAAGAAGAGGGCTGATAAAAGGCATTAATTCGACGTCTTTCGGAATAAAAAGAAGTCCGCGTGCCTTCAGTCGTATTATGGTTGCAGTCGGTAGCCACATACCAAATGGATGTTTTCTGTAAAGAGTAAACCACCCCGCATGTTTCCTTCTGATTATACGCTGCAGTGATGGCATTCAGGAAAATGTGCGGTCTCGACGGGCCGATAGAACTGGCGCACTTACGTCGAAGCCTGCTTCATAATCTTCTGAATCGGATTGCGCTCCCGCTTTTTATTCGTGTTCTTGCGTTTTCTGAAATGTTCTGCGGACATTTTTTTTTTTTTGTCTCGATCTTCTGCAAGATATGTCGCGATGCAGGAACGTTGGCGTGAGTGGGAATGTAAACCACCCAGCGAGTTTTGGCCTATTCTGCACCCAGTGGGGGGATTCTCCATGCCTGAGGCGAGATGACGAAGGCATTCGGGAAGAAATATCGGAGGCTTCGTTAACGCTTACGTAAAATGCGTCACGGTGGATTAACTTTCTTTTCTCACCCGCTGTGCGAAGCTGAGACTGACCCAGAGGAACAACGGCAAAAAGCTCTCGTTTCGCGCACTTTTCTTTTTTCTTTTTTTACATCCCGGAAGCGATTGTAGCATTTCAGCAAGGAAGACTTACAAGAGCGGATTATCAGTTTCAGCTTTCGTAATCAGCCACTCTAGGAAGAGCTCCAGCGTTTCCTGTTTGTTGACTAAACGGAACTACCGATACCAGCCACTGGTTGTATTTTTTTATCAAAAATAATACATATCGATGAAAGAAATACCAGACCTACGCAAGTCTCTGCAGCTCAAGGTGTATGTGCACTGAAGTTCTAAGTGTACAATATTCGCTTCCGGCTTGTGTGTTACAGTTCATACAAACGGTTCTGTACAGGGTATTGGGCCTTCGTAAGGTAGATACGAAAACCAAGATAAGTTGTGTTCGAATTGCGAGCAAGTGCCCAGTGACTTTCGCGGGATCACTTTGATGAACTCCTCTGTAAAGCGTGGACGTTTCGTGTGTGTGAACACTTAGGACGTGTGAGCATTGCTGTTGCGTGGCTAACGATATTATAGCACTGGGTTTAGGTACGTGAATGTCAATTCATGTGTAAGTAAATTTTGTAGTACTGGGATAAGGTTTGTGGATGTCCATTCACGCGTCAATTTTGCATGGCTTTTGCAGTGGCGTAGCGAGAAATTTTTTTTCGGTGGTGGTTCAACCATACTTTATGTATGTTCGTGCGTGTGGTCGTATGTGTGTCTGCATATACACACATTCAAAAGTGAGAAATTTCGACGGGTGCTTCACTCCTGCCCCCCCTGCCTACTCCAGTGCTGTTTTGTGATTATTAATAACTTCAAGGTGAAAACTATTGTGTATGTGAACAGGAGTAGGCGGAGCTACACTGAGGCGCCGACCTCTACTTCAACACATTTAATTGAAAGAAATAAAGTTTTGCCCTCTGTTAGTATGTACCCATTTGAAGTGTCGTTTGCTTGTAGAATACAAGCGCAGTAATTAATACCGCCGCTGCATCACATTCTTCGAGCAACACATCAATAAATATGAGCTGTGGTATTCGAAACAGTGCGATCGCTACAAAAGCAAGGGATACTGAAAATCATTGCTTAAGTAATATACGATGCACAACGAGAGGGCGCTCTCTGTTATCACAAATCATTAAAAAAATGATACCCTGTTCGTAATAAGCCCGTATGAACAGATTAATCTTTGCAGTCATGCCCTAAAACAACAAAAACCAAACGCTTCCTGTCACAACACAGCGTTCTTTTTCTTCAAAATGCAGTATTTCTTTAGAGCTGTGACCGCCAGTTCAGCAGAAAAGTCACGTCAACCTTTTAGTACGAGTGTTTTACAAACACAAGACTGTTTTCTTTTGTTGAATGTTTTAGTATACGCAACCACTAAATGTTACAGCAGTTGCGGACACGTGAAGACGGTGGGGTCTTTATAACTAACACAGCGAAGGGGTCAGAAGAGCTACGCTGATTTTCATGTTTCCCTACGTCGTCTAATCAACTTCCACGGACAAACCGTAATTAGTTCCACCAAGGAAACCGGAATTACCTCGTTGCTACTTAACTCATTCCACAAAATTGGCCGCAACAAAGTCAAATAGCAACGCTGCCCCACGTTCGACCAGACGACGCCCATGCGCCACAGTTCAGGCAGACACACGCCCCCACTCCCTCCAATCTAGGCCCGAAAATGTAAACAAGGCATTAGCTATGCTTGTGCCTAACTAAGCCGCCCCGCAACAATAGGCGCCGCAAATATAAACAATGACGTTACCCCCCCCCCCCCCCCCCCCGTTAGTCCAGATTGCGCCGATCCGCCAGTTGATAAAAGCCAAGACATGTTCCCACTCTTTCCAGTCTCTGCCAAAAAATGTGAACGAGGTTCGCATGTTGGTGCGGCATTACTGTTTCCTTTTCCCGGAGAGGTGAAAGCCTTCCCAGTAATTCGTGCATGCGCGTGCGCCCTCTCCAAGGCACGCCGTGTTGTACCACCGTCATATACTGCGAGTATTTGTCCACACAGCAGCCGGCAGCCACATGGCGCACGACAAGCCGGATTTCCTCGTCTTTCCCGCGCCGCGTCTCCCCGCCCGTTTCCGTGCCCGTTGTTCCGTGAGCCAACGAGCCAGCGGACGACCGCTCCGCGCGGCACCGCCAACCGGCAAAACGCCACGCCAGCCATGCGCCACTATACGAACCGCGCCACCAGTGCAGCTATTACGGACACGCAAGACAGCGCAACGCACGCGAGGTGGATTCTCGTCGCCCAATTTCCCGTTAATTAGGTCCGCTCCTCCTCCTCCCTTTCCTCCTTGTCATCTCTCTATCTCGAATAAAATAAGAGAAAGATGGAGAGAAGACATAAATTGGGAGAGACCGAGGGAAGCCCCAAATCCTGCGCGGCGCGTTCACGTCGACGGCAGCACGCAGGCACGCTGCATGCACCGTGGCTCGTTAGCGCGGAAAAGAGAATGCGGAAGGCCTCCGCTAGAGACAGATCAACACCCCCCCACCCGACCCTCAAGTCCTTTACCCCCAGACTACGCTGTGCCGGCGTATAGCGTGTGTAGTGAAGTCTGGAAGGCCCGTCGTCGAGCGTGCGGGAAACCCACGCTCGTGTGTCATCTTCAGGGTGGGACTCTCACCCTTCCCCCCGGCACACCGTGAGTTCGTGCATGCAGCGGCGAAGTGTGAGAGGCACCGCTACTTCCAGCGAGTGAATGTTGTCTGCGAGCGCTTCAGGGAGCTCTGCAGTTTTGCCGTGACTTACCGCTTCGAGTGAAAAATAAAGATATAAAGAGAAAAGCCAGATACGAAAGCAAAATGTAGACGGGCTGTGCAGCGAAGCGTGCTGTCGTAGGGGCTACCTTCTGACGCTCTCCCTCTTTCTTTTTGCTTCCAGGTAAAACACCGTTCAAGGCGTGCAGAGAACTCCCGTGGGATCTCAGCGGGATGAGGATGCAAGCGTAGATAAACTGAAAGAATGTACCCGGCGATGTTTATACGTGGACGTTAAGGAACAAGGGAGACGGGCTGTCAGTGACAAATTGAGACTGGAAGGCTGGTCAGATATTTTAGTATTAGCAATCAGAGTTAGATTATAAAAAAAAATGTTGAAAGAAAGAGAATAAATCTAAACCTCGCGAAATTAACTGAATGCCAATCCGGGTGCTCGGATTCAGCACGACTATTAGCGCACCGCCTGTAACTACTATGTAGTTTACAGAGGAAGAAAACAAAACTAACGGATCGGAACCTGGATTCGAAGAGTAAATAACAGCTTTACAATGAAACAAAAATTAAACAGAAATGAATCACCAGAGGCTGCGAAGTTTTTGCCCTCTCTTATGTTCCTCTGCATTAACAGCCAACTCAAGTGACTGCTTTGTATTTTGCATTTGTGCCGTGACGTCTAGAATTTGTTTTTTTTTTTTGCCGTTTACAGAAAGTCGTAAACTAGTTCGAGATTTTCGCAGGATTTCTGTTACTCTGTGCGTCTTTTTAGAGCCAATATTTTCGCTCCACGGTTGCAGAGTCGATATTTCCGGTTATAGTAAGCGCATTTGGTTTTTTTTTTTTTTCACCGGGTCACTTCTAAATTTTTCAGTCGCTCATCGCGTTTATTGAGCTTATTAGCATTTTTCCTTGCAAATATAGTCATTGGTGCTCGCCACGTTATCTAACAGCGTGTTTGTCGACGACTTTGTGTCGCTGAGAGTTGAAAACATACGTTGTGGTCAGTCAACAAGTAACGTTATTCATGCACTGGCTAACGGGCAACGATCAGAATGGAGACTATGGAGACTACGTTAAAACGTAAATATGTGCTTTCGTTCAACAGTAGCGCCTATTTTCGCTTCTTTCGGCCTTCGCAAATGCCGCGCCGCTTTTTTTTGTGCTTCTTTATGGATTATTATTTGCTCGTTAGCTCAGTTAGCTCGGTGCCATCTGGCTACTCTGCACAGGTAGGAAATTAACCAAAGATATAGCTTGTATTACTCTTCGCCGCGAATATCCGGTTTCCACGGCGAAGAGAGAGAGGAGAAGCACGTGCCTCCTTAAACTAGACCCGCGCGATTATCTTAAAGTGGGTACGTGCTTGAACGACTGGGAAGGAAGTTTTCCTGTAACACTGCCTTGCAGTTGCGCCGTCTCGGGTTGTCACGCGTGGCCGCTGACGCAGGCAGTTTGCATGGTAGCCACTGGAAACCTAATTTAGTAACTAGGTCTAAACGCAAAGTGCCCGCCGGTACAGAAAGGCACCGAAAGGAAATTAGCGAAAGAGAACAGGCAGAAAAAAAAAAAAGAAAAAAAAAGAAAAGGAGCTGGGCGTTTTCGAATCTTCTGAACTACTCGTCTGGGAACGACCGCAGACAGCGATACATTCTGTGAGAGGCCATTCTTTTCTGCTTTGCGTGCGGCGACTCAGTACTTGCAGCTCTGATGACGCCATTAATTGAATTACTCAACGATTGATTGGACTACGCGCGGACGAATCAATGGTCGACTGAAGCGATCGCCCGACAGATTGACCGTGTCGGACCAGCACGGTTAAAGGCCACAAAAAACGGCTTGTGAAGCTTTGCGGGAGGTTGGACTGCAGATTACGTTTGGTTTCTCAGAGAGATTGACGACTTGTCAACTTCGCTCCCAGTTCAGTAATGAAGAATGCAGCACCGGAGACAAAGCACGAAGTGGTGAATCAGCGCCTCTCTTGTTGTTGTTCGTATAGCTTATAAAATATATTACATTCGAGGCAGCTTGCTTCCTTGACTAGTTCTGAATACAGCATCAACCAAGTGCGTGAGTGTGTGCTGCCTTACGAACGCGTAGTGGGAAATTCGCCAATTCGCAAAAGGAAGAATTACGGTGTAGTGAGCCCTTCGCAACTGTACTTACAGAAGGCATTCTGGGAGAGTTTAAAACAACCCTTGTTACGCGGAAAGACTTTCCTTTCCTTGTGACAAGGTGTTCCATGGAAAAGCGAAGTGAGGCTAGCGATTGAGAAGGCGATGCGAACGAGGCCCTATTGCGCTTATCACGTTCTACTCTTGAAGGCGAAGCTCAAGAGTCCTCCAAGTTTTTTCTACGTATATCCATTTAATTGACTGCCCATGTCTGTTTGCGAAAGCGGTTTTATTGTCGAAATGGGTATTATTCCACATCGCGTCATTGAAAAAAAGAAACGTCTAACAATACCTAGTTCGTATAGCGATATTGCGTTATCCGTAATACCCCTTAGAGTACGGATATTGCGTTGCTTGTCTAAGCTTTTAGGCGGTGGATGCGATTCCATGCCGCGGCGCGGCCTTGTTCTAATGTTGGTAGAATGAAAAAAAAAATGCTCGGGTACTGCGTATCGGGACACGTTAAGGAAACCTGCGTTGCTAAAATTAAACGGGTGCTGCTTACTACTTGTGTGCTTCATAATCAGATTGTATATTTCTGTCATGAAAAAAAATTCGCAACCTTGTTTACGCATAGTAGAAACTATGGCGAAAAAAAAATATTTGTGAACATCTTCCACCATATTGATAAATGAATAAATAAATAAATAAATAAATAAATAAATAAATAAATAAATAAATAAATAAATAAATAAATAGCAGCGCAAATACGCTGAAATTAGCACTCGCTGTTGGGCTAGGTATAGTGCAAGTCAGTGCGTACAGGTAACCATTTCAGCGCGAGAAACAAGACTACGCAATACACTATAAGAAAAATAAGAGTCATATAACTCTTTTTTCATCACGTATATAACTACTCCATATGTAACTCTTCTCAGGGAGACACGTCAACTCTCTCTCAAGAGTAGTGCGTTCTACGCCTCTTTAAAGAGAGTTACATATGTGCCAGTCATACACGTGGCAAAAAAAAAAAAAAAAAGAGAGAGTCGAATGACTCTTATGAAGCCGAAATCCCTATAGATGCCTGATCAAACGCGAAAATTGAGCCGTCGTTGGCATCGGCGTCCACACGAGCGATGAAAACAAAATCATTTGATGAACCTGATCAGAGGATGACATCATGACGTCACAGATCAACACAAGTTTTTTTGTGACGTCATCATGACGTCACTACGATGACGTCACTACGCATAACGTGACGTCACATTATGACGTCATCACATGGCATCGTCACTCGGTCAAAGGGGGGCCTATGACGTAGG
The DNA here is from genome assembly GCA_030522465.1 of Rhipicephalus appendiculatus. Taxonomy (NCBI): domain Eukaryota; kingdom Metazoa; phylum Arthropoda; class Arachnida; order Ixodida; family Ixodidae; genus Rhipicephalus; species Rhipicephalus appendiculatus. The sequence continues at coordinate 5,268,814 of JALIZH010032924.1, read as the reverse complement.
CAGTGCAAAACCATGTGAATGACTCCGATCCTGGGGGGCAGTGCAAAACCACGCTAGGTTGGGCAAGGGACGATCTCCATATCGACTGCGAAGGAAAAGACGAGGCTTTAGCCTTCGAGTCGTCGTAGGTGAATGCGTAAGGGACCCTGTAAGTTTTTTTGTTGTTGTTGTTGTTTAGTTTTTTTTTCTTAAAGTATATAAAGGACAAACGCACGGGGTGAACGTAAAGAAGCGCTTGTCCTTTATTTGTGTTCTGTGTTTCGTGAGACCATGTTCTTTTTTGGCGCTCAAATATTACCCGTTCCACACCTCAAGTAAGCACGTATACCCCGAGATTGCGCCGCTTCAAGAGGCCTCCGGACGTCCGCGCACACGCCTTTCCCATTTCCGGGATGGCACGCGACACCGCGGCCGGGGTCAGGTGGCCTTGAGGAAGCCAGCCGCGGAGGTGTCGCCGCCCGAGGGTCGCCATTGTTTCGGGTTCAGCGACGGGTCGATCTTTCCAGTTCAGCGCGCTCGAGTCTTCCTTCGCGGCGCACCGTCGCACACCGCACGGTGACCGACCGTGGCGCAGTTCTTTATGGACGGCCCTTGTGGCGGGCGTTTTTTACGGCGCCGCGCTACAAGTGTTGCCGTAAAATTGCGTGCGCTTCTTTTTTTTTTTCTGGCAAGTTCCGAGCGGAGCTGTAAATGTTACGCTAAGCGTACAACTCAAGGCCACAGTCGCGTAAGTTGTTATGTAATCGACACTCTAAATAAAGGTAAGAAGAAACAAGTAACTATCATATACCGAGAGTGCAGGGCCCGTCATATGATAGTGGAACCTGCGAAAAATAGAACAAAAATGTTAACTAAGAAAGAGTGAAATCACGCTGACAAAAAAGTCAGCGCTTCTCTGATATTTGCTCTTTCTCATCCATGTTGACACACTCGCGTTATTTTTTTATTTTTTTTTACCGCGTAGTAGCTTCAACACAGGTTGTGTCGAGAGCTGTAGCTGGACCGCATGCAGCTTGTCATTTTATTTTATTCGTTTGTACTTCAGCTTTGTTGTTGCTACTGTTCTTGTTTACTTTTATATGTAAGCACGTACTGAGATCATTGTGGCTGCAGCCCATTTCTTTTATTTTTCTTTCCATGATTTTGTTTGTTATTGTCTTTTCTATTAATGCGCTAAACGGTAAACACGTGCTTAATAATCTGTGTTGCTATTGCGTTAAAATTTTCCGGACACGACTGTTTAGAGTAAAACAGTAAAAAGACAGAATAAAGCTCTTACGCCACTGATCTCGTTACAGCCCGCCAAACGTCACATCCCCTGATCCGAACACGGCGACAATGCGAATCGAGTAAGCTAAATGACCGTAGTTGTATGCATCGAAGAAGCCACGCGACAGAGCGCATCAAGTATAAACCACCTGTCCCAACCAGCGAGGCTAATTTAGCACTGAACAAAATTAACTGCACAATGTTTAAGCAACCGTATCCAAATCACTGCCACCTAGGTACTTACGGCACGCGTCCCTGATCTTACGGTGTATCATCAGCGTTCAATGCGGCGTGTCTTCAAGTACTTCCCTGCAGGGGTTTGCTACACCGGCAGGTCAACTGGGGATAACAGCATTTCCAAGTACAGCAGGATCGGATGCGCGTAGCATGCGACTAGGAGATTAAACGCTTGACTTCATCTGTTGGGTTTCGTCGTCTCTTCTTCCTCAAAAGGAAGGGCGCCCTAGTAATTGTTTGTATGCATGTGTAAGCGCGCTCGTATAGAAAGCAACAGCAAAAGACTGTAGCAGTTCAGAACAAACTTAAACCGCGGAAGTGGCCCATAGGTGCCCGCAGAAAGCGCAGAACAGCGATCATATATAGGGCACTACGGGTTTTTCGTTTACAGGAGCTGTGATGTTGGATTCCCTCTGATTTTGTTTCTTTTCTGACCATATGAGCAACGCTTCCTGCCTTGTAAGCCTTGTATATTCTTCTAGTTTATTTCAGTTTACTACGAATGTCTGCGACATTGTCATTATCGATGCAATACAGCTTAACTAAGTTTGCTAAGTAATTCAGGCCCTGCTACAAGCTATATATGTTAAATGTGTTGCATATGCGGAAGTTTTTGCACTGTTTGGAGGAAATGGTGTGAGTGCGTTTAAAATTGTGCGAAAAGGTGAGACGTAATGGATGTGTTCCGGTAAGCATTCACGATGCGTAAGTTTAATAAGCAAAGTAATAGGCTTCCTTAGGACCAACACAGGTATACTATACGCACGAAAACGAAGTGGCGATCTGAGATATTTGACCACGTTGAATCACAATAGCTATTTTAGTTAGTGAAGTAGCACAGAAGTACTGTTTTAAAATTACTTTCCTTATTACACGGATTCAGGCATAAAAATGTAAGATATATGAATTTGCTCGTTCTGTATGACGCAAGTGAACATTCTGCTAACATACGTTAGCCTTCGGTTAATTATTAAGATATCACTGACGCTATGCCAAAAATTTGGCACTGATATGACGGTCAAGTGACTCTCTCAGATGTATCACGGGTACTCCCTATGTAAAGCAGAACAACACGCAGGTATACAGACAAGAAAAAAAAAGTATTTAAAGGCGGAAATCATGTACCTGTGTCCTTTACTTCCTTGAAGTAGAAGCCAAGGTGCAAGATTACTTTCACATGCTAATAACGAGCTCGACCAAGCAGCTGTCAGTGCCAATGCAGTGTCGGGATACTTCTTATTTTTTTTTAATCAGATGCAGAAATATGTTTAAATCAACTGCGACTACGTATCACTGCATCAATTGCACCACTCTACTCATACAGAAACGTTTCATTCACCACAGGTAACGTCAAATGCGTATCGCAAGCAAGGTCAAATACGTGCTTGTCAGGTAACTGTCAGCTAGAACGGGTGTCACCTGAGATCCACAAAACTTGCAATGCCGGCGTGCGACCGCTCGTGCCGGAGTCGTTAACGTGCGGAATGTCGCAGGCCCTGAACATACGTTTCCGTACAGCCACCTACACCGCCGTCGTCAAGGCTAACAAAAAACACTTGATCAACGACTCGCGAAGGACGAAGCGCGCGACAGAATGTGGAGCCAGTAGTGCGATATAAATGCAATGCCAAACCTTCTCGATTGATTTAGCGAGCTCTGGAATACGGCGCCCATCTATCGCGCATTGAGCGCTATGCGGACATTTCTGACGAGCCTGGACATCTGCGTTGTACGAGGCCACGTGCATCACCTGTCGTGGCTACGTATCGGCCTGAGTGATTGGGGAGGTTCCTGCGAGGAGCGCTTTAACCTTGCCAAGTTCACTATATGAACGATCTTGAGTTGATCAATGGCCGATCGCTCATTCACGCGAGTATATATATATATGTGTTTCAAGAACGGCCCGTGATGGCGGAGCAAATTGGCTTGTCTAATATAGTGACAACCCAGGTTAAGAAGACTGGTTCTATGAAATGTCTTTCTGTTTGGTCGCCCACGCACTACATGTTGAATGCTACTTCCACGAATATAATAGCGTCGCTAAAGCATGTGCCACTTTTCGTGTTATTATTATTATTTTTTTTTTGCAAGTTTCTTTTTTTTTTACAATCCTGCAATGCACGATGCATGGGATATACTCGGTGCAAGTGTGCGTGGTAAAAAAAGCTACTTGAGTTTTTACGCAACCACTCGGCGTTTCTTGCTGATTGAAAGAATTTGGCACACTGTCCGAATTTCTTTCCTCCCCCTTCCGAACTCGGTTCTACATTCATGAAGACGCACTCAGGCTATATAGAATAGTTCGTTACAACGGATATCCAATCATGACGGCGAACAGCTAGCCAGACAGAACACTCGCGCGTAACAAACCTTCTGAACTTAAAGGGACACTAATAATAATAATAATATCTGGGGTTTAACGTCCCAAAACCACGATATGATTATGAGAGACGCCGTAGTGGAGGGCTCCGGAAATTTTGACCATCTGGTGTTCTTTAACGTGCACTGACATCGCACAGTACACGGGCCTCTACCATTTCGCCTCCATCGAAATGCGACCGCCGCGGCCGGGATCGAACCCGCGACCTTCGGGTCAGCAGCCGAGCACCTTAGCCACTGTTCCACCGAGGCGGACTTAAAGGGACACTAAGGGGCAAAACGATTTTTCGCGTATTAGCTAAGTACAATTTCACAATCCCGAAAACACCACTCTTACCGCGACACGACGCTTGGTAAGCGAGAAAACGCGCGAAAAGAAAATGCGGGTGGAGACGCCACCTTGAGATTCCCGCACCAAACACCGTGACGTCATAAATTCTGAAGGCGTCTACTGAGTCCTACATAGCTTCTAATCGACAAAAATGAGGTACATTGTCATCTGTGGGTGCCATAGACCTAGCATACGAAGTTTCAGAAAATTTCATCGAGCCAATGTCGCGAAAATACGAAAAATACATTTGGAATTTCTGACGTCACGCGCGCAGATAACGGCGCCAAATTTAAAAATAAAACTTCAACCTTGATTTTCTCCGCTAATAATGAACTTATGATAGTGAAACATATGGCATTAGAGTTCTCAGAGTACAGTTTGTCAATCTCAACCAAGCTTACTGTTTCGCTTTAGTGTCCCTTTAAGTGTCTGAAACTGTCGCCTACGTAAACTAGACCCGTCCAGGAAGCTGCAAATGACGTCGCACCTCTCCCTACGGTGAGGCAACTGTGTTGAGCCGCCTGGGGTTAGGAGTGACTTCCCGAAGGCGTACTCTTTTCGCATAGGGATGGCCCACACCTCCAGATGTGACTCGTTCAACAGTGACGAAACGATCGATCGCCGCGCTGGACAAAGTAGACGACAGACCGTTTTCAGAAGAGAAGATCCTCGGATCGTGATCCCTACGCGTCGCAGGCCAGCAAAGCGACGCGGGCATTGATACGGGTTTTGAGTAGACCGGGTCAGTTAAGCAATCACTTGTAGGTGGGTAATGGACAGGCGCACATGTACCCTGACAGTACTTTCTTTCCTCTTCTTTCTTTTAATCCCTTCATACCTCTCCCCCCACGCCGTGTAGTGTAGTCTCCTTCTCCTCCTCCTCCTCCACGTGAACTTGGTCTCTTATTATTTAAGTTCTAATATGAAGGAGCCAGCAAAGAAGAAACCAGGATGCGAGTGCATAACGCCACTTTTTAATTTTTTAAAAATTTTTTTTATTAAACGTGTTCAAGGTGCGGTTGGTGCCAAGATATAGCACCGGCGACTCCTCTTCTCTTAGATAATAATTTGCGTCATGAACTTATCAGTAACAATAAAGTAATGCAAAATTCACGAGCGAAAAATGTCGACTCACAAAAGCAATGTTCACACGTCATAAACAAGGTCCACGCGTCAACAACGATGTTCCCACTCAAGAAACACAAGAGACGTTCGCGCTCTACAGAAGAGTTCATCTTACAGTTTGTTTTTTACTCTTGGTCTTCTAACAAATAAAGTTTTGCCCCACCACCATTCACAGAAAAGAGGCGCATGCGTACACGATAGCCTCGCGGTTGCTCCGGCATCGGTTTGCATACCGCTTCCTAAATAAACACACAGTGCACGCGGCCGGATCACGGCATGACCTTGACATTGGCTTGTAGGTCGCAGGCACTACGCGGGGGGTGCGGTTAGGTAAAAATGTGCCGAAGGTGTTTCGAAGAGATGACCCACAGCCGTGTACAAGAAGAGTGTTGGTGGAATACGGGTCACGTACCGGCCCCTTTATAGAACATACGCGTGCGCGCAGTTTTGTGTGTGAGTCCGTATTTTGTGTTGCGGGCCGAAGAAGAAAGTTGTCCACAGAAACGGCGAACACCCATACATTTTGTTTCAGCGGTCAACGAACTTCAGCGTGCCTGCTCGTGTCAACACGTGAACCCCACACCATTTCTAGTCTACAGATGATAAGGCTGCGAAAAAAAAAAAAATCTTCCGAATAGAAGTATCTTACAAAGTTGTCATTTTCGCGTATGTTTATTCACCGGCGTATGAACGCCTTCCTTTGCTTATTTCTATCAATTTTACTTTCTTGATTAGCGTAGTACATGGACTCACGTGTTTTGAGATCGTACAGCTTAAAAAATCGCGGTTACAATAAATATTAGCTTTCACCGTTTTACTTAACAGTGTGAATTACACTGAGAAGCAATATATTTTCCTGCATGACTTTGCTGGCTTCAAAAAACAATATTGAATTACTAGTTTCCGACATATGCGGTAATTTTTTACCCTCTTGAGATTTTTTTTCCCTCTTAATATTGCGCAAAACAAGGTGTGTACCAAGGTCGACAGCTGGACTAGTTGCTATGGTTCCATATATTTAAGGCAGCGCAACCGACAGGACACGAAGTGGACACAACGAACGCGTTCGTTGTGTCCACTTCTTGTCCTCTGCTTGCCCTGTCGGTTGCGCTGCTTTAAACAATAAGGTGTGTACGTTGTTTTGAGACAATTATTCAGCAACTGAATTCAGTATCTGCTTCAAAATCGTGATCCGCATTACAGTCCACACATCTACTCATTTTTCCGGCATCTTTGAATACAAAGATCCATCTTCGAATATTTTGCGGAACCTTACAAATCCCACCTCAAATGCACGATCATACAGTTTTAGAGGCGAACAACGCGAGACTCCGTGCCTCTCTCAGACACGGCACACTGTTTTCCGGGCTTGGTACGAAACATGTGTTTATGGAGTCATTTTTTTCCCCCTTCAGTTCCTGCACAGAATCGGGTCACTAAGACCATGGCTTTGCCTTGACCGAGCCAGCGCCTTCTACGACGTGATCTCCGGAGTGTCCGAGATACGCGGCGAACACTTCCGTGCAGTGCATCGGAAGGCCCTAGCACGGCGCTGCCCGGCTATACAGGAAATGAACATAAATATGCGCTCCCCACACCATTTTTTCGCAGTGTCGCATTACGTTTCTCGCATTTGTGGGCAAAGATTTAAGGGGAATTTACTCACATTTGGTGCTTTCCGAACTTTTCATTTCATAAATTTATTTTGCTTAGTATGTAATCACAACGGCTCAGAGGCGCTACAGCCGGGATGGTTAAAACGATCATAGGGGGGATAAAAATTTTGCAGACATTCAGACTAGCGAGAACTAAACTGTTCACACTAGAGAAAATATCAGTACCCAAGATGAAGTCAACTCGAATTACAAAGTAAAGGTTGTTTGCAGTTTGAAATACGAAGTGCGAAAATATGCATACATGTAAAGGGCTGTTATGCTACTCCGGTGCAGAGGCCCAAAGTTAGGAACAAATAACGGCGCATAATGCATGGCAGAGACGAACCATACTGGACCACAAACTGAGTCAACTCCGTTACACTGGCTACACTGATGGTCGGGAAATTTGCTATGGATTCATTAGGTCAGTATTAACTAGCCCAGAAAAACGCGTTAACGAGTTGCATGCGGTGCCGTTTCTACAACCGTAAGTGTAGGCCATGCTCCATTCTCAAATGTACACCAATCACCCAAATTCTACATGCTGATAGCGTTGTCTTGCGCTTTGCCGATCCGCCGCATTGTTGGTCGAAAGAGCTTGTAGTCACAGGTGGATCAGGCAAACGTGGCAGTAAGGGACTCCCCCGAAGGCCCGCAGCCCACTCTTTGCGTGGATCATTCCGTGCCGCTGCACTGAACTTCACTCTGCATAGCATAGCGTCGTTTTGCCCGGACGTTATGCCCGCTGCGCGCGCACAATGGACGAGTCACCTCCTCAAAGCTGCCCGCCGTAGGCGTTTCCCAGATCAGAGGCGTCGGCGTTGGCGAGGCGGAAATAAGTGGCGCGGTTCGCGAGCGCCTTGCACGCGCACGCACGCGCCTGCTCGAAAAATTCTGCGCTTCTTGCTTCGAGGCGAGTGACCAGCACCAGGCACTGCGAAGTACAGGGACCAGATGGAACGCTCCGAACTGAAGGAAGACGGAAACCGAACATCGCGTGCGCGCGTCCGTGGCCTTTCGTTACGGGGTTGAAAACCCGATAAACAAGAACGAGAGATTGCGAACTTATTCTGATTTATTGTTATCACTGAATATACATAAAAATGAAACTGTTTCTATCATAACATCGGTTAGGTTGACATTCCTTCGTAGACGAACAAGGCTCGCTTTCACTAGGGCCAGTGGTATCAGAGGCATAGGTCGGCAAACACACTCATGAGTCGACTCACTCAGATTCAGATCGAGCCGTGAGTCTGAGTCTGGGAGAGTCCGGGTGAGTAATATTTTGGTGAGTTTGAGTCCGAGTGCGTCCGGTTGAGAAACATTTTAGTGAGTCTGAGTCCCAGTGAGCCCTAAGCTCAAAATGTATTTCTTGAGCGAGCCTGAGTGAGCTCTACACTTATTTGCCGATCTACGGTTCTACTTACGCAACTTAGCTTTACAATCATTCTTACGCAGGTTCATGTTTATACTCACGCCGACTCACGCATACTTCAAAGCACCAGCGTTCATACGTCAGCTCAATATTTATTGATCAGAGGCGTGAGTTTTGGAGGAGGGTGGGGTGCCGTGACTCCCCCCCCCCCCTCCCCTCCCCTCCGCCCTCGAAAACGGTTTCCCGTAAATTTTTGATGAAAATATTTCATATGAGTTATTTCTTTCAAAAAAAAAAAAAAAGTCCTCACTGGATTGCAACCACTGATAAGGTACGAGATCGAAAGGCCCCAAGTACAGCCCCGATTACACCAGATATTGATGTTAGAGAGCATTCACACCAAGTTCGAAGAAGCCAATTGTACGTTAATGGACTCATGAGTCGCCTCACTCAGACTCACTCAGACTCAGATGGAGCCGTGAGTCTGAGTCTGAATGAATCCGGCTGGAAAAAATTTTCGTGAGTCCGGGTCCGAGTGAGTCCGGCTGGGAAAAATTTTAGTGAATCTGAGTCCGAGTGAGTCCTGTTGATGAAAAGTTTGATGAATCTGAGTCCGAGTGAGTCCCAAAGGCAAGACATATTTCATGAGTGAGTGTGAGTGAGCTCCACATGTTTTGCCGAGCTATGATCAGAGGTACTGTGTCAGGGTAAAGAGAGAGCGAGAGAAAAAAAGAGAGAGAGAGATGATAACTCACAGGCAGGGAGGGTAACCAGAAGATGATAAATATCAAGTTTGCTACCCTACAATGTGGCAGCAGTAAGGAGAGACAGAGAGGAAAGAAAGAAAACAATAAAAGGGCTAAATGAAGATGCGTCGATGTTAAAAGGACGATAATTTCGGCTATCGGCCCCGAAGTACCTAGACCGTGGTGTGTCCAGCCGAACAGAGATGCATCTTGACAGCCTTACGAGAATTTTTTGTAGTAATTTAATTATTTTTATCGGTGGACTATACGAACTCTATGTGGGTTGCGCGTTTGATTCAAAAGCTATGAGAAAAACGAACCACAGTCGTGTGTTTCGCGCATTGAACTTGTGCATCTTCATGAATTTTTACGTCTGTGCATATTAGTCACTTTTCCTGATTGTGTTCTGTTAATGTAACTTGCTTTCTTATATGTGTGCAATAACAAAAGGTAATCAAAACTTTATTTGGATTGTCGCGAATACTTGTAAACGCTTTGAAGCGTTTTGAGGTAATAGCCGTGAAATACGCCTGAATGCGGTGTCATTGTGTTTCCGAATGTGACGCGGCACCTCAGGAAGCGGCATGCTTGTTGGCTGTTGAAACTCTTTCCCAGAATCCCGCTGCTGCTCGGGTAACCGAAAGCTTGGGAAACCAGACAGCGCGCATGGTGATGAATAATGCATCGCTTCCGACCCTGCACTATGGAGTGAACAAAGGATTTGTACAGCGCGGAGGATGTCTGTAGCTCACAGACTCTCTTTAGCGGCAGTCGTGTTGGTAGTGGTACGTTCAATTGGTTCATAGAACAGGTCTGTAGCTGCTCTGTTATTGGCCAAGTCGGCGATTGCTCCAGCTGAGCTTGCACAAGATACTGCTCCCACATGAATGACAGGCTAGATGTAAGTTCTTTGCAAGGACATTCACTGTAGCGAGTAAAATCATTTTCATCTTTTTACTTCACCGGACCTCTGGCACTAAGGTCACAGTATCATCTAATGTAATTTCTTTCTTACTTATCACAATGTACGAAATGATCTGTATATTCTACACCCCTTTCATCTATTCTTCGCAAATTACACATATGCAACATTCATATCAAACACGTGTTTCAAGTCCGCCTGACTCTTGGCTATTCCCTTTGAGGAGATAGGGGCCACAATATTCAAGATCAACAGCACCACAATCATCATCATTATTGTAAAGTTTTTAAGCCACATTAGCCCAATTAATTTGGTGTGTTTCCACTACCTTCAAAGCCATACTTCGGCACTCACACAGCAGACATCGCAACATCATTGTACTTTCTCAAGAACGAGCCCAGGGAATTCATTCTCAACGCCATGTATACTTCCTTTTGTTTTCCGGAACTTTCGAAAAGGAACGAAGTACCTACCGACAAGTAAACGGACGCACGCCGATGACGTAATGCCACGTAACATGGCGTACGAGTGGCAACATGTGTCAAGCAGCGCGCGAACTCTACAATCTGGCGTATATGGTCCAACACGTATCACAGAGCCTGCAGGCGCCAGCATACCAGAGTGACGGACAGCCTGCCCAGTAGTGGGCGTAACGGCGCGTGGTCTGATTACAGGCTTGCTCTGTGACCGGGCTTGACCTGACGCTCCCCGAGTCGCCAATGGGCGTCCAGATGCACATAACCGTGGAAGCTCATCGCTTGGTCGAACGTGCCATGCATGTAACAGGCCCTCGACCGGCTAATGCTGACAGGTCCTTGCTGAACGCTCGGCCAGACTTTATTCCTCGCATCGCGTCCTATAGCCAAGAGTACGCGGCGGTTACAAGTGGTCTGCTGCGTCGGCTGTCATGTCCGAGCGATGCCGCATACGGCGCATCGTCCATTTCGCGGGCATCTGCTCACTGAAGCTGTGCCCTTTCGTGGAAACAGAAGACGCGAGGCGAATAAATGAATCTGTTACTCATTTTCGGACGGTCGACTCACTTGCACTAATGGCGCTCCTTCTACAGAAACCAGTTCCGTGTACGTAACGTTGACCTGAAGTAATGACTGTGGCAGTTGTCAAGGTTTCTAGGAAATACGGCAACACGATGACGCCTACAAGAAGCCTGGAAAATTTTAAGCCTGGTAGGCAGGCTGATACACGTGAATGAGCTTATACAGCGTGGGATTGTGAGCAGGCATGATATTCGCCCCATATTCTACTTAAGAGGTATTAAGAGCACCATATTCTACTTCAGAGCTATGTTTAGCTGCCTTTAACGGAGTTCATTACATAGAAAATGTGACGCACTAAATCGACTAAACAGGCAAGGACTGCTACGGACACTCCACGTGGGCTCAGGTCGTCGAAGTGTACCTTCGAATTTTCCCTCGCGTTCTAACAATAACAATTCTTGGGATTCTACGTCCCAAAACCGCGATGTGCATATGAGGGACGCCGTATTAGAGGGCTGCCGGAAATTTTGACCTATCTGGTGTTCTTCAACGTGCACTTAAATCTATGTGCACGGATCTCTAGCATTTCGTCTCCATAGAAATGCGGCGACCACGGCCGGTATTCGATCCCGCGACCTTCGGGTCAGCAGTCGAGCACCATAACCACTAGACCACCGTGGCGCGGGTCCTCTCGCATTCTAGGACACCGCGACACGTAAAATATTCACACCGAGAATATCGTTTTCCTTTGTTTTTCTTTCAGTTGCTTATAAAGGTCTTCTACTGCACACGCGTGTAATGTGTACCACAACGACACCTAACCATATATGACATCTTGGCGGAGGGGAGACCTGAAAACACTTCGAGTGTGCCTGCAGGCAATGACCCCGTCACGCAGACAGTGTATACTCGTACGGCGTATACACTGCAGTAAGACATTACGTCTCCGCGGGTGATTTAGGACACTGCCGCTGCTCACGAACCCTGCAGTACATCAATCGTCCTTCACTTCTTTCTTTATTTCACAGGAAAATAGGCTCTTGACGCTACGGAGCTTATATAGACGTCGGACAAGGAGAAGAAAAGAGAGAGACACACGTGTGTACGACGTCTAGAGAAATGAATGACCCTAATTTGTCATCGTACACAATCCATCACTTGCTTCGCATTGAACGCGCGAGCAGCTCGCTCATCACGTCATCTCCGCAAAAGTCCCGGCGTTTATAATACACGGCCGAGCCAGCCAGCCAGAAAGAGAACGCGCACGCGAGCGCGCGTAGCGCCGTGGCGAAGCGTACAACGGCGTTTCGCAAGGGCAGCGTCGCCCGTCGCGTGTCACTTCTCTATCGAGTTTCACAAGACGACCTCGCGAGCCGACTCTCTCGAACGGCGCGGTACAGAGACAAGGGGTGGATCGGACTGGGGCGCGGGGGTCAGAGGAGCCGTAGCGGCGGGGTTAATACGGCGCTCGCATGCCTAATCACACGTCGGTGCGAACAGTAGTTCACTTCACCACACTGACTGCCTCTTCGACATGCTTCCGCAAGTCGACTACCGGTTTTCCCGTTCGTTGTCTAGTGGAATCTAGTGGAAATTGTGATGTTTTACCGTAGCCAGGGAGTCTAGCCAGGTAGTCCTTGCTGGTAGTTGCTTTGCCAAGGGACGATGCAATGGACAAATAATCCTTTTCCCGAGTGCTGACTCCGGTGTATGAATATTCCTCCCAGCCCCAAGATGAATACTTCAGTGATATATCAGTGATAAAGTAGGTCTCTACGTTATCATTTCTTACGAAGCGTTTTTCTATTCAGCAGAATACAGCGCGAACGCTGCCAAGACACTTGTTTCACGATTACGACGTCATCGCATGAGTATTGTGGCAAAGTAGGGCACTCGTTCTAAACGTTGTCCCATTGTCCTGGCTTTCGCGCCGATCCAGCTCATACTCCTCTGAATTTGTACGAACCTTGCGAACCCTTCTCTGAGTCACCCGGCAATGCTGAAGTACATACAGTGATTATTTGCGACAAAATATTTAGCGATCACGCGACAGAAAGCAACCGTTGTGGTCATGACGGCGGTCCATGGCGTCCATCCAACTCTCAAGGAGTGGCGCTTCAAGTAAGCTGTTCAAGTAAGCTACACGCAATTTGGCTAGCTATAGCTTAGCTTAGCACAAGATGCTCAAGTACGCTGCGCGGATTTACGTGTACATTTACCAGGACTGCTGCGGCTAGAATCAACCATTGTGTGTCCTCAACGACTCGGTGCGTAATGCATGAACGTCACTGTGTCAACCCATTGGAATTAAAGATTATAGCCTTTTTTTTTTTGTGAAACGTGAAACGTATGGTCCTAACGAAACTCTACCAACCATCTTATCTCTAGGTTTTTTTTCCGGAAATATAGGCACAGTTTCGCAAGTACAAAAAACCGCTGCCCGCCTCCTATGTGATATGCGGGATTCGTCCGCTTACACTGACCATACTTCACTCATCCAGGTTTCGACAGGCGCCTCCAAAGCATAGCCCGAAGCCCCTGCCATCCAAGATCTCGCGACGTGACGCAACAATGCTGTGTCGGCTGTGGGTTGGTGTAGCCTCTACCAACTCATTCAGCTATCGCATTGGCATGGCTGACTCATCTAAGTGCGATAACCGCAACGGTGTAGAGAATATTGACCATCTCTTGTGCCACTGTCCCCAATATGAGCAAGCTCGCCGGACTTTCCAGTGTGTCTTGAGGAGACTCGACGATCGGCCCTTCACCCAAGAAAAGATCTTGGGAGCATGGTCTCACAATGCATCAGCGCAGAAAGCCACACGAGCCCTCCTGCAGTACTTGAAGGCAACATCACTGAGCGACCGCCTATGAAACCCCTGCACTGTATGTGTGGTGTACAATGTGTCCCTCTTTCTCTCTCTCTCTCTTCCCTTCTCTCTTTTTACTCCCTTATCCCCCTCCCCAAGTGTAGGGTAGCAAACTGGACATAGTCTAGTTAACCTCCCTACCTTTCCTATACTTCTTCTCTCTCTCTCTCTCTCTTTAGACCACCGGCTTAAGCTAAAAACTACTGACCAAACGAACGAGTGACTTACATCTTCCCTCGTTTATTTATCTTCTCATCCGGAGAGTCCATACATTTACAGCGCACGGTATACAAACCGGATTTATTCTTTGTGAACATTCCGTTGCTATCTATTTTCTCTCATTCGCGTTATCTGAAGAATGCCGTTTTCCCACGGCTACGCCTGATGAACAGACATAACTCATGTGTGAATTTCCGTTGTAATTACAATTGATGGTCACCTTTTCTGAATAGCTACTATCTGGATAGTCGGCGAAGTTAACTATGCACATTTAAAGCGGAAGAAGGAATACCTATCACACCACTATTTCTCATGAGAACCTCTAGTATTTCTTCTTTCTTTTTTCCTCTAGACATTTCTAAACAAGGGTAAATTTCGAACTGTGAACTTGTCTCATTACTATGATCCAATAATGCAATAAATAAATAAATAAATAAATAAATAAATAAATAAATAAATAAATAAATAAATAAATAAATAAATAAATAAAGGAAACAGCTTTCACGACTGTGCACACATGGCTATTCGGAACTCACGATGCTACTTCAAGATCCTTTCGTTGAATACGGTGCGACACCTCTCTCTAGGGGTCGCGAACTGCGCTTTTGGGAAACGCAAGATTGCCGCTGTGCTCTATTACGTGTTTCCTTTTTAGCTCTCTCGCGTCCACCACTGGCAGCATCATTTCTCACACTACGTCTCTTCGCGTAATAGCTTAACCCCAATTGCTGCGCCCCACGTGGGCCACGCATTATGCAACTGTAATTGCGCGCCGTTGCCTTTCCCCTGCCTCTGCTGCGCCTGAGAACGGGCGAAGCCCCGTTTCTCAGATCCTGTCTCGGACCCGAAGACGCTACGAAGTGGACGGCTGCTGTAGCTGCTATGTATAATGCATTTACGCCCCACCTCTCGTCCGCTAATTCTACTTCACGCTCATCACTTGCTCGAGCATATTTCACAGAGTCATTCATGTCATTTATCACATCCAATGAACCTGCCATTCGCTTTTCTTCGTGAGCAACATTGAGGCACGCGCCGCGCACAGGCAGAGAATGCGCAATAAAGCTGGAGTAAGCGTGCCATTTTCCTTGTTTCAGAGAGCGCTCTGGCCGCCCTTATCCAGGTCGGTATTTGTGTGTGTGTGTGTGCGAACGTGCGTACTATACGCGCTCCGGTTATAAGAAGCGACCGGTGACCTACGTATAAAGAGGCCCCTCCTCCTACTGCCAAAATGTCCGCAATATGCGACGTATACTCTGAGTAATACGAACATAGTGCGCAAGGGCTTCGTTTAATAGATGCGGCGGGCCACTGCGACTGCTCCCCTTTGTAATCGTATAGAGGGACGGGGACGCCAACAACCGACGAATTCCGTTAATGTAACAGCGATGGATGATAACCGAGATATTTCACGTAATAATACGAGGATGGTCGCGTGGCGCCTCGGTTATGCGACGCACGAAGCCACCACAGCTGCTCTATTGTGCGAAGGCGACAATAACCGATGAAATCCATCCATACTGGACAGATAACGATTGTCCAGGTCGTCATTCAGAATCTTCTACCGGTTGCGCCATCGTTCCAGTGGCCTCCGCGTCCTAAATCAAAGGAAAAGTGTCACCGCTGATAGCGCACACGTACGCTGAATAAAACGAAGTGAGGGAAACGGAGTGGAAGAGAGAAATCAAGGAGAAGAAAGAGGAGTTTACGTTCAAGCGAAAGCGTCCGCGCGGGGTGAAGTAGTGAGGCGGCGCCGGCATTCCAAGCCAGACAATCGCCGCCTAAATCGCTGTTTGTTCATCGGCATGGAACGCACGTGATTGCGTATACGCATTTGCTTATTTTATATATATATTTTTTTATTATCTGTCTTGGATGAGACTTCTCGCTTTCCCGAACGGCGCACAAAGAAAGGTTCACCACTCACGCTCCACGCGGAGTAGGCGTTCGCTCTCGGCTTATAATGTCACGCCGGTCGCGCAGTGACGAAAGTTAACGGTTTGTCAATCGTCCCTCTTCCGCCAGTTTCTTTCTTACCCTTGTCTCACTTTGCACTCCCCCTTACTTCCTTAACCATTGACAAAGCGATCGGAAGTACTGAAAGAGCTCAGCTGCTGTCGTTTCCTTTGTTTCACAAATAAAGGAACTTTGGTATTTATTCAGCGGCCGATGCGAAGCCTTCTCTGGATCTAGGTGTGCACGTGCGCGTGTGGGCTGGGAACATAGGCATGCGCCGGGTTCTCCGTTATAGGGAAAGGGGGACGTTCACCGCAGCACCCATCCCTCCCTCATCCCAAGTGGCCACGTCTAAACGTAAACAAGCTTTGAAAATGAAAATGAAGCAATAACGTACTTCTCACAACGGCCGGCTTTTAGGCCCAGGCATCCCGGGGGTAAAGGAGGAGAAGTAAACATCAGGGGCCATCGGCGACCATTATGGCCCAAAACGTGCATAGCCGTAAGTCTGCACTTTAAACAGTGATGGATAGGACGCGACTTAGTGAAGATATGGGGCACAGCTGGCGCCCCCCCTTTGGTGATTGGGGGGGGGGGGGGTGCCCCCCCCTCTCCCTCCTAGTCCCACCCTCCTCCTATGCACGCCTATGGTTAATAATGAATGGCACCATTGACTACTTGTTGCCCACCCAGCCGAAGTTCCGGGAGAACATTCGAAACACTCGATTCGTGTCAGGTCATCGGCGACCGGAGATGTTTCCAAACTTCATTTCGATGCCGACCGCAGGGTCGTGCTTGGAAGAAGGTGGCGGGTGCGTGCATCGCGTGCTTCGGCCGCAAGCGGCGACGTGATAGTTGCGGCATAATCGATGACGTAACACTCGCGGAGGACCATTAGGCGCCTCGAGCGTAATTACTGCGCGAGCTCCGCAAGGGGAAAGAGAGAGAGAGAAGGAGGGGAGGGGAAGGCGCAACGACTCTGCTGGCGGTCGTTGGCGAGGCGTGAAAACGGGGAAAGCTTTGAAGCAATGCCGACGAGAATGAGGTCGGTCAGACTCTTGTTTTGTGCTCCGATGGAAAACCTGCTCTTTTTATTTTCCCGCCTCGCATTCGAGTCCACATACAGATGCGCTAAATCGTGGGTCTGCTCGTCTAATTCAAGTAAATATTGTAAGTGGCTGGCGCTTAAACAGATGGGGCTTACATAGATACAAAGTTTTTGCTTTAGAGGTTGGCCCTGAGCTAGTGCTGCTCTACCCTACAGTTCTTCACGGTTGTCTTTGTTTATGGACACAATGTGTACAAACACGTGGGTAGTAGAATGTACGAAAGGAGGCCCCAAGGCACGAAGTTGTAAGAGGACTTCTTATTACACTTTAAGGAAAAAAGCATGAGTTACTCTTTTCTGTGAGTCCCGACTCGCCACTTATATGACTCTCTTTAAAGAGACACTTTTAACTCTCTTTTGGGTCCCACGACTCTAAGAAAAGAGTATAGTGATCTCCAAAGAAAGTTCACGGGTCTCTTTCATATACGTGGCAAGTGAAGACTCACAAAAGAGAGCCAAGGACTTCGTTTTTCGTTTAAGCCTACAGAATGCCGAATAGAATTTGTTAAACACGAGACAACAGTATAAAATAACACTACAATATTAAGTACGCTTAGAAAATTTCAACAAAAATATTACACTGTTAATCAAGTTAACAATGAGTGTTAGGATAGGTGTGAGAACATGAATAACTTAATGTATCGGTTGGTTGAATGGTGAATGTGGGATCAAATTACATAGGAGTCCCATACATTAAATCTCCTTGTCCCGTTCAGTGAAAGGCAGGAATTCTAACAATGCTTTCTTTATGCCATGGGGATTCACGTTGCTGGGCTGCAAACAACGTCATATAAGGAAGAGTCCAGCTTAATTTTGGCAACGTTGAGTGCTTTAACGAACGCATAAATCACAGCGTGACGAATCCCAGCGCGCCATGAACAAGAACGACACGGAGAAGTTCTAGCGCGTGCGACAGAAGGTCCACCTGCAGTTCAATGTTCGCGTTACAGGAGAAGCAATCAAATTCTGCACAATGGGCACATATCGCACACGCTGTGAAGGGGTATAAGAGGTGCTTCTTGCCAGGTGCTTCATAGGTGGCCCTACTGCTTGCAAAATGAACATCAAGACAAGAATGAACCATTATGTAGCGAGTGCTAGTACCAGGCACGAAATGTACTTAAATAAAACATTAGTCAGGGACTATATTCGCTAAGTACTTCTCATACTTAATCTTTATGCATTGCGAAATTATCCTTACGGATGACCGAGAAGGTCCGTATGGCCGATCCCAGATTCAAGCAAACCATTCTCGCCAGGTTCTCAACCCTTCGCAACCTCTCTATGGAAGCACTGACATATTCCCTCCGTTTGATTCCCAAGCAGCTGACACTCTGCAGCGTCTGTGGTCGTGAGATCGTCCACGCCAGCGAGTCTGGTGAGATCACCTAAGCGCCACACTGTGCGGCGGCACTGCTGTACTTTCTGTAAACTACAGGACGGCGCAGCTTCCTCAAATGCACGGTGAATACTCAAGTGCACAGATATTCGCGCGTGCATTGTCTGCCGCTCTTCTCTTCCTTCTCTGCCCGTCTTTACGACCTCTCCTTCACATTGCACAGTAGCATTACGGATGCAATTCTGGTTGACCTCCCCGTCCTTCCTCGTCTCTTTTTGTCCCCCCGCTCGGACGAGACACGCGCGAAGAGACTGACGCTTTTCAAGGGAACGGGAAGTACGGAAGACGTGTACAGGGAGCGCGAAGCGTCTATTAAGCTGTCATCGAACGAGCGAGGATTAGTGAAAGGAGGTGACGATGACGACCAATGAAGCCGGAAGTGGAAACCCGCTATATAGACATGAAGAACAGGCATAGACGACGGCTGTTACATAACAGGTAAATCACTGTAGTGGGCCACTTGCTTCCGTTAGGTAACGACAATCAAACTGCGCAAAACAAAAACGTCGATACAAAAGTGAGAAAGACGTACAACGAGTAACGAATAACTTCATTCGTCAAAGCGAAACTATGAACATCTTCACTGTAGAAGGTGCATGGTAGGCCATGTTAATCCAAGAAAAGGTCAGTTTGATACCCTACAGTTAGGGACAAAGGTGGGTGGATCAAAAGTATAACTGAATTGAATTGAACACAACTTTATTAGGTCTTGCGGAATGCGACTGGGTCGCGCACCTGGCTCTGTCCCACGGACCGGCAAGCAAGCCGAGCCTGCCGGCCAGCTCTCAGAGGGGGGCGGGGCGGGGCGAGATAGATAGATAGATAGATAGATAGATAGATAGATAGATAGATAGATAGATAGATAGATAGATAGATAGATAGATAGATAGATAGATAGATAGATAGATAGATAGATAGATAGATAGATAGATAGATAGATAGATAGATAGATAGATAGATAGATAGATAGAAATGACGTTTTATATTTCGTTTTCTGCAATGAGTTTCTAATAGCCTCAGGTAAAGACCATTATTAAGGTATCAGGCCAGCATCATTCCTGGTCTTCCCCATAGTATTTGCAGCAAATCAAGCGGAAAGGAGCAAACCTATTATCTCAAGAACGAGGAGTAGGAGAACTACTGCTCTCAGACTTTGCGAAGGCGCTCTGGAGAGGTGGCGAAATCAGTAGCACGCGCTCGTAGCTATTTCAAAGTGAAACGTAGGCGACACGTGCCGGATGTGCGAAGTGAGTAGCAAAACGAAATGCCGAGAAGAACAGGAGCGCACGAGCAGCGGAGTAGCTTGCTTCTCTTTCGGGACGAGCAGCCAGGTCAAGCGTCTCTCATAAAACGGAGCGCACGGGGCAGCAGCGCCGAGTTGTAGGAGGACGCTCCACGGGGCCGAGTTGATCGTGATACTGCCCGATTTCACGCTCCAGAAGGCAACGGCGTGCGCTCTCGTTTCTGGACTTTTATATACGCTCGCAATACGCGAAGAAAGCGTGCGGATTATGCTACATGACGGGACTCCTGCAGTGCCGAATTAGTCACTTGCGACATGTCGAAGAATGGGGATCCGTTTCATAACAAGCCTCGTGCCAAACATCCCGACTAACCTCAAGACATGAAAGATGAACGTGCCAGCCCTCCTTCTGTTGTTCTCACGGATGAAGAGAAGATATACTTAGGGTTATTCACGTGTTGAGATGATCACTTGTGTGTCGCGCATGGCTGTTGCACGAGTGTGCAACTGTATATAAGGTGATTTTAAAAGAAATGAACAGTTGGGAGTTAGCGCTCTGTGTCCTCTCTTCTGTCCCCTCGTGTCTTTTATGCTGTTAAGAATTCGTAATCATGGCATACTAACACGACCGATCCTACAATTTTATGACAGTCACAAACATGTAAAAGAATGGGGTTCTCGTGGCGCAGTGCTCTCGGCTTTCTGCTTGTAGGTGCAATTATAGATTACCGGTCCCGGCGGTCACATTCAAGTGTGGATGAAATACAAAAAAAAACATGAAGTATTTCAGGTGGTCACTATAAAACCGAAACCCTCCACTGCAAAGTTCCTGAAACCCAAATAGTAACGCCTGTTATCAAGAAAGGGTGCAGCCGCAGATAGTCCATGCAGTCACCATGACGCGGTACATCGTGTATATAACCTTAACTTGGCAGTTTAAGATAAGGTTAAGTATAATGGTTAGTCTTGGATGTAATTCTAAGAGCGGCATTTTATAACGCAATGATCTCTTTCACTTTTCCATTCTTTTCAACCTTCCTCAATTACAGCAAACCCTTCGCCCCCCATTACCGACCTGAGATCACCACCTCGGCGCGTTCGGTTATGAGACAAAGGTAAAAGACAGGGATATGAAAATAACAGTAAGAAAATGCCGCCTTGTGCATCCGTATTGATCGATTGAAAGATTGTCAAAACGATATAAAGCACACACTTTTGGCAATATCGGCCTTTGATCGGGACCCATAGTTGCGCCAGACGTGAGCTTACAGGGTACTTGAAGAATTTCGTGGAATGCGGCCAAAAGAAAGGCGAGCATGCTTTTTTGCAGTAGATTCGCCCGGTTGAAGAGGATGATGGGAATAATATGCGCTTGTGATAACCAATTTCGCTTCTACTTATTATGATTATTGGTGCATGTTCTTGCGTTTCCTTCATGCCACATTATGCTGATAATGTGGCATGTGGAGTGGCAAGTGAGGATTAACCTCAACTGGTGCCCGCGCCATTGTGGCACGTCTGCACCGCGACTGGATGAAACTTCGCCTGTATACCAACTGTTTCTTATAACGCCTGTAATTCATGCGATCGCCAGTGTATAATGTAATGTAATCGAAAATTTGCTTCCCGCTTCGTGCTTCTGCTCGCGATTAGTGGGCACAATAGTTGTCTTAAAAGCTACTTCAAATACGCGTGGCAGCTTTTTAAAGCCCCAATACTCCTGGACCTAACCCGCCGCGGTGGTTTAGGTGCTATGGTGCTCGACTGCGGACCGAAGGTCGTGGAATCAAATCTCGGCCGCGGTGGCCGCACTTCGATGGAGGCAAAATGATAAAGGCCCGCGTGCTCAGATTTAGGCATAGGTCGGCAAAAATTGTGGAGCTCACTCAGACTCACTCATGAAATAGATTCTGCACTCAGGGCTCACTCGGACTCAGACTCGCCAAAATTTTCCTGAGCCGCACTCACTCGGACTCACGCTCACGAGAGTTTTCTTCAACCGAACTCACTCGGACTCAAACTCACCAAAATATTACTCCCCCGGACTCACTCAGACTCAGACTCACGGCTCGATCTGAGTCTGAGTGAGTCCGGGGGGAGTAATATTTTGGTGAGTTCACCGACCTATGGATTTAGGTGACCCCATGTGCTCGAAGCTTTCGGAGCGTCTTTCATACTCATATGGTGATTTAGGGACGCAAAGCCCCAACTGTTACTATTATTACTCCTGGACTCTGATGCACTGCGAACTGCGAAGGCGCACCTAACTTACCTCCTGGACGTTGCCTTCAAAGAGATGCTCTAGAATCTGGATGCTGTTTACTTTGTATGCTTGTACCTGTTGCTTGTGTACGTGTGCGAGTGTGTTCTGTCTGCGCATGAGTGAATAGTTCTATGAACGCGAGACGCTAGAACGGGCAAATATGTCCAGAACACTTTGCCTTATCATTTTAATGAATATATAAATTTCTCTCTTCATGCTTATGATGCTTTCCTTTTCTGCATGGTTCAACACAAGCCGCGTATCTTCGTATCTTGCGCGCATTGCACGTACTATACAGCCAACGTCTAAATGTTGAGGACCTGCAAGATATCAGAAAACTTTCCATTTCCAGAGAGATTTGCGTATGTAGCATGTCGAACCGTACACCAAGATCTTGTCGGATAATGCCGGTACAGGCTGGAAATATACGAATACCAGTTTCACGCAAAGTTTGTAAATATCAAGGCCTGCTTTGTTGGACTAGTGCCCATAAGCTTCTCACGCTAACTTTGCGTAAATGGGCAAGACTAAAGAAAACGAGACAAATAAGAAGTAATCGCGCCGAAAGCGTCCCTGGCCCATCGTCTTCGCCATCAGCAGCTGGACATTTTGCTGTGGTTGGTTTTGACATTAGCTGATTGTAGCAAAGGTGTATAAATAATTGATAGCCTCTCAATCTTTAGCTACAGCTCTATCAGCACCCCGCTTATCTGCTATCGCACATCGCAGCCTCGGTGGCGAAGTGCAATAGATACATTTTACTCTGCTTTTTGTCTTTTGCTTTTCGTTACCGCGCGTTGGTGACGCCTGTACGCAAAATGGAACAATGCAACACCTATGAAAGAACTGTCAGATAATGATTGACCATTTTCCTACCCACTGCATCGCTATTGTCGCAGTGCATGTAACAGCAAGCTGCACGCTGCGGAAAAGAACGTGTGAAATCCCTCAGTCGCTTCGCCGCTTAAATAATTAGCCGTCCTAGTTGCCTGGGAACTCAAAGGTACCGTAGGAGGAAAACTGTTGGCTCATGTCCGACATTCCGCAGATGCCGTTGGTAAATGATGGAGGAAATCGCGGCGCCTCGAACGGGAAATGTTCTTTTGCGAGGTAAATGCGAGCCACGTTCTTCGCGATCCATCTAGCGAAATGACTGCGTGCGCATGTTGAACTTGGGCAGGACTTACTGCACTTGGCATCCGTCGACATCCGCTTTCCCTGCTGCTACTTTTATGCAGCGACAGGTCTCAAGGATGTAAGCTCTACTCCCTCAAAGGACATTAATTCTCAGAGAGCGGTGTGGATCATATGCATTCGCGAGCGCGCGACAGAGTCGCCGATGCAGAATCACCAACCAGCAAGTCTCACATCAAGCTGTAAGCGTATGTAAGAGCCTTGCGCAAATCAGGTTAGCAAGAACTCTTAGCTGCGCATCTATTGATTCAAGAAAGAAAATTCAGGCAGTTATTTCTTTAATAAGTCGTTTTGCATATCTTTAGCAGTAAGAATAATGACCATGGACACGTTGTCGTGAATGTTGCCATATTGCTAAAATTTACGGGATACTAACACTAGCATGGAACAAAGAATGTCACTGCAATCGACATTAAGACAAAATGACATGTCTTCGTCAGAGCAAAGACATTTGCTAAACGTGACCAAAAACGTGTGTTCCTGTCCAAAACGTTGCCTTTAGTGACAATAGCTTCTATGTCCTCCTTGTTCTATGCATGTTCAACCCTCCATCTCCTTTGTGAACTGCTTTTTCGTCTTCGAATGAGATGGCACGAACGACAGCAATAGTTTCAAGGTTGTCTTCCGTAATGATAAGGCTTTCGCAGACGTCAGTCAAACACGGTACCTCTTATCGCCTAGCCTAGAAATATCCGCATTATGGATGCCTAGTAATGATGGGTGTGATCCGGCCATCATAAATCTTATCAGACGAAGAGGGCGCAGCAAAAGGCGGCGGAAATTGATCGCACCGCTCGAGAAGGCACATTAGCACGGTTTCGTAACCGTCGGGCGAATCACCACTGTTCTTATTCGGTTTCAAGTCCGCCATGCACTTGCACTCCTCACGCGCTGCAATGAATCATCGTGCAATCGTGCTCCGTAGATTCACGGTCACTGGCGCACATTGCTGGGCCAGGAGGTGCAAACTGGACAAAAGGGTATATGCTACATCGATTTGGAAACGACGTGTCTTTTTCTTTCGTTATTGTTTCGTTTTGAATTTATAACTTTTGTTTCTCTTCGTTCGCGGCGGTGGTATGCGCATCTGCTCCTCACGAATTCAGTTCAGGCCTCGGCACGGCGCGCATAAAACCGGGCCGCCAAAGGGAAACGATGGACGTTCCTCCAGAAAGACGGCTAAGGTATACGTGACTCACGAAAGGGTCCCGCGCGAACCGGCGTGCGTCTCTTATGTAAGGAGGCCACAAAACGTGCTGCAGTCCTTCCTCCAAAGGCGCACAATAGAGACACGAAACAGAAATTGGATTCCGCGTCTCCGCGCCACATTGCGAGAAACGACCAATGTGTTCCAACAGGGACAAGAAAAAAGGCACTCACCGATTTGTAAAGACGGTGCACGCAGAGAGGTTACTACTCCCTTTGAAAGGAGCGACCCTGAGATTCCGCGGGAATCCAACAAGCTGCTGCTGGAGACGTCCGCGAAACGATTCGTGCGTCACTGTCTTCACCGTTGGCCTTGGCGGTTTACTGACACTGTTGTTCCTCGAGCTCTGCTCCGTTGCGGCATCCTGTCAGCAAGGCATGGCTGAGACGAGTTTCCGGTCAGCAGCGCCTCTCCATGCCCCGGGTTGAGGCAAGAATCCGGGATACCGTTAGGGACGGGGTGACTCGATGGTGGCAGTAGTGAGTCGGCGTGTACGAAGCAGCGCTTGGCCAACGCCGCGCAGGTTTTTCTCTCCTGGAAGACGAGCACACGCCCCCCTGGAGCTGCGGAGAGGTCAACGGGGTCTGGAGCGGTTCAACAACCAACCCGATCGAAGCCCGCCGATTCTCACTGTACGGCAGGCGCGCGGTCACCTCACCGATCCGAAAGAAAACCTCACTCTCTTCGATGAGGACAACGTGCGCGCACGAAGCGGTTAAAAGGTTGAAAAAGAAAGGACCACTGCGAAGACCGAAGTCACTTTCCACGCCGACACACAAATACGTTCCTGGCTCACAGAACCGATGGCACGCACGGGCGAAGAACAGAGCAGCCAGTCACCGGCACGTCGTCTCTCGCCGACCCGCTCGCTTGCTCCCGCTGCTCGCCAGCGGTCGTCCACGCGTAACCTGTTGGCTGCCGCCGCTTGAGTTCTGGAGCAGACGCCGCCCGAAGAACTCGGCGGTGTGGTGATGCTGAGGATACGGCTCGGGCGAGGAGGTTTGGGCTGAAGCTGGGGGAGTGCCGCCGCCGGCACCACGGCGGCTTGCAGCAAAAGAACGGAGAACTAAAAGAAAAATAGAAAGACAGAAAAGAAAATTACGAAAGGTGTCCGGAGAGGGTACAGGAGAGGGTGATGGAAAACCAGTTTTTGTTTCCCGGTTTAGAGGCGGCAAGGTCGCTCACCGGCCGCTCCGTGGAGAGAGGTCTCGCAGCTCAGCCCAGCGGGACTTCGGGGTGTACTGCGCGAGTGATGCTGGCCCGTGTAGCGGCCGGCCGATGGAAAGACGAACGGAGGAACCCTTCTCGTTTCGCCGACCAGCGCTCGAGTCGCTGTGGAATCTCGATGAGTGCGCGCGAGGCTGGATGCGAGAAGGCGAGGAGACCTTAGCGGGGAGGTTGTGTATTTTGTCATCGGAGGAGTCGGCTGGACAGGGAAAGGGTTCCTTGCCGAAAGGACAGCGACAAGAGAGGAGGAGCTCGCCTTGACCGCGTCTTCGGTCTTCTCTCTCCCTCCTCCAAGCCGTCGTTTAATGAACGCGGACCCCGGGGATGCGGCGCGAAGCGAGTTTATTTAATGGCGCATAACTTCCGATTTGAGGACGGCGCAAAGGAGTAGGGTTACCCCGGCTTCGTTCTTCGCCGAACGGCATTAAGGTCGCCGCCGGTGTGTGGAGGATGTAAATACTGGGGCGCCTGTGCCGACACCTCAATTACTGAGGTCTTTCGCCGTAACTTGCCAGCGGTTAAGGATCCTCCTAACGTTGTTTGGTGCTCTGAGCAGGTTAGCGTGCCGTGACTGCAGTTTTACACCTTCAAAACCGTAACTTCACTAATATTGTCTGTGATACTCTCACGACAGACAGGCAGAGAGAGAAGGAGAGAGAGAGAGAGACGTAAAAGTTTATAAGAGTAAATATTGATTCATTTTGCGAAAGCATATTTTGTCATGCATATCCATATTAGTTGTACATTATCACATAAGCGAACGAAAAAAAATATTCGTATGTTTGCCTTTTTCTTGTACATTATGACAAACAGCCACTCTTGACAGGAGAAAGCGCTAAGCAGAAGGAGGAAGAAATAGACGGAAGGACAGGGAGGTTAGCCACTTCTCAGACCAGCTGGCTACCCTGTGCTGGGGTAACTTAGCAACTTGAGGCATCAGGTGTGCACGAGCGTTATCAATAAAATAACCCTTCTTTTAAAGACGATAGTCTTTCTTGGGATACTTCAACGCAAAAATTTTGGTCTGGCTGGCTGTCTGTCTGTCTGTCGTGTCCGTAACCCGATTCAGCTACTCGGCCAAAGTTTAGCTACTTTCTGAACGCCCAGCCATCTTGAACTGGTGTTTGCGTTCATATTTGTGAACATATTCGATCAAAAAGCAAATACTACGTATTCCTGAGGCGCCACATTAATATGTAAGTGTCAGGACGTGTGTTCTTTTATTAGAAAATACATAGGTACGCAATTCTAAAGACCCTAGTGTTTTTTATAGGCTGCGCTGAAAATGCGACGCTGTGCACGAACTGCGACGCTTTGCACGAAAAAGCCCTGTGCCAACGATAAGGTGCTGCCGCTGGCAGTGGCCCTTGGTCACGGTGTAATGCCCTTGGTTCAGCACAAGCTCGTGTTTTTCAATGGCGTCCATATCTCGCACAGCGCCTCCTCTATTTTCTCAATGCCAGCCAGATGCGGCCAATTCAACGTAGAGTAGGCGCTGTCTGAGGCAAGGCAAAACATAGTAGTACAGCCGGCACAAGACTATCGTCTTTCGACGACATTTGCAGCGAAGCACGCAGATACGCGGCCAATTTTTTTATTTTTATTTCTTGCTCCTCTTCGCTGTTACACAAGTCGAAGAATATGAAAAGCAACCATGAATTCTATTCGTTTTTTTCGGTTATTTGCGGT
The DNA here is from genome assembly GCA_030522465.1 of Rhipicephalus appendiculatus. Taxonomy (NCBI): domain Eukaryota; kingdom Metazoa; phylum Arthropoda; class Arachnida; order Ixodida; family Ixodidae; genus Rhipicephalus; species Rhipicephalus appendiculatus. The sequence continues at coordinate 5,241,402 of JALIZH010032924.1, read as the reverse complement.
TCAAGTGGCGCTGACGGTACACGACTTCTTAGTTTTAATTTGCGGATATACTGCAATAATAAAAGAAATAGGAAAGTGTGATATGAATATATGCCTTTGCGTAGTTCTGTTTCTGCTCCGTGTTTTTTTTTTTTTTCTAAACAGCGAGGCGGTTATTAGCCGATGCTTTCATGTCTGGGGGGCCGTCGTAGATCGTAGTAAGATTCATCCACAGAAAGTGGATAAATCCCACTGCGGATATAGGCCGCTCCTCACACCACTCCCGCTGCTCACTACTTCATTCATCAACTTTATGCCACTTCATTCCCACTTCATTCCCACTTCATTCCCACTTCATTCAAACCCACTGCACGCCACCAGTCTGGCTGTTTCATCAGTGTCCGCCAACCGGAGCTGGCTGAATTTTTCTGTAATTAAAATTTCGTTGACAGGTAATAACGGGCCTCACACTCATGTATGAAAGTGAAAGGCTGTCTCGATCGAAGGGTGTTCAAGGCTTTCAGGTTCTAGGGGCTACGTTGGTACGCTGATTCGAACAATAATCACTTAAGCAAGAATGAAGAAAGGCAGAGAACATCCGCGTACTTACCATCGTTATCTGTTTTCCTTATGTGCATCAGTTGACGCTGAGCTTTGCTAAACGACACCGATGTGGCGGCACCTGCACGCCACCAAGCGGCGAAACGAGGCAACAACAAACGAATAAGCGGCTGCCACATTCGCACACATCATTATGCAAGATAATAGGCAAGAAAGAAAGACAAGAACGAAATATGAAATGCGCGTGTTCGCAATGAAGACGGATGTAATGACCGTGGCGGGGTCTCCGCGCTTATGCGTCCACAAACGAGCCATTGTCTGACTGTGAGTGCCAATTGCAGCTTCATGAAAGAGTGATAAAACGACCATATGAATGCTAAAAGCGTCCCCGATTTAATAACGAAAACGATTTATTTTAGGTGCGGTCGTTACGAAGCGCCGAGTGTGAAGAATAAAAAAAAAGGAACAAGAATGACATTATGATGCCGAATAAAAATTTTCCATTAGTGGCTAGATTTTATTTCTTCAATTGTGCACGTGGCCCTTAGATTTTAAAATGGGCCGCGAGAAGTGGCCAATTTCAGTTTGTCACGGGTTTACTGTCATCGTCTAACGCCGGATTCGTGAGAACACGCACTTTTGACTCACTAGAGAGCTTTATGGAAATAAAATAAGTAAGGAGAAGATCTCGCAACCTGCAGGCGCCATCGGATGGAGTGGAGTGGACAAAACTTTATTTAAAACCTGCAGATTGGCGACCTGGCCTATAGGCCACCCGGGTGGTCCCGGCAAGATTTAGCCTTTCCGCCGCTTTCCGGGTCTGCTGAATGGCCGAAACTTGGTCTTCCGATGTACCAAGACTTACAGGGCCATCGGGAGAGACGTTTCCCATGAATTTTCTGGATCAGTCGAAAATTTTCTGCGCCTACCTTTTCAGTGTTGGGAGCGTTCGGCAGGTATTCGGAGACGGTGAAACATTAAACTGTGTTTCACTGCCTGGATGGTGTGATACAAAATCTGGGAACATGAGATTGTATAATCGAAGTTCGTAAACTTGTAGTGCATCCAACACGTGTCCCCGCAGGGGTTTCAGTGCGGTTCTCAACGTGAACCGACCCTGGAGGCCGTGCAATCGAGATGATATTCCTATTGCTATCGCATTACAGAGTCGTTCGGACAAAGCGTGCGGACGTAGCTTGTTTGCCTCTTCGTGTTCGGTTTTCGATGTCTCACTGAGTTACGTTGCGAAGGTCTCTCACACAGCTCGGACGCTAATTAGTTTAATTATTTAGGTAGAAAATAAAGTAAAATTAAACGCAGCACGTGCACGCTGGAAAGATGAAAAGATAAAAAAGTTCTTTTAAACACAAATTTTAGCTTGCGTGTGAAATCTGCGCTCATTTCTTTTTTTTCGCCTTGGTTACTTTGACTTGTGCCCGCCGCGGTGGTCTAGGTGCTCGACTGCTGACCCGAAGGCCGTGGGATCGAATCCCGGCAGCGACAGGCGCATTTCGATGGAGGCGAAATGCTAGATGCCCGTGTACTTAGATTTAGGTGCATGTTGAAGAACCCCAAGTGGTCGAAACTTCCGGAGCCCTCCGCTACGGCGTAGCTCATAATCATATGGTGCTTTTCCGGACATGCAGCCCCAACAACTATTATTATTATTCTCTCTGCCACTCAAGCCACCAGTTGGCTTTGGCAGGTCTAGCCACATGTACTGCCTTATTTGAAGAAATAAAAGGCATTATTATTATTATTATTATTATTATTATTATTATTATTATTATTATTATTATTATTATTATTATTATTATTATTATTATTATTATTATTACTTAGACTTGTCGCAGCAATCGCGGCATGACGTTTAGCTTGACGAAAGCGTGGGCAACTTCACGCCGCTTCCTCAATACGTCTTTGAAACCGACAGGGCAAACTCCACTCATGGTGTGCCGTAAGTTTGGTACGAATAAGTGAAAGTTGAAATCACAATAAGATAGCGGCGTAAATAAAAGAGGGGGGGGGGGGGGGTAAAGGACTTTTTGATGCCACATTTTCCCGCTTTGATTCCCATCAGTTCTCTCTCTTCACGCTTAGCGCACACGGCACGTGCCTGCTGGGTGCACGCTAGGGGTAAAAAAACAAAAATAAAAAACTACAAAAAAAAAAACGCGAAGAACCGCATACCGTGTCGACGTTGGAACTCATTTCGCTCAGGGTGAAAGTTGCCTATCTTTTATTTATTTACTTGTTTGCAGCGAGCACCCAGGAAAAGACGCGATAAGCGATAGACCTGTGTTTACCGAATCCCTAAGTGGCAAAGAGGTCGAGTGGGACCGGCGATCACGACGTCCAAACGTAAAAGCGTGCGAGCACACACGAAGGCACGGATTCGTGCGCCCTGGCACGCACTGGAATCTAGGATCAAAAACACTCCCCCCCTGTACTCCCCCTACACTTTTCTTTCTGCTCCTACGCAGAGACGCACATATACTCGCTGAGTCACCTTTGTGCACAAGTGAAATCGGAAGGTAAAACATAGTCATTAATAGAAGCCGAACCTCTAGCCGGCAAAGGGCGGGCCGGTTTATAGGCTCCAAAAATAGTATCGTGGTCGCGTCGAAGTGATGACGACAAAAGTGCGGGCTCGAGAGGCCGACGTATTTGAAATCGCTGATCGTCGACGTCACTTGTTGCTGCCCCTTGCGTTAGGAAACATTGAGCAAGCCCTCGATCGAAAATTCAGGCAGCTCAACACTAGCTTTGTCGGTGTTCAAGAAGGCTAGACAGCAATTAGTAAAATTATGCGCACGCTTCGTAACGTGGCTAGAAAGTCGAGGACAACGAGTCGCTGAAATTGTTCTACTACAAGTTGCACCTTTATCTGGCTTTTATTTATTTATTTATTTATTTATTTATTTATTTATTTATTTATTTACGGTCGTTCAATTCCTTTAGGCAGAAGTAAAGTGGACACCAGGGAAAATATTATGTTACCGTCCACGACGAAAAGGTCTAGAGTCTTGAAAGCTGATTTTTGCCTGTGACGACATGACACAGGTTAACGTACTTTCTTCAAATCGAATTAAGGGCTCGCCCATGTACATCATTCAAACGTACATATATCTATAATATATACACTTGAGACACAACCCTCGTCGAACTACTCGAAGGAAATTGGGAACAATTGGGCAAATAAAGAAAGACAAAATAAGGGAACACATATAGACTTATGATAAAATGGCGGTACGGGGGTTGTGCGAGAAGAAGAGAGATGGCAGAGTGACGGCCATTTGTTATTGCGTCCACGCCGCCGTTGTCTGGAGGGCGCTGTCACGTCGGAGAAAATCGAAAGGCGCGTAATACAAACGACCGTTCGCAAGCACACGCCCGATCGCGCAGCCGCTTTCGTTCCGGGTCTGGTGTGGGCTGGAGACAGCCTGCAAAACGCTGCTGTGGTCACGGGCGGTGTCCGGAACTTGCGGCGTGTGAAATATTCGAGCCTCTTTCCATTTATCAGGGAGAACACGTCGCTGTCGGCCTTTCTATATAGGTATGTATGCTGCCTTCGAGAGCGCTTGCGTGTCTGCGAAAGGAACTCGGGTACAAAGACTTCCTTTACAGCTACGCTGTCTTTGTGTACTCTGTGCAGTGAAGCAGGTCATGTGACCAGAGGAGAGCTCAATAAATAAATAAATAAATAAATAAATAAATAAATAAATAAAACGAAATGGTGATGATGATGATAATGAAAACATTGCCAAAAACCTAGGACCAAAATGTAATTCCTGACGAAAGTAATGCCTTCAAATGAAAAAAAAATGGCGAAGTTCGGACTAAGCCGCGCAACGCTTGAAACAGCGAAACTGGACTATTCTGAAGATTAACATGTTTGCTTCTAGGTTGTTTCTGGGCCTTTGCTATGTGATGCAGGTTGTTTCTAGGTTGCTTCTAGGTTGTTGCTAGGCTTTAGCTACGTGATGCTTGGTTGTTTCTACGTTGATTCTCAGCGCAGAGAGGTTCGGGTTAAAGCACAGACAGCCACAGACACGACACGGTTGCCCAAACTCCAGAGACAGAAACTCGCGCTGAAACCAAGCGTTCGCACCACTCATAGATCTACGAGCACGTCGTCGTTGGCGTTGGCCTTCCATCGCTTCAGGGTCTTCTCGCAGCCGCCGTTGCCCTTCCAGTTCCCTAGTATTCTCTCGTTGTACGTACTCGGGGTCTTCGGCTCACCGCCGTCGCTTCGTAGCCATTTGTTGGGCTAACTGTTGCCTTCTTCATTTTTAGTGGACCATTGGTGAGAAGTGGGATTTACCCAATTTCTGTGGCACATACCCGTTTATGATGATGATGATTGCTTTCTGGATCGAGTCACAAGGAACGATTTGCTAAACAGTTTCGCTGTTAAAATATAAAGAGCATCCAGGTTCTTCTTCATTGTTATGTGGTTCTTTCTTTCCAGCGTGCAGCAAACACTGGGCATTGAGCGGATAAGCAGGGATGTACGCGTAGCAGGTTTCTTCATACGGCTGTCGGTGGTCAGCAGCACCAAACGTTACTGAACTACTGAAGCTCAAAAACTGGTATTCAACAGAAAGTCGAGTGCATACTACTGCGTTTGCTACTTATTCCCATGATGACAATGGTGGGACGGCACAGCCTACCACGAGATCAGAAAGCATATGGCCGCTGCGTGATTCATTGGTGAACTAAGTATGTTGGGATTATCTCACCAACGAACCATGGAACGAAAATGGATGTTCAACATTGCTTCGTTGTTTCTAAAAATATGTGGTTTTTCTTGTTTTTGTTTTTTTTCAGAAATAGCCGCTCAAGGAAAGCAGAAAGGCTGCAGAGGTAATTAGGATGGAAAATTCGATTTCCTCCCCTGCACCTAGGGGGGGTGGAGGGATGCTAAAACGCAAGTAAACAAATAGAGAAGGCTAACGGAGAGAACAAGCAGTCAAGTTCTTGTTGTTCACGACTTTTGTTATACTTAAGTTGACTGCATGAAATGATGTTGAGAGCAATGTGTGTCAGAAGCGCCCTTTCGGCATCGAAGACATCATGCGGTAGAAATGGCATAAATGCCAAAGTACCGAAAATACCTAACATGCCGGAAGTTCAGTCTGCCCCTGGTTTCTGAGCATGGTCACGCAGTACAAGCAAAGTCCCATTAGGCTGAGAGATGGGAAGTTTGTTCCAGTTTTTAAGAGAGATAATAGTGCATGTACAGACAACTACTGGCCAAGCTCACTCACTAACGTTCGCTCTTACAGTTCATGGAACATGTTTACCGTACCAAACGACACTGCTTTCCTAAAGATCACTCGTGCGAAACCCAACTAATGGCACCTCTTCAAGCCGTTCACTCCAACCTTGATAAATATAAAACAGCGCTTAACAGACGGGATGAAGGAAGAAGTGACACAGACTGCGCTGAAGTGGGTGTCACTTGTTAATTTGTCCCGTGTGGTTAGCGCTGTTTTGTATCTAACGTGGAAACCTAACAACTCGCCCAATCTGTCTGCATTCCTCAGTTTACTGCTGCCTTGACCGCAACATCCCAAGTTGATGCACTGTTTTCAAGATTTTGGAAAAAATAAAGAAAGTATTTGATGAATCATCCCGCTCTCGTACTCTGGTAAGCATACCACGTCTATACCATCACCGACACATTTTTGAATGGATTCAAGTATTTCTTAGAAACTGCAAAAAATTCGTACATATAACACTCATCCTCCTCCTTTCCTGGCCTTTCCTAAGATACAGTCGTTGGGCCTGCGCTTTTCGTGACATATATTTACGGAATTCAACCTCCTGTTATATCTAAAGTCAGTCCTTTTGCAGATGTTTGCGCCATTTACCGACCAATGTGTCAAGCTACTTACGTTTGCTCTCCACAGGATGATTTCTCGGGCATTCAGCAGTGGTGTGCACCACCTGGTCGATGTCGCCGAATGCTTAAAGACATTACTCATTCCTTGGAAAGTCACCGAAACTAAACATCCCCTACTTAGGTGAATAGTGATTACCCTATAGCTGCTACAAGTTCGATCAAAAGCCTTGGTGTCCATTTTTAAACGACCAATCTTAGGGCAACCAATTAAATATTCATTAAATCAGTGGAGACAAGCACAGATTAGCCGGACGGTAAAGGCTGAATAAACAGACACGTCAATTTGACTCGACGTCTAGGACAGTGATCACGGAAGCTACTACGCTGAGAGGACTGTTTTGAAAATCTAGACTCGCGTCTCTTTTCCCGTGAGGTTCTCATGCCCCGTTTCTGCTTTTCGCTCGCGTTTTCACTGAGAAACCATATAGCATAAGCAACGACTTCCTCGTAAGCCGATACTACAAGGGAAAAAACAAAAAGAAAATTGAGCGACGTATTTTACTCGTCTCTAATTGGTTACTGTACGCTGGAATAACGGCCATGATGAGCGCTGTAAAGAACGTTCACGCAAGAATGCCAGGCAAGCTTCACCGCGCAATTACTTCCCCGTCGAGGCAGAACAAAGGAAAAGGCCAGTATCCATTTCTGGCAGACATCGTCTTGTCCATTGTGGTCGAAGTATAATGGGACACTGAACGTTCTACGGGAGGGGGGCTCGGGTTCCAACTGACCAGGTATACCGGGTATAGGAGCGCGACTAATCGGGCAACTGTCTTTAAAGGCAACGTTGGCACGCTACCGCGATCTTGGCGATCGATACGGGGTGCCGCCGTCGCCGCTAGCGGAGCCCAGCCAATTAGGGGAAAGCGCTATCGTATCGTCGATGCCAGGTAGCGTCTACAACAGACGCAAAGCGACGTCGCGGTTTGGTCTCGAGGACGCATATATGGGAGCTTTGTTGTTGCTTTCTTGCTTCCACTGGGAGGACTTTTAGGAACGGCATATAGTGGATGCGCGGTCTCCAATTTGCAGTCTGCGCTCTGTGCGGTCTCTTCAAGTACGATCTTAACGACAGCCCCCCAAGATAAAGGACGCAGCTCATTGTCCCCTTTCCGAGCCGCGCAACGTCAGAAGCAATGAAGACAATGAGCAGAGGGCCGTACGAGGAACAGAAAGTATTCGTTCTCGAGTCCGTCGTTTTGGAAGGCTCTGCATGTTTAAGACTGCGCTGTTTAGAGAGCCTATGTAGTCTAGCAACAACACTACGGCTAAGAGCGGAGGATAGATAAACAAATGTTTATTCAGCTGCGCTTTTGCGGGCGTCGCCAGTAATAGAAGTGCCGGGGGGGGACACAAATAGCCGTGCAATATACAGGTAAATTAGCGTATCGCAATCTACGTCCAATGGGGAGCTGCGTCATAGAGTGATGGCCCATGCAAAGAAAAACAGTTTGGGTATATCCAAAGCCATTGGTACAGCTCTGTAATTGATATAAGAAAACTTGATGGCTTTTAATGGCCCAAACCTGCAATCTGATAGTGACGGACTGTGCCGTATATATAGTATGGGTGTGTCGCTGTGTGTTAACAGATTGCAATCTATTGTTCAGCGCGAGATAACAGCAGGGGATTTTTTTTTTGCGATCAGACCTTATCGCAGTGTGGCTACCGTGGTAGGGAGGCGAATTCGCGACCTCGCTGCTCAACAGAACCAAGCTATACACTTTTGCAGGCTCATTGCGTACGGCATAACACTGCGAAAAAGTTCACTGGGAGCTCTTCCACATAGCCAATTTGGTTTTTTCAGACTTGTGTCTATTAAGACATTAAGACTGGGTGAACAGTGTGTGCTACACTCTATTCGAGTGGCTAGTACGAATATATTTTAATGAATAGCGATCCTTTGTGACAATGTGGTCGCAGTATCTACATGTAAAACAAAAGAAACATCTCGTGTCTTTTTTTTCCTTCGATAATGTGCTGGGCGTTCAGTCGCAGATTATTAGCTGGAATGATTATGCAAAAAAATTCCGAAAAATTTCTAGTGTTCACGTTCGGCCCGTTCAAAGGTGGAATTTCGTTCTCTCATATTAGTATAGACTCAGAAACAACCGGATTTCCTTACTGGTTGCTACCTGTGATGCATCGGTATTGTTCTTGTGGTGCGTTAGCTCGTCAGCAACTGACACTAAGTGCTTTAATTTGAATCTATGCCTTTATAAATAATGTATTGTTTGCACGCTGTGCACTCTAAAAAAAAAAAAGAAGTTTCGTTTGACTTTCCTTTTATACATGCGAGAGTCACGAGTCTAGCACTCCCATTGGAGAGGCACGCTTGACTCTCTTTAGTAGAGTCGTGCCTTGACTCACTTTCGAAAAGTCTCGTGTCCTACGACTCTCCTAAAGAGATTCAATGTGCTTCTCCAAAGAGACGCACATTGACTCCACACGTGCATAAGCGTGCACAGGGTTCCCCCCTCAGGGGGGGGGGGCGAAGGTTCATCGCAGCGCCCCCCCCTCCCTATTATGTCAATGTATGGGGCTGCCTTTGCGCCCCCCCCCTACAATGTGTAGGGCTGACTTTGCGCCCCCCCCTTCTCACCCCCCCCCCCCCCGTGCGCACGCCTATGAAAAGGAGTCAAAGTTCTTAGAGTGTAGATACAGTCCCGTCTACTGGTGACAGGACTGTCCTTCGTGAGTTCCAGAACTCAGGAAGGAAAGCTCACACAATGATAGTGTCACGAGATATTCTTAAAGGGACCCTGCAACACTTTTCGAGCATGGTCAGAAAACGCTGCCGATCGATAGTCGAGGTCCCGAGAACACGCGAGCCAAATATTATAGCGCAGCACGCGGCCTGGAATTCACAATAAATTCTCAAAGTCAGCTAAAAATTGCTTTCTCTTCTCGACAAATGACGCTACAAGCTCAAAAATCACTCGTCACATTCATTGGATGATTTGAGCATGGCGCGCTTGGTCGTTACCGGGGGTGCCGCCGAAGGCCGCGACTTGTCCATGCGTGCGCATGCGATCGCACTGAAATGTCGCGTATTCGAAGAAAAAAAAGAAAAAAAGAGAGAAAACGTTCTCAAGGTCACGAGGCGCGCGAAGTATTTTCTTTCCCCGTGCCATCCCTCCCTGCTTAGCTTCCAGCGCTTTGGACGGTACTAGAGAACAGAGAATGCAATTGCAGCGTGCGACAAATCTTTGTAACTCCGCTCGTACTCGATGGATTCTAAAAATTTTAGCGGCGATGGATTCGTGAGGCAATAAGCTCCTTTAGTGAATCCATCTTACGGTTACTTGGAAAAGTGTTGCAGAGACCCTTTAACTACTCGTTCTTCGCAAGTGTTGCTTCAACATAGAATCAATAGCTTTAAACTGATAGTGACTGTGATTACAGAAGAGTGTTATGTACGTACATTGCTTTAGGAGTACGAGGCTCTTGTACTTTACTTTTTCTTACGGTTACTTGGTTTCGCTTTATGCTTTTTTTTTTTACTGAACTGATAGCGCGAAGAAAACAGTGGACAACGCTTTAGAGAGTGCGAGCGCTGACTCAGAACTGAACGTCTTATTGCCTTGAGATTGGATGCAACAACAAAAAAATACATGTTACATACAAGACAAGCGGGACGCATCAGGGCAACATGACAACGCCATTCAGATATGTTAGCCTACCGATCCATCCAGCATGCGGGTTTAATCTTGTTTTGCGACAAATTCAAAGTGCGCGTGTTTCCCTTCCTACGATTGCGCGTTTACGATGCATAAAATTCTGCATACAATCAAATAAAATTTCCCTATGGCAATTAAAATAAAACTCCAAAGTTGCTAAAACAATGTCCAGCACATCAGCACATAGTTGTGAAGGCCCAGAACAGCTCGAAAAGTTGAAATTGCTTTATTTCTGGGTATCTTTATCACAAGAGCCTACACAAACGCATACTGCGTGGTATACGCGCACCCATATTATCTCCTGGAGATGAGTCACGACTTCGCTTTCTCCTTGCGACGCGTGCCACAACACGTCCCAGCAGCGGCCGCGAAACGTAAACAAAGCGCCATGCGAACCGCGCACGATGTGCCATAATGTGAACGACGTTCGCTGCTGACCTTTGCTCGGCGACTCTGCTGTAGCCATGAAACGAGGCTCAGTAATTCGCTACCCCATTATAGCACACTTCACGCTGGTCGCCTCGAACGCGCGTTTCGTACTCGAGGCCTATTGCCTTTACCTTTGCTCTCTCTGTGTAGGGTGAACGATGATAGCAGAGACGGAGAGCGTTGTTAATGCGGGTGGTTTCAATGTATGAGCATGCGCTCCTTGTCCCTTGACAATGAACGAGTCCATACGAAAAAATGAGGGAGGAAGCGTACGGCCTGTCACGTTGCATCGTACGCTTATGGACAGATATCGATAATCACTTACAATACCACTCAATAACCTGAATATACGTCACTGGACATTGCGGTGATGTGTTCGCGACAGCCTATAGCAGTGACATTGCCGGTCATCCTGACTGGTTTTCTTCAGTGGTCTATAAGAACGGATGGTCAGTGAACGAAAATTCTTAACGAGTACGTGAAGCTTTCAGTGGGCTCATGTATGTACACACGCGCAAAAATGCAAGGTAGTTGACCGGAGAATGGCCTACGGTAGCTCAGTGGAAGAGCACCGCAAGCGTGTATTGTGGAAGATGTGAGTTCACCTCCCTTTTTGCGACAAGTGGCCTTTTCGTCCATATTCACTCGCATTTGCCTTATACCATTTCTACGCTTCACCAAAATGGTAACAATAATTATTTTTCTATTATTCTTTCTCTGCTTTCAGTGTCGGCGTTGCATGGACTCGATCTCAAAGTAATCGAGCATTTCGATTTGCCATATTCCTTTCGTAAGCATCTCAGCGGAAGACACTTGTCGGAGTGGCCACAAAGGCAAAATTTTCGCCGAATAGCATTAACCACGCAACAGCACCAGGGAGCTATGCCTTCCTGATTCTGTTACCGATGCCGGTATACGACACTCCTTGCGTCACATGGCTTAAAGTAAACAGCTCCTTCTCCAAGGGAATCCTGTGATCACCTTCTCGCGAGGTAAATAAACAAGGACGTGGAGGCAACGCGCTCCACACAATACACGTCCCAGCAGCAGCGCTGCGCGGAGCACGTTTTCGAAACATCAAGGCAGTAAGAGCGCAAGCAAGCGTGCCTATAGCCGGGAAAATGCGTTAGAAGAAAAGCCGCCAGGGGCCATGTTATCGGTTTAAACAATCTGCTTCCAACGTGCTTTCTTTCTCGATTACGATACTCCATATGTATATGTCCACAGAGGTATTCCGTGTGCTGGGAAACGAGCGGAGCACCTAGCCAAGAAAAAAAACAAGTGTTGCACTTGAAAGAATGCTTGAAGGTCGCAAACGGCGTGACTCTGAATGTGGGGCAACAAACGTCGCCTTGAAATCTATGAGTCTCGAGAACCGATTCTTTTTCGTCGCACACACTTTAGGATTCGGGTTGCCTCTGACCCACCTTTCAAAGCTTGGTTTAAAGCTACACAATCGGTGGTGGGGGTGGGGGTTAGGGTTCAAGGAAGAACGAAAGAAAAGGGAAAAGTGTACATGGGTTTATGGGCTGACAATCTCACAACTTGGGCAATAAAGCGGCAAGCGATACTATACTAACAACGAAGCTGTTCTTAGTAGAGGCTTTCATGCCCGGAATCCGCGGTAACGTAGGTGGGACATCCAAAAACGGGTATGCGCCACAGAAATTTGGGTAAATCCCACTGCTCACCACTGGTACACTAAAAACGAAGGCAACAGTTAGCCCAATAAGCGGGTATGCGACAGAGAAATCTGTGCGGACCATGAGAAAACTGTCATAATAGTAAACGCGTGCGTGTCACAGAAATTGGGTAAATCCCACTAAACACTACTTCCACTAAAAAGGAACAAGACAACAGTTAGCCCAACAAATGGCGTGCGCGTTGTCATAGTCACACCACTGTCACGTGATACTTTGTGGTTATAAAAGGTGGTGGCTATACTACCACCTCGAAGCTTAACAATGAATGTTTCAATAAAGAGCAGTGATGCAACATATCTGAAATACTAGCAAAACATAGAAATGGGATTAGCCTAATGAAGGGAAGGTCACCAGCTTCGCTGTTTAATCAATGTTCGCGAAGCGTACTTGTTGTTCTCGAATTAACTTTATTATGGCCCAGAGGAACCGCAGCTGATTGAATTTTTTTACATATGGCTCTCTCTCTCTCTATAAGCGTGATATCAACCACGCTTATGCAAACATAAATTAAATACATGTGCTGCCATTTATATAGTGAGTCTTTCCTTTCGTTCTCTGAAGCTGTATACACGTTTCCAGTTAACGCCGCACTGATAACCAAAGTGAGAAGAATCGGCATAACTAAGAAGCCCGGTGCTTTGTTATGAGCAGCTGTATGAAGCCCACAGGTTCACGTCCATGCTACAGATTTAAGGTCAGTTTACCGAACATGAAAGAGAATGCTGGGACCAGCTTACTAAAAAAAGCTTTAAACGATCCCCAGCTGGCAGCTGACCACATCTCTTTTACCCGCTTATTACCCTCCCCATGCGTATAGGGTAGCTCACTGGACATAGTCTAGTTAACCTTCCTGACTTTCCTGTATCCCCCCCCCCCCCCCTCTCTCTCTCTCTCTCTCAGCAATAACGACACGCAGTTTTTCGTGCCGATCGCTGACTGGCATTGCCGAAGCGTTGCACTTCCCTAATTTTTTATCATTATCAGCAACTTGACTACGCCCACTGCAGGGCAAGTGCCTCTGTCCTGTTTCGCCAGTCAACTCGATCCTGTGCTTGCTGCGGCCACGTTGTCCCCTGCTAACTTCTTAATCTCATCTGCTTTCTGCCTTCCCCTCGCCCGTTTGCCTTCTCCTGGAATCCAGTCTGTCACTCTTGAGGACCAGCGGTTATCTTTCCCACGCGCTACATGCCCCGTCCACAGGCCCGTGTAGCCAGGGGGGGGGCCCTGGGGCCCCCCCCCGAAATCCGGATGGAGGGGGGGTGTTTTACCCAGGATAGATAATGAAAATAGGCGTTTTTCAAGGTTTTCAACAGGTGCCCCCCCCCCCCCCCCCCGAAGGGAATCGTGAGGAAATGCGAATGCATTTCTTGCGCCGAGAGATTTCGCGTTCACCGACTTCTGCCATCGCCTTGAGGCGCCCAGCCAGCGAACGGTCGAGAGTGAGGCGCGAGCGGACGGGAGAGTGGGGCGCAGGAAGGAGAGAGAGCGAACGGCGAGAGAAGGAGCGGCGAAGCACTGCACCTACCCTCTCCTACACTCTCTCGCACCACATGCTCCGGTTGCTAGGGGCGAGGATAAGCGCGCGCGCCCGCAGCTGTTGCTATGGGAGAGGGAGTGAGAGCGGAGAGATAACACCTGCCGGCGCGCGGACACCGCCGCGGACAACGCCGGATGCCTGACATAGCCCTGACTAAGAAATGCATTCGCATTTAAAAAATTCCTGACTACGGGCCTGCCCGTCCATGTCCATTTCTTCTTGAGTTCGACTAAGATGTACCTTAACACCCGTTTCTTCACTGACCCACTTTGCTCTCTTCCTGTCCCTTAAGGATACACCTATCATTTTCCTTTCCATCGCTCGCTGCGTCGGTCCCCAATTTAAATTTAACCCTCTTAGTAAGCCTATAGGTTTTATGCTCCGTGGGTGAACACCACTGAGATGCAGCTGTTATACACCTTCTTCTTGAGGGATAGTGGTAAACTACCATTCATGGTACGAGAACGCCTGCAAAAAGCGCTTCACCCCATTCTTATTATTCTAGATACTTTAATCAGATGGTTCGGCTCTGCGGTCTCCACCTGTCCTAAGTAGACGCACTCCTTTAATCTTCTAGTACATCCCGACGTATCGCAGCATTACTTTATTTTTTAGAAGTGAAGCATCTTATGACGAGGCTTAATCTGGTGGTGGTGGTGGTGGTGGTGGTGTGCCGCGTGCCCACCCCTACTGCGCATGCGCAAACCCTTTAAAAAAATAAAAACAAAAAACCTCCTCTCCCCCTCTCTCTCCTCTAGGCATCCCTCCCCGCGGCAACCACACCCCTCACTGCGCATGCGCCTCCCCTCCTCTCTTCCCCTCTTACACTCCCCCTCTCTCCTCAGGCATTCCCTGCCCGCGGCGTCTACACTCCCACTGCGCATGCGCGTCCCCCCTCTCTCTCCTCTCCTACGCTCCCCCCCCTCCCTCCTCTACGCATCCTTGCCCACGGCGTTCACACCCCACTGCGCATGCGTGTCACCCCCCTCTCTCTCCTCTCCTACGCTCCCCCCTTCTCTCGCCTCGCGACGCCGACGCAGGCAGCGTCTGCTAGCGAGTTTCTTGGTTGAAAAAACCGACTGCTCGCGCTGCACAACCGTTCACTGGCCACCCCGTATATATGGCAATGGATCTTGACCTCCAAGGTGGTGCCGGTGGGAGATTTCTCCTGTGCGTTGTTGAACAATAAAAATTCGCAGCGTGCGCGTTAACTAAAAGCGGAGTGCGGGTCTCTGTGTCCAGTCGGAGTCTTCTGTCTCTCATTGCCCATTAGCAGCGATTGGCATGTTCCAGTAGTAAACACTGCTCCATCACTGCCTGCTTTGCGCCTCCCCAGTTTTCTCTCCTGCGCAACGCTGCGATGAGCGCCAGCGTCAACGCCGCCGTCAGTGTAAGCGTTAGCGCCCGCTGCTTCACATCTACACATGGTTCCCTTTAGCGGGAGATGGTGTAATTTTTTTGCATATTAATTTTTCCACCTACCGTTCTTGATTTCCTTGTTCAATTAAGTAATAATATTTGCAATTCGCTTCCCTGAGTTACTCATCAAGGCAATATCATCAGCCGAATGCAGGTTACTAAGGTACTCTCCATTAACTCGTATCCCTAACTGTCCCCGATCTACGGCCCTGAAAACGTCCTCTAGGTACGCGGTGAATAGTATTGGGGAGATTGTGTCTGACTTCCTTACACCCCTTTTTTTATTATAATTTTATCGCTTTCTTTATGGAGCACTATGGTGGCTGTGGAGCCGCTGAGGATTTCTTCCGGTATTTTTATGTATGGTTCGTCGATGCCCTGATTCCGTAGCGCCTTCATGACTGCTGATACTTCGACCGAATCAAATGCTTTCTCGTAATCTGTGAAGGCTGAAAATAGGGGTTGGTTCAGTGACTGGTATTCAGGGCACTAGCGCGTTCACCCGCATGCCACATGCCGCGCCTAGCGCTAGGTAATTTGGCCAACCTTGGCTGAAATATTAGCAACTGTTGGATAAATATGGACTAAGTAATCACTAATTTTGGTCTACTCTTAGTAAATGCCTGCTTGTGTTGCCATGTGTGAGCGAAATGATGTCCAGTGTTAACTACAGTAGGTTGGTTTCGGCCACAGTAGGTTACCAGCTATTATGAAAACAGCGCTGTATGCATTCGATTTCAATGCAGTTATGCTCTACCATGTGCACAGACAAGAACCTGAGTTGGTACTGCTTGAACCTATCCAGTTCCGCGCCCCAACAGTTCCATCACATTGGAAAGACGGCATGAGTAACGACTTCAAGAGTAAAGAATCATTGTCAGCGAAGAGAAGAAGGACGTGGAGATGCGTTATCAACGCCACCCTGACTGCAGCTGGCATACGAAGAGCTTTCTTGGCGAAGAAAACACATGATGAATGAAGAGTGAATTTGTCTCCAAAATCGCCTCGTCGTTCACGAACAGTGCGCGCGATCATCGAGGCGTGAAACAACGCTGGTTGATGAGGTTGCCGCAGCACGCAGCGAAGGAGCGTGGCCACTTACGTCTTGTTTGTTAGTTCACGCACGCTGGGCCGAACCGACGTTGTTTTAACGGGACATTGCGCGAGCGCACTCCGTGCGACAGTAAACAACACACAAGCGTTCACACGCGCACTCTCTCTCAACAACAGCAGTAGCAGAACGAAACAACGAGAAGGAAACAGCTGGAGGCAACGCAGCGGGAAGACCACCACCACCGCTAGCAAGCGGGCCACAGACAGTGGCACACTTGCGAGACAGCGGCGAAGATTGGAGAAAGCAACGCGGCGTGGCGTCGTCGACTTCGGCCAGTTTAGCAATCGCATGAATCAGCTGGCTGTGCTGACCTGCGGCGCAGCAAGGACCGGGTCCCCGATGAGCAGCGGCCGTGACTAGTGGGCGGCGGGCCGTCCAGAGACGACGACCTTGGGGTCGCCGAGAACGCGTATTTGTTGTGACTACCAGTGAGCTGAGCAATGTTTGTATTTGATAGCTCGTGGAACGATGTGTGGTGAAGCGTATTCAAGAATGTACGAAGAATTGAGCGCAGTGTTTCAGGTCCAGCTAGATCAACGAACTTCAAGGAGAGTAGCCTTACATAGCGACACAACTAGGCAAGAAGTAATGACAGTGGCAGTGAGCCATGAAGCTAAACGTATATTTGAATCAACGAAAATTGGCCCAACTGGACATCTGTCGTGTGCGTAGTATCGCAGTACTGAGAAATAAAATGAGATTCTTTTGATAGTGCTATCAGTTTCTTGCGTGAAACTATCGTACCAACTATTTTAGCCGAAAGAGCCTGCCGCATGACAGACACGGGAGAGCGATAGCGGGCGATACGTGTCTTATCCTCAATTATTTCGTCGGAGGCTGAGGATATTAAGGAGGTTACCTGTGTGCTTACTTGTAACGCACTGAAGAGCATTCTCGGCTGTCGGTTCCTGAACGACTGTTTGTAGGTAGTCCTCGTGTGAATGACTCCTGCATTTTCGCTTTCGCTCGCTGTTAGAGAAATGCATATCCGTATAAGGGGGAGGGTGTGTCAGAAGGCATGCGTTGTTAGATGTTAGGATAGTCTCTTTGAAATAAATAGCATTCGATTTGATCAATAAGAAAATAAAACAGAGCTACCGCATTGCTACTCACAGAAAGTACGCATCTACGGCAAGCATAATATGTTAGCTCTGTTGGCTAAGAGATAACCTCTACTATTATGATTATGAACACTTTGAGTCAACGAAGTAAGCAGTGCTCAAATATAATAAATTCCAACTAGGATGAGAGAGAATGAATGAAAACTAGGAGGTTTGTCTACATTGCCCACGCTGTATTCTCCATATACTGACAAGCGAATGCTAATCTTCTGTACACAGCGCGCCAAGCAGAGCTCTACCGTAGCGTGCAGTGCGCGCATCGCAATCACTGACCCTCTTTCGCAACCACTTTCCTTTGCGGCGATGACGTAGGGCCCTGCTGCCCTCAAACAGAAAACAAAACTGCACCGCTCTATACACGACGAGGAGCTCGACACGTGACCACGTGGAGTCACTCTCCCGTAGCGATCTGTGGTTGCGCGCCGATTCAGCGCACCAGCGCACAGCGGCGCGCTGTCGTGCGCCTGCCACCGTTCCTGCCGCTCGCGCATCTTATCGCGATGCGGCAAATTTAGCCGGCCGCGCTATGGCGGGGGAGTTGCACGCGGGAACAACAATCCTTACGTCAGCGACGGTTTCGTTTTTGTGTCCAGCCGCGCGAGCAACTCGTGACGGAAGTGGCGATGGCACGCGCGCGCCTGCCCGTCCAAACATAGAATCGTGCAATACCGACGTACACGCCGGGTCACGAGGCGGAAGAGCACGCGCGGACGCTGGGCAAGTTCCTAAAAGATACGCGCGCGTGTGTATGGTGCGAGTCGGCGTGAGGCTTGTGTTGACTGTACGCGCGTGCGTGTGTGTCAGTGGGATACCGCTGTACGCTACGCGGGTGCGGTCCGAGCGATGCGGTAGGAAATTACTCGGTATTGAGTCACGATTGTTATGTCGTAACGCACGGATGAAAACGGAACTTTCCTCTGCGTAGAGGAGTGGATATATGTGTACGTATGCTGCATACACTTAATACAAACGCAAGTACACAACTGGCACGTTGACTGCACGGTTTAAGAGCCAATGTACGAGAGGGTGGAATTTTGTGCGGATTTACCCATTATATTGCGAAGCTGATTTAAAGTAGCTGGATGTACAACCCTTCACCTAATAATCTTCACATTTCGTAGTGACGACGTCGGAAGTACCTGGACACAAGAGTATGAAACAGAAAGGGAAAGAGCGCGCGAGAGCTCACACCAAAATTATTTGTTGGGTTCAGATAAGGGCAGCGCCCTTCATTGATTGCCTTCGACACTGTAATGCAATGCAATGCGAGCGTTTAGAGCCTGTGGATTCTTTGAAGCACTTTTATGAACGACCAAGAATGGTATCCTTATCGCAAAACACTTAGGACCACCGGATAAAAGAAAGAAAAAGAAAAGCGCTAGCGCGTCAACAAATAGATTCATCATTCGATCAAACAGCGCACCAAACAAAATACACCCCGTGTTACGACTTTATTATCTCTCTTCTGAACTTCAGGCTGGGAGCCGCAGTTTCCTGACAGTTTCCTGAAAATATAACTTTTTTTTTTTTCAGCTTTTATGAGTCTGGAAATTCTCCGGTTCGCTTTGCACAAAGCGCTCACGGATTGAAACACGACAATTCAGGGCTAAGTAACACACGCACTTTTGTTTCCACCGTCCTCCGTTCTTGACATATCAGCGTTATTTCGACTCGAACAGGTACAGCCGCCCAAATCTTTACTACCGTACGCAGCGACTACTTTTCTGTCTGTCACTGCCATATGATGGCACGAAGTAGCAAAAAATTGTTTTGTGGGCATGTGCTTTGGTGGGCATGCGCTTGTCCTCGCCCTTTTTTGGAACTTAATTCAGTCATATGGCGATGATACACAGAAAAAACTACCGCTCGTGTACGATAGTTACATTTGGGCGACTGTACACGCCAGAGCCAACATTACCTCAAGCGACCACATTCGTAGCGACATGACGCGGTTATCAAGAGCAATAGCTCAAAGGTCGCGTTTCAATCCGTGAGCAATGTATGTCTAACATGGAGCATTGGATTGGATTGGATAAAACTTTATTTGTGCCTGCAGTCGGGCGCTCGGGCGTCCCGACGGGGGCAAGAATTTGCAGCCATAAAGCACAAGAACGGCGTACACGAAGTAATGCTGTTTCGGTCATAAAGGCAGATCCTGACTTGAAGAATCCGTCTAAAAAGAACGGTATACGTAAATGGAACAGTAATCACTGCAGAATGAAGCAGCACACTTTCGTCCGAGCCCGGTGCGTGCCATAACACGCCTTTCACTTGATTCACTCCTTCCAATGGAAAGTGAGATGCCTCGCGAAAACAAGGCTGAAACTTAAGCTAGTTGGTTATGCTACATGACTGAAGGGCAGCGCACTCACACACAGACAATGAAGAGCTGTTTCTGGGTCTTCGTTTCTGCGTAAAACCCAGAAACAACTACCTCGTAGAAGAACTGCGAAATTACGCTGTTTCTTGCGTGCGTCGGTTTTTAGTATGCCCTTCACATCTATCGCCACTTTGTTGTTTGATGTCAGTTCTTCGTGATAGATTCAGAGCTGGTTTATCTCTCTGTGTGATCTTCAAGGTCCCAGATCTTCAAGCTTTCCCAGAAACCTCGCGTCTTTCTTTCCCAATTTGCCCTGTTTTCTATCTCGAATGTTATCTGCGTTCTAAAATGTGCATCCTCGCTCGGAATTCCTCAAGACAACGGATGAAAGAACTAAGAAACGCTTAATTATGGGTTTAAAGATATGATTTAAGAACTCAGCATCGACATAACAAGACAAACAACACTCACGTGCATCGATGCTACTGCCGCCCAAATCTGGGGAAACATCTCCGCTAAGTCGACTTTATGTGGTAAGGTATACTTAGCTTTCACTGCGCACCGAACAATGCGCAGCGATGCGACGCGAGGAACAGATAAGGGAGAGCAACAGGTGACCTCGAAGCCCACCGCTGTGGCGTGCATTCATATTTCTCGATAGCGCACGAAGGTCATGCTGCGCCTTCGCTTTCCACAGTATACCCGCGAGACATTGCTCGGTTTGAAGCCGAGTTCTTTAGTTTTGTATTCGATCGTCATGACCCCGCGTGAGATTGTGGCTGGCTGTATTTCTTTCGAGCGCGCGAATAAGGCCGCGTAAGCGATCGTGTTTGCAGCGCATGCGCAGTACGCCCTACGTCGCGCTTCTGAATTAAGCTGCGAAGAGGCTCCCGTTTCACCCGTACGGTCGCAACTGCGTGAGTCACACAGGCTCCGTGCTCCAGACAATTAACATTCTATGCAGGTGGACGTGAGCCTCGGCTCTTTATTAAACACCGTCGCGTACTCATTCGTGGAGCTCTAACTTTCTCCATTCATTTCTGTAGGTATGTTAGATAGCACAGCAACCAATAGAATTTAAAGGAAGACTGGCTTTCTTTTTGTTACACATGCGCTGAGGGTGGTGAGACAAAAACACTGCATGCTGAGGGTGGTGAGACAAAAACGCTACATGCATTTGTGCTTAGTCGCATTCTCTATGCCTCTCCTTACTTGACTCTATCCTGCACGGAGAAAGATAAAATAAATGCTTTAATCCGCATGGCTACCAAAGCAGCACTTAATCTGCCAAAGAATACCAGCACGGATAGGCTCCTAAAACTGGGAATGCACAACACAGTACAAGAACTGATAGATGCCCATAGACAATCGCAATACCTTCGCCTTGCTGGGTCCGAAACAGGGCGGCATATACTGGATTCGCTCGGAATCCGCATACCCGCACACACTACCGAATTAGTGTCACTCCCTCCCGACATCCATGCTGCGCTTATCATTAAACCTCTCCCTAGGAATGTTCACCCAGAATACCATGCACCCCGCCGCATCGCGCGAGCAGTAACTCTCCACAAGGCATATGGCACTTTAGAGGATGTGCGCTGGGTAGATGCCGCGTGTGGTCCAGACCGTTCGGTAGCTGTCGCTTATCATCCTGCAGCCCCCCCCACTTACGCACTCCTTGGACCCCCCCCTGTAGCCCGGAGGAAGCAGAGGAAGTTGCCATAGCACTAGCAATCGCCAAAACAAATGTAGCCTATATAATCAGTGATTCAAAAACGGCCATTCTTAACTTTGCCCGCGGTCACGCCTCCATCCTCCCGCGTGGCAAATATTAAGAATGTGTACCATAAATCCCGATAGGCTTATTGAACTCGTGTGGGTGCCGGCTCACTCTGGCAATCCCGGAAATGAGGCCGCCGATAACATAGCCCGAGGACTTATTATCCGGGCAAATGGCGACCCCAGCCGGGATTTCTCGAGAGAGCGGGCACACACTTTTTCAGAACTCACCCAACAAACACGCCTTGCTCGTCGCCTCTACCCTCCTCCCCACCACCGCCTTTCCCACACCCAGCAAATCATCTGGAGGCGACTACAAACCCGAACTCTTCCCACCCCTCAAATCCTATCCCACTTCCGCCCCATTTCTCCAGAGTGCACACTCTGTGGAGAGTCACCCGCCACATTAGACCACATTCTCTTTGGCTGCCCTGCCGATCCTCCCCCGCAGGGGCAGCCCGCCATCAGCACTTGGGAGGAATGGGAGGCCCTTCTTGCGTCGCAGGACCTGGACACACAGCTCCGCTGCGTGGACCGGGGTGCCAGTGCCCTGGCCCTGCGTGGTCTGGACACATAGGCGCAACGTGAGGGCCGTGCGGTGGCCCAGGGCTCATAAAGGGTCCAAACTCACTCGCCCAATAAAGTTTTTTCCTCCTCCTCCTCCTCCAAAGGAGGACATCATTACCTAACGAGAAGCACACACGTTCCTAAAAAAATGACCACGATTGAACACCTACAGTTAAAATCGTGAAGGTAGAAAAAGAAGATAAGAAATGTGGCTGTTTTAAAAAAGGTGCGCGTCGCTTGCACTCCGCGTGCCAAAATTCTTGAGTTAAATGGCTCTACACTGCCTAGTCATGGAAGAAATAATGCAGTACGGAAATTCCTAAGATTATTTCTGACAAGACTTCGGCGGAACGTCTGTAAACATGGATGAAACCCGAAAGTTAGAGTAGCCGTCTTAAAACCAGGCTGCTGAAGTCAGTGATATGCTATCTTCATTTTGTGCCTTCTTTATTTTTATGATTCTAGACTGCTTCTTCGATCCGTTTCGAGAGAAGTGAACACAATATCCGTTGTGTTGTGTCCGCTATATGCACGTATATACGTGGTATATGTAGGGACTCTGAAGTTGAATAAGCTGCGCGCTGATCGCGGCCTTCGGCCCCTGATCCCACTGTTCCTACATACTGGCTCACTATTATTACGGTTACGCGATAAGTTAAGGTCAACATCAGGACTGGTACAAATTACTGCGACGGTTATTGCTATTACTGATGATAGCGATGATGCTTAGAGACGGACATTACCGTTATCCGCAAGTAACCTAATAATTAGCGTTACCCTTCCGTTCACCGGCATGCATGCGTTCGCGCTTTCTTTCTAGAGCCATTCTTGAAAGCATACACTAACAGGTCCCGTCTTAATAGCAACTGTATTACAGTTTTAAGCTCTACGCCACGCATTAAGGTGAAGACGAGGGTTGTCCTTGTTAACTGAGTCAGCGTGCCCATACTTACCTGGTCGCGCCCTGCCTAAGGCGGTTCCGATCAAGCGGGTTGCTAAAACTGGATCGCAACACCACGCCGCCCCCCTCGGGCGAGGCGTCGTACGTCAAGCGTAAATTCAGTATACCAACGGCCGTTCGTGTAAAACTCATTCGACTTGACTGCTGAGGCACGTTTCGGGCCGTTTGGTAAAGGCGTGAACTGCTTCCTCTCAGAATGCAGCGACGTTGCGTTGAAAACAGTCTAACCTTGCGGCAATCCGTTTTTCGGCGTTGGTGTAACCTAGCAATTACTACTGCGTCGCTGAGCCCGAACAACGCGGTTGGACGCACATGCCGAAAATTGGAGCTGAAGTGAGAATAGAAAGAGCAAAACAGCGGTGTAGGGACAATGCGTCAAAAGCAATCCAGGGAGCAACGTCCGCACTATGATGCATGTTTAAGCAATGCTGTCGACCGTGAAGCAGCTCTCTCTGCCTCGCGAGACACTGTCGGCGCATCAACAACCCTGAACAGAGACCTATTCAGCGCACGCGATCATCACCTAGTTTCTTTTATTCTTTTATAGCCTGGAGGATTGGCGTGAACAGAACGATGAGAAAGAAATCAAAACAATTGAAAACGTCATCTGATCTAACCTCCTCACCTCTACTCCCTTTCCTTCCTATGGCACGGTGACATCTGCAGCTTCTACTTATGCCTAACTTGCCCACGCGAGCCTTTTGCACTGAGTATCGAGCCAAGGTGGCCTAATCAGTTTCTAAGCGGAGAGGTTAAGCTGTCGGTGTCGTGTTCCCAGCTAGATTCAGTAGCGGTAAAAAGCCGGTATGTTTAAGTACTGTAAAGCCACGAATAATTTTGACACATGGTTGTAATGAGGTTCATGTTATTTACACAAAAGCTGAGGCTCGGTTTGAGTTGAGCTCCCGCTGTTGACTTTAACAGTAGCCGTGTCAACACAGTGAAGAGACTACGACACAGGAACAAAATGATGTCTTTTTTTTTCTGTTATGTATACCATTGCTATAAAGTATTTTTCTTATCCACATAATATTTATAGCAGAAGCTGGCGCTTATAAATGGCACCACCTGCTCCTCCTTACTTGAGAACGAAAAACATTGACACAAAATATGTCGCACGGTCTGTCACAGACTTAAAGCGAAACAAATAAAAAATCTGGCAGATGCCAAGCACTATAGGAATCGATTTAATTCGAAGAAGTCAGCGAGTAGCAGCCTAATCCAGATTTTTAGCGAGCCAAGCGTTACGTGGTGGATCGGCGTCTTTGTGTATATTTACTAATTGTGCACATATCGCGCGCTTGCCAGGCCAGCGCCTCCTCTACATAGAGGAGGCACTGGCCACGCACGTTGAATACACTGGAGTGTGAAGGGTAGCTCCTAGACTGACGTCACGCCGGCAGTCACGTCGGAAATGACAATTTTATCGAAACGAAGTGCGCGCTATGGTGCGATGATGTGCATATCGAAAGTATCGATCGTTAACGTATGCGAGCAACGCTTGACTATGGCTTGCGTATAGTCAATGTTTATCACATACTTCTCAAGTAGGATAGGAAACATTGCCACCAGTATTGGCGTTGTCCCGACCTAAAGCTTGTAAAGGGTGTTTTAGGGGCGAAGCTCCTTAGGGTGTGGGTCTGTCCCTCCTCTGTAGTAGTAGTAGTAGTAGTAGTAGTAGTAGTAGTAGTAGTAGTAGTAGTAGTAGTAGTAGTAGTAGGTATACGTAGCTAGGTAGCCACGTATAGTGGAATGTAACCACTCCACGTGATAAAGATGACGATGACGCAGTATGGTGGAATGTACCCACTACACGTGATAACGATGAAGTATAAGCGCGTTCTAGTATAGTGGAATGTACCCACTACACGTGATAACGATCACGATGACGCTGATGACCATGAAGTATAAGCGCGTTCCAGACCACACATTCTCTTTCTGCCATGGATGAAAACGATCGAGCTTCGCCCACTCATCATCATTCACTTCGTGGATATGGCGTGATTTTTTCAGAAGCAGTTTAATGCACTGGCGTGGTGCGTGGTAGAATATTTTTTACTGTCACGCCAAACGCCTGAGTTCGATTCCATCTCAAAATGTGATTTTTATTCTTTGCGTCCATAGGGATTTTTCGATCGCCGACAACGCAGGCACCGGAATTTCCGCGACACACTGTCTTTAACGCTATCGCGTTTGAACTACCTGTGGCGCATACGCGTATGCCATGTACCGCATAATGCGGGTATGTGCCAAACGTGACTCGTGGAAAAGGTTTCATGCCGTGCATGACGGGCCAGTCACGTTATTCATGCTACGACCTGTGCATCCCGTTTCCCACAAACTCAAATCCTCCCAAGCCAATTTTCGTGTATTTATTTTTTATTTATAATACCTCAAAGTGCCACGTTAAGGAGACGACCACGAGAGTGCACAGACGTAGGCGGTTAGATATATAGACAGCTTGACAAACGATTGAAGTGGCTTTGGTCAGCTAAGAAATGCTTCGCATTTAATACCAAAACTAGACCCATTAACTCGTAAATATATGTATAATCAATAAGATGTGCGTGACGACGCAACAAATTTGACAAAGCTTCTTCAAAGCATGCCACGTAAAAATTATTCACGATATAATTATTCCATCATTCAATTGAACACCATGCTACAAACTCAGTTCACCAGTTCACGTCAGTTAACCCCTTCCCATCTAATGTAATATTCAAGGTCTCCCCAAATCACCGTAATTTTTATTTGCCAGCTAACGGCAGGCACGTATAGACCAACAGGATTCGCGCGCTAATTCAACCACAATATTTGCAATCGCAGCACCAGTCCGTGGTACTCGCAAGTCGAGATGACTCGGAGGGAATCACTCGTCGTTGACATCTTCAAGCTTCCTCCGCTTCGTTTTCTTAATGATCTCTAAGAGTTCCGGGTGAACTTTCTTCTTCGCTGCTCGAAGAATGCCGATCATTTTCCGAGCACACCGGCTGTCGTCCGGCTCGAGAATTGAGTGTGTGACAGCAGGCTCAGTTGTCGAGAGGGAGACGTGGCTCATTCTCTGCGAGTAAATCTCGGCGCTACTCGGGTAATCATAATTTACAACGTAGCGCACGTCATCTGAGGTCAGTTGCCGCGCGGCCACATCGGTCGCCACCAGGATGGGCGTCTTGCCTTCGCGGAATGCAGCCAGAGCCCAATCCCGCGCCAGCTCCGCGGTCCCGCCGTGGAGGCCGACGACGGACAAGCCACGGCGCCGAAGGTTGGATACCAGATCGTCAACCCGCTTCTTCGTTTCGGCAAACACAATGACCTTTCTGGGTGCTACTTCCTCCTGCCCGCCAAGAATGTCCTCCAGAATAGTCACCAGTGTGACCTCTTTCTGAGACTCGGTAGAGACGTGTACCACGTGCTCAACACTCAGGTTTGGTAACGGCTGTCGTTCACCGAAGTGAACTTCCACGTAGTCCTTCAGCAGCGTGTCAACGAGCCGGTACAGCTCCCTCGGCCTTCTCGACATCAACATCAGGGTCTGCCGATCTGGCCTGAGGTACTTTGCGATGGCGATGAGCTGCTGCTCGAACCCCATGTCGACCATGCGGTCCGCTTCGTCCAGCACGATGTATGTGCACCTGCAGATGTTCAATTTGCCCTCCTTCAGGAATGCGTGGAGGCGGCCGGGCGTCGCGACGCATATCTCAGAGCCGCGACTCAGAGCCCTCAGTTGCTGGTCCTTCGGATCGCCGGAGCAGACGCACGTGGCGCGGACGCCAGTGTGGGTTTCGAGTTCGCTCACCATTCGCTGAATCCCGCGGGCATCTTCTGGTGTTGGAGCAAGTACAAGGGCCAGGAAGCTTTGGTGGGACATTAGGGGCGGCTGGTGCATGACATGGACGATGGTTGGGAGGATGTAAGCCAGGATCTTGCCTTCAGCTCCGGTTCCGAGAACGGCAAGTAGGTCTCTGCCCTTGAGAGCGACGGGCCACAGCTGTGCTTGGACGGGTGTGGGATCCGAGGTGCAGTTGTTTGCCTCGAGAGCCTCGACTAAACACGCGGGGAAGTTGGCTTCGTAAAGGCGCAGCAGTGGCTTTTGAGCGCCGCCCCCCCTTCACAATCGTGATGCTGTTTTCCTTGCGATATTCCTCCACTTGCTCGAGAGAACGCCTCGCCACCCTGAAATGCTCCCGGTAGAAATTCTTCAGGAGGGGCTGTAGCTGCGTTTCTCGCCAATTCGGAGGTCCAAGTCCCTGGAAGTTGCCAATGCCACTGGTGCTGCGCATACTCCCGATGTAATAACGAAGCTCTTGGCCGTCGCCCTTCGAAAGGCACCAGTTCTTCGTGTGTTCGGATGTAGCATCAAAGATAGGGCCGATGAAGCCAGGTTCCACAGGTTGGTTGGGTGGCAGCGGCTCGTTGGGCCCGTTGGGAGGACCCAGTTGCACCCCAGCGTTGAGGCCAAAGAGCTGGTTTGCCATCTTCGTGCCCTGCTGATCTTCACACTATTATATCTTCCTCGTTTCCGAAAATTTGCAATAGCTTAGGACAACGCCACCCTCGGTCGAATCCTTGTTCTTGTTCGGCTGGTCACCATGACTCACAGCCGGATCCCTTCCAACGCGAGGGACTTACGTGGGAGCGACCGACGTAGCCGTGCCGTTGTGTTGTGTTGGGGCGAGAGGCTGAAGCGGAGGGCGGCGGCAGCGGCGTCTAGCCCGGCCGAGATCGTGGGCGTTCTCTCTGGCTCGCGCCTCGAGCTTTGCGGCATGAGCTCCGCGAGAGGCGCGGCGTGGTGGTGGCTAATGATGATGATGACAATGGTGGTAAGCGCAGATAATGATGCTACACCAACCTTCTGTTTGTGGCCTGATAACATTGACAGTATTGCAAAAGGGTGGAGAGGAAGGGGGGGGGGAGTATGAGGTGAAACGGCGCGAAAGCTGGTATACGAAAGCTTGCAGTGAACACAAGCATCGCGCCAGCGTCAATACGCATCACAACTTAGAGGAGCGCTTTTTCGAATATGCGTCCGCGTCGGCGACAGATGCAAAAAAAGAAAAAAAGAAAAGAAAATGTGGAGGGTGGGGAGACAGCAGGCGGCCTGAGGCGCCGCCGAGGGGAAAAAAATCACCAGGTGTAAGGGGGGCTATGCCGCCGCCTTAGTTCCACACGACGGATACCAACGGCACAGAACCGCGGTTACGCGAAGAATAGAGACAAACTTCAGAGCAACGCAGTCTATATAAGTACAGAATTGTAGTAGGCGCGTTGCTTATAATGTACCGCGCTTGTAATCAGCCAAGTCATCTTAAAAATACCGCTTTATTGTTAAATTCGAGTCCCTGACTAACTAATGTTTGAAGTTTGAAGAACAGCTCGTAGACGAAAACATGCTCTGTTTTCGGAAAAAGACGTAATTACATTCCCATTGCATTCCGGGGTTGCGAAAATGTGGAATGATTCCGGAGTCATTCCAATTCCGGAGTGGCAACTACGCAACACTGGACTACACTGGCCAGTAAAGAGTTGCTCATGGTCCGACGTGACGCCGGAACTCACGTTTCCGCAGAGATGGAGGTTTTATCGCGACGAAGTATGCGGTCCGACGATGGGCGTATCCTAAATAGCGTCCGTCTGCGTATTCGAGCAACGCTTGACTGCAAGAGTCGCAAAGTGGGCTTGCTTGGTAAGTCATGAGGAATTGGTTGCAGCGCGAACTCGACACAAGGACGCAAGAAGGAAGACAACGCACACAGCGCTACTAGCAACAACAATGCTACTGCTATTGCTGTGACATCCTGCTACTGTCCTGTTATCACCTGTTACGTTGCTGTTGTATGGGTGATTCTTTCGCACATGTCTTTCGTTATCACCACGTGACCACTGTTCACTGTTGTGGTAGTGGTATACTTAGGGCGGTGTGGGTCTCGAAAAAAAAAATTACACATCATCTCCCCCTACGGCCAACCATGGTGGGATGCGAAAGCATCGCGGGGGGTGCGCATCGAGTTTCCGTTTCTCATGTGACTTATGAGACGGTGGTTGTCGAGGCGTTTGAATTAGCGCTTGCCGACGCTGACGTTTACGCTCGGCTTCCCGAGCCTTCCTCTCCTCCGCGGCGGTGGCGCTGCCGCTGCAACTAGCCCCGACATTGACGTTGTTCATGGCGTTTCGCACACCGTTGCACAGAGAGAGAATGACGGAAGCACAGCGGACGCGCGCTTTCGCAGCCTCGCAGCTTCGAGATTCGCTTGCCGGCGTTGCCGTTTACGTTCAGCTTCGCGAGCGTCCATAGCGCCGTTGCAAAGGAGAGCGCAACGGGAGCGAGTGCACAGCGGTGGCGGAGAGAGAAACGGGAGAGGAGAAATGAAGCGGAGGCAGCGCTCACTTCACCTCCTCCACCCCACCTCCTCACGCTCACGCGAGGAGAGGGGGGAGAGTTGGTGCATGCGCAGTATGGGTGAGGACGCCGCAGAACGGACACTGCCCCGAGCATAAGATGCTTTCGCATCTAATAAACATTGTTGTTGCTAGTAGCGCAGCGTGTGTAGTCTTCCTTCTTGTGTCCTTGTGTCGAGTTCGCGCTGCAACCAATTCCGCTTGACTGCAGCCTATCAATGTTTACTACAGTGGTTTAAAAGCGAACACTGCAACCGCGATCGGCGATGCCTCGACATGGCGCTTAACACTCTAAAAAAATATCGAGTATTCCGAGAGTACTGCTGCCAGGCAATTATAATGGCCATCTACCTCGCATGCTGTCCTTGACCACCCGGCCACGAACGGCGAGCGTGCTATTAGCGTGACATAGCATTCCTGAAATTAAAATGGCGAAATCTGAGTTTTCAAGATAGGAAAGGTGTGAGCAAGCCAGATGAAGATTATTGTTCCGTGGCAGAAATATTTCTCAAACACTGAAATTTTTTAGCGTTGTGTAGGGTCTTTTCCGAAGTTTGAAGCAATGGCGTGGTTCTGTGGTCGAACACTTCAACGCCACTCAGAATGCCTGAGTTCGACACCGGCTCGAGCTGTGCTATTTATTCTTTGCTGACATCGGGTTTTTATTCTAATCGAAAACGCCGTCAACGCCAGTGTCGAATTTTATGCGGCACGAGCTCAAAGATACCCGAAGTCAGTTCTCGCTGTTCATGGGTTGATTTACACTGTGAATCACCTGCGGCGCATGACCGTATACCACGGGCCTTGTTATGCGGGTATGTGCCACTCGTGACCGGTTAAGGGTTTCATGACGTACGCGACATGCGGGTGACGTTATTCATGTCATGACCTCTGAATCGTGTTCGTCGGAAACTCATGTCCTCCTGTGCCAGTTTTGTTGCATACCATGTTAAGGCGATGACCACAAGAGCATCAGACGCAGGCGGCTCTTGTGGTCTTGTGGTATAGATAGATAGATAGATAGATAGATAGATAGATAGATAGATAGATAGATAGATAGATAGATAGATAGATAGATAGATAGATAGATAGATAGATAGATAGATAGATAGATAGATAGATAGATAGATAGATAGATACGGTCAAAGTACTTTTGGTTCGCCAAGAAATGCTTCGCATTTAATATGGTGAGTCGGTATAGAACGACAGAGTTTTGACCATGAGGCCAGGAAAGCGCACCTCCCCCTCACTCACTCTCACACAAACACACACACACACACACACACACACACACACACACACACACACACACACACACACACACACACACACACACACACACACACACACACACACACACACACACACACACACACACACACACACACACACACACACACACACACACACACACACAAACACACACACACACACAAACACACACACACACACACACACACACACACACACACACACACACACGCGCGCGCGCGCGCGAGAGCGCACACACTTTCCCCTCTATTTGTCTGAGACAGAGCTGCTTGACAATATGACGAGCTTACAGGCTTACATAATGGAGCTCAAATTCAGAAGCTAAAATTTAACGTACACTTAACACCTTCGCATGCCTTGAGGATTCTAAAACCTACAAGGCGCTTGCTTCTGAAGCTCCGTTAGTCATATTTGACGGCACTGGTGGCTTACATAGACAATAATTACGACCTGTAATTCCGTAGACCAAATCAGTCATTTTATTTTGTGCGCTGAAGTTTAATAAAGAAAAAGCCGGCAGATCCCACGCACTGTGGGACTCGATGTAATGCGAAGCAGTGCCAGGAAGGAGCAAATCATTCTTTACATAATTTGCATGTCATGTTTTACATGTTAGGACCTGTCATTTATGTTGGTCATACAGTCACGCCACGCAATACCAATTTTGGCGTACATCAAGCTAGCGAACTGGACGCAAGCGCACCATGAGCGTGGCATGTTAATGGCGTTGTAGATGACATGCATGCCAAGATTTCCATATTACCACTTGTCATTTATGTTCGTCATACAGTCACGTCACTCCATCCCAAATTTGGTGTATCTCAAGCTAACGAAACGGCCGCGAGCGCGCCATGAGCGTGGAATGCAAGTCATGTCGCTCATGACGTGTCATGATTTCCATATTACCACTTGTCATTTATGTTCGTCATACAGTCGTGTCGCTCAATACCAAATTTGGTGTATATCAAGCTAACGAAATGGCCGCGAGCGCGCCATGAGTGTGGCATGCAAGTCATGTCGCACATGACAAGTCATGATTTCCATATTACCACTTGCCATTTATGTTCGTCATACAGCCACGTCACTCAATCCGAAATTTGGTGTATCTCAAGATAACGAAATGGCCGCGAGCGCGCCATGAGTGTGGGATGCAAGTCATGTCGCACATGACAAGTGATGATTTCCATATTACCACTTGTCATTTATGTTCGTCATACAGTCGTGTCGCTCAATACCAAATTTGGTGTATATCAAGCTAACGAAATGGCCGCGAGCGCGCCATGAGTGTGGCATGCAAGTCATGTCGCACATGACAAGTCATGATTTCCATATTACTACTTGCCATTTATGTTCGTCATACAGCCACGTCACTCAATCCGAAATTTGGTGTATCTCAAGATAACGAAACGGCCGCGAGCGCGCCATGAGCGTGAAATGCAAGTCATGTCGCTCATGACATGCCATGATTTCCATATTACCACTTGCCATTTATGTTCGTCATACAGCCACGTCACTCAATCCGAAATTTGGTGTATCTCAAGATAACGAAACGGCCGCGAGCGCGCCATGAGCGTGAAATGCAAGTCATGTCGCACATGACAAGTCATGATTTCCATATTACCACTTGCCATTTATGCTCGTCATACAGCCACGTCACTCAATCCGAAATTTGGTGTATCTCAAGATAACGAAACGGCCGCGAGCGCGCCATGAGCGTGAAATGCAAGTCATGTCGCTCATGACATGCCATGATTTCCATATTACCACTTGCCATTTAGGTTCGTCATACAGTCACGTCACTCAATCCCAAATTTGGTGTATCTCAAGCTAACGATACGGCCGGGGAGCGCGCCATGAGCGTTGTATGTAAATCATACTTTTCATGGCAAGTTAGTCATGATTTTCATGATATGATCAGCCATTTATGTTCGTCCTACAGTCATGATATGCCATACCAAATTTGGTATAAATCCCATTAACGATACGGCCAGGAGAGCACAAAGTCGTAGGCGGCTAGATAGATAGATAGCTAGATAGATAGATACGCTCAAAGTCGCCGAAGTTCGCTAAGGAATGCTTCGCATTTAATATATTTGAGTTGGCCAAAGAACGCAGCGAAGGACCTCATAGACGTATACGTGAACCTTAAATAACAAACAAGAGGGAAGAGTTTTCGAGTCGCGACGCTCAAATACAAAACAAAAACAAACAACAACAACAAACGCGCGACTGCTTTGTGGATATACATGGGTACTGAAATCAAGATGAGGACACTCCTTTCACGCGTCGGCCATGAAGCGAGCACGGACACAAACATTTTCCCGGGATTGCGCCACCTCGACTGCGCATCATCGATGTACGTAATTACCGTAATCCGGAACCGAGAGAGGACGTGTCGCCCGGAACGATCCCACTCTCCCGACTCAACAGCAAAGCGCGTGAGAAAGAACGCCCATAGCCTTGAAGTACAGTGCTTGTCAGTCCCGAATAGCGGCGATGCTGCTGCTGCTGCTGCTGCTGCTGCGAGCCGTGGAAGGGTTTTCGTGGTTGCGTAATCTCCTCCCTCCAGTGCACGCCGGTATTCGTGCGTTGGTTCGAGCTATAGCCGTGAAAGACGACGCGTAAAATATGCTGCCCGCGTGAGCAAGTGCGAACAGGTGAGCGCCGTACGCTGAACAAGCCAACATCGGCGTATAGTGCAAATGCGTAGGCTGTTGGGCCAGGGTGCATATAGCCGGCCATTTTTTACGCACGACAATTACAGAAATGCATTGGTTGTGTGGCGGCGCCCTTTCCTGGCTATGCACACCTCTCGACCTTGTAGTCGGGTCTATGTATGTATGTATGTATGTATGTATGTATGTATGTATGTATGTATGTATGTATGTATGTATGTATGTATGTATGTATGTATGTATGTATGTATGTATGTATGTATGTATGTATGTATGTATGTATGTATGTATGTATGTATGTATGTATGTATGTATGTATGTATGTATGTATGTATGTATGTATGTATGTATGTATGTATGTATGTATGTATGTATGTATGTATGTATGTATGTATGTATGTATGTATGTATGTATGTATGTATGTATGTATGTATGTATGTATGTATGTATGTATGTATGTATGTATGTATGTATGTATGTATGTATGTATGTATGTATGTATGTATGTATGTATGTATGTATGTATGTATGTATGTATGTATGTATGTATGTATGTATGTATGTATGTATGTATGTATGTATGTATGTATGTATGTATGTATGTATGTATGTATGTATGTATGTATGTATGTATGTATGTGTATGTATGTATGTATGTATGTATGTATGTATGTATGTATGTATGTATGTATGTATGTATGTATGTATGTATGTATGTATGTATGTATGTATGTATTGAACAAAAAAGCAAATCATGACCTACCATTGTACAGTAGCGATCAGTGCACTATAAAGCCGTGTGCCTATGGAAACCGGTACTTCGTAAGCAAATGGCGAGGCGGTATGTCGGGTTCTACCTGGTGGTATCTAAGGGCGTGTTGGGAGGGTCTGTGTAAATCCCTGCATCGGCTGACCATGGTAGCAGGACACTACGATTGCCTCCGCAGTATCGCATCAGCATTTTCACTGCACCAACTCGCCTTGCCTCTCCGTCCCATTCCTACTGGTGCCCTCATGCACGCAGCGGCGCGGGCATTTGCCTCCGAGTCGCACATTCTCACACACGGGGGAAAAAAAAAGAACACCCTGAATTTGCAACCATTGCTCAAACTTCTTGTTCTCTTCCACTTTCCATTAACAACCACTTCGTCGTTCTTGTTCGAATCCAGAGGCTGATCTTATTCAAATAGAAACATAAACTTGCTAATCAAGCAACCTGACAACGTTTCTGGCGCTGTGCCAAGCTAGTTATCTTCGCGCAGTGCCAGGAACGTTTACGGTCGTCTAGTTAGACAAGTCCGGTCCAGAGACACGCGAAATCTCACGACAATGTTAGCATCACCGGAAGTGGACGTCCTATAATGTCGCCCTTGAATAGAGCTCAGCCTTCACTCGTCAAGGTTCACCGATGTGGCTGATGAAGGTTACGCACAGACTGCGTGATGCATACGTCTTGGAAAATTGCTGCGGGTTCCTTGTTGTGACGCGCTGGTGATGCTCTTGGTCGTGTCGGTAGCCTAAGTTTAAATACAAGGGGCAATAGCAAAAGAGAGTTTTTCTTCATAAAGCATCTTATTGCAACGAAGCCAGCTTTAAAGTGTGTACCATACGTGTAGACATTAAATGTAAATGTTGTTTTCAGCTCCCTAAAAGGCATCATGACGAGGAACCAACTGATGTAGCTCTCTTTCTCATGAGCAGATACGTTCGAGAGCGCGTTGAAACACGTTCACATGGGCCGTAACCTCTACGTATGTGATCCAGCCTGGTTGTTTGCGTGCAATGTGAAAGCGATGCAAAATGTTATGACCGCCTCAAGATTAATTTTGGTTATTAAGTCAATTTACTGACGGCTACGTGTTTGAAAATACTCGGCTCGCTCATGTACGCGTCATTCGGAGTGCATTTTTCGCTGAGCGAAGTTGTACGCTTTCCGACAAAACCTTAAATATATCCGTTGCAACGTACGCGCCACGAGAGCAGCATGGTGATTAGACGCAGAGACGTCAGACGCAATTCTGCCTTACGAGAAGGTGTGCAGCATACGTACTGCTTCGCGTCGTTTCATCGTCGAAGTGCACAGCGCAACACTTATAAAAACGCATCGCGGCGGCAGCTGCTTTAGTGGAGTACACACACTGTCGTGGTGTACGCACAATATGGTGCCGTATGCGTAAACGAATGCAGTTTCATTTACCACCATTCTCACACGCTGTAGGTATATGGGTAGTGAGAATCATTTATAGAAAAAAAAGATTCACCACGCCTTATTGCAGACGATTCCAGTAAGTAGATGTCTACAATTAGCATAGTTGAAATACCAACGGAAAGTAAGGTGGCGTAAACGCCTTTCTGGCATGTACACACAAAAGCGCGGCAAGTAATCACTCGGAAGCCTGTTTCTAAACACGGGATAGCCACAAATGCAGGTTTTGGAATCTGATTTGAATGGAGGGCTACCTCAAAACGGGACAACACATATCAGTAGTTCCCTTACTCGTCCGAGTTTGAAGTTAAGCTGTCAGTGCGCGTAATGAAAACGACTTCTTGAAATTCGAGCCGCGCTTTTAGGATAATTTGCGGACGAATTTCAGTCTCGTGGTTTTGTATGTTCAACAACTAAAGCAACAACGGTGGACGCAAAAGCATTAAAACGGATGGGTTCGTGGATTCGACGTTTCATGACCATATTAATTAACGTCTCGATATCCAAAATTAAAAAAAAAATTCGTTTAACAGCCCAAGGTGGTGGGGAACGTGTTTCTTACGTAAAATCATCTAAACGCGCCAGGCACCGAGAGTTTATTACGAAATCAATCTCCGAGTCTTTATAAAGACTGGCCTCCCTTTTCAACAATTCATCCAGCTGTAATGTTAAGAGAACGCCTGCTTGCAAGCTGTTTTATATAAGCCAAACGTTTTCTACGCGGTAAACGCTTTACAGAAAAGAGGCGTTCTGGGCACTCATAAAGGAGAATCCATTATCTCAGAAACTGTACACCGGTAAACTTCCACACTTTTTCAGAATCCAGCCCAACTGCATATGCGCTGTGGGAGGCACCAACAATTAGAAATCTCTTTTCACGAAAGCTTCGCTCAATGTACGACACGGGAGAGGATAACGCATCCCCTTACAACGGCTGACTCGAAGCCAACTCACAGCTGACAGTGAGTGATTTCCACAGCGTGGCACGCGCAGCTAAGTGGCATCCACTTTCATTATTGTTGAATCCCGTGACGACCGCCGGATTGACCCCCGCGCGATACACGGAAACACAGGTGGGTCTAAGCGCTGTCCTTTCAATAGCCGCGACACTGTTGTTCAGCGCGCGAACAGGGTTAATCACGCCGTAAACGACTTCGAAGTCTCCATTCAAACGGTGAACGCGATTGTCCGCACTCGACGTTGGTGGCAGGCAGAGTAAGGTTTGAAGCTAAGCCCGCACGCGGAACTTGTCTGCGCTGTCGACACGATGTAATGAGGTTCTGACAGCCAGTGCGAAACGTGATTTAAAAAAAAGATTGAAAAACGAAAGGTCCTCGCGTCGTCGGAACGATTATCGTTGTATCTGCATCTGTGTAGGAGTAGAAGAGAGCGCGCAAAAGCTTAAAGCGAATGACGCGAGCGACTCGTGGCACACGTCACTCAAATACGGTACAAGAGAGGCGTAGCGCGTCATCTTTCTTAACAGACGCGGCTTGCCCTTTCGCATCTGATCTAGAAAATTAAACCGTACGTGGACAGCGCGCGCAAACGGCAGGTATAAAGCCTTCGAGAGAAGCCATTCGAGGCAAGCCTTTGCGAGTGCACACGCTGTGACCTCGACTGCGACGGATAAGCCGAAGGTCCTCCGAGCGGTCATGTCGGAAGCTTTCCGACGTGGCGACCTCCTTTTCGGTTCTTCCTCGGTGAAGATGTGCGCCTGCTGTTCTGTTAGATGTTTCCTGTGCGTGTTACGTCAGCGAGGCGAACGCAAACACGTACTTGAATGCGTTGTAGCAGTTGAGACGGTGCAATGTAACGACGACAGTGACGTCACGGCGTCGCGTATGCGAGTGGACGTGGCAGGCGTGTGCGGTTTAATGTACTCGGATAGTATTCAGATTGGAGTCACGACCGTACGGAATTCTTTTAGTGCTGAGGCATTGAGGCTTCTAGCGGCTATGAGTCAATATGTTGTAAAGTTACTGACAAGAAAAGACTGTAGTGGCAAGGGTACAACGTATAGAACTCAAGGAGAACTTGAAAGACACGCCGGCGAACTATACACGCTAATTTGAGTGATGTCATAAGCTTTTGCCTGGTTGAAAACGTACTTTGCTGTGCATGCATGCGTATATATATATATATATATATATATATATATATATATATATATATATATATATATATATATATATATATATATATATATATATATATATATATATATATATATATATATATATATATATATATATATATATATATATATATATGGGTCATTCCATATCAAGTGTACCAGGTTAATTTCTCAAAAAAAATTTTGTATTGCCTAGAGGGCGCTTCGAATTTTGGGCACCCAAGTGAAACTGTGTCGCGCTAAATAATTTGTATAAAATTACTGGTCGGAGGAATTACTACGAAACAAATTTTTCCATAATCTTAAGGCGCTGATCTTTCATGACAATGATAGTTTATTCATTTTAGTCTTAACTTTCTTTATTTTTGGTTTTGGCGAAAAGTTGCAATATGCTGCATGTTTAGCGTATTTTATAAAAAGCACAGATTTTTTTTGCGAGTAATATATTCACATTATGTGTTTCATGGGTTCCTATAATAAATGATGAAAATACTTCGGGAGCGGATGAAGCAAAAACATTGCCACAATATTGTGACAAAGTTGGAAAAAATGCCATTTTGACTCATATTGAGGCTTCATTTTATCAATGTAGCGGTCCAAGTAAAAATATGGCTTATATATTTTTGCATAGTACGATCTGTTGGCAAGACATACAGAAAGTTTCAAAAGATTAGTTTTGTTTTAAGGGAGAAAAAAATTTCCAGCTGAGCAACTATAAGGTAGTAGAAAGTTTGCCTTTGCTTCGCCTTCACTGCATAGCAGGTCAGCGCAAGATTCTAGCGGGGACTTTTCGGCGGCGAATAATGCAAGTCATACAACAGCTTGTCACTTGTATTGGTAATACTGATGTACAGAACGTCAAAAAGGGCAATAGTGCTAATTTTATGGAACGGTATCTTCCCCCTTGGACCATATATGGCAGGTTGTACTCAACCACTTCATAGTCCCAAAGGGCAGAATTATAATGCAGTCGATGGCCTGCAATACAGTATTGGGGCGTTGTGTTTGGCTGGTGATAATTAATGTACCTGGTCTTAATAATGATTAACGACATAATTAAGGTATAGCTTACTTAAGATATTTTTATGATGTAACTGGTATAGGCCGATGCGTGATCGCTTATCAGTGGTTTCCATGATGAAATGATGTATGCTAGGTGTACGCGTTAGAGATGATTCGACATCGTGCCCATAAATGACACTTCAGTTACCATTTCCGGAGGGATCTGAACATTTTCATCACCCTATTTCTCAATTGTCCCAAGGTGCTGAAAATGTTCTAATTAAAAGCCCATCCGGTAATGGTGAGATGCTTTAACATATTCAGCACTCTAGGACCTTTAAGAAAAAGGTGGATGAAAATTTTAAATAGCAACTGGAAATGGCGCATTAAGTGTCATATATAAGCACGATATCGAATCATCTCCACCGCGTACACCTAGGATACATCATTTCATCATGCAAACCAGAGATAAGCGATCACGCATTGGCCTATACCTGATACATCATAAAAACATCTTAAGTAAACTATACCTTAATTATGTCATTAATTATTAAAACCATTTACAGTAACTATCAGAAGCGAAACACAACGCCCCAATACTGTATTGAAGGCCATCGACTGCATTATAATTCTGCCACTTGGGACTATGAAGTGGTTGAGTATAACCTGCCCTATATGGTCCAAGGGGGGAAGATACCGTTCCATAAAATTAGCACTATTACCCTTTTTGACGTTCTGTACATCAGTATTACCAATACAAGTGACAAGCTGTTGTATGAATTGCATTATTCGCCGCCGAAAAGTCCCCGCTAGAATCTTGCGCTGACCTGCTATGCAGTGAAGGCGAAGCAAAAGGCAAACTTTCTACTACCTTATGGTTGTTAAGCTGGAAATTTTTTAAATGCGAAGCATTTCTTAGCGAACTTCGGCGAGTTTGAGCGTATCTATCTATCTATCTATCTATCTATCTATCTATCTATCTATCTATCTATCTATCTATCTATCTATCTATCTATCTATCTATCTATCTATCTATCTATCTATCTATCTATCTATCTATCTATCTATCTATCTATCTATCTATCTATCTATCTATCTATCTATCTATCTATCTATCTATCTATCTATCTATCTATCTATCTATCTATCTATCTATCTATCTATCTATCTATCTATCTATCTATCTATCTATCTAGCCGCCTACGACTTTGTGCTCTCCTGGCCGTATCGTTAATGGGATTTATACCAAATTTGGTATGGCATAACATGACCGTATGACGAACATAAATGGCTGGTCATATCATGAAAATCATGACTAAATTGTCATGAAAAGTATGATTTACATGCCACGCTCATGGGGCGTTCGCGGCCGTTTCGTTAGCTTGATATACACCAAATTTGGGATTGGGTGACGTGACTGTATGACGAACATAAATGGCAGATGGTAATATGCAAATAAGGACGTGCATGTCATGAACAACATGATTTGATTTACATGCCACGCTCATGGCGAGCTCGCGGCCGTTTCGTTAGCTTGAGATACACCAAATATGGTATTGAGTGACATGACTGTATGAGGAACATAAATGACAAGTGGCAATATGGAAATCATGACATGTCATGAGCGACATGACTTGCATGCCACGCTCATGGCGCACTCGTGGCCATTTCGTTAGCTTGAGATACACCAAATTTGGTATTGAGTGACATGACTGTATGACGAACATAAATGACAAGTGGTAATATGGAAATCATGACTTGTCATGAGGGACATGACTTGCATGCCACGCTCATGGCGTACTCGCGGCCGTTTCGTTAGCTTGAGATACACCAAATTTGGTATTGAGTGACATGACTGTATGAGGAACATAAATGACAAGTGGCAATATGGAAATCATGACATGTCATGAGCGACATGACTTGCATGCCACGCTCATGGCACGCTCGCGGCCATTTCGTTAGCTTGATATTCACCAAATTTGGGATTGAGTGACGTCACTGTATGACGAACATAAATGACAAGTGGCAATATGGAAATCATGACATGTCATGAGGCACATGACTTGCATGCCACGCTCATGGCGTGCTCGCGGCCGTTTCGTTAGCTTGAGATACACCGAATTTGGTATTGAGTGACATGACTGTATGAGGAACATAAATAACAAGTGGCAGTATGGAAATCTTGACGTGTCATGAGCGACATGACTTGCATGCCACGCT
Source organism: Rhipicephalus appendiculatus (assembly GCA_030522465.1). Taxonomy (NCBI): domain Eukaryota; kingdom Metazoa; phylum Arthropoda; class Arachnida; order Ixodida; family Ixodidae; genus Rhipicephalus; species Rhipicephalus appendiculatus. The sequence continues at coordinate 5,200,415 of JALIZH010032924.1, read as the reverse complement.
CATGGCGCGCTCGCGGCCATTTCGTTAGCTTGATATACACCAAATTTGGGATTGAGTGACGTCACTGTATGACGAACATAAATGACAAGTAGCAATATGGAAATCATGACTTGTCATGTGCGTCATGACTTGCATGCCACGCTCATGGCGTGCTCGCGGCCGTTTCGTTAGCTTGAGATACACCAAATTTGGTATTGAGTGACATGACTGTATCACGAACATAAATGACAGGTCCTAACATGTAAAACATGACATGCAAATTATGTAAAGCATGATTTGCTCCTTCCTGGCTGCTTCGCATTACATCGATTCCCACAGTGCGTGGGATCTGCCGGCTTTTTCTCCCTTAAAACAAAAACTACTCTTTTGAAACTTTCTGTATGTCTTGCCAGCAGATCGTACTATGCAAAAATATATAAGCCATATTTTTACTTGGACCGCTACATTGAGAAAATGAAGCCCCAATATGAGTCAAAATGGCATTTTTTTCCAACTTTGCCACAATATTGTGGCAATGTTTTTGCTTCATCCGCTCCCGAAGTATTTTCATCATTTATTATAGGAACCCATGAAACACATAATGTGAATATATTACTCGCAAAAAAAATCTGTGCTTTTTATAAAATACGCTAAACATGCAGCATATTGCAACTTTTCGCCCAAAACCAAAAATAAAGAAAGTTAAGACTAAAATGAATAAACTATCATTGTCATGAAAGATCAGCGCCTTAAGATTATGGAAAAAATTGTTTCGTAGTAATTCCTCAGAACAGTCATTTTATACAAATTATTTAGCGCGACACAGTTTCACTTGGGTGCCCAAAGTTCGAAGCGCCCTCTAGGCAACACAAAATTTTTTTTGCGAGAAATAACACCTCAATAACTACTTATCACACTCACATATACCTGGGCAATTTTTTCCATCAGGATCGGAGATGGTCGAAAATTGACCTGGTACACTTGACATGGAATGACCCATATATATATATATATATATATATATATATATATATATATATATATATATATAGTCGAAAAAAGAGGACGACAACCGTACGAAACGCAAATTTTACTAACGTTTCGGCAGGAGGGCCTGCCTTCGTCAGACTCTGACGAAGGCAGGCCCCCCCCTCCCTGCCGAAACGTTAGTAAAATTTGCGTTTCGTACGGTTGTCGTCCTCTTTTTTTCGACTTCATTTCCCACCGGAACCATTGAACTTCTTCCTCGCATATATATATATATATATATATATATATATATATATATATATATATATATATATATATATATATATATATATATATATATATATATATATATATATATATGTTTCACACTCGCCGTAATGGCAACAGGCGGCGCTGACTGGCAAAAAGAGTGTTTCACACTCGCCGTAATGGCAACAGGCGGCGCTGACTGACGCTCCCACGTTTAAATGAACATATATACCCTATAAAGTGGACGGGGGGATAACGGCCACCGTAGCTCAGTGGTAGAGCATCGAACGCGTTATTCGAAGGTCGCAGGTTCGGATCCTGCTGGTGGCAAGTTGTCTTTTCGTCCACTTCTCTTTCTTCACACTTACATTACAATTACTTCTAATAACGTCCCCTATACCTTCCTTGGCATCATTGTCTGTTAGTTCTCCTTAATAATGTGTTTAACAAAGCAAACGAGCCCTTAAGTTCACACTCCTTTCCTTAGTCCATAACGAGGGTCTCGTTCTGGCAGACTTGTTGCCTTGAGGTGGTATGCGAGGGATTATTAGTCAGCTCCCAGCTCGTAATAAGATCACGTTCTACGTGGCGCCTACTGGCAAAAAGAGTGTTTCACACTCGCCGTAATGGCAACAGGCGGCGCTGACTGACGCTCCCACGTTTAAATGAACATATATACCCTATAAAGTGGACGGGGGGATAACGGCCACCGTAGCTCAGTGGTAGAGCATCGAACGCGTTATTCGAAGGTCGCAGGTTCGGATCCTGCCGGTGGCAAGTTGTCTTTTCGTCCACTTCTCTTTCTTCACACTTACATTACAATTACTTCTAATAACGTCCCCTATACCTTCCTTGGCATCATTGTCTGTTAGTTCTCCTTAATAATGTGTTTAACAAAGCAAACGAGCCCTTAAGTTCACACTCCTTTCCTTATATATATATATATATATATATATATATATAGTCGAAAAAGAGGACGACAAACGTACGAAATGCAAATTCTACTAACGTTTCGGCAGGAGGACCTGCCTTCGTCAGAGTAAATGATAATAGGCCACGCAGGGCGCATATATAAGTGGCTGGCTTCGGTATCGCCAGAATGAGTGCTTTTACACATCTTGACACACGATTGCAGATCAACAATTGCAAATCAATTAATACACGTGGCTATATACAATACACGTTACATTGCGCAATAGTTAAATTGCGTTAAATTGTGCAATACTCTTTCAAACGAAAAAAAAAACGTAAGTAAATAAATGATACAATACAAGAAGCATTTAAGCCTGTACCACGGCCGCTGTACCACCTCCTTTTTTATTCAGCCTGCACGTTCAAAATCATGAGTGACACAAACGACAGGTGTTATGCACGCAATAATAGGCAAATAGTTAAACTAGCTCAACCAACATACACCAGCCATTACTATAAAGTAGTGATTAACTAAGGCAGCCTGCAAGCGAGTGCTCCCGAGCTTTCGTTCATTCCGTTAGACAGAGTTCTGAATTTACGAATAAGGAATGATTCTCTAACCTCGCGTTCACGATGTGATTTAAAACCTGATTCTAGTATTGTGGCTCGGATGTTATTGAAGGAATAAACTGTGTCGGTGACATGCCTTGAAGCTAGTAAGGAAGGAAGTGCATGCACATGAGCTATGATTGTTAAAGCGGTACCTAAAAGCAGTTTCAGTTTGACCTATGTATTGTAAATGACAGATTGAGCCTTCTAGCAAATAAATGACTTTCTCTGTCTCACAACTGAAGTTGCCTCTGATATTTATCTTGAAATTAGTCGCTGTGCTGGTTGCAAGGGTTGTCGTTGCCATGGAAGCGCACACTTTGCAGCGGGGTTTTTTTACAAGAATGGCAATCAACCAGTCATGGGCACGTTACCAGTAAAAAGTAACACTGTTACAGTTACAGTTACCTAAGCCAAAAAAGTAACTCTGTTACAGTTACAGTTACCGAGTTTCCAAAAGTAACTTGTTACAGTTACAGTTACCATTAAAAAGTAACGTCGTTACTTTTCCATTACCGTGTAAAATAACTAACTGATTACATACCAAATGAAATAATTTTTTAAATAAAAACGTACGAATAGGAACGTGGAGTGCCAAACGAGAGAAGACAACGTCCATTCAGTTTAAGGCCAAACCTCATAAGCGCGAAAATGCTCGCGACAGCGACGAGCGACGCTGTGAGCGACGAAACGGGCCGTTCGCGCGACGTGTCACCTGGTCATTCTCGCGCGATCGCTCGGTTTTTCAGATTTGGAAACCGTCGCCCATCGCCCGGAAGTGCTGTCACCAGAACAGGATGTACGTCGGTGACGTACTGCCGGTTGTCTCGGCGTGCTTTTCGACGCGCTCAAAAATCATGGCCAACGGCGACGAGCGCACCGCGTACAATGAATGTTTATGCACGTGCATATGAAAAAAAGGGCTGCAATGCAATAATAAACACCTTCCGTTCGATTATGCATCAACACATTTTATTTTTACATTGCATACCGCTGACTACGCGGCACTTTTGGTACAAGTAGACGGCCTCAGGCCAGCAACAGTGGAGTTCGCTCGCCGAAGCCGTCGCGTGAATGAGGTTTGCCCGCGCAAGCGACCGTTCGCGCGAAGACAATTTACGTCGCGTCGCTCGTCGCTGTCGCGTGCATTTTCGCGCTTATGGGGTTTGGCCTTTATTGCGTATGTTCTCCAAGGTGTATCAGACTCTGTTCGGAGAGCTTTGCGTCCGCTTCGCACATAAGCGTGCGCAGGGTTCCCCTTCAGGGGAAGTGCGGGCGAGGGGGTCTCCGTCGCGCCCCCCTCCCTATTAAGGCAATGTATGGGGCAGACTTTGCGGCCCCCCCTCCCCTCTGAGGTGATTAGGGGGCGGTCACCCCCCCCCCCCCCCCCGCCCCCTCTTGCGCACGCCTATGGCTGTTCATACAAAACGTCTTTGAGCCCCGCTATACCTCTGGACACGTGTTCGCACGAAACCCAAAGACATGTAGCCCAAATACCGCACACCTGCGGACGATCGGTGCGGGATCATCTAGTACGATGATGGAAAGGAAAGGTTGCTAAAGTCAACCATGCAACGCTTTCTTAAACAATGCGACAACGCTTGATCATGAACGAAAGCAAGGGGGGGGGGGGGGGAGGTAAGCTTCTGGAGACGTGGTTCATTCGCCATGACGCATCGGTTTGCAACAGCAAGCGCAGCCTCCTACCGAACATTTGTGATAACATGTGTGTGTCTAATGGACTGATCGCAGTGCGCAAATTTTCTTTTCCTGTTTTTTTTTTTTTTGTTGCCAGTGAATACAGAGGATGCCACCTGCACAGGAGGCAAAACGTCTTTCATTTTGTTAATAATTCTTGTGTTAAGTCGGAGTAGGCATTTGACAATGAATTTTCAAGAAGTTTTAAATGGCTTCGCTAGTTCACGGCACTCGGCTTTCAGCCGTTTCGCGCTGCTGTTTTCTAGTCACCTGTCAAACACGATTAGCTCGGCGCCTCGGACGAAGGAATTCTCCACTGACACACCAGGAACACAGCTAGAAACTCAAGTGATGAAGAGAGTATATATGCCACCCCCCCCCCCCCCCCCCCCAAAAAAAAAAAATAAATAAGGACGTGAACTTCGCAAGCTGTTAAGTCGCAGCTTGATTGATTTAGGACATGTAGTTTACAAGTGAACTTCGAACATGGCCTTCTGCAGGGAAGCTTAGCGACTTCTGAAGTGCGAGGGAAGCCCTATAGGAAAGTTGAAAGGTGGAGAGGATATGGTAAAGAGAAAGTTGGAAAAAGTGAAAAGCGTGTAACATCGGCCCTTTGCTGTTGGATAAATTGTTATAAAAACAGAAGTAACTGTAACGGTATATTCCGTTACAGTTACCGCGTAAAAAGTAACAGTGTTACAGTTACAAGTTACTCCAACTTAAGCGTAACTAGTTACAGTTACAAGTTACTGAAAAAAGTAACTAGTTACCGGTAACGCGTTCCTAGTAACTAGTTACTGCCCAAGACTGCAATCAACCAGATAAATGTTGTCATTACATTTGGTTTTAGACTAGCGAAAGGATATCGCTATCGCGTTGAACTCTTAAAGGCGAAGTTTAAGGGTCCCCCAATTTTTGTGGTGTTTTCGTAGAATAACTGCGACATTAAGAGCCGATGCATTATGTGTTAAAACCAAGTTAATCTGTGAACGAATCTTAGCATTTTCCTCGGTATTGCACAGCGTTCTGCGATCTAGTGCGTCGGCGCGCATCACCGCATCACCGCGTCATCAATTAACTTGGCCGGATATTTCTGTTTAAGAAGGGAAGTGCGTAGTTCGTTACAATTAGCATCAAAGTCAGACTGCTCGGAGCAAATTCGCTTAAAGCGTAAGGCCTGGCTATACGGTATGCTGGATTTGCAATGCGTTTTGTGGCGGCTTTCCCAATTAAGTACCGGTGTCAGTCGGTGGGCTTGCGGTACAGTTTGGTAGTTAATTGCGTACTATGCAGATATACTGTGACATCGAGAAAGTAAACAGTGCTTGGTGAATATGAGTGCGAAAATGATATGGAAGGAGAGAAAAAAAATTAGGCAGATCCCAAGTACCATGGGAATCGATGTTATGCGAAGCATCCGGAGGTGAGGTGACTGGGTTGTAATTTTTGTATTGAGCGAAACGTTACGAAATGACCCTAAAGATATGTACAGAGGTTGCACGCACAGACATGTTGAACAGTCGCAGATGTTTCATATAACCAGTTGTTTACAGTTGAGTAACGATGCCAACAAAAACATGGATATTGCCAACACCAGAAGCCGTAAGCTGATATGTAGACCTTGTACTTGCAAGGATGGCAGCCCTGGATAGTGCTACGTATAGACCAACTACAATGGATGGCGCTTAAGTATGCAACTGACGTTAACCCGACACGACTCCTTCGTCATAGGAATACATATGTAATGTTTATAAAATTAGATAGCCAGCACTGGAACCACAATATACGTTTCACCAACATTACGCCTGAATAAGGTGTTCATCCAAAGTAGTTTCGAGACCTGACGTGGCTCTGTGGTAGAATGCTTGCTTGCCACGCAGAATGCTTGGGTTCGATTCCTGCTGGGTATCTGATTTCTATTCTTTGTATGCACGTTTTTCTTAACGCTGTCGCCTTTAAATTACCAGTGTCAGCGCCACCGATGTCAGTTTCTCTTAACGCGCTCGCATTTAAATTACCAATGCCTGTTCTCGCCGTTCCTGGGTAGATATAAATTGTCGAAGTCCTGTGGCGCATACCCGCATTCCGCGGCCTGTGGTATACGGGTATGAGCCACACGTGTCTGGACAAATGAGTTTGACGACGTACGCGACAAGATTTTCACGTTATTCATGTCATGACCAGCCAGACATATTCGTCAATACCTCTTGCCCTCCCATACAAATTTTGGTATACCCGAAGTTAAGGAGGCCATCACGAGAGCACCCAGACGTAGGCGGCTAGATAGATAGATAGATAGATGGATACGTAGATAGAAACGCAAAAAGTGCTTTAAGTACGCAAAGAAATGCTTCGCATTTAAAAATTACAAATAGGTGCGTACACCGAACACTCCCATTCTTCTTATCCGGGCACCGGTACTCGATACGAAATATCACTCCTTCGAAAAAAAAAAAAAAGAAAGAAAAAAAAAACAAGAAAAGATTAATGCAAGTACCGCTTCTCGAAATTGCCCTGTACGTCCTCGAGCTACGGTTCCAGGTGTTTGATCGTTGCGCAAAGGATGAGTTATGCGTACGTACGGAAACGCTTGGTGGCGGTGCTGCTTTGACAGCAAGGTAAACTTATTTTCTTGCAGATGTGCGCGAGGGTGATCTGTGGAGTCGTCCTGGTGATGCTCTTCACGATCACGGTATCCAGAGGTTGCTTGCAGGACCGGAGGTTCTACAACTTTTGTTACAAGACGGAAATGAGGGTACTGTTTTATGGCCTACGCCTTTAAAGTCGCCACGATTTAAGGCAAAAGATGATACGTTACCTAGCCTAAGCAAAAATATCGCTGCAATTTCAAATCGGTCAGAAAATGTTAGGTTCCATGGTGACTTCATGACAAATTGAAAAATAACGTCAATGGGAATGTGACCTACGCCTTATGTCATGGAAATGACCTGTTCAAGATAGGCATATCCAAGCTTTCACTATATGTTTTGACGTTATGAAAGTTTACACCCGGAATTAAATTAAGGCGGGGTGCAAGTGGGGATGTGTGTGGGGATGCGTACATTTTCTTTACCAAATATATCATACTCCCACATATCAGGTTCTCATTATTCGCAAGACACGCCTACAGACTTATTACGACTGAACCATTCTAAAGCAATGCACCAACCTTTAAGTCGTGTTAACGCTCACAAACATTCCCTTTTTCCGTCGGCTATTTACCACTGGAATAGATTAGCTAATAATATTGTGTGTTGTAACACCATTGAATCATTCATGAACCTCATACAGTGCGTCGAATTGGAATCATGAGTTGTTGACAATGTATGTATTTCCTTGTAGTTATGTCACCACTCCTGCATGGGCCGTGAAGGGCCTGCAGTATATTGAAATAAAAAAAAAAAGAATCGTGTTTATCGTACACGACTGACTACTTTCTGTAGAAGTGCGCCAATCGGTGGCCAGTACAACCCAGAAAGAAACGAAAGTCTATTCTCGCGTTGTCTACATAAATGCAGTGCACTGGAGTTGATGTCTAACTGAACGATTATTATAGACTTAACGCAGTCGCCCGCGGTCGCGGAATCTAAACCTAAAGAAGAGCGCGGCCATAAAATGTGGGCCCATCGAGGTGTGGAACACAGCTGGTTCTGAGTGGGCGATATATGAGCCTTTGTATTATTAATGGCTGCAACTTGTTTTCTCATTTTCACTACTCAAAAGGTTAAGGCGGAATATCCTTGTCACCTCCAAGTTAAGTTACATATCTTCGCAAGTATGAAGGGGGGCCTCGAGTTCTCGTGTCATCGAAGAACTGTTGTGGGGTCTACATGCATGTTAACTACTTTAGTTAACGCATACGCGCACAAATCTGAAGTGTACATATTTCTTAACTAAAGGCTTTCGGTGTGCTATGTTTTTTTTTTCTTTCTTTTCAGTGCGAGCGCAACACGGACTGCTGCGAAGGTCGGTGCCGACCTTCGCCCATTCCCCCGTACAAGCTGAAGTGTTTCTGATGTCAATACGTAACACTGCTTGAAACAATATTCTCCATTCTGTTTAGTTGTCACGTAAAATAAAGATATCTTGAAGTAAATGTCACAGATTCGCCGCAAGGGCGAAGCGAACGCGATAGCAACAAATTAGAATGTCATACGATGAACTGGAAGCCACTCGATACTTGCGGAGCGTCGCTCAAACGCAAAGGACGCACGAAAAGAACATACACAGGACGAGCGCGAACTTAGCTGTCACCGCTCGATACTCGCACCACGCTGCTCAGACACAAAGGACGCTCGAAAGGAACGCACTGGTATACAGAGGACGAACGCGAGCTATATAAGAACTGTCACAGTAGTTCATCGCCTGTTCGATCAGCGCGCTGCAAGTGTCGACTACGCCAGAGCCTCCTTGTGGAGCACTGCTTCGCGTGCAGTGACGCCCCCCCCCTCCCCCCCCCCCTCCACTGCGCCTCCTGCGGTTTGTGGCGTCCGAAGCATTGCTTGCCTGGCTTTGCACATCGGTAAAGAAATGGGCCACTTTTAGTGCACGTCTCAAGAGCAGTTGAAACAAAATCTAGATGCGTTGTTTTAAAGCGCGCCCTTCGCACCATTTCGCGGGTGGTATTGAACACGCCAAAGCACCTCTGAGATCTGCGTACTGCTAGCGGTAAATGCTCGCCGTTAGCATTCTAAATCACGGGTGGCACGCGGCACAGCTGTCTAACGCGGCAGGCTGCGGAGCGAGGGGTCACAGGTTCGATTCCCTGTGGCGCACTTCGAAAATTTCTTCTTCTGATTTATTTTCTTTGTGGCTTTTATTTATATATACATGCATATATAAATATGAGGGACATGACGGCGCCGGCAAAGATTCGCCGAGTGTGTCCACATAATTGCTATCGTGATAACTTCAGGCATGTCAGTATTCCATTACAGCATCTAGCGCACCGATCTACTTGTACAGTGCAAAATGAACCAGGCCCGATGAGAGTCCTCTCATACGTCTTCGTTTATTTTGCGCTGTGGAAATATGTCGATGATAAATCGCCAACTAGCACAAGCTAGCTTTCTATTTAGCGGAAAATACAAGATAGGAACAGAATGAAAGCCAACGAAGACGGGCGCCAACTCCCAACAGATTTGTTTTCTGCTGGAAGTTAGCGCCCGCATTCGTCAAATAATTTCATGCAATCTCTCCAGAATTTTGGGTCGTGTGCTTGTTTTATCAACAAACCGTTCTGTATGAGTTACTCATGTGATACACATGGTCTCCCGCCCAAGTTGTACTTGTTGCTGGTGTACAATGTTCAAACGAGAACCGACGTATTTGAACAAGAGTAATTTGCAAAAAGCTTCAATCAAGCAAAGAAATACCTACAAGTCGAAAAGTAGACATGTTAAAACGCGAAAGATGAACTCAATAGCGATGAAATATTCATGAAACAAAATTTTCGAAGCAGTTTAACAGAAAAACCACATAAAAACAACTACCTATACATTTTACTTTGAAATTCGTATTGTCATATTAATTTTATTTTGCCACGCTGTGACAGTCCATCACGACGGCAAATTTGATGCCGCAAAGGGCGTTTACCGATGGGTCTTAGCCGTCACGCATCAGGTCCTGTTGAAGATGTCCGTCAATCTCAATGATTTTCACGTCTCAGCTACCTGCAGGCACCTACTGCCAGCCAGCATTAATAAGTTCGCTACAACTGAGGACAATCAAAGCACCAATCAGCGATGTCCGTAAGTCCAGAGGGCTCAGAGGTCATCACACGTCGGTGACTGCCTTACGCTTCCTCTGCTTTGTTTTCTTGGCGATCTCGAACAGTTCCGGCTGAACTTTCTTCTTCTCTGCTCGAAAAATGCCGATCAGTTCCTGGGCACACCGGCTGTCGTTCGGCTGAAGAAACGTGTACGCGACACCGAGCTCACCTGTCGAGTGCGACGCGTGACTGATTCGTTGTGAGTACTCCTCGGCGCTACTCGGGCAATCGTAATTCACCACGTAGCGCACGCCGTCTGAGGGCAGCTGCCTCGTGGCCACATTTGTCGCCACCAGGATGGGCGTCTTGCCTCGGCGGAATGCTGACAGTGCCACATCACGCGCTCGCTCCGTAGTGCCGCCGTGGATGCCTACGATCGGCCACCCACAACGCCGAAAATTGTAGACTAGGTCGTCAACGCGTTTCTTGGTGTCGGCAAACACAATGACCTTTCTGACTGCGGCTTCTTCTTGCCCGCTTAGAATGTCTTCTAGGAGTTCGAAGAGCCTGGCCTCTTTCTCAGACTCGGCATGCACGTAGAACACGTGCTCAATGCTTCGGTATGTCAAGGACTGAAATTCCCCGACATGAACTTCAACGTAGTCCTTGAGCAGTGTGTCTACGAGCCGGTACAGCTCCCTCGGCCTTCTTGACATATACATCAGGGTCTGCCGATCGGGCCTGACGTACATGGCGATGGCGATGATTTGCTGTTCGAATCCCATGTCGACCATGCGGTCCGCTCCGTCCAGCACGAGGTACGTGCAGCAGCCGATGTTCAAAATACCCTCCTTCAGGAATGTGTGGAGGCGACCGGGCGTTGCGACACAGATTTCGAAGCCGCGACTCAGAGCCTTCAGTTGCCGGTCTTTCGAGTCGCCGGAGCAGACGCATGCGGCGCGGACGCCAGTGTGGATTTCGAGTTCTCCTACCATTTGTTGAATCTTGCGGGCATCTTCGGGTGTTGGAGCTAGCACGAGTGCCAGAAAACCTTGGGGTGGTTTTACGGGTGGCTGGTGCATGGCGTTGACGATGGCTGGGAGGATGTAAGCCATGGTCTTGCCTTTAGTTCCGGTTCCGAGAACGGCGAGTAGGTCTCTGCCCTTGAGTGCTATGGGCCAGCACTCGGCTTGGATGGGTGTGGGCGAAGAGGCGCAGTTGTTAGCCTCTAGGGCCTCGACCAAGCATGCGGGAAAGTTGGCTTCGTAAAGGTTTATCAGCGGCTTTTGAGCGCCGCGCCCCTTCACAATCACGATGCGGTTTCTCTCGCGATATTTTGCCACCTCCTCGGTGGAACGCCACGCCGTCCTGAAGTGCTCGCGGTAGAAGTTCCGCTTGAAAGGCTCCAGGTATGTTTCGCGCCAGTTCGGAGGTCCAGGTTGGTGGACGTCGACGACGCTCTCGTCTGAATCCGAATCATCGAAATCGTCGAAAATGCCGATGACGCCAGGGTCCAAGGGTGGATCTGGCGGCAGAGGCTCATTGGGCCCGTTAAGAGGACCTAGAATCACTCCATCGTTGAAACCGAAGAACTGGATCGCCATATCCACGCTCTCCTCACCTTCAAGCTCTTCCTAGTTCCAGAAAAGTTGCAGCCGCGTAAGATTAGGCCACCCTCAGTCGAATCCTTGTTCTTGCTCGCTTAGTCACTGCGGCCCACACCCTTCCATCCCATCATCTTCTTCATCGCCCGATAACGTTGTTACATGATGATGATGGTGGCACATACCCACAGCTGAATGAAGGTCAGGGAACGGGCAGTACAGAATAATAAATAAGGAAGGCTTGCATTATGGCGAACAGTAGCAATAAAAATGGTAAAAATAAAGCTAGGACATTACGATAGCTGGCGAGAGCTACAGCTCTCAGTTAGAAATATGGATAAGGTGATAACCATCTCAACACCGGAGAGCTTGCCCCAGCCGACACGACATATTTACTCACCCACGGCGTCACTCTTTTAAAGAACTGCTGACAAATATTATCTGCGTAAAGGTCTACCTAAAGGATCTGAGTCCGAAATTTCGAATCATCAATCGCATGGACAATTCGGTTGTTTCCTCTCAAGAATTTGGAAAGAAATGCGTGCAGAGAGCGTCGTCGACCATCGCATCGTTGTTGGTTCCTTTGGCTGATAAAAGGGTCTTTTAGGAAGTTACGGAAATGTACGGTAGACAAATACGGTAAGGCAGTACGGTAGCTCCTTCTTTCCCGTGGCAGTGCGTCCCCAGGACGACAGGTTCCTCTTTAACAATACGCAGGCTGACAGGCCACAAGGAGGCGTGACAACCCCACAGTAATTTTTGAAAGAGCTTTTGTGTTGCTGGGGTGCCTTCACTGGTAAAAGGTCAACGACCGGGAAAGGAGGAGCCGTAGGCTAATACCGTACCGTATTTGCGTAGCGTATTTCCGTAACTTGCTAAAAGACCCTATTCCATACCAAAGAGCCAGCGTACGGAAAGCACTCTCGCGTAAAACGGAAAATAAATGAAACAATAAAACCATCGGAGCTTCATCTCCTGCTTTCCGATAATTTATAACACGTGACACCAAGGAGCAAGGTCGTATTTTTGTCCAAGCATTTTGCTGCAGTGGAAGTGTTGCCTCGCCAGCGAGGGCAAGAATGCGCCATCTTAGCAGCGGCCAGATAAAACGTTAGCGTGTAGCGAAGAAAAAGAAGCGTTTTCCTCACAGGCCATACCACTTTAATATGAGCGATATTTTGGGTGCTCGACGAGATAGTGCTCGACGTGTGGCTTTGTGTTGAAAGTATCCTGAAGAAGTCGCAAAAGCAGGGCAAATTTTATTGGAGATCAAGTGCAATAGGTTTTCTCGATGGGTTACTTCGGTCGCGAACAACGAATTTCATAATCAGCCTATGATTTACATTAACAGTGCAAAACCGCTTTAAGCGGGTACCAACCGAAAAGAACATGATTCCGAGACAAACCGGGTGCAAACGGAGGCTTCACATTTGCTGGTAATGCGTTGCGAGAGCTTCGACTCCAACATTTTTTTTAAAGCGCAGCTTTTAGGCGCCCTTTCCTGCGTTGAGCGGCGTCGGCGTAATCGACAGAGAGACCCGAGTATGAGCCAAAGGAATTGGGCATGCCCCACTACCGTGTACAGCAGGGGCGGGTGTCAAACGAAGACGAGCACGTGCAAATGAGACAAAGAGATAGAAAAAGAGAGAAAAAGAAATAGAGAATAGAGGGAAAGAAACAGAGAGAGAGAGTAAGAAAGCAATAGAGAGAATGAGGAAGACAAGAATAGAGAGAAATAAAGGGGATAAAGACGTAAAAATATAGAGACACAGAGCAAGCCATAGAAAGAGAGAGAAAGAGTTGGAAAGAATCAGACACGAAAAAGAGATAGGAAAAATAAGAGCGCAAAACAGTGGACACCGGTTTGGATAAGCGCTTACGATATACAGCTATGTGTTGTTACTTACGGAATGATGTGTCATACTGTGGGCAGAACTAGAAATGTGCACGTGTGGACGCTTTACTGCAGTGTGAACTTTTGAAAGCAAACTCTAGATTATTTTTTTTTTATTTTTTATTTTTGTGTAGTTGCGGGTTGTGCATTTTGTGTAACCTTTTTTTTTTTTTTTTTTAGCTGCAGAACTTCATAGATATGGAGTAGCCGAGGTAACATGAACCTCAACCTCTCCACAGCAAGACAGATACAACAGAACAGAACAGAACAGAAAGAGAAAACAAAGAGAGAGAAAGAAGCAGAGAGAGTAGAAGAGAGATCGAAAACGACAGATAAAGACACAGAAAAAGAACGAAAGATAGAGAAAGAAACACACGAGAAAGCTATAGAAAAACGGAGTGCAAGACAAAAACAGAAATAAAAAGAGAAATAAAGTGAAACAAAGAAAGAAGGAAAGGAGCAGAGAGAGAGCAAGGGAAGAACAAGGACGAAAGAGAGCGAACGAGGAGTTTGTCGATATGACGAGCCACTGGCCTCGCACCTCACTTTCTTCCCCCGTCACACGCGCTGGCCCCTCGGTCGGAGCTCGTACGCAAGCAGGGCTGGCACGTGCACTGCGCCTGACTTCGCTTCTCGTAACGGGGCTGTCCAACGTTTCTAGAACCAGCGTTGGGGTTGGTCGGTGTTTCGCTTGCTTCGCGACGCCTGCAATGCACAGAGTGGTGTGCGCAGCACGCGAACGCTGGCAGTTTCTGTGGCAATATGTAACGAATGTTGCATTGCTACAAGGGCGGAGAGCCAGAACTTCAAACACATTTGGCTTTGCCCCAACACGAAGCTGCGTTAAGAATTCGCATTAGGGAGTATTCTCATAGTCGGCGATTTTTTTTAAAATCCTCCTTGGCTACATCCTGTCGCGTAGCGCACGAAAAAAAAAAGCGAAATAAGAAAAAAAAGAAGGAAGAAGAGAGAGAAAAACTGTCATAACGCATGACAGTCAAAAGAAGACCAAGTGTGTTACAGAACACAGTCCAACAGTTCACGTATCAAAAAAGCTTAATGCACGATTTCTGCTTTGAAAAACAAGGAGAGGTACACCCGCCGGCAAAATAAGTCGGGACGCGCGAGCGGCGACCACAATCAGATTAAAACTGCATCGGCGCGCCGTCTGACGTTGAGCGTCTGGTGTCGAGACGTCGCAATACTCGTGCCCGTCCTTTCAAGCTCGCAGCCACATGTTCTTACTTGCTTGCAGCGAACTAGCTGATTACATGTAGCGTTTTGCGGTAGGTGTGCCTTTCTTTGTTCAATCTGTCACGCGCTCAGTTCGACGGGGGGCACGGTTGGCGTGAAGCGCACGCTGGTCACTTTACCCGATTAATAAGATAACATATGTTGTCTCAGTGACAAACGGGTGCCGCATATACAGAGTTTCCTTCGGTCAGTGGCGTAGCCAGGGGGTGGCACACGGGGCACGTGCCCCCCTCCCCCGAGAAATTTTTTTTTCGCCATGGCATACAGAGCGAAAAATGACCATTTCAAGCAAGCAGGTGCCCCCCCCCCCCCCCCCCCCGAAAAAAAATTTCTGGCTACGCCCCTGCCTCAGGTGCATGTTCTATTTGGTGAAAACGTACCATGTGGTACTAAAATATGAGCGATGGTACCGAAAACGAAGAGGCGTTGAGTCGAAAATGTACTTGAGCTTACTAACATTAGATGAGAAGAGAAGGTACCGGCTGCTACGCGTTATCTGTCGGTAAGGGCCAAGCGAGCGGCGTACCCTTCACCGCCAACGTGCCCCCGTCGAACTTAGCGCGTGATGGATTGAATAAAAAAGCGACCCCTACCTCAAGCTGCTACATGCAATGAGCTAGCCCGCTGCAAGCGCGTAAAAAGACGTGGGCTACGAGCGCGAAAGGACGCGCACTGCGACGTCTCGTCACCAGACGCTCAACGTCAGATGGCGCGGCGATGCAGTTTTATCTAGAGTTCCGTATATGCTACCTAGGGAGCATATACAGTAACTCTAGTTTTATCCGATTGTGGTGCCGCTCGCGCGTCCTGAACTTATTTTGCCGACGGGTGTACATACGTCTATATATATATATATATATATATATATATATATATATATATATATATATATATAAAGTCGAATGTTTCGTAAGACCCATAATTCCAGGCAAAACAAGGAACGCGAATTATTTTACAGAACGTGAAACACACGAGCCCAACATAAAACTTTTCGAAAATGTAAATTATGAGGCTTATTTGTATCAATCATTTCGCTTTTTAATTCGCTTTTTATCTTCTAAAATTGCTCAAAGCGCCATTACAGAACAAGTTTTGCTTTGGGCCATTTAACCGCTTTCTCGAAGCTTTCGTGATGCCTATCGAGTCTGAAGGGTCCGTTGTCTACAGCAGAGAATGGAAGGTCGCCCGGTTCAACTAAAAAAATCATTGATTAGTAAACACTAACGCTATGGCGACAGGGGCAAAACACAATAACAAGCTTACGACCAAGTTGGATGTACAACTTCCGCGCCGGTTCCGCTAGCCCTGGCCCCGGCGGACCAAACGCCGCGCACACACGCACACCTCACGACGGTTCGCCGGCAACTCCCCCCGGGCCGCTCTTTGGCGCCTTGGCTTATAAAGCCTTCGCACATGAAGGCACATGCGCAGTGGCGCTCGTCGCTGCCTATTATCACCGTCGCTATGGAACGAGGGCGAGGGTTGTTATCCGCAATCCTCACAATTCTCAGTTGCAGCGCATATATGTCGCTAAGGGTCACGATAAGGCCAATTTGGATAGTTGCAATTCGTGTCCAGGAACGAAAATCAGAGGGCAGTCAGTCTCAAAAGAGTGCTCTTCGCGTATGTGGACAGTATTGCGGATGGGTTCTGTCCGAATTTTTTTTTTAAAACAGGTATTAAGGACTCTTTGCTCATTCGAAAATTAAGATATCCACCGACATATTGCGGCATCATTACCACTGTAACCGACCCCACTAGTGGCATTACCACAACTACACAACCTACTCGCACAAAGCTTCCCTTGTACTTAACGCGACATAAGATAGGCTCAAAGAGCATCACACGTCCATGGCTCTCTTATAAGATCCATTTTGCTTCATCTGACCACTTGCTCAAGG
Source organism: Rhipicephalus appendiculatus (assembly GCA_030522465.1). NCBI lineage: Eukaryota > Metazoa > Arthropoda > Arachnida > Ixodida > Ixodidae > Rhipicephalus > Rhipicephalus appendiculatus. The sequence continues at coordinate 5,183,615 of JALIZH010032924.1, read as the reverse complement.
CTTTCGGCTTGGCAAAGCCTAAAATTTCCTGACTTTAGCTTCAACGGAGCCCTTGCGCTCGTACATCAACGTGCCGGTGCAGCTGCTTCTGTCTTCTTGACATCCACAAAAGGGTCTGCCGAATCAGGCCTGACGTACTTCGCAATGGCAATGAGATGCTGCTCGGGTCCCATGTCGACTATCCTGTCCGCTTCGTCCAGCACGAGGTATGTGCACCGGCCGATGTCCAACTTACCCTCCTTGAGGAATGTGCGAAGACGACGGGCGTCGCGATGCAGATTTCGAAGCCGTGACTAGGAGTCCTCAGTTGCTGGCGCTTCGGAACGCCGAAGCGGACGCACGTGGCGCGGACGCCAGTGTGGGTCTCGTCTTCTCCCACAATTCGCTAAATCCTTCCAGGCACCTTCGAGTGTTGAAGCTAGCGCGATGGCCGGGGAAACTTTGGCGGGGTCTTATGGACGTGAACGATGGCTTGGAGTATCTAAGCCAGAGACTTAACACCGGTTCCGATTCCGAGAACGGCGAGTATAGGTCTCTGTCCCTTGAGTATTAGGCCAGCATACTGGGCTTGGATGGGTTTGTGATAGGAGGTTGCAGTTGTTCGGCCTCGAAAGCCTCGACTAGGCATGCGGGGAAGTTGGCTTCGCAAAAGTGCAGCAGTGGCTTTTCAGTGTCGCATCCATTCAGAATCGCGATGTTCCTCCCGTTCCACGGGAGAAAACCATGCCATCCTGCAAATGATCGCGGTGGAAATTCCCCTCGAAGGGCTCTAGCTACGTTTCGCACCGATCCGGAGGTCCAGATTAGCGGACATTGCCGACGCTCTTAGGCATGCTCACGCACACGGTGTAATGACGCAGATCGCAGCTGTGGCTCTTCGACATGTACCACTTCTTCATGAATTCTGGTGCGTCGACAAAGACAGCACCAGCGGTGTCGAGGGGACGAAAGGCGTATTAGGTGGAGCTCCGCTAAAAGGGCCCTGGAACACTTTTCCAAGTAGCCATGGAATTGATTCACTGAAGGAGCTGATTGCCTCACGAATTCACCACCGCGAAAATTTTCAGAATCCGTCCAGTACGAGCGGAGTTGCAAAGATTTGTCACACGCTGCAATTGATTCTCTCTTCTCTCGTCCTGAGGAAAGCGCAGGGGACTAAGCAGGGAGGGATGGCAAGGGGAAAGAAAATACGTCACGCGCGCCTCGTGACCTTGAGCACTCTTTCTCTTTTTTTTTCTTGGAATACGCGGCTTTTCAGCGCGATCGCGCGCGCACGCGTGGATAAGTCGCGGTCTCCCGCGGCGGCCCCAGTAACGACCGAGCGCGCCATGCTCAAATTAGCCAATGGCTGATACAATGGCTGTGATTAGTGATTTTTGAGCTTGTAGCGTCATTTGTCGAGAGAATAGAAAGCAATTTTTAGCTGACTTAGAGAATTTATCGTGAATTCCAGGCCGGGTGCTGCGCTATAATATTTAGCTCGCGTGTTCTCGGGGAGCCTCGATCGCCAGCGTTTTCTGACCATGCCCAAAAAGTGTTGCAGGACCCCTTTAAGCTCGTTGGGAGGATCCATTGCCCTCCATTGTTGAGCCCGACCGAGCTAGGCGGCCTTGGCGTCTCTGGGCCCTCCTGACTTTCCCACACTGGAATGTACTCTTTATTGTCCCCGGAGAGTTCCAGTCGCTTAGGACTGGGCCACCCTCAGTCGAATCCTCGTTCTTGTTGTTGTCATCTGACCATGGCTCACACCTAATGCAGAGGATTGGCCGAGTAGTGGCTGGAGTTTTTCCTTTCAAGTTCTACAGGGTAATATTTCTAGATGCTATGTTAAATAATGTACTTATTTCAGTTCTGCTAGTCGCCGTGTCTCACACCCTTGATGATGATAACCTATGTGTATGGCCCACGCCCACCCCAGTGGATTGGCGATGAAGAAGATAAATGCTAAAGAAATGGTCACATGTGAATTTTATGACGACTGAGAAATTACCGAATTATCAACGAAGATTTATAAGGGCAATTTACGAACTTAGCATCCAAATCGTCTTGACTGAATGAAAATATTTTCGAAAGCGGAAACGACATCGCTATGACAGTGTCCTCACGAGGGGGTGCCCAATGACAGAATATTTGAAGCAGCGACGTCCAATCCATTTCGATTAAAAGTTGCTTTGAGAATGTTTCACCTGAGTAATTTGAAGCGACTGCATGACAAAAATTGTGTTTTGTTGATTCGTCCTTATTGAAAAAATCAACACAAACGGGACGGAGCCAGACCAGCTGTAGCACATAAACCTTTCGTTTGAGAACCTGACAGCGTGTTTTTATGAAAAGTAGTTTCTCTTTTCAGGCAGAGCAAAAATTCCTACGCAAATAGAACAACAGCTTTCGATGCTCGTTTAGATGAGCAAGGAATTTGTTGCCAGTGTCTTGTATTATTGCTCGCCTTCTCGATCTACCTTAAGTAATCAGTGCGGGCACCGAAATTACTATCCAAATACAAGAATAGCGTGCTTTTTGGAACTATTGTTCATCCTCTATTCCCATTGCTCGGCACGACATTTGAATGCCAGTTTAGTTTAACCGCGGTTCTTTATATATGAAGTTGCGACTCAGCGCGCATATGCGTTTGCAGGGCAAGATAATTGTTGGGGTCTAACGTTCCGAAACCACGATATGATTATGAGGGACGCCGTAGTAGAGGAGTACGGAAATTTCGACCTAAATAGGGTTCTTTGAAGTGCACCTAAATCTAAGTACACGAGCCTAAAGCATTTTCGCCTCCATCGAAAATGCGGCCGTCGCGGCCGGCATTCGATCCCCCGACCGGCGGGTCAGCGATCGAGCACCATAACAACTAGATCCCCATGATGGGGCGTTTTACGGGCATATTAAAGGAATTTTGGATCGTTCGGTTCAATCAAACATCCCCCTCCCTAAAAAGAACCAAAATACAAAAAGAGAAACACGCGAAAAAGAAACGAAAAAAAACGAAAAAAACAAAAACAAAAAGGAACCTCACAGGGTCCAATATGCATTCGCCTAAGGCGACGCTGAGGCGAAAGCCCTCTTCTTCTTCTTCTTCTTCTTCTTCTTCTTCTTCTTCTTCTTCTCAGTCTATGGCTTTGTCAATGCGACGATGTCATGACGATGATGTCAGAAATTTTTGGTGATTATGGTGACACCATCGCGTGATGATGATATTTCGTAGCACTCATGTTGATGCTGATGCCGCCGATGGTCAATTTTTGCGTTTGATGAGGCACCTAACATTAGCCATAACACTCTAGCCTTTAAAAAAAGAAACAAACAGAAAAAGAAAACTTCAAGAGTACTATTCGTATTGAGACGCCAATTTTGCGGAAATATCTGCATGCCCCGGTAACGTATTTAAGTTACGCAGCGCTTACTGGTATCGCTTACTCTTCGGAAGCTATATATTGCATCTGAGAGCACCGCAGGAATGAATAGTCAACGAGCTGCGGCACTCTAAGATAGTTAAGTTTGCAGTGGTCGCTCTAACCCGCTGATCTTTCCGTTCGTTCTTTATTTTCACACCCTTTAAATCTCGCTTCTGCATGCGGCACCGAGGCGCCATCTCGAAAAGCCGGTGTAAACCGGCGACTCAACTTCACGATTCGACCGCTGTGGGTCTCCAGGCGCATTGAGGAAAACAGCTGAGCCTTCTACGTTCACTCGCGAACATTGAAATACCAACCAATTATGCAATGCACCCATTCATTTCATCATGTTATTTGCGATGGTAAAATTCTCCAAACTGTAAGCATAGCGACCGTGGTTCGAGCCTTCTGAAAGTCTTAAGTCTAAATACCGACTGTCACCTGCACGTTTCAGGAAGTTAATGCGAGAAGTACATTGCTTATTTTTAATCTCAAACAATGCGATCGGTCGTATTCCGTCATTAATCAATGTTGACTAGCATTGGGCTCAATGTTGTCTAGCATTGGGGGCAATGTTTTTTGCAGCCAGAGGCAGCGCCGGGGAGAGGAGCGGAGGGGTGGGGGGGGGGGGGGGGGGGAGGGCAGCTTCCTCGAAATTTTAACCTGGTGGTGGTGGTTGTGGTTCGAAGAAGGAAAAGGCGCCTAATTTCTGCAGCCCAGTCGGGAGCACGGCGCAGCGCCTTTTTTTGACCTCCCGGTGGTGAAACTAGTACCATGGTCCTTCTAGTACCCATGGGCGTGCGCAGGGTTCCCCTTTCAGGGGGGGGGGGGGGAGGAGGAGGCTCGTCGCAGCGCCCCCCTTCCCTATTAAGTCAATGTATGGGGCACACTTTGCCTCCCCCCCCTTCTTAGGTGACCGGGGGGGGGGGGGGGCGGCCGCCCCCTCTGCCCCCCCCCTCGTGCGCACGCCTATGCCAGTACCTCCCACCCACATCCATTCTTAATGTGATAGGTACTGGGTTCTTATTACCAGTTCCTCCGTGCAACCGTCGGTTTTTCTGATGGGGAAAGGGTTACTCTGACCTGGAGCTTGATCGTGTATGGGTACTGATATCTGGAAAGGTGGCTTATCCTTTCTTTTCTGTCTTTTCTCTTATATTTCAATCCCTTCTTGCCCGCTATTAGACTCTGCGCCGTGCCGCCTCTTCAGCCCCAGAAAGGAAATTGCAGGTCAATTTATTTCAATCTTCTTTATTATTTGCTTCTGAGCGTATGAGAAAACGGGAAAAAATAATCTGGAAGAACGATGAAAAGAACTGGCTAAATTTAAATATTTATTTGAATTTCATTTATTAAAACTTAACGAATTTAAACAGCTACTAAGAGCAATACACAATGGAGATTATGAATAAAAAATTATTACAACGTGATTGGAGACCCTTGAGTAGTGCTGTCACACATACTGGGTAAAAATAAACCCCGATAATCTCGAGAGAAATCTAATTACTCACCGCGAGGACGAAAACGTTGACGTTTGCTGGGAAACGCCTTTTGCGTGACTTAGAGCGCCATCTCGTTGAGCTTAATTGAAGTTGTGCTCTCCCCGTGAGAAATTCATGTTGAAGGTAAAAAAAAAAAAATATTCACGCGATAGCGTTAAAGAGCTCGTTTCGCAGAAATTCCGGCGTCGGCGGCGTTGTCGTTGGTTGTGAGCGAAAAATCATCTTGTCTGTGACCGAAGAATGAAGAAAGATGCAAATAAAATAAATAATAAAAAAATCACAGCATATCCACGAGGTGAATGATGGTGAGGTGGGCGAAGCTTGAGAGGTTATGGTTGATGCCGTTTCGTCAGGATCCCGAGACGGTGCGCGCAAATGGCGCCGCGAGGCAACGTGCACTCCGAGCAGCGAGAGCAGTGGACCCCGAAAGGCGAGCACGAGCCGCCGCGGCCCTCCGCGCCCGCTGCTTCGCTTCGTCCATGACCCACCAACGATTCGACACGTACGGCGACGATCCAGGAGACTGAGGGAGGCACTCGATCGCCGCGCACTCAGGCAAAGCGCGCGCAGCAGCCAATCGGAGAGTAGCGGCAATTCGGAGAGTAGCGGCAGAGTAACGCCATCTAGGAAATGAGACGAGAAATGGTCATCTCTTATCATGGCCTCCGAGATGGCAGGCGATACTGGGGGTTACGCGTTACGCCTGACAAGGTTAGACTAAGAGGTGCTTCGCCCCTAAAATTTCCGGGTCCGCATGAGGATCGAGCCCGGGCCGTCTGCGTGGCAAGCAGGCGTTCTACCACACAGCCACACTTCTTTTTTTTTTCTTTATTACCAGTTTTTTAACACGTCACATGTATCAATTGCGGACACTTCCTACAATAACAGACACCACTGCAGCAATGTCAAGACAGTCAAGACATGTCAACAATGTCAAGACAGATATGAGGAATTACACAATTAAAATTCCTTGAGGTAAGCCAGGGGCTCAACTAGAAAACCAGAGACGATAGATCACAGCCACACTTCTGTTTGGGATTCAATGAAAATAACTTCCTCTGTTTGGAAATGCAGTGAAAATAACTTTCATGCTTTACAAACACACGCGTCCTGTATACAGGCGTCACAATACAACATGTAATATCGCAGTAATATTGCGTGGTGCAAGCGTACATTTCCATCGAGCGTCAGAAGATGTGAATATCATAACGACATTGTGGTTCAAAGCCGCCCACCCATTACAAAAGGCACACACGTTACTGCGCGTATTCTCTTAAGACCACGTAGTGGGTGCATAGCAAGTTCGAAAACATTTCCCGCATTTCCCACGCATAATTGCTTGTGATTTAAAGCATGCTACTCATTATATAGTATGCACTAAGTCATTGAAGTACGCACTAGGTACATGATATCGCTACCGTGTTCAACTCTTAAAGGCGAAGCTTAAGGGTCCCCCCAATTTTTTGTTCTTAGCACTCGTCATAGATCATTGACATGGTTAGATGTTTACATAATTTTTGTGCGATTTATATATAAAACATGTAAGGCGACTTTACAGCCGCCATTATAGATTTATCACCACCAATCCGTCTCACCGTCGAAAGGTCATCTTCATGTGGCCTTTCTTGGTCAATAAAGGAAGGCCACATGAAGGCCACATGAGAATAAAGAGCACAGCTCTCGAAAGGTTTTGCTTGTTCACCGGCGAGTTCTACGTATAGTGGCGCGTCGGAAACGGAGACGCGGGTAATACTTGTCTACTGCACTTATAAATGTTTCCCCCAATTTTCGCATACGTATCTGGAAAGAAGGAACAAGCAGCACTTGGCACGACGGGACGTCTAATTATTAAACTTCATATACCCTTCGCGCTCTGCACTAATTTAAACCGATGTTGACCCTACACCTTGAGAAACGCTAGCGCTCGATGATGTCTCATTATGTCGCTACATGCTTCGTTGCCGATATAGTGAACTAGAACATATATAGCCGCAAAGAAAGGCAGAAGAATATCACAAATGAAGTCTACTATACTGTCGATCGCATCACGCCCAGCTACAGGGCGGCTTGGTTCTTTCTTGATGTGCTAGGGGCAACGAGATATTAATTAGTTAGGGATGTATATTTAGCAAATAGTGTCCGGCAAAGCTATAAGGAAGGAATGAATAGGAAACGTTCTTCATTAGGAAGGGAGCAAATCGGTGCGTCAGCATACTAACACCTAACAAAATACGTAGCGGTGCTGCTTGTGTGTGTGTGTGTTTTTTTTCCATTTATGAAACAATGGCTAGTTTTTCTCAGAAGTGCACGGAAAAACATGACAGTAGTGACAGCGCCCGTCCGGTCATGTCTTTCTGTCCCCTTGATAAAAAAAATAGCTCTAGTTTCACTTTCATAAAGAAGAAAAATAGACACACTATCGCTTCACCTATTTTGATGGCATAGCTTTCGTTTCATAGTTTTCGTTTCAACAGCGGAGCTTTTCGTGGCGCCGGGGAGTGCGAACTGGAAACTATCATCCTTATGAACCGGCACGCGCTTGCTTCGTCCTCTTCATCTTTTGCTTGGACCCCACAATACGTGCGCCGATTCGTCCAGCGTGGAATCCAATAACGCAGATGCGCGAGTCTGTTACGTGCCTAAAAATCACGTAACACCACGTAAGCGACGTAACAGCTATTCACGTGACTAAAATCACGCAACATCCCGTAACAACTATTCACGTGACTAAAATCACGCAACATCCTGTAAGAACTACTTACGTTACTAAAGATACCGCAACATCCCGTAACAAGTAGTCACGTGACCAAAAACACGCATCTAGCCACTTGACTGAATATCACGTAACATCACGCGACTACTACCGTGACTTAAAATCAGGTAAAATCACGTGACGTCACGTAACAACTAATCACGTTTCTGAAAACCACGTAACTGCTGGTCGCGTGACTTCTTCCTCCCATAAACCAAGCAACAGCTAGTCACGTGACTAAAACCACGTAACATTTAATAACGTAACTAAAAATCACTTAATATCACCAACAACTAGTCAAGTTACATGTTCCCGCTGAAAACCACGTAACTAGTCACGTGACTAAAATCGCGACATCATGTGACAGCTAGTCGTCAGATGCTCCCGAAAAAGCCACGTAAAACATGCGGAGTGTGGTGAACCAACCGACCGAAACCGGAGAATTAGCAAGCCTAGCCACAGTTGGTACTATATAACTAGCAAAAACTTAGCATCTCTAGCGAAAGCTATAGGTCGAGCTCCGCTGTAGGTCCCAGCCTTGCGCCACTAGTATGTAATTGTTTAGTATGTATATTTTTTTGTATTAATCCTTTTTTGTTCACAGCACTCCTCACAGCACTCCTCGTAGGTCATTGACGTAGTTAGATGTTTATAATACTTTTTGCGTGCTTTATAGAAAAAAAAACGTGTTAGGCGAATTTACGGTCCTTATACATTTAGCATCAACAATCCCCGTCACTGTCGAAAACTCATCGTCATGTCGCCTTCTTTGGTAACACCGGGAACTTGCGCCGCTGGCCTCGTTTATTAATTCACCGTTGCCCTCTATATTATAGTGACACGTAACCAAACCTGACTTATACGCTCCAGTCTTCTATAGGTGGCATAGCGACCGTTGCCTTAGAGTAACAAGAACAGCTCCCGAAGGCAGCGGATTTCTGGGCTACATACGCTGGAAGTGATTGCTGAACCATTACATACCTCATAGTCGCCATGTTTTAGCACACACTGACATGACCGTATATTCCGACATTCACCGCTTACGGTGAATCTCTGCCAGGATCAGTAAAAGAGAGAAACATGGAGACGTGTTGCGTTGTATCATAAGAATATTTATTGAAAGGAAAAACGAGCACGGACATGCAGTAGGTTAGTGAGCATTCAAACAAAGTTAAAATACTCGAGCTTGATATTCGAAATATTCCCGAGGTAATGGATCACGCATATACGCAAAACAAGAACGGTACACTGACACATACTAAAAGAAAACTTGAATGAAATGTCAGAAGAATCAGCGCAGTCATAATGTCCACTGCCAGACGTGCCCCAGTAATAGACTCCGGAGACAGTTCGAGGTGTTATACTGTGCAAGCAAAAGGAGGCCTTATCCCTTAAAGTCAAACAGCGGACATTCCGTTGAGTCAGCCTTCTTTCCTCTACCTGGCCTTGAGGACTCGTTGATTCGGCTGGGTCCACGTCTCGCTCTAATCACTGCATCCTCTCCAAGACGGATTCTCCTGTGTTGCTTGCCAGCTGTCTCCCCGTCTCATTCCTTCTGGAGCCTCAAAGTCGTGGTTAGTCCGACCTTGTCGGTGCAAAGGCATACCTCACTAAACAGATCCGATTGCTAGAAGGATGAATGGTGTACGCGACAGCGGCGCATATTTCCAGCAACTCCATCGCTGACTTCAATCGTGCGAGGAGTCACGCGTGCAGATATATAGGTAAGCAGGTTTTCGTGTAACAGTAGCTTAGTATAGTTCTACATAAATTTGTGCACAACAAATCACCGCTTTTCATAAGTCCTTCCAGTTAGCGACCGCAAAGAGCCAATGACGAGCTCCACAGAGGCCTGTCCTCTACCAGTCCATGCGGCATGTTCCGAGCAGCCCATTGGTGCATGGGGACGCTTCAACGAGAAGTTATGTTTAACCCGACATTTGAGACTCTTAAGCATATCGGCTTGCTCGATGTGGCGACTCCCGCGATCGTTCACGGAAATATCACTGCAAAACTAGAAAGCGTTAACCCGAGGAAAGCTGGCGACCATTAGGGCAATACCACGGCCGCTGGATAAAAAAGTGGCAATACTCATGCGTCTCATGAAATTACGCGGGTTAGAGATTTTTTTGGTGTAACTGTTTTGGTACATTTTCTTTTACCATAGAGTGTTTAAGCGATGGAGAGAATAAAGAGCGACACACCAACCTTCATGTCTTCTGTTACTACCCACGTCTGTCTCCTGACCTTGCCTACCAATCGACCACTTATTTAATTATTCAGTCACCTCCGACTCGCAGCCGCCGTCGTTCTGTCTCACCATTTATGTGGGTTATGTTTATCCCACATTTATGTGGGATAAACACAGGGATATAATATTAGGGCGGCTGCAGTGAAGCCTTCCGCCATGTGTGCACACTGCGGGAGCTACCCAGCCAGCGCCTAGGCCGCCTGTTGGAACTAAAAAAAAACCGGGTGCTTGGAGAAACGGGCGAAGAGCATTTCGATAATCAAGACGCCTACCGGACAAGAGAGCAGCAAGGCGTAGAACGCGGAAACGTCGTGTAACTTCAACAGTGGCGTCTCCGTCTCAGAAGCAGTCTCCGTGCTTGAAGAACGCTGGCATATCATTTTTCCTTTGCACTGGGGTGAAGAGAGCAAGTCGCCTTCTCGCACCCTCTGCAGGAAGAACCTGAAGGCGTCCTTCAGCGGGAATGTCTTGCGAATAGGCAAGCTGCTAGGTCGTGTCACGAAGTCCTCGTCGAACGGGATAATGTGGACCGAGAATCTCTTCAGCATGGACGACGGCATGCGGGGTGCGTAGCACACACCATCGGTTTTCGTGGCGCAGTCGAGGCAAGAGTGCATGCTGTCCTTTAACAACTGGTGGGGGGTGTTCGGAGAGCGACTCCTGCAGCTTTTTCCCCAGCGTAGTGGAGTGATACGAGTACATGAGGTTGTTAAAACTCACGGATTCCATTCGAACGCAAGGTGCCATGGCACCGGCGTCCAGAGCGGCTTCTAGTTCTTTCAAGGTGTCTAGGCTGTTGGCGGGACGCCCCACCGTCACCAGTGACGTCAACTCGCCTTGAATGTACTGAGACAGCGGGAGCATCGCCAAGGCCCAAAATAAGTAAACAACGTTCTGCACTCTCGGCCACCTGGCCTTGCACGGAAATGGTGTAGATCTGGCAAGAAGGTGGGCCAAGAGAAACAGCGTCTCCGATTGAACTCTTTCGTGTAAGTGAGAGTCGCCTATGAGGACAAGGAGACCGGCGCAAATTGCCAGGGATGCAGCCGTCACAGCGATAGTAAAGACGGACTGGAGTGTGGTATGGTAAAGAGACGGGGCTTGGGTCTCACTCGCCAGGGCGTAGAAAGTTTCGGACACCATCTGAACCTCACCGTACGTCGCCACTGCAAGTACGTGCTCGTCTAAAGGCATGCGAAGGACTGCCATGTCGGTGTTTTCGCAGTACAGGTCGTCCAAGGTCATCGAAAAGTTAGAGGTCGATTGGTACACCAACGAGACGTTCTTTGTTTCGAGCATGTCAAACAGGTAGGAATGAAGCGAGCAAAGGTCGAGGTCTGGAGTCTTACCCGGCTGCAAGCATCCAATCTTCATCACCTTACCCATCAGCGACGTCTTTTTGGTGGAACGTTTCAAGAGGCCTATCTCTTCGTGTGGCCGATAGTCGTAGAGCGACGGATTCCCATGAGGATCGGAATTAGGATGATCGAGACTAAGCTGACTTCCCTGCAAAGTGCCCGCCAAGCAAGATGGCAGCACCGACACTGGCTCCGCGTCGCGGGAAAACGTCAGATTATCGCCAGTAAGGATCCAACGCACGAATGTTCCACGCAAGTTATCTTTCACATCGTCTACGATATCCCGCCATTCGACGCTGAGGCTGGGAACTAGCGCCACGGTCAACCTGTCTGCAGCGCCGTTCTCCCAGACATACCTTAGGAGACCGCCTTCCTTGAAAATCCAAGTCGTTCCTCGGCCACGGTAGTTGACGCGTCAACAAGTTGTCGACGTCCCTCCAGTATTTGTCGAAAGACACCAAGGCGACGTTCACCTTTGACGGCGTAGGCGTCTCCACGAAGTCCTGTAGGCTGGCCTGACGGGCATCTTCTGTGAAAACACTCACTACCTTTAATCGCCACAGTGACGATAACAATGAGCACGGATGAGAGCTGCCTAATGGAGGGCACCATGCTGCCTTTTTCCGAGCGAATTCGGTGCCTTGTTCACCGGCGAGTTCTACGTCTAGCGGCACGTCGGAAACGGAGACGCGTGTAATACTTGTCTACTGGACTTATAAATGCGTCCCTCAATATTCATATACATAGCGTCTCTAAAAAAAGAAGCAAGCAGCACTTAGCACTACGGGATGTCTAATTATTAAACTTCATTCCCTATGTGCTCTGCATTTATATAAAGCGGTGTTGTCACTACAACTCGAAAAACGCTAGCGCTCGATTATTTCTCATTATCGCGTTACATGCTTCATCGCAAAGAATGACAGAAGAATATCAGAAATAAAATCTACTATGCTGTCGATCGTATCACGCCCAACAATACGACGGCTTAGTTCTTTTTTGATGTGATACGCACAACGAGAAATTAATTAATTAGGTATGTCCCCTTAGCAAACAGTGGCCGGCAAAGCAATAACGAAGGAATGAAGAGAAAGCATTCTTCATCAGAGAGGGAGCAAATCGATGCGTCAGCATAATAACGCCTAACAACATAGGAGTGCGCACGAGGGGGGGAAGGTGGGGGGGGGGGGGGGCGGCCGCCCCCCTAGTCACCTAAGACGGGGGGGGGGGGGGGGGGGGCGCAAAGTCTGCCCCATACATTGACTTAACAGGGAAGGGGGGGCGCTGCGACGCGCCGTCGCCCCCCCCCCCCCCCCCCCCGAAGGGGAACCCTGCGCACGCCTATGCCTAACAAAATACGTTGCGGGGCTAATTGGTGATGCGTACTAAGGCGATAGCGTTAAAGAGCTCGTTTCGCAGAAATTCTGGCGTCGGCGTCGGTGTCGGCGTCGGCGGCGTCACCGTTGGTTGTGAGCGAAAAATCATCATCTTTTTCGTGACCGAAAAATCGAGAAAGACGCAAATAAAATAAATAATAAATATTTCCGGGTCCGAGTGAGGATCGAACCCAGGCTGTCTGCGTGGCAAGCAGGTGTTCTACCACACAGCATAGGTCGGCGAAACTCACTAATGAGTCGACTCACTCGTACTCACTCAGACTCAGATTGACCCGTGAGTCTGAGTCTGAGTGAGTCCGGGTGAGTAATGTTTTGGTGAGTCTGAGTCTGAGTGAGTCCGGGTGAGTAATGTTTTGGTGAGTTTGAGTCAGAGTGAGTCCGGTTGAAGAAAATTTCGGTGAGTCTGAGTCCGAGTGAGTGCAAAGGGCAAGATACATTTCTTGAGTGAGTCTGAGTGAGTTCCGCTTTTTTTTTGCCGACCTATTGTCATATCTATACTCATCTGAAGCATTAATGTCAGGCTTGCCTGGATTCCCGATTATACTCACGTCTACTCACACGTATTCCAAAGCAGTGTCTTACATACACCGTTTCAATATATATTGATCAGAGGCGCGAATTACGTAGGAGTGTGCCTTGACCCCCCCCCCCCCCCTTCGCCAATTCTTCCAAAGGAGTTCTTGATAAATATATCTTATGTTGTCATCTCTTTCAAGGAAAATGGCCTTCGTGGTTTACGAGCCCTCATAACTCGTATTCGAAGGTACTATATCAAAAGGCGCCAAGAAAAGCACCGGTTATATGAAATATTGATGTTATACAGCACTGACACCATGGTCGAAAAAGATAATTCTAGGCTAACGGACTCATGAGTCGACTCACTTGGGCTCACTCAGACCCAGATCGAGCCGTGAGTCTGAGTCTGAGTGAGTCCGCATGAGTAATATTTTGGTGAGTTTGAGTACGAGTGAGTCCGGCTCAGAAAAATTTTGGTGAGTCTGAGTCCGAGTGAGCCCTAAGCGTAAAATATATTTCATGAGTGAGCCTGAGTGAGCTCCACAAGTTTTGCCGACCTATGCCACACAGCCACGCTTCTGCTTTTATTTTTTTTCTCTTTAATGCATAAAAATAATGCCATCAAATCTTGCCATATATTCCAATACAATTCATCGTTTCAGAGATATGCTCACATGCCCACATGCAGAAAACGCCCATTTCACATAGTCCAACGAATCTTCAAAAGTCCCGTAAACAAACACAAGCGTCCAGAAGTCCAAGCCATTTCGGAACAGGGTCAAAAGTCTCAACAACACTACGCACATTGGCTGCCTTCCTCTCGAAAGACAGACCTTGTCGAGCGAGGTGGTTCAGCACGTCTGTCGTTCATGCGGCTCCTCCATAATGAGTAAAGACCCAACAACTTGATTAAATCGCATGGCGCATTATTGTTGACGCTCTTCTTGAACGGTAGGAACCTAACATCGTGAGCTGTAATTGGAAATTGTTTTCTGATGATTCTCTTAAGAATGTCCCAGAAATGAAATGCGTCACGGCAATGAATAAAACAATGCTCGATTGTTTCAGGCTCGTTGCACAGCCTGCAATATACAGACCAGGGCACATATATACCTTTTTCATGAAGCCATGTCCTTACAGGTAAAGTCGATGTGTGCCGCTTAAAGAAAAACGTCTTCGCTGCTGGCGATATACACATTTTACGTACACGGTAGAACCCATCATGCCGAGAAAGATGAATATTGCTGTCGGTAAACAGGTTCGGGGAAAAGGGTACTGACAAGTGCAGTGGTTAGTGCCTTTCTGTCCACACTGAATAAGTATTCTAAAGCTTTCAAAAACTGGATAGTGTCGACAATTTCTTTTAAGAAACCCCATAATTGCGATTGTTCAGCAACTGTTGTCGTGACGAATAGAAAAAAGAGATGGTAAGCAAGACGGTTCCGAATAATAGCCAGAAGAAACGGGGGGACAGACATCCTGAAGGTAAAAAAATCGCATCACCAGTTGTACAAACAAATGCAGAAGACTAAGCCTACCCTTCTCAAGCGGAAGAAAAAGGTTGTCTCTTCGCATTGCTTCCCATGGTGAACTCCAAATAAAGCAGGCAAATATCCTGTGAAACGCCTGGATATGAACGCGAGAGCAATGCAATACTTGTAGAATGTAGACAAGCTTTGATGCAAGAAAAATGTTGCATGCTTTAGATCTCGAAAAAACGGAAAGGGCGCGACCTTGCCAAGTTAATACCTTTCGACGGATAGCGGTTATAGCGGACGTCCAGTGAGGACCACTATTACGATGGTTATCAAGAGGCACACCTAGATAACGCATCGGAGTGTCATTCCAATGAATACTTGCAAACACCGAGGGAGTTACAGCCCACATGCCCAGTCAGAACCATCTGCTTTTATCAGAATTTATACTAGCTCCGGAAAGTTCACAAAAACGCAAAGTAGTGTTTACTGCTTCCTGAACTCTCGGCTTGGAGATACGTACATTGAAAATAACTTCCTCTGCCTGGAAATGCAGTAAAAATAACTTTCATGCGTTACAAACACACGCGTCCTGTATACAGGCGTCACAATATTCCGTGGTACAAGCGTACATTGCCATCGGGCGTCAGAACATGTGAATATCATGATGACATCATGGTTCAAAGCCGGGCACCCATTACAAAAGGCACACATGTTACTGGTAGTGGGTGCATAGCAAGTTCGAAAACATTTCCCGCTCATAATTGCTCGTGGTTTAAAGCACATTACATAGTATGCACTAAGTGATTGAAGATGGGACAGGATATCGCTATCGCGTTCAACTCTTAAAGGTGAAGCTTAAGGGTCGCCGAATTTTTTAAATGCGAATGCATTTCATAGTCGGGCTATGTCAGGCATCCGGCGTTTTGCGGCGTTGGCGTTGTCCGCGGAGGAGGAGGAGGAGGATAGGTTGAGGAGGTGAGCGCCGGCAGGTGTTAGATGTGAAGCATCTTATGGCGAAGCGTAATCCGGTGGTGGTGGTGTGCGGCGTGACCACCCTTACTGCGCATGCGCAAACCCTAAAAAAAAAACCTCCTCTCTCTCCTCTAGGCATCCCTCCCCGCGGCAACCACACCCTCACTGGGCATGCGCCTCCCCTCCTCTCTCCCCCTGCTACGATCCCCCCCCTCTCTCCATCCCTGCCCGCGGCGTCCCCACTCCCACTACGTATGCGCGTCCCACCTCTCTCTCCTCTCCTACGCTCCCCCCCCTCTCTTCTCTAGGCATCTCTGCCCGCAGCGTCCACACTCCCACTGCGCATGCGCGCCCCTCCTCTCTCTCCTCTCCTACGCTCCCCCCCCCCCTCTCTCGCCTCGTGACGCCGACACAGGCAGCGTCTGCAAGCGAGTTTCTTGGTTTAAAAAACCGACTGCTCGCGCTGCACAACCGTTCACTGGCCACCCCGTATATATGGCAATGGATCTTGACCTCCAAGGTGGTGCCGGTGGGAGATTTCTCCTGTGCGTTGTTGAACAATAAAAATTCGCAGCGTGCGCGTTAACTAAAAGCGGACTGCGAGTCTCTGTGTCCAGTCGGAGTCTTCTGTCTCTCATTGCACATTAGCAGCGATTGGCATGTTCCAGTAGGAAACACCGCTCCATCGCTGCGTGCTTTAAGCATCCCCAGTTTTAAATGCGAATGCATTTCTTAGTCGGGCTATGTCAGGCATCCGGCGTTGGCGTTGTCCGCGGCGGCCTCGGCAGGTGTTATAGTGAGTGGAGAGGAGGAGCGCGCTCTGGTGCGTGAGGGCGCTCGCAGCGCGGGAGCTCGGCGGAGCTATATATGAAAAAAAATTTAAAAAAAAAGAAAGAAAAGGAAAAAAGAACAAAAAATTAAAAAAAATAAACAAAAACTGAAAAAAGCAAAAAAAAAAAAAAACAGGCGCTGCGCCGTGCTCCCGACCGGGCTGCAGAAATTAGGCGCCTTTTCCTTCTTCGAACCACAACCACCATATATAAATGGAGTGAAGCGCGCGCGAAATGCATTCGCATTTCCTCACGATTCCCTTCGGGGAGGTGGGGGGCATTTTTTGTCCCAGAATTAGCTGCGCTTGCTCGAACCAATGGCCCCAAATGGGGTCAAGGGGACTGAACAGGTCATATTAGTTGGTGAAACTAGTAATGGCAATAATATTCAGTGGGATGGGGGGGTTACGTGCCAAAACCCCGATATGATTATAAAGCACCCCATAGTGCAGAACCCCGGAAATTTCGACCATATGGTGCTCTTTATCACGCGCTGATATCACACAGTACACGGGCCTCTCAAATTTCGCCTCCATCGTAATGTGACCGCCGCAGCCAGGATAGAACCCGCGACCTTCGGGCCAGCAGCCGAGTACCGCAACCACGTACTGTGATTGTGCTGATGAAGAAACTTGAACTTTCATAATCTGCTGGCGCAACAGCTTTTGTACAAATTGATATATGACTGTCATGTAATTGAAATAAACCAACATGACTTCGAGTTCTGTTTTACAGACTTACGTATAGGGCTCTCTGTCCCACCAAACATGAGCCAAAGTATAAAATTCGAAACGTTAGCTAGCGCACCTATTGCGTCTTGGTACAGAAACTACGCGACACTTCCTGTGCACGATAAAACGAGCCTCTTTTCGGCAGTGTTCTGACTGTTCTCGTGGCCAGTCAGACGAGGATGCGCCTCATCATCTCCTGAAAGTCGTGAAATACAATTGATTATGAAACCGATTCCGAGGTAATCTGTTATAGAATTTGTTATATTGTGATAGAAGAAGTTTCAATATGCATAAATATTTGGTCCATGGCCAACCGTGGGCCTCCAGAAAAGAGCGAGGGGCTTTTTCGAAAATTTTTTTTGAAGATATCATTATGAATGTAACGCTAAATGAGTGACAGAAACGCCATAGTTTCACCCTCCCCCCCCCCCCCCCTCACACACACGCGCGCGCGCGGGCACGCACGCACACAAGCACACACAAAGTGTTTTATGCTACGATTGTATGTTTTACGTTCTGCGCAATTATTTGTGTTCCGTGAGTTTCCCTGGATTATGGGTCATACAAAATGTTTGATTTCTTACAACGTGTCCCACTAAGCACCGGCAAAAAAAGCAACAACAACAACAACAACAACAACAAAAAACAAGACACGATTAAGAAATCTAAAGAAACCAACTGCATATCAGCGGTATATTACTGTCTACTTACAAACAGGGCTTTACATCACCTTGTATTGATAAAGCATTTTAACTGTTCAAATTTCTATGCATTACTTGAATCGAAAACACGTCAATTTTAAGTTGTAGGTCACCTCAAATGACTTCGGAAGAAAGCTTCCTTTTCGCGCTGAATCGTTGAAATTGGAACGATTCTGAATACTAATCTGGTTGCTTATAGGTCGCTGCTAGGCTTTAGCTAGGTGATGCTAGGTTGTTTCTACGTCGATTAAGCCACAATCACAGAAACGACACGGATGTACCAAACTACTGAGACCGAAACTCGCGTTGAAACCAAGCGTTCGCACCTCTCATAGATCTACGGGCACGTCGTCGTTGGCGTAGGCCTTCCATCGCTTCGTAGGTCTTCTTGCAGCCGCCGTTGCCTTTCCCGTTACCTAGTATTCTCTTGTTGTACGTACTCAGGATCTCCGGCTCACCGCCATTGCTTCGCAGCCATTTGTTGGGCTGACTGTTGCCTTGTCCATTTTTAGCGGACCAGTGGTGACTAGTGGGATTTATTCAATTGCTGTGGCACATACCCGTTTATGATGATGATAGTTTTATTACAGGCCACACACACAAACTACGGCTAGCTGAAACAGCTTCGCTGCTCAGACAGACGCGCACTCACGCGCCGCTAGGCTCAAGCGCTTCCAAGGGAGCTTTGGTTGCTACAAGGCTGCATTAGTTTACCGACACATGGTATAGGGCTTCACGCTTTTTGATGGCCACGGAATGAAAACCCGCCGCTGACGCACTGATGACGTGGCGCAGTCGGCCGCGATTGTCGGGGTAGTAGGCTGCGATTTGTAAGACGTGGAGGTGGTGCCACGCAAACATGACTATGAATCTTAATAAATGAGACTATTAAATGTATAATTCCGAGGTAATCCCCGGAGGCCTATAAATTAAAATCGAAATGCAACCAAGGTTGAGGAATTAAAATTAATCATCTTAATTAAAGAAGAACGTCACCGTCTGCAATCGCCAACGCCAGAGAAGCGAGCGGACGGGTGTTTTCAACAGAAACATGTATACAACGTCGCTGGTAATACGCTCCCATGTAAATATTGCAGCTCCCCACAAAACATTTTATCGTCCTTTACTGTCCCTTTCTTGACTTTCAATGCACTGTGGTTCTGCGCCTTCGTCCAGGTACGCCATTGTCAACAACGTTTTTAAGTGACAAAGAGAAGGATGGTGGTGTAGATTTCGATGCCGTGTCCCCCCCATTAAACTTATACTTACACAGAGCTGGTCCGACGATATCGCCCCTATGTCAATTCTGCGGAGAATTAGAAAATATTGCACATTACTTTTTGTCATGTCGCAGATATTCACTTATTAGATCACGACTGCTCATTACTCCGCTTTCAAAAATAGGCTTAAACTTAACCGAAGAAATTGTACTAAGCTTCGATGCCTCAGGGTTGGGATACTGCCATGGGGATGCCTTCGATGCCGTGTGTAATTTCATGCAAACCACTAAACGTGTACCATTTTAATCTTGCCTTCAAAAATACTCGTTATTAAAATGCAGTAAAATCTAACTAATCTCATCAAAATTGTTCTGATCAGGTTAATACGGCAGTCTGGAATACGAGCTCAATAGCATAATTTTTGAAGTCTTAATTTGATGTATTATTTATTGTTGCCACTTCTTCTCTTCTTTTATTATGTTATTTTTTAACCATTTAACATTCTGCGATTAACCTTTTAAGTTTCAACTACGCATTCTTGGCCCATCCCTCCCAGGAGTGGGTACGTGCTATAAAACAGAAGGAAAAAGAAACAAACAAACAAATTAAAGTCGGCTGTTACCACAATTATCATCATTATCATTAGCCACTACCACGCCGCGCCTCTCGCGGAGTTCTTGCCGCATAGCTCGAGGCTCGAGCCAGAGAGAACGCCCGCGATCTCGGCCGGGCTAGACGCCGCTGCCGCCGCCCTCCGCTTCAGCCTCTCGCCTCGGCACGGCACAACGGCACGGCTACGTCGATCGCCGTCACGTAAGTCCCTCGTGTTGGAAGGGATCCGGCTGTGAGCGGCGGTGACTAGACAAACGACAAGGATTCGACGGTGGCGAAAACCTAAGCGAGTGAAAATTTTCGGGAACCAGGAGGAGTCAAGAGTGCGTGGAGATGGCGAACCAGGTCTTGGGGCTCAACGCTGCAGTGCAGATGGGTCCGCCCAACGGGCCCAACGAGCCACTTCCACCCAATCCGCCCTTGAATCTTGGCTTCATGGGCGCTATCGTGGCTGACGCACCCGAGTATATGAAGGAATGGTACCTATCGCAAGGAGACCGCGGCAATGTTATTTATTACATCGGGAGTCTGCGCAGCACTAGCAGCGTCGGTAACTTCCAGAGACCTGGACCTCCGAACTGGCGCGAAACACAGCTACAGCCCCTCCAGAAGAATTTTTCACCGCGAGCATTTCAGGACGGCGTGGCGTTCTCTCGAGGTAGACGAGGAATATCGCAAAGAAAACCGTATCACGATTGTTAAGGGGGGGCGTCGCTCAAAAGCCACTGCTGCGCCTTTACGAAGCCAACTTCCCCGCGTGCTTACTCGATGCTCTCGAGACGAACAACTGCACCTTCGATCCCACACCCGTCCAAGCACAGTGCTGGCCCTGTAGCTCTCAAGGGAAGAGACCTACTCGCCGTCCTCGGTAGGGGCGCCGAAGGCAAGACCCTGGCTTACATCCTCCCGGCCATTGTTCACGTCCTGCACCAGCTGCCCATAAAGCCGCACCAAGGTTTCCTGGCCCTTGTACTAGCTCCAACACCCGAAGATGCCCGCAGGATTCAGCGAACGGTCGGTGATCTCGAAACCCACACCCGCGTCCGTGCCACATGCGTCTGTACCGGCGTTCCGAAGGACCAACAACTGAAGGATCTGAGTAGCGGCTTCGAAATCTGTGTCGCGACACCCGGTCGTCTTCACACATTCCTCAAAGAGGACAAGTTGGACATCGGCCGGTGCACATATCTCGTGCTGGACGAAGTGGACCGCATGGTCGACATGGGGTTCGAGCAGCAGCTCATCGCCATCGCCAAGTACGTCAGACCCGATCGGCAAACCCTGATGTGGATGTCAAGAAGACCGAGGGCGCTGTATCGGCTCGTAGACGCACTGCTCAAAGACTACGTTGAAGTTCACTTTGGTGAATGTCAGACCTTACCAGATCAAAGTGTTGAGCACGTGGTCCACGTCTCTGACGAACCTCAGAAAGAGGTCAGACTGGTGACAATTCTGGAAGACATTCTTGGCGGGCGCGAGGAAATATCAGCCAGAAAAGGTCATTGTGTTTGCCGAAACGAAGAAGCGAGTTGACGACCTGGTATCCAACCTTCGGCGCCGTGGCTGGTCCGTCGTCGGCCTCCACGGCGGGACCGCGGAGCTGGCGCGGGATTGGGCGCTGGCCGCATTCCGCGAAGGCAAGACGCCCATCCTGGTGGCGACCGATGTGGCCGCGCGGCAACTGACCTCAGACGGCGTCCGCCATGTTGTAAATTATGATTACCCGAGTAGCGCCGGGGTTTACTCTCAGAGAATCAGCCACGTCTCCCTCTCGACAAGTGAGCCTGCTGTCACACACTCAATTCTCGAGCCGGACGACAGTCGGTCGGCTCAAGAAATGATCGGCATTCTTCGAGCAGCGAAGAAGAGAGTTCACCCGGAACTCTTCGAGATCGCCAAGAAAACAAAGCGGAGGAAGTGCAACGGTGTCACCGACGTTTGATTCTCTCAGAGTCCTCTCGAGTTACGGGCATCGCGGCCTGTAGATGGGATTGTGACTACCGCAAGAAAATCGGGGCCCGAATCTTGGCAGCCTGTAAGTCCATGCACATAGCCAGGAAATAAAAATTACTGCGACTTACGGATACCTTCAATATGCCATTAGACATGTAGGCGTTTATCTGAGGCCAGCTGGTGAACAGTTTGTATCATGGCGTTTTGGCGTGCGACTCTTGATCCCAGCTTTGACCATACACCACAGTCTGGACTAGAGTAAACAGGGTCGTATATATGCGTAATCTTGGGTCTTTTTTTGCTTAAGGTGTTGGCTACAGGCTATATATTGTCACCTGTGGAAACTATCAAACTGTGAAAGGCTGGGAAGCCTAGTCAAGGTCACTAAAGCTTTTTGTTTCCATACCCTCACCTCCACGATGGTATAAACAAGATTTGGCCGACCCCACACCTCGTGGGAATCGGTTCCATGCGATACAGTCGGCGAGTGACTATGCAGCGTTTTTCGGCTTTGAGCCAAGCGTTAGGAGGTGGATAGACGTGCTTTTGTAAGTGTAGTAGTTGTGTGAACATCGCGGGCTTACCAGCGACGTCGAGTACATTGGCGTTTAAAGAGAAACTTATGGTCTGACGTAACGTGAGCACTCACGTTAGAGCACAGACGTCAGTAGTATCGAAACGACGTGCACTTTAAGGAGCGATAATGTGAATATCACACGTAAGTCTCGTTAGTGTATTCTTCCGGGGTCGAGAAACGCTTGAATATAGCTTTCTGAATCATAGGAATACAAACGTAGTATTTATAAGACTGCTATAAAAGCGGAGCAGACACTGGAGCCACAATTGACGTTTAGCCGACATGACGCCTGTATGAGAGGAGTACATATGCAATGTTTATTGCTTTGCATAACATTCACTGGAACCAGAATTGAAGTTGCACTGATATAATGCCTGCATAGGATCTTTTCCCAAAGCAGTGTCAAGACCTGGCGCCGCTCTGTGGTAGAATACCTGACTGCCACGCAGAATGCTTGGGTTCTATTCCTGCTGGGGTCCTGATTTTTATTCTTTACATTCGTCGGATCAACGCTGCCGATGTCGGTCTTTCGTAACGCTCTCGCATTTAAACTACTGGTGTCTGTTCTCGCCGTGCCTAGGTAGATATGTTTCGACGAATGTTTTTTCCTCGTGCCATCCATGAATGGAACGCATTGCCTGAATATGTACTGCAGAGCCCAACCTTATCATCGTTTGTGCACGCTCTCGCTAATCTATGAACCAAGGTGTTCCCCATACCATTTGTAGTTTTCTAGATAGCGTACCATATTAAAATACAAGTGATGATAAAAATACCCTCCTTTTTCGTTGCTGAAAAGACCGCCGTGGGATCATGCGCTCTACTGCACATTTTTGTCATTTTTTTCTTGTCGTTAATATTACTTGTCCTAAAGTGTCATTATTTCTCTTTGCGATCCAGTATGTATTTTCTTGCCAGTATTTTCAACTGCAGTATCTCGTGTGTTTACTATATTTTATTGTTTCTTGTGTTTCACATGCTGTAAATACTGTTAAGCACATATTTGATATTTGTTTCCCTGATTTGTTTCCAATTATTTTCACAGTTTCTTCAACATTTTCTTTTGTGCAATCCACTCCTGCCTATGGCTTGTAAAGCAAGCTGGCAGTATGAAATAAATAAATAAATAAATATAAACTGCAAAACGCCTGTGGCGCATACCGCGGTCCGTGACGTACGGGTATGTGCCACGCATGTATGGAGAAAAGAGTTCGAAGACGTACGCGACGGGATTTTCATGTTATTCATGCAACGACCAGCCAGTCATATTCATCAAACGCTCTGACCCAACTGTACCAATTTTGGTCTGCACCAACTTAAGGACGCGATTACGAGAGCACGCAGACGTAGGCGGCAATGCAGATAGATGCGTAGATAGAAACGATAACAGCCTTTGGTTCGCTAAATGCTTCGCATTTAAAATTCACCCAGCTCCGCTTCGCAGGCACTGATAAAGCACCAAAGCTGGTGGCCTCCCCTTCGTCAGGCTATCGCACTTCTATGTTTTGCAAGTCTGAGATATGTAATATCAATGCTTTTTATTAAACACTCTTTGTCAAGCTTTGAGGCGCAGGGGCGGCGCTAGCGGGGGGCTCGGGGGAGCTGGAGCCCCCCCAAAATTTTCGCCTGCCCCCCCCCCTATGCCCCCCCCCCCCCCCCCAAAAGCAAACATAGTAAAAAAACAACGCACGAGTTACACGCCTTCCTGCCACCCTGGAGGAACTCACTTGTCGTGGGTGCCACCCCCCCTCCCCCCAGTAAAAAAATCCTGGCGCCGCCCCTGTTGAGGCGGTTGTATAGTTTTACTGAATCTTGACCATATCACTATTATACACAGGTTTACAAAGAAGCCTTCGCTTAAGATGCACGTCAACGGCCACGTCATCAGGAATGTTTCTGAGAAGGCAATCTACAGTTATCTACGAGTTAGAAAGGAGGAAAGCGATGGTTGCCAGACCGGTACTCCTTCGCCCGATGGAAAGGTCTATAGTGGTCATTAAGAATATTGAACTGGATTCCCAAGAAAAGGCAAGCGTACTAGAGGAAGGCTGAAAGTAAGTTGGGCAGATGACAGTAAAAGTCTTGCGGGGATAACATGGCCACTGCAGGCACAAGACCGGGTTAGTTGGCGAAATATGGCAGAGGCCTTTGCCATGCAGTGGACGTAGTCAGGCTGATGATGATCTAGAGGTATTTGCATATATTACTGTAGGGTCACTGCAGTGAATGCACAGAACGTTCTTTACGCTGGTTCCTCTGAGGTGACAAGAGTGAGACGCTTAATGACAGCTCTCCTCGCTTCTTGATTTGTCCTTTCAGCGTGGTGAGCGACGCAGTCTAGCTGCTCCTCTCTCTGACGCCTACAACCAAGTCCTTAGGTTGCATTATGCCAAACCCTGGTCGGTACTCCAGAGGGACCTGCATAGTCATCGTAACACTAGTTATGTCCCACATAAATGTTTCTAGTCCAAGTAAGGCAGATGTTTCACAAGAAGAAGCGGCCTTGATTGAGCGGTGTCGCTTGTATTTCAACTTTTCTTGCCTGCTGCTGCCTTTTCTGCCTTGTAAATGATTATTATTATTTTTGATTCTATTTTCTCTTTCTATATTGTATTTCGCATTTTGCATTCTGTTATTGGTTTCCTATTATTTCATCTCCTATTTCAACTGTTCTCGCTTGTTCACCACCTGCTAATCTTCTGCCAATCGTTTTTAATTCACTTTTGTTGTAGTTTTTAACTGAGGCTGCCGTT
The DNA here is from genome assembly GCA_030522465.1 of Rhipicephalus appendiculatus. NCBI lineage: Eukaryota > Metazoa > Arthropoda > Arachnida > Ixodida > Ixodidae > Rhipicephalus > Rhipicephalus appendiculatus. The sequence goes on along the minus strand of JALIZH010032924.1, from coordinate 5,158,614 downwards.
TTCGGTATATATACTCTGGGACCCTCATCTGTATATAAGTATTATGTAATTTATGCTTATGTAACCAATAAACTGAAACTGAACTGAACCGAACTAACGTGTCAGAAAGTGTTGTTTTCTTCAAGCCAGCAACTGCCTTGAACTGTCATATTTATTTATTTATTTATTTATTTATTTATTTATTTATTTATTTATTTATTTAATTAGTTAGTTAGTTGATATGCATGCACAAATACACAAGGACAGAGAGGAAGTAGGAAATAGGAGGAGAGCAGGCTGACAACTGCCACCTAGAGGGGCACAACGCCTGCGTTCTCTTTCGGGAGATTGTAGAGGAAAAGAAGACAGGAGGAGGGAAAGAGGAAACAAGATAGGAAAATATAGAAAAAGGTGACGAAGATTTGGACAGAAATAAGTAAAAACACGAAAAAAAAAGACGTTTATAAACTGTTGGCCAGATTCGCACGGTTCATAAAAGTCAGCAGAGCTCGATGGTCCTGGTCACGTCGAACAGCACACCCTCTCGGAAGGAAGGTAATCGTCAAGGGTTGCGCACTTAAATCCGATGAATATATATTCCTTAATCAGCAGCGCCCACTGAGTAACGAATGCGGGACACTCTAATATATGGTGCTCAAGTGTTTCGCGAGAGCCACAAGATGCCCACAACGGGCTGTCCACACGTCCTTGAAGGTATAAGCGTTCGCACACCAACGCAGAGCCAACTCTTAGCTTATGCAAAAGCGCTCTGTCACGACAATTTTTGCGTTGAGGAAGCCAAGACCGCTTGTCTGAATGTCGGCTCGAGCCACACCCCCTGTTCAAAGATTTTTCATCAATGTTTCAAAGTTGTTTACTGAAACATGTTATAGACAAATGCAATGAAGTTTTACCCCAGTCCGTGTCCTCTAGATGCCGCAAAGGTACATTAGCTTTTGCTGCATTAGTATATTAACCTGCTGCAATCTTCGACTACGGGATTCTCATCTGTATATTTTTCTGTTTCACATTTCAACGTAGAATAGAATAATAACCTGACGGTGAATGTGACTGACTCTGGCGTCACGTCTAAAGCCGACGAGTCGCTCTATATTGAAGCCCTAAAATTAGCGGCGAGTTACTTTCACTGAGCCAACTTGGAAATTGTCGCAGCCAATCACCCGAATATTTTCGGGGCTTCATACTTCCGTTGAAATGCGTATACACCTTACCCATGTTGTGATCTGATGGGACACATCGTAAATCCCAGCGATGTCTCACCTTTGTTTTGGGGCACTTCACGAACTGTACGCTGTGAACGGCGTGCAGAAGACAAGTCTTCACAAGCTGTTGCGCGAACCTCGATCCTATGCAGTTTCGAGGTCCAGCACCAAACGGCAAGAAGGTGTACGGACGGATGGAGTTAATATTCTCCTCGCTGAACCTGTTCGTCAACGGTGGCAGCAAAGCAAAAAAGCACATAAATGAACTCTGAATTTTAGAAATCGCCACACTGAACATCAAGAGCGTCATATTCCCCTATCATTTTTTTAGGACTCCGCCGAAGTGATGACACACTGCTTTATCGCATATGGTTAGGTGTGGCTTTCACGAAGTCTTATTCTTTTCGCATTGGGATGGCCGACGACGCTCTCTGCGATGCCTGTCGTTGCGAGGAGACGCTGCGCCACATCCTGTGTGACTGTCCGCTATATGATGTTCAGAGACAGTCACTGGCGTCCGTTCTAGCGGACCGTGACAATAGACAAATGTCTGTTGAATCTATTCTTGAATGTCGTTCACAGAGGACATCGCAGCTGAAGGTGGCCAAAGAACTACTGAAGTTTCTAAGAAAAACAAACTTGGACAAGCGGCTCTGACAGCGATGTCGCGTACCACATCAGCGTGATGGACTGTCAATGACTGCTTGTTTGTGTGTGTGCTGTGTTATGTGCTATCTTTCTCTCTCTTTCCACTCTTTCCCCTCCCTCTTTCAATCTCCCCCATCCCCTTCCCACGTGCAGGGTAGCAAACCGGTTATCCTGGACTGGTTAACCTCCCTGCCTTTCCTTCTCTACCATTTCTTCTCTCTTTAGGGGCGAAGCACCTCAGGGTTTCGGCTTCTCGACGTGTCGTGTCGTCGTCACGGTCCATCGTAAACGGGTATGCGCCAAAAAAGTTGGGTAAATCTCACTGCTCGCCACCGGTTCATAATACGCATATTATGAGTTAAAGGTTCGTCGTTACTGCCTAAACCTTATGTTTGGCTTAGCAGCGGTGTCAGAATCTCCGACGAAATTTACTAAGGCGCTCAAGTTTCTTAACTAAAACCTGAGACACAAACGTGCATCTCTACAGTAAAGTCATCTATTTGAGACATGACTTTTGAAACATACCTACAAAGTTATGGGGCGTTACTGGACCGGTGGCGAGTAAAGCAGGTAACAATAAACATTTTGTTGTAAAAAACACCGGCGCGCACTGCACGCTTCGCCCCTCCTCAGGTTTCACGTTAGTGGAGCTGAAACACCCTTTCTTTTTCACTGCGTAGTGCTTCCTCCTAATTTTTTTTTTCAGTTTGCCTCTATTGAATACTTTTCTCTCAAGAGAATATCTGCAAAATCAGACCAATTACAAATACGCTCTATCATTCTTTTATACCAAGGAACAGTACATGATGCTCAAGAAACGGGTTTCCTTGATATATCCACACCAGGCGCAATTTGTCACTTTCAGAAGACCTTGTGTAGGAGCTAGTTGGAATACAGTGGGTGAAAAAGGCACTTGTAATGTGACAGTAACCAATGGCACCGTCCAGAAGAACGTGAGAACGACACGCCTTTTTAAACAACAGAGGTATTATCACAAGTGGCAAAAATATTATTCAAGACACACGCGTTCGATAGCAAATTCAATTGGTTATATATGCTGTACTGCCGGGCATGCACTACAAGAAGTAGGTGAGTGACAAATCTATATATGCTTGCCTGTCAGGATTGAATATGTCTGGCTCCGGGAAGAACTCTGGGTCGTGATGGAGGGAGTAGAGCGGTATTATAACAACGCAATCCTTGGAAACCTTGATTCCAGTTTCACCGAGTATGTAATCCTCATGAAATACTCTGTCGACCCTGTCGGTGAGGTTGAAAGGAGCGTTCATAAGATGAAAACGTAAAGTGTTTAATATGTGGTAAAATCCGGCATAAATATCACGAACAGGAACCATCTATCTATCTATCTATCTATCTATCTATCTATCTATCTATCTATCTATCTATCTATCTATCTATCTATCTATCTATCTATCTATCTATCTATCTATCTATCTATCTATCTATCTATCTATCTATCTATCTATCTATCTATCTATCTATCTATCTATCTATCTATCTATCTATCTATCTATCTATCTATCTATCTATCTATCTATCTATCTATCTATCTATCTATCTATCTATCTATCTATCTATCTATCTATCTATCTATCTATCTATCTATCTATCTATCTATCTATCCGTCTAACGAGCTAAATTATTTTTTCGGACATACACGGCTGCAAAACCATTATTCGTTCATCGCTCATAAATGACCAAGGCTTACTCACTTCTACTACCATAATACCAACCAAACAGGAGCAAATTCGATATTCAATTGCGCGGCAAATAGCATAGGTATGGAAACATTTTATTTCACCTGAATATTTTTTTCAGTTAGCAACTCCTTTCCGCGAATTTGCCCGAAAAGCGAAACTCGAAAGCATCTCATAACAAACTTATGGTATGAAAAGGAAATTCTTACCTTGCACCAGGTGTCATTACTCGTAATGTTTCGTTCACGACACAATCCAAGTATGGAAGTTTTGAAACCACATCGTATGATGGCGAGCTTCCCTGTGGATTGGAAGAGAGAGATGGTCATTCTTCAAGAAGAAGAATGAAAATGTGCAGAAACTATCTGCGGTTTCTCGCAGTGCTCTACGTAATACTGTCACGCTTGTTATTTTGATGTGCCCTGTTTAAACCGACAAAGACTGTGAGCAATGCTCGGCGCAGATCGCGCCTGAGTGTTCGAGAAGCTTCACGTTCGTTGTAGATCGTTCTGTCAACATTTCGCACAGCACCCGAACACTCAAGATTATTCCAGAGCTTGCGCGACGACCAGTGATAAGGCTAGAATGTTCGACGCGTGATTTATAAAAGCCGGCGCGTTCCAACGAGGATCAGTTCATCGACGGCCGACGCTCTGTTCGCCGCTATCAGTGCAGTGTGTATTGCTGTAATCTGACTTTCTGTTTACCGGCCACAAGTTCGGCCTAATAAACAGTTTCATTTTGGACCTACTGACTTCTGCCTTCGTCGACGTCACGACCACGTGACAATACTGTAGCGCCACCACACTACTCCGAGGCAAGCGTCGCCGCCACACTCTTTCTCCTTTATCCTACCCATACAGTTAGCACAGTAACGTAAGAGGAGCCTCATGAAATGGAACACACCTCCTTTCGAGTTATTTATGCATCGCTTAGTTGCTCTTTGAACTGACTAGGAAGCGTCGATATGTTGTCGTAAAAAAAAGCTCCTTCCTTCACACTGACGCTCATTACAGCGCGATTCATGAAGAGAAAGCGTAAAAATCGTTGCATGATTTCTTGGGAGCATGTGACGCTTCTAGTTCATACGCGATAATGTTAAGAACGTACATCGAACGCTTGTGTAATATTTTTCTGTATTTATATCTGCTCGTAAACCAGTAAGAATTAATGCAACGATAGCACAGTTTGTATAAATCGGAGACTGTTTGTTAAAAAAAAAATGTTGTTTCTACAATATGATCACTTTCGCAAGAACAAGAGCTCCCTAAAGGTGTTCCTGTCAACGAAGGAAATAGCTGCATGGTACAAGGCTGCATTCCCTTATATAAGCTGTTCCATTGCATAGAGCATGACAGCACACGCATGTGGTACGACAAAATCCATCCTGTGTACGATTGTTTTTATATGAAGTTGCTCTAAAAATGTTGAATCAGAGAAGGCAAGTTTTGACAGGCATGGCTCACGTGTTTTTGGAAACAGTCGTCAACTTCGGCTTGTAGTCTTTCCTGCGCGTGCGGGTTGATTGCCAGCAGGTAAGAAGCGAATGACGCTGTGGTGGACGCCGTGTCCTGGCCAGCCAGGAAGAATAAGACGCACTGCGCCAACGCCTCGTCTTCGGTCAGGTCTTGAGGAAAATGCATCGAACTTACGTCAAACTACTAACCTACTATGTCAAATTATGTACTATGTAACTATGTACTAACCGAATGTGCAATCTTGACAATGGCACAATATTATTTTCGATAGTTCATGCTCATCCAAGACTTTCGTTGACAATGGAGATGTCGTTGTGCCTAAGGACTTTTTTTTTCTTTTTTTTAATGCGAAGCATTGTTTAGCGATATTGAGCCACTTTGAACGTACCTATTTTTATAGCTCCCCGCCTGCGACTTTGTGTTCTGAGGCCGTTTTGTTAACTGGATACATACCAGATTACTATGGCATAATATGAGCCTATGCTGAGCATTGATGAAGGGTTGTAACATGAAAGTGCTTGCCATGTACGGCATGATATACATGACACGGTCTTGGCGCGCCTGCGGCCATTTTAATAACTGGATAAACACCAAAACTGGTACGGCGAGACATGAGTGCGTGACGACATAAATGATAGGTCGTAACGTGCAAATCGAGAAATGCATGTCCTGTACGCCATTAATTATACGACATGGTCTTGGTGAGCTCGTGGCCGTTTCATTAACTTGATATATATGAAAACTGGTATGACATGCCCAAGAGTGTATGACGAACATTAATGACAGGTCATGCATTACGTATACCAGAATATATGTTAACGGTATATGGCAGATCATACATTTATGCATGCAAGTACGAGAAACATGCGATAGTGAACGACATGTCATGACATGAATGCCGTGATTTTTCCAAGGCCAACCAATGAGGTGTATACAGCTCCTCGTTGACTGCTTCGCATTACATCGATTACCACAGCGCGTGGGATCGGCCCAAATTTTCAATTTGCTTTATGTCGTCGTGAAAATAACGTTAATGCGCCCGCATATAGTTATCCCCATTGCCCGATGCCTTCCTGAAGGACCTCTAAGGTATTCATGAAGGAAAACAGAATTAAAGTTAATGCTCTCGAATAGGGCTCCCAAACAATGAAAAGTTCGCAGTAACATGAATGTTTGTAGCTGCCGAAGGTGGTCGAGTAAACAGGAATGTGGGAGACAATTTTTACACCATGGTGGCTGTCTTCGTTAGAGCGGCAACTACCCTTAACGTAAGTTCATGGTTGGTAATTCAGGTAATTCATGGATGTCTAATTTCAACACTTTGACGTCAAACCACTCCAGCAAGAAACAGCCACCCTTTCTGCTGACAGAGTCAACGACCGACAACCATTTGAAAGTGACTGGCGCGGATTTCGAGGGTCCATTGATTATATAAGACGCAGTGAAAGGCACTACAAAATTTTATAACGCAGTATTCGTATGTGAAACAACAAAAGCTGTATATCTCAAAGTTGTGGACAAGTGTAAAATAGAAGCATTATTAAACGCATTCAGAAGATTTACAGCGAGAAGAGGCTTATATTTGTACAATATACAGCGTATTAATGAGAACTAACAGAGAATGCTCATTAATATATGATCTATAATAATGATCTCACTAATATATAGCATCTAACAAAGCCAGAGCCCTTAAATTTACACTCTTTCCTACAATATACAGTGATAACACAGGGACGTTCAAGAAGGCCAACAGAGATATCAATAGTACGCTCAAAGAATTGCAGGATGAGGTCTTCAAGAGAGCTAGCCAAGGAGATCAAACAAAGTGGGAGTGCAGTATATCGTCGAGCAAGCACCTTTCATACAAGCACAATCTTCTATGAAAGGACAATACGAAGCATGAAATCATCATCGAGGAAAGTCATCGGAAAGAGACTGCTAACCAGGGAAAGAGATGCAAACAGTCACCTCTGAAGTTGAAGCAGTACTTAATAACAGGTCGCTGACATACGTGTACAGCGAACCGGATGAGCCGCTACCTATTGCGCCGACTGACATAGTAGGTGGAAAATGTAGGCTTCCAGGCAATAACGAAGATGAACACGAAGTAAACGAAGAGGAAATCTAGAGAAATAGACAAAGAATCGCGAAAAGTTGGTGGAAAGGATGGAACAGCGAATATCTGAAATAACTGATAGAGCTAACTCAAGCAAGCAAGAAACGAGAGTGAACCGAGGAGGTATCGCAGGGCTCGGTTAGAACAGTCTGGAACCTGGCTAAAGTCATAGAGGAGGAGGAGAAAACGAAAAACGAAAGTTTATGCGGGAGTCGACGTGAAGACGCGCTCCTGCATTTTAAAAACCAAAGGAGAACTCATTCGGATACCTGTACAACATTGTGATGAGAGTGGTGCGCGTTAAGTGCGCGCTTTAAAAGTGCGCGACATGAAAAGAAGACTGAGCGCACGCGCGGTGTCGCCTAAAAAACGACGACGTCGAGGACCGTCGCGCGTCAGAGCACGGGGCGCGAAAATGGAAAAATAAAACAAACAAAATCCAATGCGGAAAATACACGGATACACCAGAAGCCAGCTGATCAGCACGAAGTTCCTACAACGCCAATCAGGACGAAACAAGTGTGCCTGAGGGCGAGGAAAGCCTGGTGGACAAAAGTGCTGGCAGGTTCGAAGAGAACGAGACAAGGAGAAAGCCGTAGCTGGGCGCTGAAAACGGGCAGTCGGCTTGCGAACCCGAGCCTTCAGTACTTCACCCGGCCCGGGGCCTCCGGTGCACGCCTTCCAGCGAGTGCGAACCACAACGGTTCGTGAGTTCGAGAGCGAGGCCTGCAGATCCCGGTGCAGGCAAAGCAACGGCAGTTGGGCTACGGGCCCGAGCCTTGCATCGAGCCGCCACGTCGAAGTAATCCTGGCTTCCTAGTGCTTCGCCCAGCGACCACCGTTCCCTCGTCATCGACAGCCAGTCCGCGTCAGCTGCACCAGTCATGCCTCCACGATTTGGTGAGACAACTTGCATCTTTCTCCGCTCCCCCGCTCAGCCCCATCAGAACTATGTTGTGTAGTTTAAGGTTCTCAACTTCCACTTTTTGGGTGGTTACGAGTATTTTACCGTGTGCCTGTGAACCGTTTGTTAAGCGTTCCATTTTATGCAGTTTTTCGCTTTATTTTTTTATTAAATGTTTTGTGAGTTGTTTGTGAAATGAACGGCTTTGTCCTTCACAAAATTCTGTGGCTCAGCCATGGAGAGCCGTTACGAACCATTAAAAGAACTTGCATCACAAATATATTTACAAACTTGAAGTTTGTTGCCAGTGACAAGAAAAAAATCCAGGCATCTCCACGAAGTGAATCATGACGAGTGGGCGAAGCTCTGGGTGTCGTATGGGTGAGTAACCGTACGTTACCCGAGCGTTGCCCCATATAATGTAAATTGAGTGACATAAAGTGACGTAAAGTGACATAAAGAGTCGACGACAAAGCTAGGTCCTAAGGTCCATAATGTCTACGTTGAAGCTGACTAGTATAAAGGGTTTGTGCTTGTAGGGGTTTTATATTGTTCTGTCAAAATTATGATTGATGTTCGCCTATTGTTAAACCTTTTTTTATTCACATGAAGACATATGTTTCGACTATAGCAACCGTTTTCTATGTACCTTGACAGCGGACAGTGAGAGTCGAAGACAAAGCTAGGTCCTAAGGTCCATAATGTGTACGTTGAAGTAGCCGACTAGTCGCCGCGCAAAAATAAGCAATAAAGAGAAAAAAGAAGAATCTTTCGTTCGCATCGAACGCAGCTGTCTCTCGTCTAGTTTGTCACAGCGTTCATTAGCATGCGTATTCGTACTAGCGAACTGCGTATAAATATTCAGTTGTCAACGAAACAGCTTCTGCCCCGACAATAGTCCCGCAGTCGAAACTTACCGGCTATGTGACGGTCCCATGATCAAGGTTTACCGGTACGTGGACGATTTCGTAATTTTTACAAGTTCGGCAATTCCGAGCTTAGCCCGGTAGCAGATGATGTTTTATCTGTTTTTCATCAAGAAGCCGAAGGCCTCAAATTCACCTCTGAACTGCCACACGAAGGCGCATTACAATTTTTTGGACGTAAAAGTTTCGTTCACTTCCGAAGCGCACATATGTTGGGCGTACAATCCCCGCAGGCTTAAGAAAGGCCTATTACCCTATATGAAAGCGCTCATTCGAAAAGTTATAAAACGAGACCACATGCTTAAAAGCAGCTCTTCATAAATCGTGCATTCATCTTGTGACAGCCAGCGTCGGAGCACAGCTCAGCTGGATAAGGGAAGCTGGATATCATTCAGATATGATATCCAGTGTGTGCACAGACCACCTTGAAACAGATGACACGCCCAAAGACGACGTCCACAGAAGAAGAAAGGAAGATAAGACACCGGTGCAAGTGGTCCCATACATTCATGCTATGTCACACAATCTAAAAAAGATAGGATCCCGTCATGGTGTACGTGTCGCAATGTCAGCGCCGTGTAAACTTTCTGCTGTGTGCGCTATGATGATGAGCGAAAGGAAAAGAACATGTGTTCTACAAAGCATGCAACCGTTTTCACTGAGTGCGCATCTGGAGTTGTGTACCTCATTCCTTTGAGTTGCGGGAAGGAATATATCGGCCAAACCGGGCAGTGTTTCAACGACAGGGGCCAGGCAACACCGCCTCAATGTAAAGAATGGATTTGGCAGTCTGATGGCAACGCATTGCAAGGTCTGTGGATGCTACCCCAAGTTCAAGAAAGCGAAGTTTATAGGCAGGGCAAGGGAAAAGACGGAGAGAATAGAGAGGCCTATTACATAAGGCAAAGGGGCGACGCCTGCGTCAGCACGGCTTCACTATCCCTGCAAGACAAAGAGATTAGTTATCTCAGCAGCACATTACGGTCCTCTGTTGTTAAGGAGGAAAATGTGATGCGCGCGCACTGATCTTGTGGTTTGGCTTTTGCTATGATATCTTCGTTCCGCTGTGGAATAAAATTAGTTGGAAGTTCGGCGCCCGTCCTGTTCTCTTGTGTGTTTGTGTCCTCGTTTGATTTGCGCCAAAAGTACCCTCAGTTATGAACCAGTACCAACTAGCTCAAACCAAAATTCTGCTCACCTTCCAACCACTCCTAGTTTTACAACAGTTGAATGCTACTGTGACTAATATATTACGTTCAATGTTCAGAAAGATATCAAAGTAGACTCACTTTTGACGTCCTGTGGTTTCTGCGCAGAACCTTCGAAATCCTGATCCAAATACGGCCTTCTCTTCAGACGCAGAAGCTTGCTTTTGCCACTTCTTTGGCATTCATCATCATTTGCAAAAAATCTTCATGCCGCTGATAGTCGATAATGATATGAAACAAAAGTTTAGTAGAAGCAGCTACGTATGGGCTTTCTGGCACTATGTAGAAATCATTCTAGACCACTATGTCACTCTATGCGGCACGTATACACGCACGTAGATCGACCGATTCCCAATGCGCCTGCTGACAACCACACCAAGAAGCGAAGGCTTTACTTTAAACTGTCAATGGCGATTATCCAAAATTTGGATTTAAAGCTGTTTGTCGCTGGCAACTACTGCTCCTTCACTATCGGAGCTGCACACGGCTAGATGACCTGCGTCTATATCAATAGTTATTCAGAATTTATTTAATAATGATAAAAAAAGCAAGAAAAAATACTTCTTACGTCACTTATACACTGTACACCTGGCTTCAGCAACGAACTCGATACTATACAGATTCACTTCTACCGAAAAACTTGATAGATATTATCTGGGGCCCACTGGCACTCAGCCCACTGCACCAATCTGCGCTGCTTTTTTTTTTTATTTTTCAATTTTTTTTGTGGATGTGAAGAAAAGGGTTCGTATTGCAAGAAGAAAAAAAAGAAAGAAAAAGGCAGCGGGGAGTACTTACAATGTTGTTATCTTCACGTTTCTTGATGATGTCGATTGTCGCATTCTTGTAGAAATCAAACGCTTTTCCGTTGAATACACGCTTGCGGAACGTATGGCCAAGTTTCTGAACGAGTGCTGAAAGCAAACGTCGACTAACGCTTGAAGGCAAACAGAATTACCCGAGCCTGCAACTGATCCCAACCTCAGCGGTAACAAAGAGTATTTCTCTATGGTAACCAAGGCGTTGAACTGGACTAGTTGGTAATTGTCAAAACGAATGAGACACCGCCCGGAAAATACTAAAGACAAGGAAAAGACGACGACGGAACAAGCTCGCACTTACAGCTGAAGTAAAGTACACTTGAAGGACTAATTTACACCCGCCGGCAACCACTTTGCGCATGCGTGGACAACCATCCATCGCAATAGTAAAGTTCTGAACCTCCTCCCTTGGCGTTTAGAAAACTCACCTCTTTATCAGAGGGGCGTAACGACGTATCGCTGACGCACTTGTTTCTGTGTTTCGTAATGTGGAATGCCGGTTACCCGCCACGGTGGTCTAGTGGTTATAATGATCGACTGCTGACCCGAAGGTCGCGGGAGCGAACCCCGGCCGGGCAGGCCGCATTTCGATGCAGGCGAAATGCAAGAGGCCAGTGTACTTATATTTAGGTGCACGTTACAGAACACCAGATAAACATTTTTGGAGCCCTCAACTATACGGCGTCCCTCATAATCATATCGTGGCCTTGGCATGTAAAACCCCAATAGTTAATATTAGTGAAATGCTAGCGAAATTTCTCGTCGGTTCTTCCCTTTCCCTCGAACTAAAATACCTGTCTTGCCAAACGCCGGTGCGCCAGTTTTTCCCTTCGTCTTCTCCTTGTCTTTCGTGTTTTATGCTGGTGTTCTATCTGTTATGATCTTAACTCGCCACGGAAATGTGACTATCAACATAGATAAAGTCCACCAAACTATTATGGTAAGCTTTCCCGTGGGTGAAAAAAAAATGATGGCTTGGCAACATCCGTATAAATGCCGTACACGATTGTAAGCAGTGTAAAGCAGTGTAACAAAAACTTCATATCACTCACCGTTTAGAACAACAGATGGTGTCACTTCAGCGAAGAACACGTTTCTCGCGCTACTAATGAAAGAACCCTCTTCTGGAGAGTTCGGAGATAGCTTAACACCGAAGGAACAGCTTGCGACGGCATCCAAGCTAAAGTGGCCATAAAACCTTTTGAGAGAAGTAAAAAGAAAAATGAGATCGGCAGTTAAATTTTGTAATAGAAACCTTCATTAAACAAGCGCACGCACGCACGCACGCACGCACGCACGTGCACACACACACACGCACACACGCACACACGCACACACAAACACACACACACACAAACACACGCACGCACACGCACGCACGCGCGCGCACACACACAGACTTGCAAAAGTGAAAAAGGGTGCTTACAACAGAAAAGCTATGTGAATCGAGTCGCCAAACCTTGTGGAGCTCACTGAGACCCATTCATGAAATATATTTTGCGCTTAGGGCTCACTCGGACTCAGACTTACCAAAATGTTCCTAAGCCGGACTCACTCGGACTCAAACTCACCAAAACATTACTCACCCGGACTCACTCAGATTCTGACTCACAGCTCAATCTGAGTCTGAGTGAGTCCGAGTGAGTCCACTCACGAGTCCGTTAGCCTAGAATTAGCTTATTCGACCATGGCGTCAATACTCTTTAACGCCAATATCTCACGTAATCGGTGCTCTTCTTGGCGCTTTTTGATATAGTACGGCTTGTGAGTGCTGGAAAACCAGTAGGGTCGTATTTCTTGAAAGAGATGACAGCGTAATATATATTTACCAAGAACTCCCCGAGAGTTGGGGGGGGGGGGGGGTCAAAGCACCCCCCTACGTAATTCGCGCCTCTGATAAAAAAAATATTCCAATGGTGTATGAACGACACTGCTTTGGAATACGTGTGAGTATACGTATCTCACTCAGACTCACTCAAGAAATATACCTTGTGCTTTGGACTCACTCGGACTCACGAAAATTTTCTTCAACGGGACTCACTCAGACGCAAACTCACCAACATATTACTCACCCGGACTCACTCAGACTCAGACTCACGGCTCGATCTGAGTCTGAGTGAGTCCGAGTGAGTCGACTCATGAGTGAGTTCACCGACCGATGAATTAAGAACATGTTTTCAGGTTTTATAAAACCACCTCACCCTTTCATGTCGACGTCTTCTGATGCAGTCGCGGCTTTCTTCAAACGCTCCGACGTCAATCGAGCGCAACTATCTATGATGGCTTGCATCTAAAGACGAAGAAGAGAACGAAGCAAACTTGAAATTTCAATGCTGACCTCGCATCAACAAACGAAAGTACTTATGCAGGAACAGTTTGTACGAACAGTTGCCAAGTAGTCGTAACGGTAGTTGTCGGACGGTGGCTAGAAAATGCATCGACGGTGGCTGGTAGAAGTCAAATGGGCCTTAGCAAGAACGCTTCTAGCGCGGCATTTGTTTTTTTTTTACACGAAGGAGTCTCATGTCGGTGTCCACCAAGACTTCACTGCCGTATTTCCGTCACGGTATGACGTTGGTAAAATGCACACTGACGGTCAGCAAAGCAAAAACTAAAGGAAAACGTTTTATTGACGAAAATTTTCTGGAAACCCACGGACATTTCGGTCCGCGACGATAGGAGTCGGGAGCTCAACCCACTGCGCTACCGACGGATTTGTACGAAGCTTTGCGAAAACGCCTTATATCTCTCATACATTTTCCTTTGCGTGGTGCTCCTGGTTGGCAAGGCTGGCGGTGCCACCTGGGAGCGGGGAAGTGAAGTGCTGCGTCATGACACTAACGAGCGCCTATAGGATGCGATTCGGTGACGACGCAGTTAGGGCGGCTCGATGTTAGCGAGTGTAGCGAAGGAACGCTGGCCGATCTGTCATTGAGGAGGTGCCCCTTAGGCGCAGTTACGCGCTTTGCTTTCGCGCGAAGGGCGAAGGCGTGAACGCGGGAAGCAGAGGTTCACTTAAGCCGTGAACGCCTTCGAGCGTTCACGGCTCAAGCTACGAACATGCATGAGCACAGGCGTAGATTACCCTATTAGAGCACACTTTGCCGTTTCTCTCCTGAATTGACGTTTTGAAGGAGTGCATATCGAGTACCAGTGTTTTTAAGGCGAAATCCTTTAATGCCTCATGCTCACGTCCGTCCGTCCGTCCCTCCGTCCGTGCCCTGGCACGGTGCCAGGTGGCCGCCGGGGCACGCGAACGAACGCCGGTCGCGTCGGTCGCGCCTCACGTTGGACTCTACAGCGCTCGCGCTTTGCAAGCATGCTTGCGTAGCATCGCTGTGCCCAGCGTGTCCAATCATGCAAGGGAGACGCGCGCATCGCGTTCCATTCTTACCGACCCCGTCTCAATGGGCACAGGCGTCCGCCAAACGGACTTTGGAACTTACAAAGTATCCTTCGATTTTTATGTGCTTGTTATGTGCGCGTGTGTGTGTGTTATGTGCTATCTTTGCGCTGGATTCAGCATACGTTGCGTCCAGGTGTATGTTAACTACTTCAGCTACCACAAGGGTTAAATCACTATGTTTGGCGTTAATCGTCGGGATGATAATGTGCCACTAGGAATCAACGTGGGTGCATCCACGTCAAATGGTGTCATAGCTGCCAAACGCCAGTAGACATTGTGCTAGCTCTCATATAACAATGCCCAATAGGCAATCAACTACCTATGGGAAGACAGGTTTCATTTCCGTGTTATTCGCCTCGTACGCCCCCCGGTGGCGGCGTTGCTAACTGCGCTCCGGTATGGTGGCTAGCTCCGGTGACGCAAAGGCTTTTGTCGTCTGCTAGGCTTCGGCTAGAACAGCGGCCTTTTCGTTATAGTTCGCTCGCGTCGCATGGCGCTCCTCGACTAATAGCTGTATTTTCTTCCAATGACAATTCTTTAAATGGCTGCTAGTATTACAGCAGGTTAAGAAACATTAACATTTAACACAGCCATCGTGGTCAGGATCATGCTCCCGAGTTCGTAGCGTCACTGACTGGGCTGGATGGTGTTGAAATAACTTACGTGAAAGCGCAAACATTCCGCCAAGCGAGTTAAAGAGAGTCTACGCTGCTTTGGAAGCGAAGCGCGATGAATTTTACGGCTTATTCGCAAAAGTTAGCGTTGTGTAAACAGACTTAAGTTTTACGAAAATTCACACTTCACTCCCAATTGTAGTCATGTGGACCTGTGCGAACAAAACGTTTGCCAACAAAATAAAATTTATAACGTCATGTACCAGCGGGCTATTGCGGACAACTAGCGGTCATTGGGCGAGTTGGATGCACATTAAAACTTGTTACACGCACTATGGGCTCCGAATGAAACGCCAGCAGTGGTGCACGTGGTACAGTTCGCACCCTTATGATTAGAGGTACGCTCATGCGGTTTGCCGCTCGCGAGCCACATTCATGTTTTCGATCGCACAGTTCTGCCTAATCGGGAGTGCGGGCCTGTCAGTGCTGATGACAGGACGGCGCGCACTATAAGTTCCTAATGCTTGGGCAACGCACTCCGCTGTTCGTGTTTTATTTGACACCGGTAGTACAGCTTGGTAAACAGTAGGAAAAATCGGCGAATGTGTCAAAGAGGAGAAAGAGAACTCTTTCCTACGGTTCTTCTGGCCCCTTTGGCTGATTATTGATATTCTTCACCGCACTGTAACAAGATTGATTATTTTAAAGTGAAAGCCTTAGATTCCCCATCATACACGAAAATTTACCGTCGGCGTCCCGCCTCGGCAGCGTCAACACGAGTGATGCAAGAAATGATCGCATGACGTCACCTTATGACGTCATCATGACATCACAGACGCCAAACTTTGTGACATGATGACGTCATCTCAAGATATGATCGATTTGCATTGCCTCCGTGATCGGCGGGCCAATCACGGAGGCAATGCAAAACCAGGTGATGTGTAGAAAGCTTGAATGCCTCCGATCCTGGAGGCAGTGCAAAACCACGTTACGTCCAGAAGGCATTCGGAGGGAGGCGTGGAAGGAACAATACGTCGACTGAAGAAAAGGAAGAAGATGCCTTTCGCCTTCTTGCCCCTGTATTAGAATTCGGATGTGTTTTATATTCAGGTGCACCGGCTTACAAATTGCGTCCTCTTGCACTCCTGGAAAGGGAGGCCTTAAGGTTATGCCTTGGATTACCTAAATTCGTAGCCAATAATGTTCTCCAATTAGAGGCAAGGTTGCCCTCGCTTTTGTGCAGGTTTAGGATACTAACGGTACAAACATTTCTAAACATTTATGAGTATGCTATAAAACTAAAAGTTATTTTCATGTATCAGCCAGAGTTATTTTTTCTATCTTATTGGCCTCGGTTTCAAACGCCACAGGTGGGCTTCGTACAAGCCCTTGTTGGACCATTAGATGTTAAACTGAGCGAAGTTCCTTCCATTGGCAATGAGAGACAGAACCTTGAAATCATTTTTGACGATATATATCCGAATCATGCAAAACATTTGCCTGACTAGATATTAGACGGTCTTCTGCAAAGGCATTTAGAGGGGATAAATATAACAAATATCACAGCTACAGACGCCTCACAATCCGAAGAAAAATCTGTCATTGGTATTTTCTGCGAAACCCTCAATTGGTCATTCTCATTAAGACTTCCCGATTTCTTATCAGTATTTTCGGCGGAATTTCTAGCGGTGATTATGGCTTTAAGAAAGCTCAGCCCATCAACCTCAAGTGTGGCCATAATTACAGACTCTTTATCCTTTGTGCTCAGCACTCGCTGCTAATAGTGATTCTCGATTATCACGTACTTTTCATTTGCTGGTTCCCACCCATGTAAATTTAATAAGATTAATCTGGGTACCGGGCCACAAAGGGATAAAATAAATGAAATGGCGGACAGTCTGGCGAAAGCCGCTCTCAGTGGTCCGATACTTTCAATTATTCCCACATCAGCACTCATAATTCGTGACAGATTTAGAAAGCGTGCCATAATTCAAGACTCTGGTAAAACATTAATTACTTATCTAAACGAATATCGACACCTCTTGTTCCCTTGGCGTAGGAATTTCTGTTCAACGCGAAAAGAGGAAGTCATTTTTACAAAATTACGCTGTCGAGTTCCAAAATTAAACTTCTATATGCATAGAGCTGGTCTGGCTCCTTCCCCTCTTTGCTCGTTTTGTAGCGAGGACGAAACAGTCGGGCATTATTTTTTATCATGCAACCGCTACAATCTTACTGAGGAAAAACATTCTCAAAGTGGCTTTTAATCGAATTAGATTGGATTTCATCATCTCTAATATTCTTTCCTTGGGAGCCTCCTCATTAAGTCCATGTTACCGGGATCTATGTTTCGCTGTAGAGAAATTTTTAATTGAGTCAGGGCGGTTTTAACATCAAATCACTAAATAGGCATCATTAATTTATTCTCGCAACTCTGTAATTATATAGTAATACAATTCATATCTGATCACTTTTGTCTATAAAATATTCGTTTCTTGGCCAATCCCCCCAGCCATACATGTGAGCCATACATACCGGCCATCATCATCATCATCATAATCATCATCCCCTTCGAGTCATCTTAGGCAAATGCATAGGGGACCCCTTGAGTCTTGTAGTTAAGTGATCGCACCACGTCATATCAGGAGTCGACCGTTGAGGGTGATTTACTTAATTTTTTTTTATTGCAAATACAAGTCATGTATTACGACTTTCGATGCGAAAGCTTTGCATTTATTTACGTTAGTATGATTACACTAATTCTGTACAGCATACCTTCAGACGACCGTGAACGAGTCAGAAAACGTCGATTTATTAACGTAGGGATGAAAATATACTACTTTGAAAATATACATACTTGGGATGATGAAAATATGTTGCAAAAAAAAAAAAAGAAGAAGAAAAACTCAGCGCAACCTACCAATATTTCATATCCCCGTCGTGCATCCCCTTTTGACTCGTGCCCTCAACCTTTTTATTTCTTGTTTAAATTTCAAGTACTACGACGCGTTTACACTGCAGCTGCTAAAAATTGCATTTAATCAAAGGTTGTTGCCTGACACGACCATTTAATTTTATTTGAATGGCACTTCACGTTGTTTGGATATGCGCTTAAAACTACGAACCAAGGAACTGGACCGAAGGAGCAGGCTTGGCAACCCAACACGCGCAGCACGCGGCATACATATATTGCGCTTTAACGCAGACACGAAAGACGAAGCCCGAACGCTGAAGTCAGTGATCGCAAACGGGCGGGAAAGTCATTTTGAGTGCGCCATGGCCATAGAACAGTCGCGAAAAGAAATCGTCGCCATACATGCAGATGTACACATGGATGGCTAGCAGACGACACCAGGAGCAATCGACACTGAACGTGCTCCTGACGGCAACTCCGCTCGATTTCGCTGGGCATTTTGCTTGAACATTCATTACAAATTGCTTTGTGAGCATGCCCACTAATGTTTCAATAACTCGAGCAGGACAAACTGGCCGGCAACGTCGAGCTGCCTTCACGTAGCGAGCGCGAGCGCGCGAAGAGCGGCACCCTCTGTCCTCTCTCTGACGTCACACGTGAGAGGGCGCCACTCAAAGATCTCGAGGCGAACACCGATTCCTATGACGGAGGGATCAGCCATGTTTTTTTTTTCTCTTTTTTTTTTTTTGCATCTGAACATTATCGCCTATTGCGGCGTAAGTAAAAGAAATATGAAATCAGGAAAAATTGTTTGTGCCAGTGCGAGACAGCAGGAATGTGGGATACAAGGGAGTGGGGGGTTGTGCGCATAGAGTTTCCTATAACTACACTAGAGGGAACTCTGGCGCTAGTGTCTATGGGAGCTGCAACGCACGGCGCTTTAGCCAGCATGGGAATGATGGGTAGAACACAAATTTGTCTAACCTTCGTTTTTTCGGCTCCGTTTGTCTTCGCGTGGCCTGGAGCCGCTTTGTCGCGATACGAAGTTCAGCAAAGGTTTAGCAGTTACGCTTCACCACCTTGACCTTATTAGGCTCACCGATACAAATCGGGTCCCGAAGTTCACAACGGTCCGTTCTTTTATTCGAAACAAAACCAAAACACAGCAATAAACAAAGCCACAAGTGCGTTCGAAGCCGCAAGCACGAAGACTAGGCAAATTTGTGTACTACCCATCATCATGCCCATCATTCCCGCGGTGGCTGAATGATCGCAGCGCCAGAGTTTCCTCTAGTTAATTTTAGGAAACTCTATGGTTGTGCGTACACGCTCATGCTTCTACAGCTGCGCTAATCGATACCATATAGCAACACTTTTAATGAGCGCCTTACGGGGCTGCAAATATAAGTCTCTTATAGCTGAGATTACGATGCGAGAACTCACTTTTCGCAGCTTCCCTGATGTAAAGGCAGGCGATGTCGCTGTGCGAAGCTTTTTCCACTGGTCAGGAGGGACGTTAAACATAATCTGTCTCATAACCGGATCATCGACCTCGACAACCTGCAGTTAAAGGTAGAAAGCAAGCTTTGTTTTATCTACGCACGCCCACAAATATTTGATGGAGCAAACGCATCAATGAAAACTGTTTCGTTGGTGCTGACTCAGAGTTTCTGAAAAGAATAACTGACGATGACGAATCAAAACATGGACACGCTAGTGCCAGTAAACATCACCTGAGAAAAAGGAGTGCCGTAATGTGTTGCTAACCTTTCGTTTTTTATATCCAAATGATAACCTTGCAGCGTTGACTGCGGAAACTTAATAGGGGGGAACAAGAAAGAACAGATACAAGCTCTAACTTTTAACTGTTGACACACAGCTCGCTAACAGGCCCTCGCTAAGGTGATAGTCGGAACAATGACAATTTTTGTTGCTTACTACAATAGCGATAGCTTCCAAAGTCACTCGTGGCATTTAATATAATTATTTATACATATGACAAATGCGCTGCAAAACAAGTGAGAAGCAAATACACGGTTACAGTAAAATGTGCTGAAACACACTCACGTGGACCATCTGCCATTCCGTTTCAAAAGGTGTACGTATATGCTCAAAAGCGTAGATCGCTCGGCTATATAGTTGCACATGCCGTTAACATGAATAGAACCACGAATGTATATGCAGTCTACATCTCGATGACACACGCGTCTATCCCATGAATAATAATATCTGGGGTTTAACGTCCCAAAACCACGATATGATTATGAGAGACGCCGTGGTGGAGGGCTCCGGAAATTTTGGACACCTGGGGTTCTTTAACGTGTACCTATATCTAAGTACACGGGCCTCAAACATTTTCGCCTCCATCGAAAATGCAGCCGCCGCGGCCGGGATTCGATCCCGCGACCTTCGGGTCAGCAGTCGAGCGCCATAACTACTAGACCACCGTGGCGGGGCTATCCCAAGAATAGAGGTAAAGCGGTACGAGAGGTACCATCGAAACAAAACTTTAAAATTTGTTTTAGTGTAATGTCCATTGCGCGGATAGCGATTGAAAACAATATCATCGCAGCGGGATTGAACGTCGAATTGTACATACATCTGTCGTGGTCATAATGTGTACGGGCTGTCTCCATGAGTCCTCACATATATACCCTTAAACAATAAAGATTTGGGTCGGCAGTTCAGAAACGTGTTGTCTTCCTACGCATTGACGAAATAAATGTCTGCTAATAGTCCCGGAAAGATAAAAAATTTTAAAAATATGTAAGATTGTTTTTCTTTCAAGAAAGAAAATGGTAATAATATGGCTTTCTCCTGCGAAATTGAGATAATTTTTTTTCGTCAAGACTGAAAAAGAGATATAACGGTAGGAAATTATTACCGAATTGGTTCCACGCCAGCCTACTTGAGAGTTGATTCACTTTTCCCATATGATCCCTAAATGCGACTTAGTTTAAAAGAGAACAGCTTTTGTTTTAGCTCACTAAAGTTGGCTGGAAACGTGCATGGGATTGTTTTTTTGGACAAAACATTGTTCTTCTTGAAGACATAGGCTGGTACACTTGCTTTTCTCTGAGTCAATCCGGAATCCTTAACCAGAATCAACTTCAGCAAGTCCGGTTCCGCGACGTAGAGCACCGGTTTTCCCATCTTCAAAAGGACCTGTTTGCAAAGAAAGCGCAATGATTTCAATAAGGCTATTCTCCAATAAGCACCGAGCCACGTTTACCCAAATAGTCGCCCGTGCTTTCTGTAGAGTTCTTGATCTACAACGTGAAGCGGCTGCAGAAAAAAAAAGTAAAAGACAAAATTAGGATAGTGCTTATAGAAGACGCAATATTTCCTCACCTTGTATAGCTGCTTCATCTGGGGTCCAAAAAAGAGGGAAAACTTCTCGTGCGCAACATTCTGGTTCCTCCAGTAGTTGCGGTAGCGGGTCGCTCGGCTGTTCAAAAGACACGACGGCACCGAGCTTTACTTACATGTACTGCATGCCTGATAAAAGTGGTAGTGACAAAAAAAGTACATAGTATAAAATCGCCGCTTTATTGTGTAAGATGGTACTACTCAACATAATACAGAACATGCTAAAACCATGCATAGAACTGGTGATGGAGGTAGAAGGAAGCAGGGTTCGGAATAGGGCGCGGAACAACAGATCGCATCACACACCTGGGATAAATGATGCGAAGCTGCAAAGAATACGTGAGCCTTTCCTTTTTTATACACATAAACTTTTGGCGAAGCTTTTCGTTCGGCTGACCACGCAAAAACTCTGTGTGCATGTTAAAAAATGTGAAATTTGGAACATTTATCAGTTTATACTCAAAAAGTCATACAGTGCCCAAGAAGCGTTTTTTTACGACGTGTTGTTGAAGAAGATTGGTTTATATTTAAATCACATCAGGCAGAAGTGTACTCATGTTTTTCATACTTGTAGGAGCAAGGGAACTACTTCAGTGCAGGAAGTACAAAGGGCATAACCCTCACGCGTGAGGTAAGAAAAAAAAAGCAGAGACATTTTTTTAAAATCTAAGCACAATACTGAAGTTTCGACGATATGTGAACAGATGATCTAGATAAATATTGACATAATAGATGCTGTAGAAACATTTTTTTAGGACCGCAAAGAGACAAAGGGAACAGCTGGATAACATAGATTACGAAAGGAAAGCATACGTTAACGCTGGAACTTATGTAAGGGATTCTTAAGAGGGAAGAAAGAGGAAATTGAGGGAAAATGGGGGAAGAGGGCTCGATAACTGTCTCTGTAAAGGACACCTCAACCAAAACACTCGTGGGGGGGTGGGGAATGAAGGAGATAGAAAGAGAGAAGAGGATGGAAGGAGAAAGAAGCGCCTGGTTTACCGGTGCACCTCTGTAGTAACAGACTGTTACCGGCAAGGGAAAACGAAACCGAAAAAGACGACGGAGTGCGCGCGAGAGACGCCACCGTGAAGCGCGTGAGCTTCAGAACGTCAACGGGAGAGCGTGCGTGGTCAGCGAGCAAGAAGCAGCCCGTTCGATCCGAGGAGCAGGCGGACCGAGCTGGGGCCATCAGACCAGCCGGGACGAGCCTGGCGTTTCCTGCGACGAACGGGTGCTCCAGACCAGGCCCTTGCGGCGTGTTCCTGCGGTGGACGTGCGAGCGGGCCAGGCCAAGCTACTGATCGTGTGCCAGATGGTGTGTCCGAGACCAACCAGCTACCGAGCCGGGCCATGGTGCTGAGACTGCTGGGGTTCGGTACAACCGACTGCTGAGGCGGCGTGGTCCTGGTGCCACGTACGTTCCGATCCGGCACAACCGATTGCTGAGTGGGCTCGGTGCTACTACGGGTGTATCGGGATCTGGTTCTGCGTCTTCGATGGCTCATCGTGCCTCTCCTGCTGCGAGCGTGGGTCAGCTACGCGGTCGTCGGTATACCGTGAGTGACGTCTACGAACCATAGACTCCGTATTAGGCAGGACGCGCGGATACTCGCGTAGGCGTACAGGACTGCAAGGACTGAAGCATAGAAGAAGGGTAGTTGTGTATAGTATTGTTCAGCAAGTGTATGTGTATGTATTTGTCTTCTGATGAGTCTTGTCTATAAATGTTTTCTTGTCCCTGACTCTGTCTGTGTCTGAGGGCCCACGAACACACTACAACCTCCCTAATACTCTCTTTTCACACGGCGACATATGGCTGCGAGTCGAGCACCTTGATGAAATATGAAAGAAGCTGGAGAGAGAGAGAGAGAACCAAGGAAAGACAGGGAAGGTTAACCAGACGCACGTCCGGTTTGCTACCCTGCACGTAGGGAGAGGGATAAAGGGGAGAAAAAACAAGAGAATAAAGAAGACGGATATGTACGGAATCACGCGCACACTTCGGGGTGAACCTCAAGTCTACAGGCCGTCGCACAAACCTGTTGGCATTAAGTACCTCAGTAACGCTTTCGCTGTCTTCTGCGCCTTCGAGGTACATGTGTATGGTCCAAGAATTCCGGCTACAGAAAATGGCCTTGAGTCCAGTTGGGTTAGAATCACCCAAAAGAAGCTGGAGTTACGGGAATGCCAACGTGCTGAGCAAACCAACCTCTGAGTCATAGGGAAGGCTAGTCCTAAATTTTCTTTGGAAGCAAACGTCCTAGAAAACAAAACTTCTTATTTTGGCGATATCATGCGCGCTGCTAGTTCAATGGGACGTAAATTAATGGTAGCCCATATAATTAATATAATTTGAGGGGTTTTACGTCCCAAAATCCAAATATGATTATGAGAGACGCCGAAGTGGAAGACTCCGGAAATTTGGACCACCTGAGGTTCTTTAACGTTCGTCTAAATCTAACCACACGGGCCTCTGGCATTTCGCCTCCATCGAATTGCAGCCGCCGCAGCTGGGACTCGATCGCGCTACCTTCAGGTCAGCAGTCGAGCAACATAAACAATAGACCACTCTGGCGGATAGCCAAGTGGAAGATAAAGAAAATCTCGCCAGTGGAGTGGCTAGACGCTGATGTTTACGACACTGGAAAATGTATCTGTGAGTTCAAAGATACCGGATAAGGGATCTCACTACCCAGGTGTCACAAGGAATCGTCAGGCAATTACACAGACACTTTAGGGGTGTTGATGACATCGCAGTTGGCGCTGCGATCGTCGTCTTACGTCATTAACGGCGCATGTGCGAGTGTCGAGCAGAGCGTTTCTGAGGATACGCGGAAAGCTTTAAATGCGGCAAAGTCACAGACTATGGTCTGCTTAGACGGGGGGCCCGCTCACATTTCTGCTTATATTATATGTAGGTTGTGTAGAACCTAGTCTAAGAGAAAAAAATACTAAACGTCAGCTAACCTTATCTACTATTTGTCCGGCGGTCTAATCTCATGCACTATCGAGGTGCCAAGACGTTAACGCTACCGGCGGCGCTCATCACAACAGCGTTGTGAGAGGCGTGATAACTGAGCGGGCGTCATCGTTCCCTCCTGTCAAACAGAAGTTGCATTACGGGATACGTCTCCTATCTCCTCTCCCTTCTGTCTCCTTTCTTCCATCCCGCGGCATTGAGCCGTGCTCCCATATGGGCTGTGGAAAAGAGCGCCCCGGTTCTCTAGCAATAAACACTACTCAGCTCACATTTCCTCCCCAAGCGGCCATCTGGCACCCACATGCGCGATTGCGCGAGGCGCTTAAGCATGACGCTATACTTCGTGAACTCTCGTCATTGATGCTTTGTTCTGTTCGAACTGGCTTGCTGTCGGTTGGTTTGAGGTTTATATCACCTCGGATACTCCATTTCTCTAAGTCCTGCAGCAAAAACAACAAGTGGTTACTCAAAAAACAAAAGTAAATAAGTAAAGAAAGCGCATATAGGCGTATAAGGCGAGCATTCTCAGGCTCTGCGGTCAAATCGAAAGTGCGCACCAGCGAATAGTGATGACTCGCCGCACACCCTGTATACTGTCGTGGCCAATGACAACGTGAACAGCGGAGCGCATGCCCGAAAGCACAATCAGTGAATCCTGAGAGGCACGAGTTGGATGCGACAGCGTGTGTCCCAAAGCAACATGTTCGACCGCTGTGTCCTGTGTTTTGGCACACCGCCATCACAGCGCCGCTAACATTGCCGCCAAACATAGGCGTGCGCACGAGGGGGGGCAGAGGGGGGCGCCCGCCCCCCCTAGTCACTTAAGAAGAGGGGGGGGGGGAGGGGGGGGCGCAAAGTCTGCCCCGTACATTGACTTAATAGGGAAGGGGGCGCTGCGACGAGCCTTCACCCCCCTCCCTCCATCCCCCCCCCCCCCCCTCTGAAGGGGAACCCTGTGCACGCCTATGCCGCCAAAGCGGTTGTTTGTGCCACGTGCTGTTGCCGAAGTGCAGCCCGAACGTGCAAGTCGAGTGTGTGCTTAGCTTGCTATCAAGCCCCGCTTTATTTCATTTCTTCTCTTTTTCTTTGCCATCATTGTTTCACCCGTTGTATTATCGAAGCGAAGCTCTTACGATACGATTCAGTGAGATGGGCACGCACGATCACTTTGGCATTCGAGCAGTTCAATCGCCGATGATCACAATACAATGATTGCAGCAAAGAAAGAAAAAGAAAATGAAGAAGACACGTTCCATAGTGAATCGCACGCGTGGACTCGCACCTCGTCCGGCACGTTTTGGATGCCTTTCAACAATACCGCGCGTTGGTACGAACAGCTGCATTGGCGGCAATGTTAGCGAAATTCCAGCGGCGGTTGTACGAAAATTAGTATGCAGGAAACAGCAGACAAACATGTGCCATTAGTACACGCACTATAGCACTCACCGCCCGAACTAAGTAAGCATCGCGTTGCGCAAATTGTTTCTGTCGGGCACCCACTTTGCGGCTGGCGTTTTTATTTGACACCGAGAGCACCTTACACAAATCATACATGGGTCCACGCATACAAAAAAAAAAAAAGAAAGAATGAGGAGCCCGCGTCTTCTAAAGTCTCCTAACTGTTTCCTTCCGACATGTCGGGTATAGACCTTATGCAAAATTGCTGCCATCTGTCGGAGGTTTGGCGAAGCTACCCATTCGGCGCCATGTTGGAGGCTTCCGTCCGAATCGTATTGCTGTCGCTGCTGCAGCTTCTTGCTTGTATCTGCCTTGATAGTGTGCAATCGGGGCACAAAAACGTCAGATTAGTGTGTAAGGGCTTGTACACGTTACCGGCATTTTCCAGTAATACTTTGACAATGATTACTTGTTAAGAACTGCGTCACAATGAGAAGAAAGTACAAGTTTGTCACCGAGTCACAGTAAGGTCGTCGTCGTTGAGAATGAAGTCATGCGCTAGGTTATAATATTCGTCTCTCTGTTTTAAGTGTTGCAAATAAAGAGTTCGTAGCTATTTGATTATCATGAGTGTAATGTAGGATGGTTAGTAGGAGGCTCTAGCGCGCAACACGGCGAGGCGCAGCGATGACGGTAAAAAAGTACTGCTGATCCATTTCAAAGCGTATTTCATAAGGGACAGTCTACGTCGTTCTGATGTATAAGGCATCTAATATTAAGTGACTTTGTCCTCTTTTTATATTTTTCAAACAAAAAATATTTCGCTGCTGTAGTCACCGACGTGCGTTATGTATATAATTATCGCACGACTAAAATGTAAAAACTTTTCACCTCTCACGCACGTGAAAAGTCAACATGAAAAGTATTAGTTACTTCAAGAAGTAGGCGCTGATTAGTTGGTATTTTATTGAATATCCTTCCGACATGTGCTCATAAATAACACGATACGCTAAAAATATTCGCGTTCCCATCATCGCTTTTGGGGACTACTGATGCCTTGCAATTCCACCCCGTTCTAGCAGGACAGTTTTGCGACGCCGACTAAACGCTTGCGAAACTACCTTAGCGCGTAACCAATGGTAGCGCACCCACGGTCAATGTAACACGCATCTACCGGAACAGCTTTTCTTAAAAGTTTCGTACGAAAAGTGCCACACACAAGCGTCTGTTAACATTTAACAACTCACCGGGGTGGATGCGGGATTTTTCCGAGCGAGGATCAGTTTCTGTGAGAACCTGATATGTGCTGTTCTTGCGTATAAATTAAAAAAAAAGCAAGGGGGGCACGGTCAGGCCATCCGGGCCGTTCCTCTGTATTTATTGACAGTTATGACACATGAAATGCTTGAAAAATACGCATAGTAAGACAATACGCGCGCAAAGCATCCCACCAAGGGCTGCCTTGTTAAACTCCCCAATCGAAAACAAACTACAAACACGCTCAAGCCAATGGCGTAGCCAGGGGTGGCAGACCAAGCACGCGCCCCCTTCCCCCTCCCCCCCCCCCCCCCCCCAGAATTTTTTTTCGGCCATGGAATACCGAGCACAAAATGACACTCGACCAGACTTACCTGCCCGGACCCCACGTCGGATCAAATGCGTGACCCCCCCCTGCCTAAACAAATTTCTGCCTACGCCACTGGCTCCAGTACAATCGGTCCTTTCGCTGAGAATCGATTACACTCACGAGTAGCTGTGCACCATTAAATGTTATCGCAATGCAATAAACCTTGTAATGGTGTCAGCAGCCAGGCATACCCGAGTAGCCGCGATCGATGCAGTTTTTGAAGCGCGTACACGAAGCCGGTTTGTCTGCCTGCAAGCACACGGCACGAAAACTGTCTCGTTCCGGCACGGCACGAAAGAGTGTTCTCCGATGAGTGCCAATGCTGTCGCATACCGCATCTATTAAGCACGGCGAACGTAAGCACGGCATCAGTCGTAAGCAGCAGCCGGAGCAACGGAACGATCTGCCGCTTCTTTTCGGCTGCGAAGAAATCTAATAACATGGAGGTTAGTTTCCTGCAAACCTTTTTTCAGCGTCTCAATTTCTGAGCAACACGGCACACGAAAATATCTCGAAATTGCCGCTGCTACGAGCCACCACACGTCGACACCTACGCTCTAGTGCGCACATGCGGAGAACGCCTAGCCTTCAACACGGCGGAAATGCGTACGGCGGCCGCTAGATGGCAGCAGATTTTGCATAAGGTCTATTGGGCCTTATGCAAAATCTGCAACGTGCCTAGCAGTGCAACACCACAACGACCGTCATACGTTCATATCCAGGCCGCAATGAAATGAGGCAGCCTGTAATCCCCTATGGCAGGGGTCTCAAACTCACCACAGCTAGCGGGCCGCAGTTGGGCAATTTAGTCCCGCAAGGGCCGGGGCAGTGAAGGAGGGAGCGCGCGGGGGGGGGGGGGGGGGGAGGGGAGCGGGTGTTTTTACAACTTGCCACCAAACGCTGCCATCTGAAAGAAAACTGTCTCATATCTCATATACAGGTCAATTCTGAAGCAGATTTAGTGCCAGGATTCCAACGACATGTCAATCAGGGTTGCCGTTGGTGGCTACTTTGCGCCAAATTGGCTACTTTAGGACTCTGGATGGCTACGAAAATTTGAGGTTGGCGCCATGGCTACTTTTTGGCTACATTGAACTCCTGTTTAGGCGCATTTAGTAGCCAATTTTCTTATTATTTGCAGGTAAAAGAACAGGAAAGCCTAAAGATCAGCCACTGTTTTCCACCTTTTTAGTCGCGTAACCTAATGCGCACGCATGCATTGGCTCCAGCAACAGGCTAATGCGCACCAAAGCAGCACCCCGCAAAACAAATATCAGCACCAAGATGTAGCTGGTCTGTTATTATGGTAAATCTAGTAATCAATCTAGGTCTGCGGCTTCAAGAAAAAACTGCTTAAACGTTTAACGTTCCCACTGACTTGTTGGCGGGAATGCTCCAATATTACCCCGTCTCTAGGAAGAACTGTCCTGCATAAATAGATACATACACACTCAACTTAAACTAACACGACACAGTTGCTGCGCCACCGGGTGCAAAATATGATTTATGGAACTTAATGTCAGAAAAAGCGAGGTTATTCGTCTTCCGAAACGCTAACATTCTGCCTGTTTACGTCTTGAAAAGCATTGCATTTTATAAACTGTGACTTGCTATAAATATATGTGCTCATATAAATAATGTATTATTAACAGGAAGAATGTGAACTTCTTTCTGACTACAGCCGAACTGCTAACATAAGAGCTACGAAATGCCGCCTTTCCGCTCCCTCTCTAGCAGCGCATCGAAATTTTCGCCGCTTGACCTTATTTCATAGAACATACCAGCGAAGCGTCCTCCACGACTGACTTATTTTATCACCGCGCTATGGGTGAACCCTTTGATTATCGGTCTGAGGTCATTCTATTTTGTAAAACCGAAGCTTACTAGTCTGTTGGAAGTCTGTTCATTGTTCTTTTTTACCCATTAAATTCTGTTCACTTTTTTGTTAGTGTTTTATGCACCCTCCTCATCAATGCTCTTCTTGGCCTTGTGTTAAATAAATAAATAAATAAATAAATAAATAAATCTTTTTCCGCAACTCCCCTGTGGCTTGAAGAGCAAGACGAAAAGAAACATTGTCTTATTCCTATGTTTTTGCATACCCAAATTGATATTTATTTTGTAAAAATTCTAGTCATAATACCGTTTTCTTGTATTTGGCTACAAATTTGGCGATAAAGTTAAATGGCATGGCTACTTTGGCTACTTTTAGCTTGAATTCTGGCTCCTTTTCAAGTCTACCCAACGGCAACCCTGATGTCAATAACGATCTCCAAAATGACTCAAGTCTGGATGCCGATTCGGAAATATAAAGTTATATTATATTTATATAAAGTTATATTATATTATAAACTAAAGTTCTTTAGTTTCACGGTTATGTTTCAAAACAAGGTGAGCACATGGGATGCCTGACGGAGAAAATGCCTTAAACCAGTCAGGCCTGTGTAGCTCACGAACATGCTTAACAAGAAAATAAGAAAAAAAAATATGGGGCGACGCCAGCCATGTGCTGGCCGCGGGCCGCAACCGAGAGCGTTGCGGGCCGCATGCGGCCCGCGGGCCGCGTGTTTGAGACCCCTGCCCTATGGGGTATCGCAAATATGCGTGGTCGCTCAAAAAGGCACTGGCCGAGTTCGTTGCTGGGAGAAAGAGGTCGCAAGGAGCACGACAACCAACATAAATTAGTGATTGAGGTGGTTGCAGGTTGTTTACGTTAAAAACAAGGGGGTGTCGGTGTCGGGAGATGGGGCGTTTCGCGTGCACTAGCGCGACTCGCACTTCACTATTGATTTTATATATGTCCTAGGCTATATTAGCCGTTGATGTTTGTAGATTATGCGTGTGTGTACATACAAATCTATGCCACACGTTATCTCACCTTCAGAATTTTCTGCCAGTACTCCTTCAAGAGTGAACGCCAAGCGCAGCTGGACGAAGTAAACGCGTACAAGCGCCGCAGAAACGTATGGCCAAAGCATCGACAACGACCTATTCCCCAATTGAGTCCAGCAGAAGCATCACTTTCTTTCCCGATATCCAGCGAAGTCTCAATCGGTCGGGGCTTTCTCAGTGAAAGCCTTGTACGCATTCCACACTGCAAAAGTGATTGGAAAGCGAAACTGTGGTATTACCTGATCCAATATACCGACGTGACGTAGCCTTACGCGATTGAGCAGTGTAGTACATCAAAATGATTGACAGCAACAGAAAATTAAGTGCACTGTACCAAAACACTGCTGTTCGACTGGCCTAACTACGCGTGGCCTTTCCATAGTCTTATCAAAGCGAAAATAAAATCCCTTAGTGTGCGCGTTCTTCTTTTACACATGAAGGTCTAGTAACGTCGCTCCCTTGTTCTTATGCTACAGTTGCCACTTCCCGGCAAGTACAGCTTTTGCAACCATAATCTTTACCGAGAAAAGCTACCCTACAGGCATGGTCGTCGGCAGGATTTTCTTGGGGGGGGGGGGGGGAGCAAACCAGTGTTGCATCACGGCTGGGGTAGGGGGGAGCACTGGTCTAACTTGGGTGAGGGCAAGTGCTGGTAAGGCTTGAGGGGGGGCAAGTGCCCCTTTTGCACCCCCCTGCCGACGCCCATGCCTACAGGGGGGCAGAGTGAAAGGGGAGGAAAAGAATACAGAAATCAAGGAGGGAAGAGATGACAAGTAATACGCGCACACACATGTCGTCGTTCACCACGCACACTAAGTCATAACCGAGAAATGTTTGAGACCGGTTCCTGTGCGGTTGCCAGGCATTACTAGAATGCAGTCAAGAGCAGTTGAGGTACTCACAGATAGAGCAAGACAGCAATGGTGATGGCTAAAAACAGCCAGTCGTAGAAAACGAAGAAGCTTAGGAAGTCCATGCTGACGGTCTTTGTCACGGATCAAAATATTTTATACTAGTGAGCTGGGCGTGTCGCGTCTGCTGGCTCTTGGTGGTATCAGATGTGCTTTCGTCAGACACGGCTAAGCCAATTCAATGGTTCCGTGATGCGAGCGACGTAGAATGGATCGGGTATGATACATCGCGAAACGTTGGGACACTGTGTCGGCCGCGCCGTAGATTTCCTGTTATCGTCGTCAGTGGCGTCAAACATGAGCCCGTATCTCTGCCATGCCATTTCTTATCGATTCTCGTGTCCTTATCGATAGAATCCAGTTGCGCAGTTTGTGTATCATAAAGCTGGGGTTTTCGAGTGTTTACGACCTTTCGGGTAGAGCGGATTAATCAGTGTACAGGAACAAAAGACCTGGGCTATCTCACATGCAACGCATGTCTTTTGTAAGAATAACATACTTCAAAAAGGTTGCTCTCATAAGAACGCATCGTTATACATCCTCGCCGTCGGTCCGTGAAGTATTCGCTTACGCAAACACAGTTTCTTTACCGGGAAGCAAGGTTCTTAAGTGAAAATCTGTTTTGCAAGTATCAGCTTGTGTAGAGTGTGTAGGGCTACGATGAGACGAAGAATAAAATGTACCACACTTCCTAATTAAGTAAAGACCGATGTTTATATTTCATGTAGCACTAAGGCAAGTAAAAACTTCAGAACCGAGGTATAACTGACGCCACGGGGCCTTGTACTTTGTGTGCCCCGTTAAAGAAAAAAAAAGAGCTACGAGATTCCCACGATTTGCGAAATAAACCAGAAGCATTTGTGTTGCCATACTTTTTTAAAATATTGCGTAAATATTACGTAGCTCTGTGGATTATGTAAGTTCATCGTGTGAACTCGTTGCATTTTATCGGCATTTTCGTCAGCATGCTTCTTCAAAGTGGACGTAAGACCTTGAGTAATATTTTGACACGCGCACTTCATTCTTCTTGGTCATTGTGA
Organism: Rhipicephalus appendiculatus; assembly: GCA_030522465.1. Classification (NCBI taxonomy): domain Eukaryota; kingdom Metazoa; phylum Arthropoda; class Arachnida; order Ixodida; family Ixodidae; genus Rhipicephalus; species Rhipicephalus appendiculatus. Next base: position 5,126,439 of record JALIZH010032924.1, on the reverse strand, counting down.
CTAGGTTTCACCGGCTAAAACTGTTACACCTGTTATCACTCGGCGCAGTACGCGACAGAATGCACCGCCGCTTTTCTGAGTATGTCCGACTGTTCTTATCAGATTGAGTGCACACTGTGAGCATGGCCCGAATGTTCGAGTACATCCTGGCACCTACGCCAGCAATATCAATACGGCTAGAATGCGCGATTGCGCATGCATTAGAGCCGACGGGTTTCACTGAGGTAGCGCATGTTTGACAACTGGCGACTGTGTTCACCGCCAGCATTGTATACTGCACGTGTTATAACTGTACGTACACTTCACTGTCCTGCTTCTTCATCCTCCTCATTTTGAGCCGTGACATTTTGTCTTGTTTTTATTTCAGTTTTTATATTCTTGTAGAAACACAGATTGGGAGGAAGGAACTAAGAGTAGATGAACTCTGTCTTGACAGCGTCCAGCAGTGAGTAATCAGAGGCTTCCATTTTTCGCGCTTAAGGGGCTCTCAAACCACCCAGAGGTCGAAATTTAGGCGTGGTGTTACTGTTGTACACGAACCTTCAACAAACATGCATTCGAAAGGATGCCGTAATAGCCGAGTTACATGAATTTTTCGAAAGGATGCCGTAATAGCCGAGTTACACGCATTTTATGATCTAAAAGAGACCCTCCGCTAGCTTCGGTCTTCGCTAAGCTCCATTCATCGGCTGGTCTCTCCTCCTGGCCGAGTGCTCCTCCTGTTCTCTCGCCCATCCGAATTTTTGCATCCTGCACCAGACAAATCGGCGCAGCGGGAGGGCGCGCGCCGGGAGCACGTGTTCTGGGAGCAAACCAGAAGATGAAGAGGACGAAGAGAGAGCTATCGGGCCGAGTTATTGCGTTTCACGCGCTGGGCGCAGCTGTGCGTTCGAAGGTATATATAGGCCGTTCATTATGATGCCAGTTTCTTAGTGATGCGGCACGGAGTTTTGCCAAGCTTAAGCAGTTTCGCTGTTGAAGAAGCAATATATAATGCAATCCGTGACCGTATTTCCCAATAAAGCACGTACGGGAATGCAGCCAGCATCGTTCGACACACAGAATATAAAAATATGGTTTACAGAAAGAGCTATCATATGGTAGCGCTTCAAGCGTACGCAATACACTAACAATAAGAGAAATGCGAGAGTGCAAAATGTAGCAACATTTTAGTCCCTACATGTGCAGCATAACGAGGATTCGGAAATAATATATGACTAGACAACTTGTTCGAGGCCGCAAAAGCAAACCCCAATTACACTATAAAAAACTCACAAGGTCGTTTATGCATTCGCCCAAGGCGACCCGAAGGTGGCTTTACTCGAAGATGAAAGCCACCTTCTTCTTTTTCTTCAGTCGTTGTACAGATCCTCCCCCGCCTTCTCCAAAAGCTTTCTGCAATCAACGTGGCTTTTGCACTGCCTCCAGGATTGGAGGCATGGCAAGCTTTCCGCATACTACCTGGTTTTACACTTCCACCGTGACTTGTGGGGCGATCACGGAGACAGTGCAAAGCGACGGCGTCGTGTGACGTGATGTCATGATGGCGTCACAAATTTTAGCGATCTGTGGCGTTGTGATTACGTCATATGGTTACGTCATCGCGTGATGATCATTTTTTTGCATCACTTGTGTTGACGCCGCCGACGCGGTACGCCGGTCAATTTTCGCGCTTGATGAGGCATCTAAGGCTTTCGCCCTAATAATTTCATACACATATCTGTTATTGTGCTGGATGCTATGTATTAGGTGTGACAGTGTCCCATTGCCGTATTTGTTCCTAAATTATGGTGTTACAAATCGGTAATGCTGACATAGGCGTGCGCAGGGATCCCCTTCGGGGGGGGGGGGGGGACGAAGGTTCGTCGCAGCGCCCCCCCCTCTCTATTATGTCAATGTATGGGGCTGGCTTCGCCCCCCCCCCCCATCTCGCCCCCCTGCCCCCCCCCCCGTGCGCACGCCTATGAATGCTGATAAGGGGCTTAGCTGCAGGATTTCATTTCGGGGCCGATCGGGGCGTCCGAGCCCTTTGCATGTATACGTTTGTTTGTGTGCGTGTTTGCATGATTGCGTGCCATATACACATACTAGCCAAAATTTTTGGAAGGACCCGTTGCGTAAAACACAGCGGCAGTTCACGTCAATACTAAAAAAAAATGTTTATTGCTTATGTCTCCACTCTGCTGGCAGCATTGGCTATTTCGAGAAATCGGTGCTTCAAGGTAGAATAAGAGTTTTCCACCTTGGTTAAATTGTTTTTTGCACCGGGATAAGACTTGCTTCTAGAATGGTGCATTTCTTCAACTTTTTCTCGCCCAGTATCTTCTATTTAAAGAGGTAGCCGTAAGTATTTGTAAGGTGAGAAATCCTTTGTGAGTCTTTATCTCAGGTAGCTTGTGTACATAGTGCTCTTATATGTATTGTCAAACACACTGTCTGCGGCCTACTGCTCGACCGCCTTGCATACAGGTACGTCTATTGTTAGTAAAGCACCGTTATTAGGAAAGCCCGATGGCACTTTCCAGCTTGAGTCGCTGATTGTGGTCTTCAGCATCATCATTTCATGATTTATTGAAACCGTAAAGGCCTTTTATGAGGAATTACATTAGGGGGGGGGGGGTCAATTTTATAAAGACATGTTATGATGCAAATTAAGTGTTTTTAAGAATTGCAGTGAACCTAAATATAGAGGAGAAGTGTTGAACAGAAAAACATTGGCCGCGTATCTGCGTGCTTCGCTGCAAATGTCGCCGAAAGACGATAGTCTTCTGCCGGTCGTACCACTATGTTTGGCTTGCCTCAAAGAGCGCCTCCTCTATGTTGAATCGGCCGCATCTGGCTGGCATTGATAAAATAGAGGAGCTGCGTGAGATATGGACGCCATCTGGCAGCGGTGTCGGGAAACATGAGCTTGTGCAGAACCCAAGGCCGCGGCCAGCGGTAGCACCATATCGTCGGCAGAGGGCTTTTTCGTGCATAGCGTCGCATTTTCAGCGCAGCCAAAAAAAGAAACACTATTGTCTTTATAATTACGTATTTACGTATATTCACGTAAAGGAACACACCACCTAATACTTACGTATTGATATTGCGCATCAGATATGTATAGTATTTGCTTTTTGATCGACAATGTTCACAAGTATGAACGCAGACATCCAGTTCAAGATGGCTGGGCGTTCAGCAAGTGCTTAAACTTTGGCCTGGTGGCTGATTCGTGTGACAGACACACACACAGAAAGACAGAGCAAAATTTCTGTGTTGAAGTATCCCAAGAAAGACTATCGTCTTTAAAAGTAACGTAAATAGGGAAATCATGAGAACTATTACACGCGCGAGGTTGCAAGACGCGAACACTAATGAATACAGTAACTGCAAGTTTAGTCGACGCCGTCGACCAAAAAGCACAAAAAAAAAGCACTACGCAGGAGTTTTATTGAGGAACTGCTTGTAGGGAGGGTCAAACAAAAAGGTAATACAACAACAACCTAAATTTGACAGTGTCGCGCTCTAGAACAGAGCGCCTAAATGCTATTATCTGGGATTTTAAGTGCCTAAAATACGACGTAGTCATTAGGCACGCCGTAGTAGAGGGCTCCGGAAATTTAGACCACCTGGGGTTCTTTAACGTGCAAATAAATCTAAACACACGGGCCTCTAGCATTTCACCGCCATCTAAATGCGGCCGCCGCGGCCGACACAGAACCCGCGACTTTCGGTTCAGCAGCCGAGCACCGCATCCACTGCATACCCTGCACCGCGGCGGCCCCGTCATCTGGTTTTGGCAACTTTTGACTGACAGCACGATCATTACCAGATAATCACTGGAAATTGTCACCATGCCGACTGCCGCTTGAGCAAATGGTGTGTACATAGGTACACAGGTTTTCCAGCTGCACGTCGGTGTTCTGCGTCCAACATTTCGAAGTTAAACCTGACGCACGTGATGACAGAGATGCACGCGAAGCTATCGGTCGCCGATGCTCTCACAGTGAATCTCATTTGTTTGTAGACTCTTAGCTGGTAGGAGGACGGAACATTTTCTGAGTCCTGCTATCGACAGCGGCTTATCGATATCAAATAACACGCGTTGGTGAGCTAGTTGGTACGTTACTGGTAATCAAACAGCGCTGAAAACTTGACGTACAGAAAAGAAGACGCGTCGAAGCGCTGCATGCCTTTTCTGTATGTCCCGCTTTCAGCGCCGTTTGATTCCAACTTGTCTATATTGTCGCTTGATTCGTGGTTCACTCAGAAGTTTCCATCAACTCTCACAAAAACAAGAATTGCAAGGAGGCAAAATCCCAATATATGGAAACTGTTAAGGATAACTTTAACCGGCCTTCTAGCTTGTCGCGCAATGTTTACTACTAAGCCTCGAAATATTATGTAGTAATCGGCCAGAACAGTAACAGTCCCTTCAGCTAACGCTAAGAAGTGCGCAGGCGAAAGCGCATGCTCTCACGAGACATTCAATAAATTGCTTTGACGTTTTCAGCCGATAGCGCCCTTCCCTCCTAGTGAGAGAGGCCTTTTCAATGCAGTGGGCGCAGCCACGCTACTGATGATGATAGAGTGGAATTTGCATATATTATCATAGAACCAATGCCAGCGCACGCACAGGAGGTTCGTTCTGATGGTTCCACTGAGGTGACAAGTACGTGGAGCTTAATGACGATTATCTTCGCTTCTTGATCTGTAATTCCAGCGCGGTAAGCGATGCAAACTAGCTGCTCCTCTCTCTGACGCCTACAACCAAGTCCTTGGGGTTCAACAAACCAAATCCTGGCCGGTACTCGAGGGGCACCTGCGTAGCCGTCGCAACAATTATGGCACACATAAATGTTTCAAATCCAAGCTGGTCAGAAGGTCAGGGTTCAGGAGAAGATGGGGGGCGTGAAGACATAAAAAATTTCTTGAACAGGAGGTGCACCGCTAGAGCCAATGGTTCGACAATCGGTCTGTTCTTCTTCAAGCCAGCAACTGCCCTGAACTGTCAGTTGACCACTTGTAAAAACGTTAGCTCCAGCGACGCCCCACGTTCAAGGATTTTGAATAAATGTTTAAAAGTCGTTTACTCAAATATGTTATCGATAAATGCGAAGTCATATTCCCCGCATGTCTGTGTGCTGTTATAACGGGCCCTTTGGATGACTGATAAGAGCATCGGCTGTGACGGTGATTGCTCTATTAGGGGCGCTTTTTCTAGCGCTCAAGCATACAGGAGATGTAATATAAACAGGCACCCATACAAAATGCGAATAAATGGTCGGCATTCTGAAGAGAGCACCACATTCACAAAAAGAAAAAAAAAACAAGAAATACGCTGAGGAGAGAGCGTTGAACTTGCCTACAAGTCTATTTCCTTTAGCTCGCGGCGTACATAGCCAGGGCAAACGAACCTAAGAGCGGAGAATAATACAGCACATTGAATGACATCTCGCATCCGTGATTGATAGGAATACCCAGGAATGATTTAGTCATTTTTCTGTTAATGTAACGGCCGATCTGAGATCACGCACGACCTGACAGCATAAGCCTGCGATATGTTGCCTTCGCAGAAAAAGACTACGTAGTGCTTAGGCCCGCTAAATCGACGCTGCTAGGATCATTGGGAGCATGAGAAGATGTAACGCAAGACGCTACTTTAATTCGAACTTTAATTCGCAATGTTAAAACCATTATGCTGTACCAGGGTACCGCTATGCGACCTGTCAGTTGTAATATTTACTGGAAATTTTGTATATGCTTTAAGATTGTTTTTTTTTAATTTTCTTGTTCCATAGGGGAAGTGTCTGGTGAATCTGCCGCTGAAGGAACCCATTGCGCAAACCCCAGCACTTCATTTATGATCTGAATTCATCCGTCCGACGAAAGCAGTGACGAAATCAACATTGCCGTCCATATCGCCTTAAGCTCGTCTACAGATTCAAACGCGGCGTCGCGTTAAAGGGAGACAAGCAGCTTAAAGATTAAGCACTCCAATTAGCGACGAGTTTGACTTAGCCAACTTGGAAAGTACGACATTATCTTAAAGTTACAATGTGTCAAACCAGTAATATTGTGACTTACTACTTCCATCGAAATGCTATGCTCCTCACCTAAGTTGTGATTTAATGGGACACATTGTAAATTTCAGAGGCGTCTCACCTTTGTTTTGGGGCACTTCACAAACTGTACGTTGTGAACGGCGTGGAGAAGACAGGTCTTCACAAGCTGTTCCGCGAACCTCGATCCAATGCAGTTTCGAGGTCCAGCACCAAATGGCAAGAAGGTGTAGGGACGGATCGAGTTATTATTCTCCTCGTTGAATCTGTTCGTTAACGGAGGGCAGCAAAACAAAAAAGCAAATCAACCAACTCTGAATTTTAGCACTCGCAACACAGAACATCAAGAGTGTCATATTCTCCTATCGTTTTGCTTTTTCGGTATGGCCTTCCTAAATATTTTTCTCTGAAGAGCAGATTTGCAAAATGAGACCAATTACAAGTACGCTCTCGTCTTCTCAAACGAAGGGGCGGCGCATTACCTGCAAGAAACGGGCTTTCTTTATCAATAAAGCCACACCAAGTTGCAATGTGCCGCTTTACTTGTAATGTCACGGTGGTCAATGGCATTGTCCAGAAGAACACGAGTACGACACGTCTTCTTAGACAACAGAAGCTTTCCACAAGAGCCAAAAATATTATTCAACAGACACGCGTTTAACCGGAAATGCCACTGCTTATAGCTGTTGTAATGTAGGAAGGAATGAAGGAAGGAAGGAAGGAAGAAGCGGGAAGAAAGGGGGGTTAACCAGTTCTTAGGCCGGCTGGCTACCCTGTGCTGGAGGAAGGGGTATAAAAGGTGATAAAAAAGAGATGTTACAAAAAAAAAGCAAAAAGAGAAAAGGAGAATACGACACTGTTTAAAGTCTCTCTCTAAGACCCGTTGTCTGCAAGAAACGCAAAAATGCTTCCAAAGCCTTCTGTTGTAATGTATGGTATGCCTTACAAGAAGCAAGTGAGTGACGAAGCTATATATGCTTGCCTGTCAGGGTTGAAAACGTCCGGCTCTGGGAAGAACTCCGGGTCGCGATGAAGCGAGTGGATCGGTACTACTACCATGCAATCCTTGGATACCTTGATTCCGGTGTCTCCGAGCATGTAATCCTCATGAAACACTCGCTCGAGCCTGTCGGTGAGATTGGCAAGAAACATTGATAAAGCCAGCAAGTGAGTTGAAGAATGCGGCGTAAAATTCCGCATATAAAGCTCGCGACCAAACACACATGAATTACATATATAGATAAGTTTAGTACAGGTTGTCTCGGTACAGTTGGTGTCGGTATAGTTCGTTCATGTATAGACTAAGTCGTACTGATCTCTGCTATCAGAATAAAAGCTTGAAGGCCGCTTAGGCTACAATTCTAGGAGTGCGAGGCGATAGCGCAATCAGGTACCGTTCGCATCGCTTTCCTTTTGCTTGCCATGCCTTTCGACTCTCAATGGTTAACCCAACCGTGCCATGAGGAAGAGAACCTCTGTGCGTGTGACACCGTTGTAAAATCTCCTAAGGCGCGCACGTAATTACATTTGCGAAGTAGCCACTATGCGTCTGTAATCCAAAGCGCGCACCTATGTAGCTGCACACGTGGACATTGCGATGTGTGTGCACGGTAAAGAAAACCAGATGGTCGTAATTTCCGGAGCGCTCCACTGCGGTGTGACTCATAATCGCATTGTTGTTTTTTCACGTAAAACCCCGGACATTATTATTACTTTGTTGATGCTGTAGCTGATGATGATGATGATGATCATGATGATGATGAAGTATAGCTCAGCCCTTTGTAATGCGTTGGCAGCTTTCAGCCACCCATTCGTCATGCAGTTAACGCTATGTGACGCCTGGTACAATTTAATGCTTATGCCACGTAGTGTTACATATCCACACGTGACTCCTCGCGCAACATGACGATTGTATGCAGGGTTGCCGTTGGTGGCTACTTTGCGCCAAATTGGTCACTTTCCAACCCGGTCTGGCGACAAAAATTTCAGGTTGGCGTCATGGTTACTTTCTGGTTACTTTGAACTTCAATTTTGGCGCACTTACTGGCCGTTCCTCCGCATTATTTCAAGATAAAACAGCAAGCAAGCTTAAAAATAATTACTGTTTCCAGTCTTTTCTGTCGTGTCTGCATACGCGCGCATACGTCCTTCCCCTGCCAGCGCGCTAGAGCGCATCGAGGTACCCAACGAACGTTACATGCGCGCGTCCCTCAGACTTTTAACACGACTGGAAGCGCGCGTGTAAGAAACGTGTGGCTATATAGCACACTGATGACGCCAGATTCTAATGCTGAAACACAGCGCACCAAAAAGATATCCGCAACAACATGAAGCTGGACTGTCACTAGCGTAGCCAGAAACTTTCTTTTGTGGGGGGGAGGGGGGGGGGAGGAGGGGGAGGAGTGGGAGGTTCACTCCTACTTGCTGTATGCTCGTGCGTGCATTTGTATGTGGTCGTGCATATATACATATGCACACATGCAAAGTTGTCAAATTTCGGGCGAAATTTAAACTTCCAACCCCCCCCCCCCCCCCCACCTCTCCTGGCTACGCCAATGTGAGCTGTTCATCTTCGATCAGATTCTTGAAGCCGGACCGGTATTATTGCAACTTTGTACCAATTTCGGTTAACGGCTTCAAGAAAAAAAAGCATCAATATTTAACATTCCTGCTGAGTTGGTGGCCGCAAATGACTTTTACAAGAAGTCTATCTATTGTAGACAAACTGTATGCAGGCGCACTGAAAGTATAATAATTTATTAATTTATTCGCAACCTACCTGCGCCTTGGAGACCAAGCAAGAAGGAAAGATATTGTGCTCGTTGCACTTCGTTTTTGCTTATTCAAAATCATATTATTTACTGTTTATTACTAACAACTCTATGCATAATATAACCCTTTCTTTCTATTTATCTGCAAATTTGGCGCTAAAATTAAATGGAATGGCTACTTTGGCTACTTTTTGCTTGAGTTTTGGCTCTTTTTCAAGTCTACCCACCGGCAACCCTGACTGTATGGGGTCCTTTTAGTTTTGAGCACTGGCTGGGCTTCGTGGTAGAATGCTTGTCTGTCACGCAAAATACCTGGGATAGATTCCAACTCGTACCCAAACATTTATTCTTTGCATTCATCGGCATTTTTCGCTCCCAACCAACGCCGCCGAGGCCCAGGCCCGTAGCCATAAATTTTTTTCGGGGAGGGCCCACCTGTTGAAGGCCTTGAAAAACCAGTATTTTTATTATTTATTCTCGGTAAAACACCCCCCCCCCCTCCATCCGAATTTCGGGGTGGGGGGGGGGGGAGGCCTAGGGCACCCCCCCTGGCTACGGGCCTGCCGCCGACGCTGACACCACGTATTCTCTGACACGGGCTACTTAACTCTGTCGCGTGAACAAAAGCAGCAAACTTGATGTTCCATAGCGCAACAAACTGGGTAAGGCGTAAGACAGTTTTATTTTATCTTTTCACATGTTTGCGGTTCTCACGGCTTTCGTCAAATTCGACGAATAAGCCACACGATCATGCATCTCATATCAAACTGCCTATGCGAAAGAGAATGTGATAGCTTTCCAGTATTTGTTACCTTGGAGCGGGTGTCATTAATCGTAGTGTTTCGTTCACGACACAGTCCAAGTACGGAAGTTTTGAGACGACATCATATGATGGCGAACTTCCCTGTGGAATGGAACAGAGACATGGTTACTTTCAAAGAGTTAGAAGGCTGCAAGGTATAGTAAAAATGAGGCTTTTAAGAGAGCAAAAACTAGGTGAATTCATTGGTTGGTGCGTGAAGGACATTACTGAATATGATGCTGCATATATTCGTGCTCTGTTGCCGCAAATGCTGTCAAGAATTCAATAGGCAAGATATCAGAGCACAAAACAAAATAGACGAAGCAGCTTCATTTCATTTCACTCATTCAATCATTCAGTTTATTTAGACAAAAGGAAACTTTGCCTAGCTTGAAGGGACTGAAGGCAGATTACCTCTGCCTGACTAGGGTCCCTCCACCCGTACATTTGCTCAGATGCAGTGCAACAAAAAATACATATTTCTTTTCTTTTTTTTTTTGGGGGGGGGGGGGGGGGGCACACAAAAGCCATATCCAAAAACTAGAAAGCATACCAGAAACATATACTTTAATATATCACGCTACAGCCAACACCAATTTGCCCATAGCAAGACAATAAAAAATATGTAAAAAACTGATACCATGAGAATATTAAGTCAGAAGACTAAGTACAATACAAAAATGCACATTTTAAAGAAAAGAGATACTTTTGCACAACTATACAAAAGTACAAAAAACACTAAAAAATATTTGTAATAGATAATATAGTTAGGGCACGGTACAAGAAAGGAATTACATCTGAACTTTTTTCTTCAGACTGTTTTTAGCATTACTTTGTTCTAAAAGTTCACGGACATAGCTATTGTTGTGGATTAGATGAGGTATTTGATAAGATAAGGTTTGCTTTCCATATGTTGTCCTGAATAAATGTAATCGAAAACGGTCAAAACGTAGATCATAAGGAGCATCGCTTGGGTAGCAGTGCTCCATGTAACTGCCAATGGTGTTTCCTATCTCTTTACCGATGTATAAGGTGAGTTTAATATTGCATAATTGGTAGACAGTAAGTATCTGAAGCTTGCCGAAAAATGGAGGAGTGTGTTCCCTAGGTTGCAGATTTTCTATAAAGCGTACAGCCCTTTTTTGTAAAACTAATAGCCTGTCTAGATTAGTTTTTGAAGTAGAGCCCCAAATTAAAAGACAGTAATGTAGATGTGAATGAGCTAAAGAATAATATAGCTGGAGCTTTAACCAGTTCGGGAACTAGGGACCTAAGTTTGTATAAAACAGATATCAATCTAGAGATATTGGCATGTATTTTGTTTCTTTGCGGTGTCCAGCTCAGGTGCTCATTGAAAAGGTACACCTAAAAATTTCAACAAAGGGACACGTTGCGTGTCGTTATTTTGAAACCAGAGAGAAATTTTATAATCTTCACACTTGTTTTTGCTCTTAAATAAAATAAATTTAGTTTTACTAATGTTCAGTTGTAGTTGATTCGAATATAGCCAGTATGAAAGAGAGACCAAGCACTCGTTCGCTTTCTTCTCTAGATCTTTTAAAGAGCTGCCAGAGGAAAAACAAGCTTCGATAGCACCTTCCGGTCTAAGGTGCCGGGATGGCATTTGGAATATTACTGGGCAGTGATTATAATCGCCTATGCAGCGTAACAGGGCCCTGTAGTACTCATAGAAACAAATTGGGGGGTCACTCTAGAATTTACTGCTTTCGGGAGCCAGAAACGGCAGACTAAGCTGCAGCACGAGTTCACGGATATAAGAAAATATTCTGTGTTGATTTACAGTATAAATCAACGCCGTTCCTTGAAGTGCCTTGCAACATTGATAGTTACCAAGGAGTGTTAGTATGATGTGTCTTGTGGATCCCCAAAATGTAGTGATTAGTGATTTCGCGTGTAACAGAACATACGTCATAACGAAGGCGTGAAAAACTTCACAGGGTGTTTCTGCGGTACTTAATCAAGGGCTTCGTCGTAATCAGTCCTTCGTGTCGACTGATGACTCGTGGGTTGGAGTCCCCTCACAGTGAATGCCGAAACCGCGTGAAAAGGCTCAGTCGGAAAGCATCTTTGCTTGAACATACTGACCCTGGAGTCATTTACGTCACACATCCTATGACGTTCCTATCTCGAATATTCGTTCAATATCTTTTTACATTTACATCTTCACGTCAACCAGCTACCAGTAAGAACAGGAAAACATGATTTGTGCATATCGACGAGAGTTTGTTGAAGAAAAAAAAAGGAAGCTTCTTTCTTTAACACGCTCAATGCCTGACGAACAAGAACGATAACTTCTTAAAGGTGTTCCTGCATAACCAGTCAATGAAGACAAAATCTGTATCGTACAGAGCTGTATTGGCTGATATAAACTGTGGTAGTGTGCAGTGGATGGAAGCAGCGCACGCGTATGACACTAGACTACTACACAAGCCACCAGGTGCTCGATATTTTTGTTTGAAGTTGGTCTCAAAGGGACCCTGCAACACTTTTCCAAGTAATCATTTAATTATCTCACTTTCAGTTCATTTTCTCCCGAATAGATTGCCGCAAAATTTTTTTTTTCGAATCCGTTCAGAAAGAGCGCCCTTTGATGTATTTGTAGCACGTTTCAAGCGCTTTCTTTTTCTCCTTTCGTCCCGACGAGTGCGAAGAGGGGGGGGGGGGGGGATAATGACCTTGAGCAGTTTCATTTCTTTTTAAAGTGAAGCTTTCTATGTCTCACTGATTCATCCGTGAGCGCCGAAAATGCACTCTAAGAAAGCCAACTTACACAATGCAAGTATCTGCGCACACAGCAGGACAATGGCGCACGACATTCGTATCGTTAGGACACTACAGTTTACATTCGCAGTTGTACCGATTAGAACAAGCGGAGCTGCAAGGCCACGCTACCCAGACGAACTGTATATATCTGCGTTGGATTACGCACGTCACGCAATGCGCTCCCGGCTGTCACCTCCCTTTCCACCGCAGCGTCCTCGGCGCATTACAATGTGGAAAAAACGTGGTTTCATTCATGAATCCCAGCCGTCACCATCGGGAGGCCGCGGGTGTGCAGCGCACAGCAGAAGACGCCGCCGTATACGTGAGCGCAAGCGCGAGCGCCATCGTGTGCGTAGCTAGATCATGCTATATCACTACTCATCCTAGATCGCTACTCCTTGAAACTGAAGACGCTACAGAGACCCACGGCACAGCACTGTTCCAGCACTGAACTCACACTTGCAAGCAGGCTGCGTCACGTTACGATGGCAGAGCCTCTGACTGACTACCCCAGCGATCACAAGGCAATACTGCGGAAGTGTAAAATCGTCCGTGAAAGCGTGAGTGTGTGCGTTTAATCAACAGCTGTCTCTTCATTCAACTTCAACGTTAAAAAATACGATCCTAAATAAGCAATCAAACCACATATGCATCGCATGTCGGGTTGTTCAGCAATTCTCGGGTTTCTTACGTGGTCGTTGGCTTTAGACATTTGAATCAGTTTGTATGGAAGAAAGTTTCACGTTTAACCATCCTTCTTTAAGAAATGGGTAGCGATTTTTTTTTCTTTGGACTCGTCGGCCCACTTTAAGTATGATAAGACGCGCGCTGGTGTACTTCTATAGTGTATAATTCTAGCACACTGTAGACCGCAGCGCCAGTACGCGGCGGCTTCCCGTGGTGGCCGCGGTAACTATGCACCACAAGAATGCTTAAATCAGCCAATGACCGTGTCTTCACCTCGAGTGCATAATTAAAATAATTTGTCGCGAGAAGAACGAACGGTTCTCAGCTGCGTTTGAAACGTGAATGTAAATCCCTATGCCGTGTGCAGTCCTATAATATTTGACGCACATGTTCACAGTAGCCTCGACTACCGACTGGCAGTGTTTCATGACCCCGTAAAACAAAAAAAAAATTTGCGGGGCCCCTTTCAAAATGTCGAAGGAAGGTTCGGAATGTAAGAATCCACAGAGATGACTCACGTGTTTCCGGAAACACTCGTCGACTTCGGCTTGTAGTTTTTTCTGCGCGTGCGGATTGACTGCCAGCAAATAAGAGGCAAAGGACGTTGTGGTCGAGGCCGTGTCCTGGCCAGCAAGGAAGAATAAGACGCACTGGGCCAACGCCTCATCTTCGGTCAGGTCTTGAAGAAAATGCAACGATGTTAAATCACGTTCTTGGCTTAAGAAATATATCAAAGTAGACTCACTTTTAACGTCCTGAGGTTTCTGTGGAGAACCTTCGAAGTCTGAGCCCTCAGTGACCTTTTCTCCAGAGGCGGCAGTTTGTTTTGTCCACTTCTTTGGCGTTCATCATCATTTGCAAAAAATCTTCATGTCGCTGATGGTTGCCAATGATATGAAACAAGAGTTTAATAGAAGCAGCTACGTACGTGCTCTCTGACACTACCCCGAAAATCACACCACACATCAGCATGTCTCTTTTGGGGCGGGTATAGGATGTGTAGCTCGACTGATCACACAGCCCTAGCGTTAAAAAAGAAAAGGGGTAGGAGGAAAGAAAGGCAAGAAAAGGCCGGAAGGTCAATCGCACGCGCATCCAGTCGGCTACCTAAAATTGATGCGATGAGAACCACAACAAGAAGCTTCATTTTTTGTTTTAAGAGTTGCTTGTCATGGACCATGATAACTACTGCTCCTTCACTACCGGGGACCCACACAGTTAGACGACCTGCAAACATTAAGTTGAGAACATTTTTTGTCACGCTGTACCCAGTCAAAGCTGACAGATGTCTTTCATCCGCGTTGTTCAAGAAATCAGTTGTGTCAAGGACCACGCATATATCAAAATGATATGCTTGAATATCAACAATGCTTCGTGCTAAATTAAATGTGTTTTAACACGAAAGTGTTTTATGCCGGGGTCCACCAAGATTTGAGTGACGTATTTCCGTCACGGAAATGACATCGAAAAAATACACATGATCAGAAGACAAAGAAAAAAATGTTCCGTCAACGGGAGTCAAACCTACGACCTCTAGGTCCGCGACAAGAGATTGCCGGGCATGCTATTCACTGCGCCACGGTCACATACTTTGCAGGCTTTAAAAACAAGCCTTTTATATCTACCAATGTCCTCTCACAATGCTCTTGCTAAGCGAAGTAATGCATTATGACCGTGAAATGCACGATTAGTTTCTTCAAAGCGTTGTTTCTCCGCGTCCGTCTCATTCGGCGTGTTTCGAATAGTAAACGTGCAATTTTGCCGACGCATTAACACACTGCCAGGTGGCGACCTTACCCCTAGCATCCACACTCGTAACATCCGTCCATACCAAAAATAGCTGTGCCACGAGCGAGTGCGTCGCGTGGCCGTAACTCCGCGTCCCTAGCCATGTTCCTAGCTCGCCCCGCGGAGAAAAATCGCAGCCGACCAACGGGGAAGACACGACGCGCGTTGCGTTTCCCTCTGGTCGGGCAGCGTTGTTCAATAACTCTAACATGCCGCGAGTAGGCGACCTTAACTCAAGTTCGGCGTCGCCGAATGCCGCGAATCGGCGACCAATCACTGACGCTCTTCTGGCTGTCACACCGCTTTCAATGACTCCGCTCTCACCATACACCTACCACAAGCATCTATGACCACAAGGGTTTCTTTAATCATTCATCATAGACGTTAGTCGTCGGGATACAGATGTACCATCAAGCGTCAACGTGGATGCATCCACGTTAAAGGGTGCTATAACTGTCAACACACCAATAGACATTGTGCAAGCTCTCTTATATCAATGTGCAGTAAACATTCGACTACTTCTGTAAGGACACGTTTCACTTTCGTGTTAGACCGATTCCTATGACGGAGGGATCAACCATGTTTTTTTTATATTACTAGGGGGGCTAATAAACTGATCGTGAGCATCAGTGAAGTCATCATCATTACCATTCATGATAGCAACCGCGGAACCTTCGCGCCCAGGCTCATGCTTGGGGGAAAAATCTATAACTCGGATTCAGTCACTCAGTTTAGGAGGTGGGGAGGAGGGGGGGGGGGGGGCGGTAGCTTGAAGTAAAACTGGAGCGGGGGGGAGGTCCTGACTTTTTTTTGTTTTTAGTAGTTACTATCATCACAAGAACCCCATCACGGCATAAATACTGTTAATTTATGCTCACAGTGGTCCCACTCATTTGTTCTCATAGGTAGGCGACAGGCACTGAAGAGGTAGGCGACAGGCACTGAAGGCTTTTGGGGGGTGCGATCGTTCCCTACCCCTCTGGAGCCACCACAGCCCGTGCCTGATGTGAAGATAGTACATACGTCCAGCCACCGCCTTGTTCAGCATCAGTGGCGTAGCCAGGGGGTTGCACACCAGGCCCGTGCTTGGTGTGCAACCCCCTGCACGAATTCGCGTTGTACATCTGTACAAAAAACCATGATTGATCCCTCCGTCATAGGAATCGGTATTACACGAAAGTGAAACGTGTCCTTACAGAAGTAGTTGAATGTTTAGTGTACATTGATATGAGATAGCTTGCACAGCACAACGTCAATTAGTGTTTGACAGTTAGGTCACCGTTTAACGTGGATGCATCCACGTTGACGCTTGGTGGTATATCTGTCCATGATCTACTACCGTCCATGATCAATGATTAAACAGACCCTTGTGGTCATACATGCTTGTGGTAGCTGTACGGTGAGAGCGGAATTAGAGAAAGCGGTGTGACAGCCAGAACAGCTTCACTGATGGGACGCCGAACTTCGGCTAAGGTCGCCTACTCGCGGCATGTTAGAGTTATTGGACAACGCTGCCTGACCAGAGGGAAAGGCAACGCGCGTCGTATCTTCCCCGTTGGCCGGCTGCGATTTTTCGCGGGGCGAGCTAGGAACACGGAGTTACGGCCACGCGAACCACTCGCGCGTCGCAGAGCTATTTTAGGGGCGAAGCTCCTTATGGCATCCACCTGGGCGGTTCTCGGTTGTCGATGCATCCTGAGTAGCCAGTAGCGTCTCCCTTAGCATACAATAGATGGCGCTGTCCCATAGAGATGCATGCAAACTGCAGTTGGGTGACGATATACTAGATGGCGTCAGTGGTTTTTCGTATACGTTGATGATTAAAGATGATAGATGGCGCTGTTATAATAAGACAATGCGCTGTGACAGTACGTGATATGTATCACCCTCTCCTCTCCTACGCTTCCCCCTCTTTCTGCGATTTTTTGCGGGGCGAGCTAGGAACGCGGAGTTCCTGCCACGCGAAGCACTCGCGCGTCGCAAAGCTATTTTTGGTCTGGACGGATGCTATGAGCGAGGAAGATGCTAGGGGTAAGGTCGCCATCTGGCAGTGCGTTAATGCGTCGACAAATTGCACTTTTCCTATTCGAAACGCGCCGAAAGGGACGAACGCGTAGAAACGACGCTTTGAAGGAACTAATCAAGCATTTCACGGTCATAATGCATTACTTCACTTTAGCAAGAGCACTGTGAAAGGACAGTGGTAGATATAAAAGGCTTTTTTAAAGCCTACAGAGTATGTGACCGTGGCGCAGTGGATAGCGTGCCCGGCATCTCTCGTCGCGGACGAAGAGGTCGTCGGTTCGACTCCCGCTCAGGGAACTTTTTGTCTTCTGATCATGCGTATTTTTTCGACGTCATTTCCGTGACGGAAATACGTCACTCAAATCTTGGTGGACCCCGGCATAAAACACTTTCGTGTTAAAAACTGCACGAATTGGCGTTGTACATCTGTGAGAAAAAATTCGGTGTTGCAAAGAGAGAGACAACTTACAACATTGTTTTCTTCACGTTTCTTGATTATGTCGATTGTTGCATTCTTGTAGAAATCAAACGCTTTTTCGTTGAAAATACGCTTGCGGAATGCTAGGCCGACTTTCTGAACCAGTGCTGAAAGAAAATGGCGGCTCAGGTTGAAGACAAACAAAATTCTTTGACCTAACATCTGATCAAGTGATCTCATAACTAGCCACGAAAATAAATCTGCCCATATAGATTACGTCAGCTGAAAAGTTAAGGCGAACTTCAGTATGCGTGAAAAGATTGATGACTTGGCAACATCAGGAGAAATGCGGTACAGAATTGTGTGCAGTGTAACAACAAAGTACCTACACTTACCGCTTAGCATTACAGTTGGCGTTACTTCCGCGAAGAACACGTTTTTAGCGCTCCTGATGAAAGATCCCTCTTCTGGAGAATTCGGAGATAGCTTAACTCCGAATGAGCAGCTTGCGACGGCATCCAAGGTAAAGTGGCCATAAAACCTTAAGAGAGAAGCAAACAAGCAAAATGCAATGGGCAGTTCAATCGTACAAAAGAAAGCCACGAGTTGTGAATGGAGATGTGCTCAACATAACAAGAGCGCGCACACATAACGAAAAAACAATGACAAACACGCACAGAATATAGGAACAAACACACCAAGACTCGTTCCACAAACACACGAACAAACACGCACTAACGAGTGCGTATGAGATGGCTAACGAACAGCAATGTATGTGAATCGAGGAAGGGTTTCAGATTTCGTAAGACCATCTCACCCTTTCATGTCGACGTTTTGTGACGCAGTCGCGGCCTTCTTCAGACGCTCCGACGTGAAGTGAGCACAACTATCTATGATGGCTTGCATCTGAGGACGAATGAAATAAAAACAATATCTGGCAAAACCACGATATGATTACGAGGCACGCCGAAGTGGAGGGCATCAGAAATTTTGACCATCTGGTGTTCTTTCACGTTCACTGACGTCGCACAGTCCACGGGCCTCTAGCATTTCGGCTCCATCGAAATGCGACCGCCGCGGCCGGGGTCGAACCCGCGACCTTCGAATCAGCAGCCGAACACCGTAACCGTTGCACCACATTGGCGGACGAGAACAAAGTAAAGCACGCAGAAATTTACAGAGAGGAAGTGTCATTGGAAACTACGCAACACGTAATCCCGGAAGAAAAAAAAAAGCGGGGCAGGTTCCGCGCCGTGAAAACAGTCGGATAGCGAAGCTGTTGCCCCTTCCCGTCGGGCTTCCGCAGTTCCGCATTTATGTCAAAGCTTTCCATAAAATTCTTCTTTCTTTTGTTTCTTTTGCTTGTGCTGAGTAAGGCATGTAGTTACGGTCCGACGGTTTTAACTGCGTGGAAGTAGCAGTGCTTTGTTAATTCTCCGGCACTAACTACGTAAACGAGACAGTAAAGCAGGAGGTATTGACAGTTCCGCCGACCCTTTCTTTATACTCTGCCGAGCCCCTCACTGAACTGCTCCTCTCGGTCGGGCGCAGCCCTTTCCTCCTCTTCGCCGAGCCTCCCTCTCGCTCCTCAGGTCAGGTGACCAACATCGCGTCGCGCCAACGAAGTCAACGCTACAGGGTTGGCTAAGATAGCTTCGCTGTAATACTCACTCCAGAACAGTTTGTAAGAACAGATACCAAACAATCGTGACAGGGCACATATTAGCGATAGTTGCCGGACACTTCCTCATAGCCTGTACACCCGAAACCATCCGAATTTGGCCCGTGACGAGTAAGGCGAAGGATGCCAATACGGCAGTTGTCTTTTCTTTCGATCACCATCGCTATTACTGAGTTAACAATGTAGCTGTTAAATCGGGAGAAGCTGTTCGTACCTCCCTTGTTCGTACCTCCCTTAGTTTAGTGGGAGGAGAAAAAGGGTGGCGTGAGAAGGACACGACAATGGCGCCGAACTGGCTCTTAATTCATCTTGTCTCTTCCCTGCCACTGGCTGCGGACGTGCGTCAAGAAGCCAAGCCAACAAAAGTGAGAGGTGACGTCAAGGGATGCGTCAAGGTGACGTAAAGTAAACAATGCAAAACAATGGGACAGATGCCGCTGGAGCCACGCCTTCCACGTCGAGTGTAACGCCAGCACATTTCGCAGGCGTTTAGTGCTAAGTCGACACCGACTATATTTAGTTCAGTGCGCTACGAAAGAGCCTCACCAGTATCACGGCTTACTTCCGTTCTCCATAAGTTAAGGATTGTTTAAACTCTCATATCCCATATCTTTTTCTCGTGCCATCTTGCGCAGCACTATATACTTTCCTGTGAAGTCACTCTGTGACATTAGCAGACCAACAATTCTTTCATCAACGCGTTTCCCAATTTTCTCGACTCTTGTTGGAATGAGAGTATTGCCTACTCATGTTTTATCAGTAATCTCAACGGCTCGCGCGTGAATTCACACCACTAGATTCCCTTTAAATCTCTCTTCGCGTGGTATTTAGCATTTTTCGAGTTAATTATCGATGGATGGATGCAGAACTTTATCGATAGCAATTATTCTAATTATTAGCGAGGCGCCGTTAATGACTCGCGAGTTTCTATTACTTCCTTACTAGGTATCATTTTTGTTGCTTTTAGACGTTACTAAAGTGTAAAAAATGGTGACTTTTTTACGTTGGTTAAAAACGCTTTAATAGCGGCAAGACTAAACGAAGGCCTTACATATGTTCTTATGTTATGTGTAAATTGCACGAGCGGCTGTAGACTCTTAATGATGCCGCATACCTAGCAGCCGAGCACTATAACCACTGCTCGGCGGACGCAACATCAGAGAGGTAAGATTTTTTGGTTCAAGTAATTCTTGTTATGAATAACTGGGAGCATCCCGTGGGGCGCATGGGAGAAGTCCTGTTCTCACTGACAGTTGATGTAATCAAGTTTGATGGCATGTGTATGAGCTTGTTCTAAGTTACGAAATGAAAAGGTGCTAGAGTGTTCACGGACACGGGGTGGGAATTATTGCAGGTATACACGCGCCCCCGCTTCTACAGCTGCGTTAATCGGTATCACTTAGCGTCATGTTTCAAGAGGACTCCGCGGTACTGCAAAGATAAAAATATCTCGGCTTTCATTCCAGTGAGAGATAACTCACTTTGCGAAGTTTTCCCGATGTAAAGGCAGGTGATGTTGCCGTGCGAAGCTTTCTCCATTGGTCAGGTGCAACGTTCACCATAAGGTTGCTCAAGATTGGGTCTTCGAACTCCACGACCTGCAGTAAAAGGCAGAGAGCACGCAACGCTTTATCTGTGCGCAAACATGAATGCTTGACACAGGAAACACACGATGTATTCCCATGGTCTCTTACTCATTCGCCTGATACAACTTGAAGGCGAGAGCCATCCATTGGCTTTCTTTATAGATAGCTTGCCCGTGACGTCATCGACGCAGCTTCTTAACGTACTGGTTACTCCGGAAAGGCGGATTTCGGTGGTGTAAAAAAAAAAAAAACGAATTCATAATAGGAAGTAGAGAGAGAGATGCAAGGAAAGGCAAGGAGGTTAACCAGACGCACGTCCGGTTTGCTACCCTGCACTGGGGGGAAGGGATAAAGGGAGGAAAAGAGAGACAGAAGAAGAGAAGGGAAGAGAGATACACAGAAGCACGAGCACACTTGGGGGAGCACATGCAATCTACAGGCGGTCGCTCAGATTTGTTGAGTTCAAGTACTTCATTAGCGCTTTTGTTGCTTTCTGCGCTATCGAAGCGCACGTCCAAGGTCCTAGAATCTTCTGTAAAGAAAACGGTCTAGAGTCCAGTTGGTTCAAAGCCATCCGGAGCGGGCATCGCTGGACGTCATAGCGAGGGCAGCTGCACAGGACGTGTTCGATGGTCTCTTCTATTCCGCAGGAGTCGCATGTAGAAGTGTCCGCCATACCGATGCGAAACGAGTACGCCTTTGTAAATGCAACACCCAACCAAAGGCGGCATAACAGCGTCGCATCGGAGCGGCAGAGTTGTGATGGAATCTGTAGCTTGAGTGAAGGATCCAGTTTATATAGGTGACACCTTTGGAAGCTGGTAGACGACCAAAACATGTGTGTAAGATTCCGAGCCAGCAAAGAAAGTTGTCTTGCCGCATCAGTCCTTGATAGAGGGATGGGAACCACACTGGTTTCTTCATGTGCTGAGCGGGCTGCATCGTCGCCTAATTGATTCCCTGTAATACCGACATGTCCGGGTAGCCACTGATATATAATGTCATGTCCTCTTGCTTGAGCTTGATGGTGACAAATTCTTGTTTCATGCACCAGTTGCTCATGAGTCCTCCTCCGCATGGCAAACTGCAAACTCTGAAGTGCTGCCTTCGAATCGCAGAATATGACCCACTTGCATGGACGCTCTGGAATGATATATTGTAAAGCGGCTCTCACAGCAGCAAGCTATGCTGCCGTAGACGTCGTTGTATGCGACAATTTAAATGTTATTGTTGTTGCTGCAGTCGCAACTACAGCTGCACCTGATGAGCTGCTGAGTAAAATCGCGTTGCGCACATACTGCTTCAATGTGACAACGATGCGGCCGGAACGGTATTGGTCTCTGTGCGTGAATAACGAAAGAACCTGCATGCGACGTGTTGATAACAATTACGTGACATCGCAATCGCGTACCACGATGCGGTGTTCCAACATGGCGTCAGTGCAGCCATCTATGGTTCTCCACAGCTTCGTTTAAGTATATAACAACAGCTTTTGCGACGGAAATGCTCGGGATTGTTCTCGGCATGAAAATTCGTTCTTCTGGAAAATAAAGCCCAGACCACTTACCTTTCTCTGAGTCAACGCGGCATCCTTAACGAGAATCAACTTGAGTAGGTCTGGTTCCGCAACGTAAAGTACCGGTTTGCCATCTTCAAAGGACCTGTTTGCAAGGCAAGCGCCAGCATTTCAAGTGAGCAAGAAGGTACGTCCTATTTAATGAATCACATTGTTCACGCGTCTCAGATGAAACGGAAAAAGTATGGAACCATGGTTACCCAAATAGTCGTCCATGCTTTTTGTAAAGTTCTTGATCTACAACGTGTAGAGGCTGCAGAAAAAAAGAATGTAGGCGGTAAAATCAGAAGATACTTTTGCAAGACGCGACATTCTCTCACCTTGAATAGGTGCTTCAGCTGAGGTCTAAAGAAGAGGGAAAACTTCTCATGCACGACATTCTGGTTTCTCCAGTAGTTGCGGTGGCGACTTGCTCGCCTGCGCGAAATATACGACAGCGCTCAGTTTTGCTTACATGTGGTACCTTCTGCCTACAGAAATATCATCGCGATACAAGAACGTTCAAAATAGAGGATCATCGCTTTATTATCTAAGAAACTAATGCTCGATACAGTACCGAAAAGGCTAGAACAATGCATGGAACCGGCGATGGCGGTAGAGGAAGCAGGTTTCGGGAAAGGTCATGGTTCTACAAATCGATTGATATACATAAGATGGATAATGGAAGCTTGCGAGGAATAGATGTCTTCTTGTTCAGATGCCCGCACAAAACTCCGCGAATATCTTAAGAAAATGTGAAATGTTAAACAGCTCTCGTAGCCTTGGTCAAGAACTTTTACACTGCAAAAGAGGCACTCGTTACGAGAAGTGATGCTAAAAGAAAGATTAATTTACGGTTGAAAAGAAGTGTCAGGTGGTGCTGCACTCATTTTTCATATTTACTTAAATGGTAAACAGAATAGGAACTCTTAAAGTGTTATTTGCAAGCGACTGATGTAACAATAAAAATTGCAGGAACAAATGCAACAAACTTATGGTGCACAGACTACACTGTATTCTAGTCGCAGGATTCGTAAAGGACATAGCAAACCCAATTCCTAAGCTAAAAAGATACAAAGCGACACGGCTGTTTTTTTTTTCTTTCTAGCTTCAAGTAAGACAAGTAATGACGATCGGTGAACAGATGATCCAGACAAAGATTGACTTCATAGATGCTGTAGGAACTTCTTTTGAGGACCATATAGAGACAAAGATGACCG
Source organism: Rhipicephalus appendiculatus (assembly GCA_030522465.1). Lineage (NCBI taxonomy): Eukaryota > Metazoa > Arthropoda > Arachnida > Ixodida > Ixodidae > Rhipicephalus > Rhipicephalus appendiculatus. Next base: position 5,103,078 of record JALIZH010032924.1, on the reverse strand, counting down.
CTCGGCAAATTAAGTTAAAACGAAACAGAATTTCCGAATAAGCGGAAAGCTTTAAATGCGGCAGAATCACAGCCTAAGGCCTGCTTAAACTAGGGTATGCTCTCATTTCTGCTTAGATTATGTGCGGGCTCTAGTGCGAGAAGACAAAAAAAAAACATGAAACCTCCATTATCCTTATCTGTTATTTGCCGGGCAGACTAATCTCATGCATTATCGAGGCGCGAAGACTTCAACGCTACCGGCAGCGCTCATCACAATAGCGCTGTGAGAGGCGTGATAACTGCGAGGGCGTCATCATTTACTCCAGCCAAAAATCGGTTGCATTGCGGGATACGTGTCTTATCTCCTCTGCCTTCTACCTCCTCTCTCTTCTATTCTCTTTCTTCCTTCCCTATGTTTCTTGTATGCTGGTTTTGGCACGCCGCCACCGGAGCACAGCTGACATTTCGCAAAGCAGTTGTTTGTGACACGCGCTGTTGCCCAAGGGTAGCCCGCACGTGTGAGTACAGCGAGTGCTATCGAGCTGGCTTCTTTAGTTTATTTCTTTTTTATCTACCCCCCTATGTCGCCCCGTTGTTTTATCGACAATAATATCTGGGGTTTTACGAGCCAAAAGCACGCCGTAGTGGAGGGCTCTGGAAATTTCGACCATCTGGTGTTCTTTAACGTGCACTGACATTGCACAGTACACGGGCTTGTAGGATCTCGCCTCCATCGAAATGCGACCACCGCGGCCGGGAGCGAACCCGCGACCTTCGGGTCAGCAGCCGAGCACCGTAACAACTGTTCCAGAGAGGTGGAGCCGGTGTTTTATCGAAGCGAAGCTACTTCGATACATTATGTGAGAATGGCATAACGAGCAGCGCTTAAATCACCTATGATGATGTTCTTTGATGTATTCACTCTAGAGATGAATGCGAAATTCTTCAGTACTATAGACCAGAATTTTCATTGCTTGCCGGAGGCAGCCATCTTTGCTGGGGGGGCTGCTGATTACGTGGAACGGACGACTACGCTAGCATTCAGCCTGTTCTTATCACATCATGGCCGCCAGTGTTCGCTCACCATCAGCTGTGACGTAACCATTCCGCAGCCCCTGCGCTGGCCTCGCCGACAGATGACAACTGGGGTCAAGATTAAGTATGCTTGCTCTAAACGTGGGTGCGAGAGTAAAAATAATCTGGTCTATATGTTCGTCGTTGGGTCGCGATACGAGCAAAATGAACATATTAGTCCTCTGTCTGTATTGAATTGCTTCAAAGTGTAATGCCTATGTTGAATGAATACGACGAAAGAAAAAAAAAACTAGATAGCCGAGTGGTTACGACGCTCGCCTTCATATCGTGCATAGGCGATGTCGAATATCACCTCGCCGAAAACATTTTGTAGCCAAGAATTTATCTCTTTCTCTATATCCCTTCCTTTCGCTCTCTCTGTACTCGTTCTCTCGCCTCACCAGAGTTATTGCATCCCGCGCTGGACAAATCAGCGCCCGTGTTCTGGGAGAGAAGCAGAAAAGGATGGCGATGACGAAGAGAGTGCGTGCCGGTTCAATGATGATGATAATTTTCTTTCTACGACCCATGGAAACCTCGAGCATAACATCTCTGCTGTAAAAAAGCAACTGTTCGTCCCGCACGTGGTCAGTCTCGGCGTCTTTCGCTCTCGGACAGTCTCGGCGTCTTTCGTCTTTTACTTCAAGGCGCCCCCCGGCGGGCGCCTTGAAGTAAAAACCACGATGCATCGTAGTCACGTGATGGGCGAGCGCTACATTTTCGCGCCTCACACGGTCGCCCATCCGCCCTGTTCTGCATGATGTGCTGCGTGCGTCCGCCTGTTGATGCCGTGAAACGTTTACAGAAGGAACGCCGTTCCCTCTACCGTTCCTGCTTAAACGTAACGAGTTACCGTTACAGTTCCACCGATGCTGAATGGAACGGTGGCGTTCCTCCGTTCCTGCCAAAAGGAACTAGTTCCTGGAACGTCGTTCCTTGGAACGACGTTCCGTACAACGCTGATATAAATAGCTCGCCGTTTGAACGTCGAAGGACCTGCGCTTTCGTGGACCAGCGGTTAGCGCCGCGCGCTGCAGAGCCAGAGGTCCCTGGTTCGATGCCGCGCGTCGGAAACATTTTTCTGAATTATTTTTCTTTGAGGCTTTTATAAATATATAGATACATATACATATACGGGGGATGATGGCGACGCCGACGGCGAGAACCAGCCGAGAGTGTCCATATAATTGCTATCGCAATAATAACCGCTTCCCACTCTTCTCTATTGATATGACTGAAGATGTCCGCATTGGAGACTGCACTGGCACCACTATGCCGTCTCGTGCACTGCAGCTATGTTAGTGTTGCATAGACTGCATGCTGGTAAGGTGTACCTGTCCGGGTCGATTTTGGAGAGTATCTGCGGATTCAGGTGTGATAAGGTTTCTAAGCGGTCCCAGGCTACGTGTGCGGTCGTAATGAGTTGAGGATCTGGAGAAGGGTACTATCTCCGCGCAAGCCTTCGGTATTGTAGTATTTTAGTGCATATGGTGAGGTGGCCGAGTAATCTGGGAAGACTGGAGACCGTTCACAGGAGTTGGTAGGAAAGCTCGGGCGTAGGCATGGGTTAGCTCATTGTTTCTGGCTTCGCAGTGGCCGGATATCCATACAATTTGTTTCCAGTCCCCCCCCGGTACGGTATAATGCTGCTTGTGTAAGTATTCTGTGCGCTAGATGAATGATTTTTTTTTATAGTTGAGATATAACTGATTCAATAAGCACGATAGTAGCCGCTAGGTTCCTGGGCGCTTTCGACTGGCACGTGTGCTGTCTTTCAGCAACACCATGTGACACGAACAGCGGCCTTAGCGCCAACGCTAGTGGCGCTGCGGTGGCAGTGTGCAAAAACTAGTATACATGAAGCAGCGGTCGAAGTTGTAGCAGTGGGACACGCACTATCGCACTCACCACCTGAACAGAGCAGTAGGTTGCGCTAATAATGATATCTGGTTCACACTTTGTGGCAGGTTTTTTTTCACACCAACAGTACCGTGCATATATCACGTGGCTTATAAGCATACGCGGTCGTCAGTCTAAACTTTGCCTAGAGCGGCTCTGCAAGCGAGTAATTCGCCTCTGTTGAGGCTGGTTCCCTGTATCCGCCACGTAAGAGTGCAGTCTTATGAGAGACGGTTTGATTCCGCCAAGCAGTGTAGTATAGCGCTAAAGCACATTCGAGAGCCACGGACAACGCCAAACGCCGTTGGAATTTCGAAGATAGTATGTAGGTACAAACGGACGAACAGCACCGAACCACAAATCCCCAAATTCCCAAACCCCCCTAACCGACTATATCCCAAAAAACACCGATAGCCCAAATCAGTCCATGTGAAGCATAGTGTTTTTTTTCCTGGTATCCGTGGTGTCTCGATAGGTAGAGTAGAAGGGCTTTCGCACTAAAAATTTGTCCGCATTCCACTCTGCGAAAGCTGTTGGCCAGCGAATATGTGCTATTAGCGTCTTTTAGAAACTTACGGAAATACTGTGCCGTACCGCTCCTCCTTTGTCACTGGTTGTGCTTAAGCCGATCCCAGTTACTGGGACAGAGCACCCCCCAAACGACAGGTACCTCGTTAACAATGCGTGGACTGGGAGGTAGCGATGAGGCGTGACAACGCCATAGTAATTCTGAAAGAAGCATTCGTGGTGTTGGAGTGCCACCACTGGAATAAGGTGCAATAAAGGAGGAGTACGGTAATACCGTACGGTATCTCCGTACCGTATTTCCGTAACTTGCTAAAAGACCCTATTACCTGATCCAATATACAGATGCGACGTAGCCTTAAACGATTGATCAGTGTACTGCTTAAATGATTAGGGGTGAGCGAATATTGGAAAATTTCGAAGAGCGAATCGAATAGCGTTCTATTCGATTCGGTACTCGAATTGAATAGGGCATATTAGAAAAACCCTAATAGTTTTCGAATATTTTTCCAATAATAAGCACCGATAAAAACATCAAAGGAACTAAACGTTGGAGCAGATAAGGGTAACGTTTCCTGTTTTAATCGTAGAATTACCAGCTTACATGCAGCCCATTGTTTTAATGGCCTATCTACGCTTAGATTGATCACAGGATGAAGGCGTTTTTGCTTAACACTCCAGTGTCGCCGAAAGCGACTGTATCATCAAACCACTATCTCCGTTATGGCAATCATGATGATGCTGACTCATAATATTGCTTAACCTTTATATATGAGCCTTATTTAAAACCTGTTGACAAAGTGCCACATTGAGTACTGTAGTCACTTCTTTATTTCAACCTCCAGTTACAAAACATCTCTAAGGCTCTTGCTGCTGCTGTATATGAGCTTGCGTCAGTTTACATAATTATGATATTTTTTTTGTCGGTTAAAAGTAATCGTAATGGAAATTTAGTAAAGCGAATATTTGCTTCAAACAAAATTTCGAGGAATTCCTAGCCTGTTTCTTAAATGGTTACATTACCATTCTAGGGCTACTTTGAAAATGACTGCCTTACTCTTCGAAAACTATTCGAATAGTGTTCAACTCGTATTCGATTCTGTGAAATCGCTATTTGATTCGTATTCGATTCGGTTATAAATTTCGCTATTCGCGCATATTGGCAGCAAGAGACAATTAATTGCTCTTTATACCAAAACGCTGCTGTTTGACTGCTACATCTATGCGTGGCCTGTCAAAACACAAATAAAGCCAGCTAGTATGAGCGTTCTTTCACATAAGAAAGTGCAGTGACGACGCTTCCTGCTTCTTATGCTGCCGTTGCCGCTTCCCGGAAAGTGCAGCTTTTGCTACCGTAATGCTTACCGCGAAAAGTAAGCTGCTAACGCTTTGTGATTCGCATTATTCGAACGCGCGTTATCACCTATCGACTGATTTTGACACCTGTTTCGTGCTTTCCCATAGCCTTGCATGTATTACTAGAATGCAGTCAGCACCAGTTGATGTACTCACAGATAGAGCAGGACACCAACGGTGATTGCTAGAAACAGCCAGTCGTAGAAAACGAAGAAGCTCAAGAAGGACATGCTGACGGTCTTGGTCAGGGCTCAAGATATTTTATACTAGCGAGCTTGGCGCTTCGCATCCGCTGGTTCTTAGTTGTTCTGTCTTGGTTGTTCACAGCCAATCCGACGGTTGTTCTGCGATGAGAGCGACGTAAAACGGATCTGGTACTATTCATCGCGCAACGTTGGGACACTGTCCAGTTATCATCGTCAATGGCGTCAAACATGGGCTCGTATCTCCGCCGAGTGATTTCTTATCGATTCTCGCGCCCCTATCGATAAAGTCCGGTTGCGCGGTTTATGTATCGTAAAGCTGGGGTTTTCGAGTGTTTACGACCTTTCGGGAAGAGCGGATTGATCAGTGTACACGAACTACAGACCTGGGCTATCTCACAGGCAGCGCGTGTCTTTTGTAAGGTTAACATACTTCGAAAAGGGTGGTCTCGTGACAAAGTGTCATTGTCCATCTTAGTCATAGGTCAGACAGTACTCGCTTACGCAAATCCAGTTTGTATACCAAGGAGCAAGGTCCTCGAGTGAAAATCGATGTTGCAAGTATCACTTGTGTAATCTGTGTAAGGCTATGATGAGGTCAGTATAAAATGCATCACGATTCCTACGGTAATGAAGCACCATGTTTACATTTCATGTTACACTGCGGCAATCAAACACTTCAGAAATTACGTACGTGACGCAGCGTGCTCGTATACTGCATGCTATGTTAAAGGAAAAAAAAAGAACTACGAGATTCCAATGTTATGTGCGAAAAGCTGGAAGAGTTTTTGTGTGCGCCTACTTTCTAAACATTGTGTGCAGTATGAGCATCCAAACGTTGTGTAAACATTGCGTAGATTTGTATGTTATGTAGGTTCATCGTGTGAACTCTTTGCATTTTATCGGCATATTTTTTTCGGTATATCTTTTCATGTGGGCGTTGGAGCTCACGTAATATTTGACATGCGCACCTAATTTTTCTTTTGCATTGTGACCAGGCATTACCATCTATAACTGTTACATGCCTTATCACCAGCACAGTGCGCGCCTGAATGTAACGAAACTTTCCCGAGTGGTTCCGAAAGTTCTGATCACATTGCGTGCATGACGCAAATGATTGAGTACATCCTGGTGCATACGCCAGCATACTCTATAAGGCTGAAATGTACGATACTTTTCAACGGGCAAGATATGTTCGACAACTGGCGACTGTGCTCGCCGCTATCATTGTATTGCTGGAGTTATCATTCTATTTTGTCGTTATGCGTTCGACTGACCTGCTTCCTCGTCCTCCTACTGCACTTGAGCCGCTGCACGCTATCTTGTTTTTATGTTAGTGTCTATGTTCTTGGAGATACGCAGTCTGGGCGGCAGACACTACAAGCAGATTACCGTAGTCACTCGACTGCAACGCGACCACAATTCTAACACGAGGGGCGACTTTTCATTGCGTCCAGGAAGAATGTAACGCGAGGGTCGACTTTAGGTAGCAAAAATCTGGAAAAGACTCGCGTTACGTTCGAGTAAATACGGTGCGTCTGTCTTAATAGCGTCCAGCAGTGAGTGATCAGAGGTTTCTATTTCTTGCGCTAAATATAGCAACATCAACACAAATATAACAACAGAATAACCGTCAGGCCAGGGACCTATAAAGTAGCATGAAATGAGAAAAAAAGAAAGGCAACATACAATGCAGTCCGCCACCGTTATTCCTAAATAACACTTCCACGGGAATGTAGCCAGTGTAGCGAAGCCTAGAAACTGCGTAATGGGTTGCGCTCTCCAGCGCGTTCTGCTGGGTCGTCCTCATCGTCTCCTTCCTCAAAGAACACCGCTTGAACTGAGAGTCCGTGCTTTGCCTTGGCTGTCACCATTGCGTATTCTCTCTGAGTGCCGTCAAAAATAAACGCCTCAACAAATTGGTGGAGAGTGCCGTGCCCACACAACAACTACGGTCCCCATTCGATGCCCCTGGAGCTTCGATACCGCACCGTGCCATCTACCATGCCTCAAGACGCCGCCCAGCAAACACCGCCTCCCGCACCGACCGCTTGTCCCGGTGTCCCCGGATACGCGACCGTCCTGTCTTCATCGGCGGGAAGGCACCGACTTCGAGGACTGCCTCGCGATTTACGAGCGCGTGAGCGTCCCCAATAAATGGGACGAGGCAGGAAAACTGAGCAACTTGGTGTTCTACCTCGCGGGTGTCGCAAGCCCCTGGTACAACTACCACGCATCAGATTTCCAACGTGGTCCGATTTCAAGACCGCCATCGTCGACGTGTTTGGCCGCCCTGCTATTCGTAAGCTGCAGGCCGAACAGCGTTTACGCGAACGAGCTCAGCAGGCCGTTGAGTCTTTCACGAGTTATATGTGCAAGAAAGCCGATGCGACTATGTCGGAGTCTGACAAGATCAGGAATGCTCTCAGAGGCATTGACGACGACGCCTTCACCATGCTACTCGCCAAAAACCCTCGCACTGTGGCCGAGGTAATCACGCTGTGCCAAAGCTACGAGGGGCTGCGCCGGCAACGGTTGATGACTTGTCGTCCTCCATCCCGGGACGAGATCTCGCTGGCTTGCCAACCATTTCTGACCACCCCGCCCCACTCGCCGAAATCAAGTCATTCGTACGCGAGGAAATTGCCCGCCAGGTCTCTCTGCTGGCCACCGTAAAGGCTCCTTTACACTAGCGCGACACGACACCGATTTTGGTCTGCCGACTGTCTTTGGGAGCGTCTTTTGTCGTGTCGTCGTCCCATTTTACACTGCAACGACGCCAAGAGTCCGCCGATGGTCTGTGGAAGACTCCCTCTGCGCCTTGTCATGCTCACAGCCTTTCGTCGGCCGATTCTCTAGTCACACTGGAGGCGCGCGCGGCGACACCGACTGAACTTGCACGAAGAAAATTGTAACAGGCACCACCTGCGCCTCATTTTCAGCCGTCCTCCCTCCTCTGCCATTGTCCCTCTCGGGCTACGCGGCGCAGCTCCCGCCATCGCCCCTCGGCGTCGAGGGACGGGGTGGGGACATACAAAGGGGCAGCGAAGAAAAGACATCCGTGGGGTGCGCTGAGGGGGTATTGTGCGGGGCCTCCGCACAATACCCCCCCAAGATCTCCCCAACCAACAACATGGGCAAATTTTCGCTCGGCCACCGATCTCCCGACGACCTGCCAACGACAAGCCTGCCGATGCATTTTGCTAGTGTTTTCCGTCTGCCAACGTGATACACTACGACGACATGCTGTTTTTCGAGGCGTCGTCGTCGTCGTCGTCGGCCTAGTGTGACTAGACGGTCCGGCGACATCGTCGGCGGGCGACTCGACGGCCGACCGTCTGTGTCGGCCTCGTGTCTACGTCGGTGTCGTGTCGCTCTAGTGTAAAAGAGCCTTTATGAAATGGGAATCTGATACACTACCGCCTTTCTACCATCGAAGAACTGAGTCCTATGTCTTGCAAGCATGTCCGCCGCGGTGGCATAGCGGTTAAGGCTCTCTCTCTCTCTCTCTCTCTCTCTCTCTCTATATATATATATATATATATATATATATATATATATATATATATATATATATATATATATCACGTACTACTCAATACTTTACTGAGGAACTGCTTGTAGGGAGGGTCAAACAAAAAGAGAAGACAACAACAACCTAAATTTGACCGTGTCGCGCTCTAGAACAACTGACCACCTTAGTGATAATTAGAGGCCGGAATTTTTAGGCACTTAAAAAGCGCGTTTTAGGCGCCTGAAAATAGGCAGGCAAAACACAGTTTTAGGCTTCCAAAATCGCAGATATAGGCACAATAAATTTTTACGTAAATTCAAAATCATGGTGAGTAAAGTGTCCACCGTGGAATCGACACAGTTGTGGATCTCTTTATTTGCAGCATGTACAGAAACAGATAGTTAGACCGCTAAAAAATCAGAAGGGAGGGGCGCCTCGTATTGGCCGGGTCTAATCGCGTAGGGTCAATTGCACTCTGTCGACGAACACCTTTAAAGGGCCCCTCACCAGGTCTCAGCATTTTGAACTGACAAGTGTTTTGCATGAACTGGGCGCTCACGATCACGTATGCCAAGATTTGCAACGTAACGCGCCGCGGAAAAATGTGAAATTTCAAAATGAACACCGCTTGCCCTTCTCGCAGGCGCTCGACCCAAGATGGAGGGGTTGACGTACAACAAGAAATGCTCCTGCGTAGTTATCTGAGCTCTTGACGTCGCTCCTCTACGTAGACATTGGTGCTCTGACATCGCTCGCAGTAGCACGTGACACTGCGAGAATTATTCGAGGCTACATGTGTAATTTCTGTAATATATGTTGCTTAAATAGATGAATGAACGTTGAGAGAAATAATAAAACACACAAGCGCAATGTGTTTGAATTTTTATTTTTTTATTTCTTACTTCGAATCGAAGCGAGATGTGAGACTAATCAGCCTCCATTTCGTATGCGTTCGTGTTTTCGCCGTTCACGCGTCGCGCCGGCACCAGCCCTAACAACGCTTGGCGCTTGGCGTCCCTAACAACAGTTCCAGCTGTGTGACGTGGTGTGTCGCGGTAAGGATACGTGATCCGTGCCAGCCTCTCCAAACGTGCGTGCACTGAGACATCCCTCCCAAAGAAATAGGCAGTACACTACAGAGAACGCCGAAACGACACAACACCACCGTGTGCACGACCTGGCTCAGGCACATCATGCGCACGTGACCTTGCGTGCGCATGACGCCTCCTCGCATAATCGTTTCGCGGCTCGTATTGAACCAACTTGAAAAATTATTGTGGTCCAACGCTCTTCATTTGGGCACGCATCAACAAACAAAATCAAACCCGCGTGCACATCACATTTTTCGTACTTTTGATCTACACTCTTCTTTCCGCTAACAGCACTCCATGGTTTCGCATTCGTCCGTCACCTTCCCGCGGCTGCACAGAGGGACCTCCTATTTCTTGCCCACTGCCACACCCATGTCTTTAAGGTGGTTCATTTCCTTGAGGACACTGGAATGGACAAACGGCTCTAGAAGCCAACCGCCGCGTCCTCGACCATGGACGCCACTCTCCCTTCTTCTCATCTCCTCTTCCCATGTTTATTTCCCTCTCCCCATTCCATAGTAGACGTTGACTTGCTCCTATTTAGGGTTATAGAAACAGCGTCCTTTTCCTCTCCTGAACATCTCCTCCTTTAGCCGGTCGCGACAACTCAGCGCGTTGGCGTAAGATGGCCGGCGCGTCCCATTTTACGATTGCTAGCGGTTGTTTTCCGGAAATTGGCTGAACTAGAAGGCTAGTTCGAATCCCCTAGTATTCCTAAAGGTCAATGTTGCCTGGTAACATTAATAACGGTCTCAAACTGCACTCGAAAGTGAAATTTGGGGTTAAATAGTGTTCATATAGGCACTCATTTGGAAAATTGGCCTTTATAGGCACTTATAGGCGTTTAGGCACGATCGCCGAAAAATAGGCATTTATAGGCACTATAAAAACACTATAAAAAGCCCTTCTTAACCTCTAATTCGTGCTCATATATCAATGTGGCACGATAGGAACGCAAGGAACAAAATGGGCATTTGCCTATAATCCGGTCTCTAGTGATAATATCTGGGATTTTAGATGCCGAAACTATGACATAGTCATTAGGCACGCCGTAGTAGAGGGCCCCGGAAATTTCGAACACCTGAGGTTCTTTAACGTGCAAATAAATCTAGGTCCACGGACCTTTAGCATTCCACCGCCATCTAAATGCGACCGCCCCAGCGGGGATCGAATCCGCGACTTTCGACTCAGCAGCCGAGCACCGCAAGCGCGGCGGCCCCGTCGTCTGGTCTTGGCGGCTTGTGAACTTCGATTGACAGCCTGAACATTAGCAAGTAATTCAATGGAAAACGTCATCACGTCCGCTGCAGCTTGAGCGACGTGATGTTTACCTAGGCATACAGGTTGTCCAGCTGCACGTCGGGGCTCTGCGTCCAACATTTCGAAGTTAAACTTGACGCACGTGATGACTGAGGTCGACACAAAGCGATCGCTCACTTATACTTTATATCAGAGAATCTCGAATTGTTTGTAGACTCCAAGCCGGTAGGTGGACGAACTTTTTTAGCCCTGATATGGATGCTGCTTATCGACATCGAATAACGCGCGTTGGTGAGCTAGTGTGTACGTTACTGGTCATAAAACAACGCGGAAAACGCGATTTACAGAAAAGAAGACGTGACGAAGCGCTGTATGCCTTTCCTGCATGTCCCGCTTTCAACGCAGTTTGATTACCACTTGTCTATACACTCGCCTGATAGGTGGTGGGCTCTGAATTTTCCATTTACTTTTACAATTTCAGGGCGGCAAATTCACAAAAGATCGAAACTGTTGAGGGACCTTCTAGCTCGGCGCGCGATATCAAATACTAAGCCTCGCAATATCTTGTAGGTAGTGGTCAAAGCATTGACAGTCTCTTCAGCTAACGCTAAGGAGCGCACAGACGGAGGCTAATGCTCTCACACGACGCTAATTAAATTACTTTGACGTTCTGAGTCGATGGCAACCTTGCCTCCTCATGAGAGAGGCCTTTGCCCTGCAGTGGGCGTAGTCACATTGTTGATGACGATACACTGTAAACCACTTTGCACCCTTAAGGGTGTTTGAAGCAGGCAAAACACCCTTTTGCCTAACCAAAATTAGCAAAATTAGGGTGTAAGGGTGTTTTGCTTCCCCAAATAGCCCTTAAGGGTGATGTTCTAGCTGAAACACCCTTTAGGGGGTAAGGGTGTTTTGGGTTATCGAAACACCCATGGCCCATACAACAGCGCACCAGATGATAACTGGTACTCGCTGATTAAAGAGTCGTTGGACCTTAGGCGAGTTTACATTAAAAGATATGCCTCTTTTAGGGGTATCTACAAGCATACCATTAATTTACGCCTATTCTCTTCATGTTTAGTGCTCACTAATAGGGGAGAGGAATATCCCCCCCCCCCCCCCCCGGCACTGAACGACGGCTTAAGATACTATGGCTATATATACCTGATGGTCACTTTAAGACTGTGCAGCGCGTTGCAGAGTGCATGGGATATTTTACAATACGCTCTGTTGTGTGTATGGTCTGGCGCACGCGTGCACCTTCTATGCTAATGTCACTTGTGATTGCACGTTCCCTGACTGGTTGATTTTATTTTTCACATTTTTTTTTGTGATAATGGTGTTTAGGCCACCGGAAACGCCCCATGATATGGGTGTTTTGATACTTGAAAACACCCTTTTCCTAGCGTGTAAGGGTGTTAGTTATAGACACGGCAAAACCCCCCTTAAGGGTGTAAACTGGTTTACTGTGTAGAGTGGTATTGTGGTATTTGCATATATTATTATAAGACCATTGCCAGCACATACACACAGGAGGTTCGTTGTCTAGATTCCTCTGAAGTGACAAGAATGTGGCTCATAATGACAAGCATCTTCACTTCTTGATCCGTCCTTCCAGCGTGGTAAGCAGCGCAGACTAGGCGCTCCTCTCTCTGATACCTACAACCAAGTCCTTGGGGTGCAATAAGCCATATCCTGGTGGGTACTCGAGGGGCACCTGCATAGCCATGGTAACACTTATCATGTCACACATAAATGTTTCGAATTCAAACTAGGCAGAAGTACAGGAGAACGCGCAGGCTTGAAGAGATGAAAAATCCTTGAACAGGTAGTGTCGCTGGAGACAACGTTCCGAAATGTGTTCTTGTCATCTTCAAGCCAGTAACTGCCTTGAACTGCCAGTTGCTGCCTTGAAGAAGAGCTGAACTTTGAACTTTATCTCGCATCCATACATGGCACAGATATCAGGAAAGCAGACAAAAAGCCTCATGTCGGCTTGACTAGGTCAGTGTCCCTTCACTTACTGGCAACAGACAGCAAACGCGGAAAAGAAGAAAAAAAATCGCGGGAACCCTTAAGCTTCGCCTTTAAGAGTTGAACGCGATAGCGATATCCTGTCCCTAGTCCGTACTTCAATCCCTTAGTGCACACTATGTAATGCGTAGCATGCTTTAAACCATGAGCAATTATGCGCGTTAAATGCGGGAAATGTTTTCGAAGTTGCTATGCACCCACTACGTGGTCTTAAGGGAATACGCGCAGTAACGTGTGTGCCTTTTGTAATGGGTACACGGCTTTGAACCACAATGTCGTTATGATATTCACATCTTCTGACGCCCGATGGCTATGCACGTTTGTACCACGGAATATTACTGCGATATTACATGTTGTATTGTGACGCCTGTATACAGGGCGCGCGTGTTTGCAAAGCATGAAAGTTATTTTCACTGCAATTCCAAGCAGAGGAAGTTATTTTATATGTAATCACAAGCAGAAGCGTAGCTGCGTGGTAGAACACCTGCTTGCCACGCAGACGACCCGGGTTCGATCCTCGTTCAGACCCGGAAATTTTTATTATTTATTTTATTTGCATCTTTCTCGATTTTTCGGTCACGGACAAGATGATGATTTTTCGCTCACAACCAACGACGACGCCGCCGCCGCCGCCGACACCGACGCCGGAATTTCTGCGAAACGAGCTCTTTAACGCTATCGCGTTAAAATAAGTACCACGCACATGAACAGGTGCATGTACAGAGGAAAAACCATGTGCATTTAAAAAATGCGTGGGTAAGAAAAAATTGACATGAATCCAAAATGACGTGTTTCATACAACCTTCAGAAAAAAAAACAGTCAAAGAGGTAATTATGTAAAAGCACTTGTATCTCAAACACCGCACTCACAAAGTTGCAAAGCTTAACATGCATGTTAATCAAAAACACAAGAGAAATGAATAGAGAATGAATAACCGGTACGCGCACATCCTTAGCGAGTAAATATGACAATTAATGAAGAGAGTTAAGTAATGATGGCAATGCATGACGACAAGACCGTTTGTAGAAACGTTGGCTGAAACCTGTTACTGAAACATCTTATCGATAAGTTCAAAGTTCTATTGCCCGCATCCATGTGTGATGTTATCACGGGCCATTTGGATGAAAAGAACGTTAGCTGTGACGGTGATTTCTCTATTACAGGGGTCTCAAACACGCGGCCCGCAGTCCGCATGTGGCCCGCCGACCTCTTGCGTGCGGCCCGCGGCTGGCACGCGACTCTTCGTCCCACGTTTAGTTAATGACTTTGTGATTGTTAATTTGTGACAATGCTAAATGGTGCTCGCATTATTTCTCGCCTACGTAGATGTGATCCCGTCTTAAGCATTTCTTTTGTGTGGCAGCCATGCTGTCACCTTGTGTTGAAACGTAACTGTCCCGATTGTGTCCCGATTGTAGTAATTGTGTAGCTTCTGAAAACCTGACGCCGAATGCCCTTTAGAAATGACCCATATATCAAGTATAAGAAAGGGCTTCTTTAAAATGGCAACGTTAGCTGACATTTTGTTCAAACTCCCTCCTTTCCCCCCCCGCTTCCCACTTATCACTGTGCCGGCCCTTTGCGGGACTAAATTTGGTGACTGCGGCCCGGCAGATGATGCGAGTTTGTGGCCCCTGCTCTATTAGATGGGCTTCTTTTTCTAGCGCTCCTTCCCTTACATAACGGGGGGTGGACTTCCTACAGGACCTCAAAAACGTTTTTTATCTATGTGCCTATCTATAAGCATAAATGAGGTGTAATGTAAACAGGCACCCAAAGGAAATGCGAATAATGGTCGGCACTCTCAAGAAAGCACAGCTTTCGCACGCAAAAAAGAGAGCGTCAAACTTCCTAGAAGTCTGTTTCCGTTAGCTCGCGGTGTACATAGCCAGGGCAAACGAGGCTAAAAGCGCAGAATGAAACAGCACATTGAAGCGTATCCATCATCCACGATTGATAGGAATACCCAGGAATGATCTAGTCATCCTTCTGTTAATGTAACGGACGATCTCATCTCAGACCACGCACGACCTGATAGCATTAGTCTACGATATCGTGCCTTAGCAGAAAAAGGCTATGTAGTTCTTAGGACAGCTAAATAGACGCTGCTAGGATTATTGGGTACATGACAAAGCGTATCAGAAGACACTAATTTCATTCGCACTTTAATTCGCAATGTTAAAACCGTTATGCTGTACCTGGGTACACCTATGCTATCTGCAAGTTTCAGAACTTACTGGAAATTTGGTCCATGCTTTACGATTGCTTTCTGAATTTTCTCGTTCTATGAGACAAGCCGCTGGTGAATCTGGCGCTAAAGCAACGTATTGCGCTAGTCCAAGAACTTTATTTGTATCTGGATTCATCCGTCAGACGAAAGCAATGACGAAATCAACAGCGTCGTCCATATGTCTAGCCATTCTGCAGAATTGTCTAGCGATTCATGTCGTCTAGCGTTCCAAGCACAAAAGAAAGTGAAATGCGACGTCGCGTTTAAACACGATAAACAGCTCTAAGATTAAGCACTAGAAGTAGCAATGAGTTTTCACTAAGCCAACTTGGAAAATGCGATATTATCTCGAAGTTACAGCGAGTCAACCCAGTCGTTTTTTTTACCTTCCTGCTTACCGTCGAAATGCGTATGCACCTCACCTAAGGTGTGATCTAATGGGACACATGGTAAAATTAAGAGGCGTCTCACCTTTGTTTTGGGGCACTTCACAAACTGTACGTTGTGAACGGCATGAAGAAGACAGGTCTTCACAAGCTGTAACGCGAATCTCGCTCCAACGCAGTTTCGAGGTCCCGCACCAAACGGCAAGAATGTGTACGGCCGGATGGAGTTAATATTCTCCTCGTTGAATCTGTTCGTCAACGGTGGCAGTAAAAAACAAAACAAAAAAAAAAGGAAATATATATGAGCTCTGAATTTCAGCATTCGCCACCATGAATATCAGGAGTGGCATAATTTTCTATCGTTTTTTTTTTATTTTTTGGTATGGCTTTCTTCAATAGTTTTCTCTGAAGAGCAGATTTGAAAATCCGACCAGTTACAGATACGCTATATTATTTTCTTATCCCAATGAACACTTCATGATGTGCAAAGAACGGGTTTCCTTTATACATGCACATCAGGCGCAATGTGTCCACTTTTAGAAGAGCTTGTAGGGGCTAGTTGGAATATAGTGGGTGAAAAAGGCCCTTGTAATGGGATAGCAATCAATGGCACTGTTCAGAAGAACGTGAGAACGACACGCCTTCTTAGACAACAGACGTGACAGAAATACTATTCAAGACACACGCGTTTGGTCGCAAATTCCAAAGGTTATAGCTGTTGAAGTGTAGCGCATGCATTACAAAAAGCGGATGAGTGACGAAGCTATATATATGCTTGCCTGTCAGGGTTGAAAACGTCCGGCTCTGGGAAGAACTCCGGGTCGTGATGAAGCGCGTGGATCGGTACAACTACCATGCAATCCTTAGAAACCTTGATACCGGTTTCGCCGAGCACGTAATCCTCATGAAATACTCTGTCGAGCCTGGCGGCGAGATTGCAGGAAACATTGATAAAGCGAACACGTGAAGTGATGAATGCGGGGTGAAATTCCGCATATAAAGCTCGAACACGATTATAACCTTAATAGGACATATTGGTCTAACCAAATACACATGAATTCTATATATGCAGATACGTTTAGTACAGGTAGTCTCCGTGTGGTTTGTTCATGTATAGACCAAGGCGGATCGATCTCTGCTATCAGAATACAAAAGCTTAAAGGATGCTTAAGCGACCCTTTTAAGAGTGCAACGTGATAGCGCTATCAGGTCCCGTTAGGCATTAACCTTCTCTTTCGCTTGCCGTGTTTCGACTCTGATGGATTTCTCAACCGTACCGTGAGTAACAGAATCTCTGTGCGCGTGACACCGTTGTAAGCTCTTCTATGGCCCCTACTGCAAGTACGTTTGCGAAGTACCCCCTACGCGTCTGTAATCCAATGCGCGCACCTACGTACAGTCTTAATCAGGTCCCGCTTGAGGTGCTGGATATAGCCAGGAAACCGGACGTTTTTCCTCTGGTTTCGCGGATATAGCCAGCATTTAACCACGACCTGATTAAGAGTGGAGCTGCACACTTGGACACTGCAATGCCTTTTAAAGTTAAAGAAAACCACATGGCTTGATTTACGAAGCCCTCGACTGTGGCGTGCCTCCTAATCGCATCGTTGTTTTGGCACGTAAAACCTAAGATATTATCGTCACTTTGTTGATGATGCGGCTACAGATGATGAAGATGATAACGAATTATAGCTCATCCCTTTGTAATGGGTTGACAGCTTTCATGCACCCACTCGCTACACATTTGATGCGGTGTGACGTCTCGTTTAATTGTGCGCTTATGCCACGCAGTGTTACTTATGTATACGTGACCCCTTGTCCAACATGGCGACTGCAGTATAGGGTCTTCTTTTTTTTTTTTTTTTCTGAAGCAGTTTCAAGCACTGGCGGGGTTCCGTGGTAGAATGATCGTCTGCCACGCAGAATACCTGGGTTTGATTCCGTCTCGCACCCCGATATTTATTCTTTGCATCTACCCGTATTTTCCGCTCACATCCAACGCGTCCGATGCCGACACCGCATTTTCTGTGACGCGGACTCTAAAACGCTATAGCGCGAAGCAAAGCGAATTTGATGTTCCATAGAGGAAGAATTTGGGTAAAGTATACGATGATTTTGTTTTCTCCTTCATTACTTTCTCGGCTCTGACGGCCTTCGACGAATCCGCCGTAAAATCAAAACTGCAGTGCATATCGTGTCGAGATTCTTGAGTGAATGTGATAGACCAGATACCTTGAGTCGGGTGTCATTACTCGCAGTGTCTCGTTCACCACACAGTCCAAGTAGGGAAGCTTCGAAACCACATCGTACGATGGCGAGCGTCCCTGTGGAACGGAAGAGAAACATTGCCACTCACAAAGAATTAGAAGGCTGAAAAGTATAGAAAAGAGGATGCGTTTAAGAGAACAAGAAAAGGGCGAAAATTGTACATAACGTGACGACATTCATATTGAATACGACGCTGCTCCTAGGTTTGAGCTGCCAGAAATTAAATAGGCAAGCTATACTCGGCGACAACTTATCTTGACATTGGAGCGAAGGCTACGGAGGCGGAGCTTCCACACATTCGTGTTGCTCCGCAAGTATTTCGGCAGCTTGCGGCTGATTTCGGTTTTGCTCGCTCGCATCGTTAACGCGTTTAGAAAAACACATGGATGAATGAACTTTAATGGGTCCTTCGGAACGCGCTTTAGCACGTTGCGGGCCGCTCCCACGTCGGAACAGAAAGACCAAGTCTCTCCGCTGCGTCGCGGGCCCGTTGGACTGCCCATAACTGTTGTTCGAGTCCGGAGCTGGTAATAGCAGCCTCCCATTTGGACGGTGTGATGACTTCACCACAGCGTAACGCGGGGCACCGCCAGAGCATATGTTCCAAGTTAGCTAAATCCGCGCATAAGCAAAATGTATTAGTTGGCTGTATTTCTGGATATATCTTGTGCAATAGCGCGGGGTTAGGGTACGCCCCGACCTGAAGTAGCCTGAGTGTCAGAGCCTGAGGTCTGCTTAATTTTCTGTGTGGTGGAGGGTATTGTCTCCGCGCCAGGTAAAAATGTTTTGTGAGTTCGTTATACGAGGTGGGAGGGTCCCGGTTTTCCAAAACGTCAGCGCCGCGCCCCCCCCGATAGCTAAGCGGTTTACTAGTCCTCGCGCAGCTATGTGGGCTGACTCGTTGAGATTGGGCGGGGCTCCCTCAATCTGTCATACTTGAAAATTATGAATGGGAGAAACATTTCGGTTGTTCAGTGTACATTTTAGGGTCCTATTACGAGTATATTTTTCTTGGAGAACTAAACAGCGCGTATTCGGCCGCACAGTGACCTCACGGACGCCATGTTTCCTTGGAAAACGGGTGGGCTGAAAAGGTGGTGCTGTCTAAGAAATGGAAAGAAAAGGAAAGCATTCTTGCAAGGTGAACGATAACTGTATTTTGCCTGCAACTTCCCGCAACTGTTTAAGTCTCACAATAAATAAAGCAGTATTTATTTCAGCAAGGCAAATGAGAAAATTATCAATAAACTTCAGTACAATTTTTTTTTTTGGCGCGGAAGCAGACATGCGCTTTGGTTCTGTAGCTTCCACAGTGCTGTCAAGGAAAGCTGTCGCCGAGTATAGTAGCACACTAAGACATAGTAGCCAAAGCCCGCTACGGTAGCACCTTCAGATCTAAGGCGCCAGAATGGCATTTTGAGCATCACAGGGCCGTGTTGCGCGTCGCAAATGCTGCGTAAGCGGGCCCTGCAGTACTAAGAAAAACAAAATTGGTTCACCTTAGTGTTTAGGGCAGCAGCGCGAGTTCTCGGATATGATAAAATATTCTGGGTTATTCACAATCGAAACCAATACTGGGAGTTTCATGAAATCACTTCCAACATGAAGTGTTACCATGGGATAGCACTTGTATGATGACTAATGTCGAGTGTATCAGATAATTGAATATTCCAAATTTCTTTTTTTTGACAGAACATACCCCAGAAACAAGGTGCGAGAAACTTTTAAAAGATATTTCTCAGATGTTGAATCAAAAGACTTAACGTAGAATTTTAGGAAGCAGTAGATATTTAAAAACATTTAGGGCACGTACTGCAGACACAAATGCAAAGAGTGAGATCTGCGTATTCACATTCAATGTCCAAGCGAACGAATGGATAATACGCAAGGACCGCCGCATGTTAACTCAAGCTTTACAATTTGGTAAGCATGAGCCAGAATAAAGGTACGATTTGTCATATCCTTTCCGGTGACATAGCATAGAGTTTGCACACATAACACTGTGTTCAAAAATTCACCGACGATTACGACATCACTTAATGCCAAATCTGAGCGCAGCTTCGTGTTGGGGCAAGGCCAACTGTGTTTGAAGTTTTGGCTTTTCGCGAGGTATCGACTATGTCATAAATCATAATTCTTGTTAAGTAGGACAGCCCCCACTACGCCATTATTCGTCTTCCTGCGGGTAAGCGATGTACCAGCTACACATCTGTAAGGTATTATGTGCACTTTGCTGATGCTGCATGTGGCTGATGACGATGAAGAATTATGGCTGAGCACTTTGCAGTGGGTGGGAAGCATTAAACCACACGCTCGTTGCGCAATCAGCACTGTGTGATGACTGGTTGCTATTTTACTCTTCCTGGCACGCTATATTACATAGGTTAACGCGATTCCTTGCCCAACATGACGCCTGTACAGTGTCTTTTGGCAAATGAGTTCCAAGCACCAGCGTTGCTCTGTGGTAGAATGCTCGACTGCCGCACCGAAGGGAGCCCTGTTCAAATCCCGTTCGATATCGTTTTTTTTTTCTTCTTATTTTATGTTGTCGTGTCTACCGGTTACTTCTTTATGTCTATCGGTTACGCCGCCGACAGCGACGGCAACGCCGCTCAGCGCAGGAACGGGCGCCTAAAGGCCTGACCACACGTGCCCGTTGCAGCGCGTCAGCGCGCGCCTTTTTGACGCGGCGCCGCCCCCTCTCCCTATGGGGAGAGAGGGCGCGTGGCTACGCGAAGCTGGACGCCCTCTCTCTATATAGGGAGAGGGCGCGACGCCGCGTCAAAAAGCCACGCGCTGACGCGCTGCAACGGGCACGTGTAGTCAGGCCTTTAAGAGCTGCACTCTAAAACGCGTCATTCGTGTCGACTGATAGCCCATAAGTTGGAGACCACTGGCAGTAAATGCCTTACCCGCGTGAAAAGGCTCACTCGGAAAGTATACCTGAAATGTTATACCTGAACATACTTACCCTTGCAGTCACTTACGCCTCCGTTATATGCTTAATGAACTGATTGAACCAAGGAAGCACAAATGTCGTATTGTAAAGAAAGACTCCCACCTTAAAACTGCGGCTCATTACAGCGTGATGAATGAATATAACAGCAAGATATATCGAGAGCGCGTCACAGTTCCTGTAACGTTCCTATATCCAATGCTCGCGCAATGTTTTTTCCATATTTATATCTGTGTGCTAACCACTAATCAGTAAGGCAACGAAAGCGTGGTCTCCACAAATAGAAACGAGTTTGTTTAAAACAGAAAGGTTCTTTCTGTAACATGTTCACCACCCGAAGAACAAAAAACAATGACTCCTTAAAGGTGTTTCTGCGTAAGAAGTCAATAAAGGCAAAAGCTGCATCGTACGTACTTGTATTTGCTCTTGTAGGCTGTCCTAGTGCGTAGAAGATGGTAGCAGCACACACTTAGTTATGACACAATAGTTTCACAACACTTGAAATTCGGCTAGATGGTGCATAGATTATGGGAACATTAGAGCGCAAAAACCAGACAATCACAAGAAACTCCTGTGCCTCTCACTTGTGTGAATGTCTGGTTTTGCGCTACACGTTTCTAAACCTTACGACAGAAGCCACCATATGTTTTTGTTTAAGTTAGTCTTTAAGGGGACTCTCTTTTCGTTCCGACGAGCGCGATAGGAGTGGATGACAAAAGGGCAAGAAGCTGCGTTAGTGTGTGTCATGACCTCCACCACTTTTTAAGGCGAAAGCCTTTAATGGCTCACAAATCGCGGCGTCCGCGCATCCGTCCGTCCGTGCTCTGGAACGGTGCCAGCTGTGGCCTCTCCCCCCTCACACTCTTTAAGCAATCACGTGATGGCACAGCGGCGCATAGCAACAGCTGCGCCGCCACAGCTGTGGCCTTTCCCCCTTACACTCTCAGCAATCACGTGATGGCACAGCGGCGCATAGCAACAGCTGCGCCGCCACAGCTGTGGCCTTTCCCCCTTACACTCTCTCAGCAATCACGTGATGGCACAGCGCCGGCGTCTGACCGTCCGTCCGTACCCCGTCACACTCTCTCAGTAATCACGTGATGGCACAGCAGCGCGCGCGGCAATGCTCCTTCGTCAGAAGCCTCGTTGCAGCAGTCGAGTTAGTCGGATGGCTCCCAAGCGGCCCGGTGATGATTCCACGTCAAGCGGTTCGGAGAAACGTATAAGAATGTGTATTCCCTCGATACCAAACGCCAGAAGAAGAATGAGCGAATGCGCATGCGGCGGGCTAACATGTCACCGGGCACCAAGGCCAGGGAAGCGGAGCGCAAGCGACAACAGCGAGTGGCGGCGTCACCGGGTACCAAGGCCAGGGAAGCCAAGCATAAGGAATTCATGGGGCATTAAAGCAAAGACACAAACAATTCATGAATAAACAGTCCATCGTTAACTTCAAACCACACTTTGTCAATCTTTGTGAAAAAGATTGAAGGACACTTTGTAAATTCCAAAGTGCGTTCGGCGAAACCCTGTTCCCATTCCACTGGGAGTGTCATGTACAAAAAGAAAACAAACAAAACAGAAAGACATGACATAGTCAGTCGAATGGACACAGGCTTTCGCCGAATACACTTTGGAATTTACAAAGTGCGCTTCAATTTTTTTTTCTCTTTTTTTCTTTGAGCTACTCGTCTCACATTTGGCGCGATCAGCCGCGCGTTAGTGTAACTTCATAGTGATCCAGCAGACTTCACAGCATAAGCGTGCGCGGGGTCCCCCATTAGGGGGGAGGGGGCAAGAAGTCTCACCGCAGCACCTTCTCCCGTTGGTCGGGGGGAGGGGGGAGGTCACTTTGCAATTGAAGGACGCTTTGTAAATTCCAAAGTGTGTTCGGCAAAAGCCTGTGCCCATGCGGTTCGGAGAACTGGCGAGCGCTTCTCCGAAACGCCTGACGTGGAATAATCACCGGGCCGCTTGGGTGCCATCCGACTAACTCGAGTGCTGCAACGAGATGTCTGACGAAGGAGCGATGCCGCACGCGCCACTGTGTCATCACGTGATTGCTGAGAGAGTGTAAGGGGGAGAGCCTAAAGTCCCTAGATAAACTAAAGTAGCGCCAACCGCGCCCCTTCGCGTCTGCCTCCTCTCCCAGAAGCTGCAGCAGCGCCTCTATGGTGTCCGCCAGGAAACTGCCGAAAGCACGGCGAAAGGCATACCCTCTCACAGGCATACCCTCTCGCGGCGCACGGGGAGAGGGTATGCGCAGAGGACGGACAAGATGGCGCTTGCACTGCCAAGCATAGGGGAGGGGAGGAGCCTGCACATTGACACGTATGGCGCTACTTTAGTTATTCTAGGGACTTTAGGAGAGCCCACAGCTGTGGCGGCGCAACTGTTGCTATGCGACGCTGTGCCATCACGCGATTGCTGAAAGAGCGTGAGGGGGGAGAGGCCACAGCTGGCACCATTCCAGGGCACCAACCAGGGGCGTAGCCAGAAATTTTTTTCGGGGGGGGGGGGGGGCACCTCATTGATTTCGGGGGTGCACCTCATTGAAATGGTCATTTTTCGCTCTGTATGCCATGGCGAAAAAAAATTCGGGGGGGGGGGGGGGGGGCACGTGCCCGGTGTGCCACCCCCTGGCTACGCCACTGGCACCAACGGACGGACGGACGGTCGGATGCCGCGAGTATGAGCCATTAAAGGCTTTCGCCTTCGAAACAAGCGTTGAATAAATGAAAATGAAGCGATGGTGTGCTTCCCACAACGGCCCGTCATTGGTCTCCATATCTCCGGGGGGCAAGACATGGGAATTAAACAGCCCTTGGAACACGTCATCAGTGATCCTCGGCCCCATTATCCTCAAGAGTCTGCATGGTCATAACCCCGCACTTTAAACAATCGCGGTACAAGTCAGTCTCAGTAAAAGTATGGGGCACACTTGTAGCCCCCCTCAGAGGATGAGGTGGGTGGCCGCCCTACATCCCCCGCACCCCTGCACACGCATACGCTGTAGCGCGTGGCGCCGATGCGTGGCGGCACAAGAGGCGGCCCCGTACCGAATCTGGCAGGCCATGCACGAGAATGTTGAAATCGGCCAACAGCCGTATCTTCCCCTCGATGACACATTCGAGAGAATTCGTCGAGAGAAAAGCGGGAGATTTTCAGCTGGCTTTGAAATGTTCATGTACATCCCCTGCCATGTGCAATGCTACAAAAATTTAAGGACACTTTGTAAATTCCAAAGTATGTTCGGCGAACGCCTGTTCCCATTGAGACGGGGGTCGGTCAGAATAGAACGCGATGCGCGCGTCTCCCTTCTTGCATGATTGGACACGCTGGGCTAAGCGACGCTACGCAAGCAAAGCGCGAGCGCTGTCGAGTCCGACGCGAGGCGCGATCGACGCGACCGGCGTCCTTTGGCGCGCCCCGGCGGCCACCTGGCACCGTGCCAGGGCACGGACGGGGGGGACGGACGGACGTGAGCAGGAGACATTAAAGGCTTTCGCCTTAATATTTGGCAAACACGTTCACAGTGGCCACGACTACCGATGGGCAGTGTTTCCTGACTGTTCAAAGTGTGCTGCAGAGCCCTTTAAAAATGTAGAAGGTGAGAGTGAAAATATAAGAATCCACAGAGATGACTCACATGTTTCCGGAAACACTCATCGACTTCGGCTTGTAGTTTTTCCTGCGCGTGCGGATTGATTGCCAGCAAGTAAGAGGCAAAGGACGTTGTGCTCGAGGCCGTGTCCTGGCCAGCAAGGAAGAATAAGACGCACTGCGCCAACGCCTCATCTTCGGTCAGGCCTTGAGGGAAATGCACCGAGCTTAGATTAAAGTGCACTTAGTTTGAACAGCTGAATCACGCAACAGCTGGGTAAAGCTAACTAAGTGCGTACATTAATTCCTCGAAGGCGATAGCAGAATATTGTTTTCGACAATGTATGCTATCAAATAACTATGTTTACTTAGAGATGTCGCTGTGCTAACGTTGCATTCATTTCCTTCGACTAATCTCGCGGTGAAAATGACGTTGGTGTGGTCGTTGTTACCGTTATTGCCTAAAGCCTTCCTAGATGGTTATAACGCAATAGTAATTGTAAATCAAGTAATGTTCCAAAATTGATCTCTGGGACAGTGTAAAGTGATTTTCGAAGAAGCAGCGCACAAAAGGACACAAATACGAACACATAAAATGACGCAAACACAAGCGCTGTACAGCGACTGATGATTTATTGTCGAAAGACGCGGCTTATGTAGGAGAACACGCACTTTCGCACTGACAGGCAGTAAATACGATGAGGGCCACAAAAAAAAAAAAAACAGAAAACAGAAAAGACCGCGCAAATCAAAACACAACAACAACTAAAAAAACCCGTGGTTCTGATAAAAAATAGCAACACAGTATGTCGTTATATAACAAGGTATCGGCGCGCTTTTTCAAAGAATGATACCGAGGGGCAACTGACACATTTGTCTTTCCATTTGTCCATTTCAATTGCCTCGATTACTTCTTTCGTTTCCTTCTTGCGTTATTTGCGCACAACCTCCGTACCTGTTAAAATGGGAGCACAGCCACAGTCCCTACAATGGAAGGCTAAATGTCCAGAATCTTTTGCTGAAAAGTGGCGGTTGTCTTCCGTTAATCGTGTGTTTATGCACCTGCCCGTCTGACCAATGTAAACTTTGTTACAGGTCACAGGGATCTTGTAGATCACCTCTTCTGTGCATGCGACGTAGGGGTTGCGGTGCTTGATTTCACACGATTGCGTGTGCTTAGCGCCATTCACCTTTTCGCACAGGCCCGACAATGAAATTGACAAATGGAAAGATAAATGTGTCAGTTGCCCCTCGGTATCATTCTCTGAAAAAGCGCGCCGATACTGTGGTATATAACCACACACTATGTTGCAATTTTTTACCACATGTCCTTCTTGTGTTTTTATTTGTGCGGCTTTTTCTGTTGTTTTTTTTTTTTTTTTGCGGCCCTCATCGTATTCCGTGCTGTCAGTGCGCATGTGCGTGTTCTCCTGCATAATCAGGGTCTTTCGACAATAAATAATCAGTTGCACTCAGAGCTTGTGTCTGGGTCATTTTATGTGAGCGTATTTGTGTCCTTTTGTGCGCTGCTTCTTCGAAAATCATGGCTCACCAACTAGCCCATCAGTACATATTAAGCAATGTAAAGTGAGCGGTGGAATGAAGGCTCGAATTTGCCAACACTGGGGGGAGCAAGAAAAATCGTTGAAGGCAATGTTTTGACAAGAGAACTTGTCTGCGTTGGGGCAATAACCGCACTTATTAGCATGCTGATTTGGACAATACAACAAAGGATAAACTTATTGTTAAAGGGGACTGTCCACCGAGCTTTAGTGTTTTTCTGTTTTGTGTCGCAATGGAAAGCATACCATCTGAAGTGTCCAACCCTGCAGGGGTTTCTCTGGAAAGCGAGCAGAAATGTTTAAAACGAAAATTTTCGATCTACGTTCTGTCTTCTGTTGGTGTGAAGACGCCCGCAACACTGGTTCCTGCACGTGATGACCATGGTTGTGATGGTGAAAGTCGAAAACTAGAACCACATGCAGTTTTTGCAGGCTGAATTAGGTTTTGTTTAATAATAAAACAATTACCGCAACGGTAGTTTATAGCTCGTAAACTGCCAAATAAAGCATTATTACAGCGTCCTTTCAAGCTTTGTTTAGTTATCCTGAAAAAATATCTACGCATCTCCACGAAGTGAATCATGACGAGTGGGCGAAGCACTGGGGATCCTTCTTACCGTAAATCACCCGTGACATTGCCCCCCTCGCGCATGTAAATGAGGGTGAAACGCGTTTGTACAGTATATACAACGTGTTTTTGCCGTTGAGTCGCGGCCGCTTCCCGCGCCCTCAACACCGGAGTAGTAGCTTGTTGTCGGCGTCGCTGTTTTGCCGCTGCTTCCCGAGCTCTCGCCTCCGGGCTAGCTTGCTGTCTGCGTAGACGTTGAGCCGCCGCAAGCCGCGCTCTCGCCTACAGCGTTGCCGCTTTGCCTTTCGCGGGCGAAAGCGCTTTCTGATCGCTACCATCCATGACAGAAAGAGAGCGTGTTGTCTGGAACAACGCGTATTCTTCATCGTCATCAGCGACATCGTCATCGCCGGACAACGCACAACGGATAAGCCTAAACCCTAAGGTGCTTCACCCCTAAAACAACCGCAATCGAGCGGGAAACTTGGTGTGTTCCAGCAACACTGGTATACCGGCGTTGCTGTGAAACGAACTTTAGTAGTTACACTTGTGCCAAACGTGCGACTGAAACGAACATGGTACGTGTTTCACAGAAGAGAAGGTCTTTGCTGTTTTTCAGTAGTATTCTGTGTTACACATGCGACATGACAGCCAATACGGACACCTTGGTTAAGCGGAACCTGAAGGCAATTCTTCAATGTGGTACCCACGGGGTTCATCGTGTCGCGAAGTGACTTTAACGCCTGTGAGTAATTACTGGTTCATACTTTTACGAAAGAGAACTGAGGGTCATAGTATACGAAAAATCCGTGAAGTCAGTCGGGCTTGTAGTCACCCAAGACGCTTTTTTTTTCCTCTTGAGCAGCGCCGGACGTCGTGCTCACGTGGCTCGCGTTTTTCCGCCGTAGACAGGCATGCAGGTGAAGGCGGCGCGGGAAGCGCCAACAGGCGCCTCTTTCAACGCATGAGAGAGAAAAAAAAAACTAAACTGAAATTACTCTCCTACGCTAAGGAAATCTACCAAAAGTGCATAATACGCGATTTATATTTGTTTTTAAACAAAACAAGCCTACCTGCGGGTTTTTTTTGTTCATACCAATAACTTGAACCACACTGCCGTTGGGTGACTCTAGCGGTCATACTTTCACGACTTTCAGAGTAAAAAAAAAAAATCCGTTTTTATTGGACACAAGCATGCTCGTTGCCACCGATGTGACAAAGAACCTTCTCAATTCCACCAAAAGGAAACATTTTTTTTCCCGAGTGGTGGTCAGCCCCTTAAAAAAAAAAAGAAAAAAAAAACCGGCAGTCCCACGCACTGTGGGAATCGATGCAATGCGAAGCAGCCAGCAAGGAGCAAATCATGCTGTACACAATATGCGTGTCATGATTTACATGTTTGGACCTGTCATTAATGTTCGTCATACAGTCACGCCAGGCAATACCAATTTTGGTGTATATCAAGCTAGCGAAATGGACGCAAGCACATCATGAGCGCGTCATGCAAGTCATGTTGCACATGACATGTCATAATTTCCATATTACCACTTGTCATTTATGCTCGTCATACAAGCACGTCCCTCAATACGAAATTTGGTGTATATCAAGATAGCGAAATGGCCACGAGAGTGCCATGAGCGTGGCATGCAAGTCATGTTGCACATGACATGTCATGATTTCCATATTACCACTTATCATCTACGTTCGTCATATAGTCACGTCAGGCAAAAATTGAAGGACACTTTATGCATTCCAAAGTGTGTTCGGCGAAAGCTTGTGGCCATTCGACTAACTATGCCATGCCTTTTTTTTTTTTTGCACTCTCAGTGGGATGGCACACAAACGGAATGTGTGCGTGTCGTCTTTGTTAATTTTTTACCGCGAACCGCAGCGAGACGCGAGACTAATCTGCCTCCGTTTCGCATGCGCTCGTATTCTGGCGCTTTGCGCATCGTGCAGACGCCATCCGCGTTCCAGCGCTTAAATTGACGGACACTTTGTGAATTCCAAGGTGTGTTCCACGAACGCCTGTGCCCATTGAGACCGGGTCGGTCAGAACGGAACGCGATACGCGCGTATCCCTCCTTGCATGATTGGACACGCTGGGCACATCGACGATACGCAAGCAAAGCGCGAGCGCTGTAGAGTCGGACGCTACCGGCGTCCGTTTCCGTGCCCCGGCGGCCACCTGGCACCGTGCCAGGGCACGACCGGAGGGACGGACGGACGTGAGCATGAGACATTACAGGCTTTCGCCTTAATACCAAATTTGGTGTCTATCAAGCCAGCGAAACGGTCGCGAGCGTGCCATGAGCATGGCATGCAAGTCATGTCGCACATGACATGTCATGATTTCCCATATTACCACTTGTCATTTATGTTCGTCATACAGTCACGTCACGCAATCCAAATTTGGTGTATATCAAGCCAACTAAACGGCCACGAGAGTGTCATAAGCGTGGCATGCAAGTCATGTTGCAAATGACATGTCATGATTTCCATATTACCACTTGTCATTTATGCTCGTCATACAGTCACGTTACCCAATACCAAATTAGGTGTATATCAAGCTAGCGAAACGGCTGTCAGCGCGCCATAAGCGTGGCATGTAAATCGATGCTGTACCTGACATGCAGGTCATGATTTTCATATTACCACGGGTCATTTATGTTGGCCATGCAGAAATGTCTCATCGTACCGATTTATAGATATATCAAGTTAAGAAAACGGCCTCAGGAGCACTATCGCCATGACGTGTAAATCATACTTTTCATGACAAGTTAGTCACGATTTTCATGATATGACCAGTCATTCATGTTCGTCATACAGTCATGTTATACCATACCAATTTTGGTATAAATCCCATTATTAACTATACGGCCAGGAAAGCACAAAGTCGTAGGCGGCTAGATAGATAGATAGATAGATAGATAGATAGATAGATAGATAGATAGATAGATAGATAGATAGATAGATAGATAGATAGATAGATAGATAGATAGATAGATAGATAGATAGATAGATAGATAGATAGATAGATAGATAGATAGATAGATAGATAGATAGATAGATAGATAGATAGATAGATAGATAGATAGATAGATAGATAGATAGATAGACACGCTCAAGGTCGCCGAAATTCGCTAAGAAATGCTTCGCATTTAAAAGCAGTTTCTGTCTCCGAACCGCTCAACTCCCGACTTGCTACTGAGACAAATATATTAGATTACGCTCAATGTCTAGAAAGATGTTGAACAAAGTAGACTCACTTTTAACGTCCTTGGGTTGCTGTAGAGAGTCTGTGCAATCTAAAGCCTTTTCTTCAGAGGCACCACATTGTTTTGTCACTTCTTTGGCGTTCATCATCATTTGCAAAAAAATCTTCATGCCGCTGAAAGTTGATAATGATATGAAACAAAAGCTAACGTTTATGTTCGCCATACAGTCATGTCATGCCAGAAACATTTTGGTATACATCACGCTAGCGAAACGGCCTCGAGCGCATCATAAGCGTGGTGGGTAAATGATGCCGCACATGACACCTATGTGATGATTTGCATGTTTGGACCTGTTTATGTTCGACATACAGTCATGTCGCGACATACCAATTTTGGTGCACATCAGGCTAGCGAAACGGCCGCGAGTGCATCATGAGCGTGACATGTAAATCATGCCGTACATGACATGCATATCATGATTTCATGGTAGCACCTGTCATTCGTGTTCTTCATACAGAAGCGTCACACAAAAAATTGGGGGGACCCTTAAGCTTCAACTTTAAGAGTTGAACGCGATAGCGATATCCTGTCCCTAGTACGTAGTTCAACCACTTAGTGCATACTGTGTAATGGGTAGCATGCTTTAAACCACGAGGTATTATGCGCGTGAAATGTTGTCGAACTTTCTGTGCACCCACTACGTGGTCTTAAGGGAATACGCGCAGTAACGTGTGTGCTTTTTGTAATGGGGGTCCGGCTTTTAACCACAATGTCGTTGATATTCACATATTCTGACGCCTGATGGCAATGTACGCTTGTACCACGCAATATTACTGCGATATTACATGTTGTATTGTGACGCCTGCATAGAGGACGCGTGTGTTTGAAAGCACGCAAGTTATTTTCACTGCATTTCCAAGCAGAGGAAGTTATTTTCATTCTATTCCCAAGCGGACGCGTGGCTGCGTGGCTGTGTGGTAGAGCACCTGCTTGTCACCCGCACGACCTGGGTTCGATCCTCACTCGGGACCGGAAATTTTTATTATTTATTTTATTTGCATCCTTTTCGATTTTTCGATCACGGACAAGATGATGATTTTTCGCTCACAACCAACGACGTCGACTCCGATGCCGACGCCAGAATTTCTGCGACAAGAGCTCTTTAACGTTATCGTGTTAATACCAATTTTGGTATATATCTAGCTAGCGAAACAGCCGCGAGTACCCGAAGACCGTGCCACGTAAGCCATGCATGACGTGGGTTTCACGATTTTCATGTTGGCACCTGCCATTTTTGTTCCTCATACAGAAATGTCACGCCGTAACAGTTTAGGCATCTATCCATTTAATGAAACAGCCGCGAGAGAACCAAGATCACGGCATGAAATCATGTCGTGCATGACATGCATTTCATGATCCTGTTATGACCTGTCATTTATGTTCGCCATACCGTCATGATGCCCTACCAGTTTTGGTATATATCCCATTAATTAAACGGCCACGAGGTCACAATGTAGTAGGCGGCTACATTAGACAGACAGACAGACAGACAGACAGACAGACAGACAGACAGACAGACAGACAGACAGATAGATAGATAGATAGATAGATAGATAGATAGATAGATAGATAGATAGATAGATAGATAGACAGACAGACAGACAGACAGACAGACAGATAGACAGACAGACAGACAGACAGACAGACAGACAGATAGATAGATAGATAGATAGATAGATAGATAGATAGATAGATAGATAGATAGATAGATAGATAGATAGATAGATAGATAGATAGATAGATAGATAGATAAGCTCAAAGTGGCAGAAATTCGCTGGGAAATGCTCCGTATTTAAGATAAATTTGTTCAGTCGATATCCGAGACCCCTCCGCTTTGACGTGACTACGTCCGCGCTTGCGTACCGTTTCCCCATCAAGCATCGTACGTATGGCTACTAGTGCCTCCAACTTCATGAAACTGGAACGCCATAAAGCGAAAAATTCCGTGAAATGTCTTCGTGTAATGGTAAGGCCAATTTCCATTCACACAAATAATTTTAGAGCGCTCTCGTGATTGCTTGTGGTTATCTAGTCATATCTTCTTTTATATTGCACACGTTTTTTTTTACGACAAAGAGAATCAATCGGGACAAGGTATCACGCTAAAGATAGCGTACCGCAAACAAATGAAGCAGATGTTGTTGCAGTCGTTTTGACACTGGTGTTGACAAATTAACCGTAATATAGTAACAAAAGAGTACTATGCATAAACTGGTTTTTAATAGTTAGGAAAGAACATAAAATTTGGTTTTACAACACTGCTATCACTGTACGCTTGGCTTAAGCACAAAACACGGCATACGGAGATAAGCTTGTACTGAAAACCTTATTGGATAATGCCCGGGAACTCCTGGCAATCAACCAACCGCACCGATCTGCGCTAGACGTTTGTGAGGAAAGGTGCGGTGTTCACAGGAAGAGACTACTTACAAGCTTGTTTTCTTCACGTTTCTTGATTATGTCGATTGTTGCATTCTTGTAGAAATCAAACGCTGTTTCGTTGAACATACGCTTACGGAATGTTTCGCCGAGTTTCTGAACCAGTGCTGAAAGCAAATACCGGCGAAACTTGAAGATAAACAATATTCTTTTACCTAACATCTCATAACTAGTAACGAAGATGCATCTGCCGTTATGGATTACGTCAGCTGAAGAATTCGGGGCCAACTCCAGCATGCATAAAATTATTGGTGACTTGGTAATATGTTCTGGAGAAATACGGTACAGAATTGTGTGCAGTACAGCAATAATGTAGTATCACTTACCGCTTAGCATAACAGTTGGCGTTACTTCCGCGAAGAACACATATTTAGCGGTCTTTATGAAAGATCCCTCTTCTGGAGAATTCGGAGATAGCTTAACGCCAAATGAGCAGCTTGCGACGGCGTCCAAGGTAAAGTGCCCATAAAGTCTTTTGAGAGAAGTAAGCAAAAAAAATGCGATAGGCAGTTCAATTGCACAAATATAAACTACGAGTTCTGCATGATGGTGCACTGTACAGGGCAAGGGTACGCACACACACGCAGACACATAACGACAAAAGCAACGTCAAACACAAAGATTAAAAACAAATGAACAAATGCACTTTCCACAAACACAGATACATGAACAAACACGCACGTGCAAACGTGAAAGCGAGCGCTTACAAGCGTAAAACTATATGACTCGATAAAGCGCTTTGAAGTATGACAAGACGACCTCACCCTTTCATGTCGACGTCTTCTGACGCAGTGGCGGCTTTCTTGAGACGCTCTGACGTGAAGTGAGCGCAACTGTCTATGATGGCTTGCATCTATGGACAAAATGGACAAAGGAGAACACGGAGCGGATTCACAGACAGCAAGTGCCATTGAAAAATACTGGGCCCGTAACCACAGAAGAAAATACTCAACTCAGAACAGCTTCCGGATGCTGCGAAGACATTGTGTTTCCGGCGGGTAGGTGGTTGATGCGAAAGCAAGTGTCTAATATACTTACCTTTACGTGTTCTACGAGAGACAGGATTCAGTGACGTTCGGTGAGCCGAAGTGCATCGAAAGAGTCGCTCAGGCGGAGCAATCGCCGGTCATGTCTGCCAGGCTAACCCCGCCTGTAGCAACATCACCGCCACCACCACCACTAATAGCAACTGCTGGCGCGTCAATTAACACCGCTCGTTTACCTGTAAAGCTCTTTTTGCTAGGCACTTAGCATTTTTCGTGTTTGTTAGAAATGTGACTTCTTTAGCAGTTATCACTTTAGTTGTTTTGCACGATACGTTGCCAAATTGCAAAAGATGGTGGCTTTTTAGTAAAAAAAACGCTTCGATAGCAGCAAGACTAAAGACACGTTCACACCGAGCGCGGATCCGGAAAGCGGAGAGGCGGATCCGGAAAGCGGAAGCGGATTATCCGCAAAAGCGGAAAATCCGCGGCCGCTTCTCGGGATCGCGCCCGGACCGATTTTCTCCGCGCGGAAAAGTTGGCCGCTTTGGCCGCAGCCAATCAGGGCCCGAGACGCGCGCGCGTATAGTATCGCGTTGTGCCGCAACATGGCGACACATCCGCCATGGATTGGTAGATTGCTTCGCCCCCTCGTCAAAGCGGGCAGAAGGCAACGCGATCGGTCTGAACAGCCACGCGCCCTCGCTGCCTCTCCGCTTTGAAAATCCGCTTGCTCGCTTGCGTGATCCGTGTTCGGTGTGAACGTCTTTCGATCCTATGGTCAGGCTGTTCCTTTGCGTAAAATTGTTACGGTGAGCCCCCGGCATGGTTCATTTATGAATCACCCGTAATTGTGGAAACTAAACTTTAAACACTGTTTGACAACATCAGATGGGAAAGTTATTTGGTTCAAGTAATTCCCATTATGAATAAACTGGGAGCATCCTGTGGCGCATGGGAGTAGCCCTGTGCTTCCCTAATCAAGTCTGATAACGTTTTTATGTGCTTTTAATAACAGCAAAGCTGCTATGCCCCTGTTCTCATGGGCTAGTTGGTGTTTGTGAGGCAAGAACAAGTAGGTGAGGCAAACAGAAACGCTTGTGTTTGCCTCATTTTGTGTGCGTGATTCTATCCTTTTTGTGCGCTGCTTCATCAGATATCCTGCTATGCCCTCCGTTCATCCGACTCGCGATGTAGACAAGAAGCAATCATCATCATGCCGACGCCCGCTCTCCTCGTCATCTTCTGCATCATCTGCCTCTCTTCCCAAACGCGTACGCCCGGTGCGCGCTCTCCCGTTGCGCCGATTGGTCAGGCGCGGGACGCAATAACTCGGATAGGCGGGAAAACGAGTACAGAGAGGGATATGGAGAGAAAAGGAAGGAGATAGAGAGAAAAAAAAGCGGAAAAATAGAAAAAGACAGAAACACAGACACATAAATAGATATAGAAAGGAACAGACGCAAAAAAGACATAGAAAAAAAAAACAGAGACCAAGACAGGAACAGAAACCAAGCAAGAAAGAGAGAGAAACAAAGAAAGAGAAAGAAAGAAAGATATATATAAAGAAACAGGAAACCAGATATAAAGACAGAGAGAGAAAGAAAGGGGGGGAATTGAAAAAAAGACAGAAAGAGCGAGAACGAGAGAAAGAAATAGAGAGACAGAAAAAAGAAAGATAGAAACAGAGACACCCAATCGAACCGAATCAATACTTAGCCAATACTAGTGATTTACGACGTGATCACGTGAACACTTCGTGCATCAGGGGGCGAATGCACGTTTGCCTAGTCGGCCAGGACCAGCCGATTGCCGACCAACTCTGCCGTACCAGCCTTGTGCGACTCAGTGCAAGCTGCGCTTTTTTTTAACACGAAAGTGTTTTATGCCGGGTATGGTATGGTATGGAAAAACTTTATTTATGTCCGTCGGGGCGTGAACTAGCACGTAGCGGGCCGCTCCCACGTCGGGACAGATAGGGCCTTGCCTCTCCGCCACGTCGTGGGCCCGTTGGACTGCCCATAGTTGATTTTTCAAATCCGGACTGCGTAGAGCAGCATCCCACTTGGACGATGTAACGTCCTCGTGAACCCGTAACGCAGGGCACCGCCAGAGCATGTGTTCTAAGCTGGCAAAGTCTGAGCAAAAGCACGCAAGTGTCTGACGTCTGAATTTCTGGGTAGATATTGTGCAAGAGTGCGGGACTGGGATATGCCCCGACCTGCAAGAGTCTGAGCGTCAACGCCTGAGGCCTGTTCAATTTACTGTGTGGCGGCGGATACTTTCGCCTCCTCAGATAAAAGTTCTTGGTGAGTTCATTATACGTGGTTGGAGGGTCTTTGTTGTCCAGAACCTCATCGCCGCTCCATTCGATAGCTACGCGGTCAACGAACCCTCGCGCAGCTCTGTGGGCCGACTCGTTGAGGTTGGACGGAGCACCCTCGATCTGTCCCATGTGAGCGGGGAACCAGACGATTGTGTGTTGCTTAACTTCCTTATCTCGTAAAATCCGCAAGGCTGATTCCGAGACGGTGCCCTTAGCGAATGCTCGGACTGCCGATCTCGAGTCGCTGTATATTGTTGTTCTCCCGTCGTCTAGCAGGGCCAAGGCTATTGCGACCTGTTCGGCAACCTCGGCCGTCGTGGTCCGGACCGTCATGGAGTTTGTCACTTTCCCATCTTGATCAACGCTGACTGCGACAAAGGCTTTTCCGTTTGGGTACCGTGCAGCGTCGACGAAACAGCAACTCCGGGCATGTGCGTGGGCATCTTCTAGGAGGGCTTTAGCCCTA
Organism: Rhipicephalus appendiculatus; assembly: GCA_030522465.1. Taxonomy (NCBI): domain Eukaryota; kingdom Metazoa; phylum Arthropoda; class Arachnida; order Ixodida; family Ixodidae; genus Rhipicephalus; species Rhipicephalus appendiculatus. Next base: position 5,067,075 of record JALIZH010032924.1, on the reverse strand, counting down.
GCCCGTCGTCTGCCTACATTGTACTCAGGGTGGACATTACGAGGTATGGGTGCAACGGTAATGCGCTCTCTCTGTTCTCGTGGAATGCTGCAGTATCTGGCGTCAATTTCCGTTGGGGGGAACTCCAAGCTCTCTCAAGATGTTTCTCCCGGCACTGGTGGTAGAAAGTCTGGCAAACTGCGCCCTCTCTTGTGACTCAGCTATCTCTTCAAGCGTGTTGTGCACGCCAAGGTGGAGCAGTCTCTCCGAGCTCGTGTACATGGGAAGCCCGAGGGCTCTCTTGACCGCTTTTCTTATCAACGTGTTCAGCTTGTCCCGCTCCGACCTCTGCCAGTTGTGCATGGCCGCGACGTAGGTGACGTGACACATCACGAAAGCATGCACCAACCTTACGAGGTTGTCCTCGCATAGTCCTTGCTGCCGGTTGGCAACCCTTCTTATTAACCTGAGTGCATAGTCCGTTTTCTTGGTAAGCTTCAGTAGAGTCTGGTTATTAGAGCCGTTCGATTCAATCATCATACGTAGAACGCGGAGGGTGTCCACCCTGGGGATGACACCACCTTCAGTTGTCCTTAGAGTAATGTCGATGTCCTGTACAGGCTTTCCAACCTCTCGGTTTGGGGCCCCTGCGCTTGGGGCTGTACAGTAGCAGCTCTGATTTCCGCGGCGAGCATCGGAGTCCAGTTGGTCTCAGGTAGTCTTCTGTGACCTCGATGGCATCTTGAAGCGCAGCCTCCAAGTGTCCTTCACTGCCACCTGTGTACCATATGGTGACATCATCTGCATATATGGTGTGATTAATGCCATCTACCTTGGAGAGCTTCCTGGATAGACCGATCATGGCGAGGTTAAAGAGGGTCGGGGATATGACCGACCCCTGTGGCGTACCTCTATAACCGAGCCTAACCGTATCTGACGGGATGTCTCCCACTTTGAGGATGACTTCTCTGCCCGCCAAGAAGGATCTCGTGTAGTCATAAAAGTTCTTGCCCAGACCAAGGCTCGAGATCGTTCCCAAGACATAGGAGTGTAGGATGTTGTCGAAAGCTTTTTCAAGTCAAGCCCAAGGATGGCTCTTATGTCTCTCGTGTTGCGATCAATGACCTGATGCTTGATTAGCTTCATAGCATCTTGAGTAGAAAGCCCCGGTCTGAAGCCTATCATGTCGTGGGGATAGATGTCCTTGTCTTCCAAGTACCGGGAGACCCTGTTGAGGATTACGTGCTCGGATACCTTGCCCACACATGAAGTGAGCGAGATGGGCCTGAGATTGTCAAGACTGGGTGGCTTTCCGGGCTTGGGAATGAGGATGACGGTGGCCCTCTTCCACATTGCTAGAACATTCCCGTTGCTCCATGCCTGATTGATGAACTCAGTGAGGTGCTCTATCGATTTGTCTTCCAGGTTCCTCAGGGCCTTGTTCGTAATCTTGTCCGGACCGGGTGCCGATCGGCGATTTAGGTCGTGTAGGGCCCGTCTGACTTCTTCAACTCCAAACTCCGCGTCCAACTCCGGGTTGTCGACACCCTCATATTCCTTGAGGGGAGGATCATCTGCAGGGCTGGAAGCCACCTGTAGGTACTTGGTCACAAGCGTCCGTAGAACTTCATCATCCGAGGATTCCTGCCTGGCTGCGTGCAAAATGCGTCCCAGCGTGCTTCGTTGGTTTGACTTGGTATTTGTCTCATCCAGTAAGTGCTTGAGGAGGGTCCAGGGCCCGGCGCGGCGTATCTGACCGTCAATAGAATTACAGACATCGTCCCACTGCTGCCTGGAAAGGACCTTGCAATGCTCCTCTATTTTCTTGTTGACATCGGCGATCTTCTTGCGAAGCCTTCTGTTGAGACGCTGCCCCTTCCACCTGGACAGAAGAGACCGCTTCGCCTCGATCAGATGGGCTAGCCTGCTGTCCATCTTCTCGACCGGGAGGTCCGTGCTAACTTCCTTTGTGGCGGCCTCGATATCTCGTTCAATCTGTTCGGTCCAGCGTTCGAGATCGGGCTTCTCCTCGTCTTCCACATATTCCTCCCTAATCATGCGAAATTTGTCCCAATCGGTGACCCTGACCTTGCGCAATTTTCTCTGCTCTACCTGCAGGGTCGTGGCTAGGATGTAGTGGTCACTGCCCAGGTCTACGTTGAGGTTGGCCCACTTAGCCTCCGCCACTCCTCTGACGAAGGTTAGGTCAGGAGTCGTGTCCCTGCTAGCCGACGTACCGCATCTAGTGGGGAATGACGGGTCAGTGACGAGCATCAGGTCCTGGTTGAGCGCCTCTCTCCAGAGGTCCTCCCCCTTGTGTGTATCATATGGATAGCCCCAGGTGTGGTACGGAGCGTTAAAGTCGCCCGCTATGACGAGTGGGAAGTCCCTGGCGAGCTGTGCTGCCCTGCAGACGAGGGCCTTGAAGCGCTGCCTCAAGTCCTTCCGGCTGCTGTAGACGTTCAAGATGAAGATGCTCCCCCCTACTCACGGGCCCAGGAATGATCTCTATCATTATGTATTCTATTTTACTCGAAGCCACTTGCAGGTCGGGGGGTGACATGTGTCAGCTTCTTGCTTATCAGGACACTGACGCCTCTTCTTTCTTCGTGCTTTGCGACGGACCGGCAGCCGGGTAGCGCGACGGTTTCGGTTAGTGTTTCTTGCAGGAGGACCACGTGTGGTTTCTCCTCGTGTGAGCGAATAAATTGCTGCAAGGGGGGCCCTCTTGTGGAGAAACCCCCTGCAGTTCCATTGCCATATTCTAAAACAATTAGTTTGCGTGGCCATCCTGTGGCTGTTGCAGAATCGTTGCGCTGACCATCTCAGAAGCCCTCACGTTGTCACCGACTGAGGCCGTTGCCTGGAGCGACAACGGCCGTGGGCCCATTGTTGTAGTTGCCACATTTTCTAGGAACGATTCTATTTTGCGAAACCACTGATGGTACCTCTCTTCCATGGCTAGCATGCTGCACTGAAGGTGGGAGACCGTTTCGCTCAGCTGCTTCATGCTCTCGCTCAGAGAGGAGAGCATCTCGTGAATCTCCGACTTTGCTCTACTCGCCATTTTCTCCTGCTCTCCAGCAATGGCCCGCTTTTTGGCGGGCCTCTCCGCCTCACAGTCGGCCGCCACGGGTCTCTCCGTCGGTACCGACTCCGCCATTTGCTTGTCGGCCGAGCTGGAGAGCTCTCCCCTGCCTCTTCTAATCTCGGCTATTTCTGCCATGAGTTTTGCTATCGTATTCTTCATCATCTCGTTTTCGCGTTCTAATTGCGCAAGCCTAGTGTTCTCATGCTCTGGCGGCAAACCCCGCGTTACCTGTTTTCCGATGACGTCTCCACGGACTCGGTCAGCCCAAGTCGGCTGGCCCCCTGGTCTTCGTTCCCTGGACAGGGACCTCACTGACTCGAACTGGACTTGCGGTCCTCCTCCTCCTCGATGACATTGGGAGCTGGGAACGCCCCCTAGATCACGACCTGGTCCTGGACCTGGTTCTCGAGCGCCCTGAGGACCGGGAATGCCCTCTGGACCTCGGGCGTCCTCTGTGCTGCTGCGTCGAAAGCTGCTGGGTCTGCTTTGTCTCACCGCCTCCGGATGTGGGGGGTCGAGTCTCGGTTTCTCAAGGCGTCTGCCGCTCTTTCCCATCTTCTTCTCCTTACCACGTACGGGATCTGATACCGGTGTCTGCACACTTTGTCTGCTGTCATGTGCGCACCATCGCACAGCTTGCACTTCGGAATACATTGGTGCTGCTCGTCCGGGTTCGGTGCGCAGCAGCCCCTACAGATGATTTCGCTCGGGTTGGGGCACACATCGGCCCGGTGACCCAATCTGCCACATACATAGCAGTTGTCCACTTGCTTTCGATACAGAAAGCATCTCACCAACACTGGTCCGTATAGCGCACGAAGTTCGGAACTTTCCAGCCATCGAATGCCACAATAACTGAGCCCGTGTTCTTGATCCTTTTGGCAGCCAGAGCCAGCGGATTTCTCGCATTGATGATGTTCCTCTCCAACTCCTCAGGGCCGTCGCTCAGAGTGATGCCTCTAATCACCCCCCTTGCAAGTATAGTGCGGCGCCGCTTCGTAGGCACTGACTTCGCGTTCCTTTCCCATCACTACGATCGACTTGACTCTGGTGTACCTTGTCGCATTCTCCCTGTCTGGCGTGCTCACGACGATTATGTTTTGCTGCAAGTTCGGACAGATGACATCTGCTCCGGCATTGGCTTCACCGACTCCTGCTGCTTCCATGATCGCTTTGCCTACGGTCGTTGCGCCAGCCTTGGACACATCCAGTCCTCCCCTTGGCCTAATTATGATTTTGGCGTCGTCTTTAGGGAGCGGGGGGCATACGTCCTGCCTTGATCACTCTTCTCTTATTCCACTCTCCGTTCTTCCGATGCCCGGCTGATGTAGTGGCGCTAGGTCTAACTTCTTCCTTCTTGGAGTCCGCGGCGCTTGCCGCTCTTTTCGACGAACGCCTGGCAACAGCCGTCTGCCAGCCGAGATCTTCTGAAAACATTTCCGGGAGAAATTCCTCTCCTTCCACGGAAACTTCCATATTCGGTTAGAAAAGCCAAAAGAGTCCCTCTCAACAGCAGATGGCTACGACGCGCTCGTATGGCGCGTCCGGGGTGAGGCCTAACCCCGTGACGCGAATTAGCTCTGAGCGGCGCGGTCTGGGCGAAATGCTCTTGAAAAAGGCGAAAAGTCCACCCACCAGCCAAAACTGGGTGTCGGTGTTATCCTCTCGTCTTTAGGCGTCTGTTGGTAGCAAAATCCACTCGGAAAATGTCGAAAAAGTAGACGAAAACATTTTAGAAAGCGGCCGATATTTGCATAGCTGTCTTAATCGGCGTCTTCTTCCTGGTCCACCAAAATTTGAGTGACGTATTTCTGTCGCGGAAATGACGTCGAAAAAGTAGCATGATCAGAAGACAAAAATTCCGTCAACGGGAGTCGAACCTACGACCTCTTGGTCAGCGACAATAGATGCCGGGCACGCTATCCACTGCACCATGGTCACATACTCTGTAGGCTTTAAAAACAAGCCTTTCATATCTACCACTGTCCTCTCACAGTGCTCTTGCAAAGTGAAGTAATGCATTATGACCGTGAAATGCACGATTAGTTCCTTCAAAGCGTTGTTTCTACGCGTCCGTCCCATTCGGCGCGTTTCGAATAGGAAAAGTGCAATTTGTCGACGCATTAACGCACTGCCAGGTGGCGACCTTGCCCCTAGCATAGATCTCGCTCATAGCATCCGTCCAGACCAAAAATAGCTTTGCGACGCGCGAGTGCTTCGCGTGGCAGTAACTCCGCGTTCCTCGCCCCGCGAAAAATCGCAGCCGGCCAACGGGGAAGACACGACGCGCGTTGCGTTTCGCTCTGGTCGGGCAGCTTTGTTCAATGACTCTAACATGCCGCGAGTAGGCGACCTGAGCCCAAGTTCGGCGTCCAATCAGTGACGCTCTTCTGGGTATCACATCACTTTCCCTATCACAACCATGTATGACCACAAGGGCTTGTTTAATCATTGATCATGGACGTTAGTCGTCGGGATACAGATGTACCACCAAGCGTCAACGTGGATGCATTTAAGTTAAACGATGCTATAACTGTCAAACACCAACAGACATTGTGCAAGCTCTCTTACATCAATGTACAGTAAACATTCGACTACCTCTGTAAGGGCAGGTTTCACTTTCGTGTTATACCGATTCCTATGGACGGAGGGATATATCAACCATGTCTTTTTTTTTTTTTGTTATGTTACTCAATGAGAAAGTGCTTCTGTGTTCATGGACAGCCGGTGGGAATTATTGAAGGTACGCGCTCATGCTTCTACGCCTGCGTTAATCGGTAACATCTAGCGTCATGTTTTAAGAGGACCCTGCGGTGCTGCGAATATAAACTGGTCTCGGCTGCGATTACGGTAAGAGATAACTCACTTTTCGAAGTTTTCCCGGTGTAAAGGCAGGTGATGTTGCTGCGCGAAGCTTTTTCCATTGTTCAGGTGCAACGTTCAACATAATGTTGCTCAAGAGTGGGTCATCGACGTCCACAACCTGCAGTAAAAGGCACACAGCAAGCAACGCACATAGCAAGCAACGCTCTATGTACACATGAATCATTAGTGGAGGAGACACACGAAAAACTCCAAAGGTCCCTTACGCTTTCGCCTAAAACAACTAGAAGGCGAAAGCCATCGAGTAGATTTCTTTAAAGTTCTCTACACCTTCGTTTATATATATAATAACGGCTTTCGCGACGGACTTACTTACTCGGGAGGGTTCTTGGAATGACAAGTACCCCTCTAGAAAAGAAAACCTGGTCTACTTACCCTTCTGTGAGTCAACTCGGCATCCTTCACGAGAATCAACTTGAGCAGGTCAGGCTCCGCAACGTAAAGTACCGGTTTGCCCATCTTCAAAGGACCTGTTTACGAAGCACGCGCAAGCATGTAAAGTGACCAATAAGATACGTTCTGTTTCAATCAATCGCATTTTCCTCCCGTGTGAGACGAAACGGAGGAAGTATGGAGCCATATTTACCCGAATAGGCGCCCGTGTTTTCTGTAGAGTTCTTGATCTACAACGTGAAGCGGCTGCAGGAAAAATAAAGTAGGCGATAACATTAGAAAACACTTATACGGGTTGCGATATTTTCTCACCTTGAAAAGCTGCTTCATCTGAGGTCCAAAGAAGAGGGAGAACTTCTCGTGCACGACATTCTGGTTCCCTCCAAAAGTTGCGGTGACGACTCGCTCGGCTGCGCAAAAGATACGACGGCACTAAGTCGTACTTCCATCTAATACCTCCTGCCCGGTGTAACTTCATTGCGATAAAAGAATGTTCGAAATATAGAATAATCACTTTATTATTCAAGACATTGCTGCTCGATATAATACACAAAAGGCTATAACTATGCAGAGAACTGGTGATGGCGGTATAGGAAGCAGGGCTCAGATAGAGATCACGGTTCTCGAAATCACGTCATATACATAAGATGGATTATGGAAACTTGCAAAGAATACATGTCTTTTCATTCAAATGACCACACAAAAATCCGCGTATATCTTAGGAATATGTCAAATTTTAAACAGTTTTCGTAACCTTGCTCAAGAACATTTACCCTGAAAAAGAGCCGCTCGTTACAAGTGCTGCTAAAAAAATATTGTAAGTTAAAAAAAAGTATCAGGCGAGAATGTGCTCATTTTTCATATATACCTAAACGATAAACAGGAATTTGAACTCGTAACGTGTTATTTGGAAGCCAGTGGTGTAACAGTAAATATTGGAGGAGCAAATGTAACAAACTTATGGCACGCCGACTATACTGTATTTTTGTCGCAAGGATTATAATGGGCATCGCAAACCCAATTCTTAGGTTTAATAAAAATATGCAAAGCGACAAGGCTGTTCTTTTTTTTTTTTTTTTTTTTTTTTTTTTTTTTTTGCTATAGCAAAACACATGTAACAGCAAATAATACAAGTTATGACGATAGGGGAACAGATGATCCAGACAAATATTTGACATAATAGATGTTTTAGAAACATTCTTTTTTCAGGAACATGTAAATACCAAGATGGCCGATCGACAAATTAATTACCGTACTCCGGTACGGTAATTTAATTCTGAAAAAGGATTTTCGATAAGGAGGAACGCTTTAAATGCGGCAGAGTCACAGCAGACTAAGGCCTGCTGAACTAAGGCAGGGGGTCCGCTACCTTTTGAGACGGTGGGCCAAGTTTTCATGAGGCCGACACAGCGGGACCCGCACAGCCAATCGGGGGTGGGGGGGTGGAGGGCTTTGCAGGCAAGTAGAAAAAAAATTTGCCAATTTAGAATAATGTGCAAAACCCGAGTAAAAGTATGTTTATTTCCTGCACGCATATCACAAGGTTGCAATTTACAAACATAACGTTGCGAGCGAAAACCTTATTTGAGGTCAAAACTGCCATGTCGGCCTTCAGATAGGAAGTGACCAGGGAGACAAGGGAGGGAGGGGGGGGGGGGAAGGGGGTTAGTGTTCTTATAATAATGCCGGGGCCCGCACAAAACTGCTTCGCCGGCAGAAGGTTGCCGACCCCTGAACTAGGGCATGCTCCCATTTCTGCTTAGATTAAGTGCGGGCTCTAGTTCAAGAAGACAAAAAACATCAAACGTCCATTATCCTTATCAATTATTTGCCCGGCAGACTAATCTCATGCACTATCCAGGTGCGAAGGCTTCAACGCTACCGGCAGCACTCGTCACAATAGCGTTGTGAGATGCGTGATAACTGCGAGGGCGTCATCGTTTACTCCAGCCAAAAATCGGTTGCATTGCAGGATACGTGTCTTATCTCCTCTCCCTTCTACCTCCTCTCTCTTCTATCCCCTTTCTTCCTTCGCGATGTTTCTTGCATGCTGGTCTTGGCACACCGCTACCGGAGCGCAGCTGACAGTGCCGCAAAACAGTTGTTTCTGCCACCAGCTGTTGCCGAAGGGCAGCCCGCACGTGCAAGTACAGCGCGTGCTATCGAGCTGGCTTCTTCATTTTATTTCGTTTTTTCTATCCCCCTTGTTGCCCGGGTGTTTTATTGATAATATTGAAGGTCACTTTGTACATACCAAAGTGTGTTCGGCGAAAGCGTGTGGCCATTCCACTGACGGAAAGACAGACGGAAAGACCGACGGGCCGACAGACAGACGGACGGAAGGACAGACGGACGGACGGACGGACGGACGGACAGATGGACGGACAGACGGACATACGGACGGACAGACGGACGGACAGACGGACGGACGGACGGACGGACACCGGACGGACGGACAGACGGACATCCGGACGGACGGACGGACGGACGGACGGACACACAGACGGACACACAGACGGACGGACGGACGGACGGACACCGGACGGACGGACGGATGGACAGACGCACGGACAGACGCACGGACAGACGGACGGACAGACGGACCGACGGACGGACGGACGGACGGACGGACACCGGACGGACGGACAGATGGACGGACAGACAGACGGACGGACGGACGGACAGACGGACAGACAGACGGACAGACGGACGGACAGACGGACGGACGGACAGACGGAAGGACGGACAGACGGAAGGAAGGACAGACGGAAGGAAGGACGGACACCGGACGGACACCGGACGGACACCGGACGGACGTGAGCATGAGACATTAAAGGCTTTCGCCTTAATAATGTTTGGGGTTTCACATGCCCCAACCACAGTATGATTACACAGCCTTCCAAAGGCCGTGTAAGATGGCTGCAGAGCATGCAGTTTTTCGTCGCATTAAACCATTGTCAACAGTGAGCATGGTCCCATGATGTACCAGTAAGTCTGCGTACTAAATTCACTAAGGTATTTACGCGGCTTTCCAGTTTCTTTACGTGTACGTGTAGCTGCCGATCAAGTATTGCTCCGAGAAATCGACGCTGATTCACGATAATTAGTGGTTCTTCTTCTGAGTTAAGATTGAAATTTTTTAATATTATTTGGGGTTTTACGCCCAAAACTACGATATGATTATGAGGGACGCCGCAGTGGAGGCCTCCGGAAATTTCGACCATCCGGTGTCCTTTCACGTGAAAGAGAGAAATTTTTTAACTTTCGATGGATGAAGGGTATAGCAAAGCTGTCTTCGCGTGTGATAGAACCATCCTTTTTTCTCTTAGAAAGGGGTTAAAGATATCTGCGCCCTCTTGCAAGGGCATCTTGATTAATAGAACATTAGTGCCAGACGTCCAAATGCATTATGATCATCTGTATATAGAGAGAATCATAACTGAGAAGGCAGCCTTTACGCTAAATCAGCCATGACACACTTGAAAAGAAAAGGGCTAAGTACGCTGCCCTGCGGCGCTCCCCTTCCTGAAATCGTGTTCAGCACTCCTTCCTTCGCCCGTCTGAATGAATGTTTTGCGACCTGGGAGAAGTATAGAGACCCACCGCAAGGGCCTGCCGGACATTTCGAGTTCTAACATACTTAGAAGATAATGGGTGTGTCTGATGGTGTCAAATGCCCTTTTGACGTCTAAGAGCCCTGATATCGTTAAGCTCCCACAGGCGCATTCATGTTCCACCTACGTCCCTATATCCAGTATTGCATCCATTGTGCCCCTCTGTTTTCTAAAACCTGTCAAGTAGTGAACAATACATCCGTTCAAATTGCACCACCACTGAAGTTGTGCAACAATCATCTTCTCTATTACCTTGCATCAACAACTTCTCATACTAAGCGGGCGGAAAGATTCAAGGCTCAAGGGCGTCTTACCCAATTTTAGGATTGAAATGATCCGAGCGACTTTCCGAGACTCGGGTACAATTTCTTCTGTCCGTAGATTGTTATAAATACTGCTTCTTGCGCTCCAGCTGCCGCTTCCCGGCAAGTGCAACTTATGCAACCGTAAACCTTACCGCTAAAAGCAAGCTGCTAACGCTTCGTGTTTCGTATTTTTCGAACGCGCGTTATCATATATTGTGTGCTTTTGGCACCTGTTCTGTGCTTTCCCATAACCTTGCATGCATTACTAGAATGAAATCAATACTCACAGATAGAGCAGAACAGCAATGGTGATGGCTAAAAACAGCCAGTCGTAGAAAACGAAGAAACTCGAAACAGACATGCTGACGGTCTTAGTCACGGCTCAAAATATTTTATACTAGCGAGCTTGCCGTTTTGCATCGGCTGGTTCTTAGTTCTTTCACGAGAGCCGGTTCAGCCAATCCAACGGTTGTTCTGTGATGAGTGCGACGTCAAACGGACTGTGTTAAATATCGCGAAATGTAGCAAAACTATCTCGTTATCATCGTCAGTGGCGTCTAACATGGACACGAACAAAAGATCCCGGCTATCTCACAGGCAACGGGAATTTTGGAAGAGTAATGTACATTGAAAAGGCGGCTCTCATGACAAGGGGTCGTTATCTATGCAAGCCATGGGTCAGATAGCAGGCGCTGTTACGACCGTCATCGGCGTCGAATTCCTCCGGCGGCTGCGAACCCGACAAACATTTCATTGACCCGTTCCAAGCAAGGATGAGCAGTTGAGACCAGCGCGGCTATCTCCCTGCCTGGCGTGAACAAAGGGTGTCAACCTGCTGTAGAGCTGTGCGCCGCCGCCGCCGCCGCGCCGCGCCGCCGCCTGTTTTTGCACACGCCGCTCGCGCAGCCGCCGAAGTCCCGAGAGTGACCACGCCGCCGCCGCCGCCGCCGCCGAACGAAAATTGCAGCGCCGGGCCGTTAGTCCTTTATTTGAACGCTAACGGGTAATCTGGACATAAAATACATCACGTCCTCGGTGAAGCTCTTCTCGATATGTCCATGTAATTAACTCTACATTTCAGCCGCCGCTGGTAGGAGGGAGCTCGGCCAGCAGCGCGCCCTCTCTTTCGGTTCTTCCTCTTCAACGTCATTTTGATCTCAGGAAGTTTTCACAACTCCGGACTCAAATTAGACGAACGGAATGCGCATCAACCACAGAGTGGAAAAAAATAGGAGAGAGCGCGCCTATCAGACGCAAGAGGGACGTTAAGAGAGTGACCACTTATCTCTCACGTTGACCATCACGCGCAACTGACTGATAGGTATCGCCTCTTGCGTGCGAATGCGCAGATAAATATTTTAAGAGCGGATCACTTTAGAGGCCCGTGCTGCCATATACTTTCATTGTATGCTGTCGTAGGTTTACGAAACGCAGGCATAACCACGTATAGCCTAGCCATCTGTAGCATATTGGGCGCGCACTCGCGCCAAGGAGAAGTGTTCTCCCTCGCGTTCTTCGAGCGCCTTGATGATATTAAGAGCGGAGCACTTTAGGGGCCCGGGCTCTCGTAGGCTGTCGTCGCTTCGAGTAACACGGGCTAACATGTGTAAAATTAGAAAAAAAAAGAAGAGGAAGCAAGCAAGAAATAGAAAGAAAAAAAATAGACAGAAAAATAGAGCAAGAAAGGGAAAGAAAAATAGATGAAGAGAGGGGAAGAAATCAATAGAAAAAGCCGGCAGATCCCACGCACTGTGGGAATCGATGTAATGCGAAGCAGCCAGGAAGGAGCAAATCATGCTTTACATAATTTGCATGTCAAGTTTTACATGTTACGACCTGTCATTTGTGTTCGTCATACAGTCACGTCGCGATATACCAATTTTGGTGTATGTCAAGCTAGCGAACTGGACGCAAGCGCACCATGAGCGTGGAATGTAAATGGCATGGTAGATGACATGCATGCCAAGATTTTCATGTTACCACCTGCCACTTATGTTCGTTATACAGTCATGTCACTCAATACCAAATTTGGTGTATATCAAGCTAACGAAACGGCCGCGTGCGCGCCATGAGCGTGGAATGCAAGTCATGTCGCTCATGACATGTCATGATTTCCATATTACAACTTGTCATTTATGTTCGTCATGCACTCATGTCACTCAATACCAAATTTGGTGTATATCAAGCTAACGAAACGGCCGCGAGTACGCCATGAGCGTGGCATGCAAGTCATGTCGCACATGACAAGTCATGATTACCATATTGCCACTTGTCATTTATGTTCGTCATAGAGTCATGTCACTCAATACCAAATTTGGTGAATATCAAGCTAACGAAGCGGCCGCGAGCACGCCATGAGCGTGGAATGCAAGTCATGTCGCTCATGAAGTCATGATTTTCATAGTACCAATTGTCATTTATGTTCGTCATACGGTCATGTCCCTCAATCCCAAATTTGGTGTATATCAAGCTAACGAAACGGCCGCGAGCGCGCCATGAGCGTGGCATATAAATCATACTTTTCATGACAAGTTAGTCATGATTTTCATGATATGACCAGCCATTTATGTTCGTCATACAGTCATGTTATGCCATACCAAATTTGGTATAAATCCCATTAACGATACGGCCAGGAGAGCACAAAGTCGTAGGCGGCTAGATAGATAGATAGATAGATAGATAGATAGATAGATAGATAGATAGATAGATAGATAGATAGATAGATAGATAGATAGATAGATAGATAGATAGATAGATAGATAGATAGATAGATAGATAGATAGATAGATAGATAGATAGATAGATAGATAGATAGATAGATAGATAGATAGATAGATAGATAGATAGATAGATACGCTCAAAGTCGCCGAAGTTCGCTAAGAAATGCTTCGCATTTAATAAACACAGAAAAACAGAAAGAGATAAAAAAAGAAAGCGAGGAGGAAAGAAAGAACATTGAAGAGAAGAAAATATGGCTGCCCAGCTCCGCACTTCCTTCAGGTTTGGGACCACTAGTGTGAAGCTGCCCTAATTTTTTTTCTACCATCTTTTCGGCCGCTCTACGATTTTTCAGTTAGCGGAGTTTGCGGTGTCTTGACTATTCTTCTGCGTCTATGTTTGCACACCCTCTCTCAGTAAGGGCCTCAAAGCAGCCTCTCAAAATACAGAATGGAGCGTGTTATCATTTCTAGGCGTTTTTCGTTTTTTTTTTTTTTTGGCGCTCTTCGTGACGCCAGAACGGTGATTCACGTGACATGATTAGAACACATATTTTTGATTTGTCCATATACGAGAAATATAAGTTGTGAAATGTCTCCTACCTTGCTTTGCAATGCATTCGCCCACCCGTTCTACCTCACCTCGCATGATTATCGTGCGCGATGAACTGATTTCGCTCCATTTTGTGAGTTTCCGATTGCACAAGCGGAAATGAGCCATTTAGGCCAGGCTAACCCCGCCTGTTGCAACATCACAGCCACCACCACCACCACCACCAGAGTGTAGTCGACAAGCTCGAAATTCTGATTGGCTGAACGCTTAGCGCTAACATTATACATGTGCTTTATGAAGAAATAAGTGTTGAGGAGATATCGCCTGTAAGAATTGTAGTGAAGGTGAGAACGAAACCATTGGATGAGGCGCCGCATTACTTGATTCTTCCGACAGACAAACTCTTTACAGCGAAGACGATGCAACTCTCCAGAATAAAAGTCAGCCCGTTTCCACGGCCTTTTACATTCTTTTTTTTCATTGCAATAACAATTATATGGACACTCTGTACAGGTTTCCTTCGTCGCCATCATGTTCTGCATACAGTCCAAAGCGATTATATTTGCACGCGCATCGTATGCTGTACCCGCCAGTGAAAGCTCGCAAGCGCTAGCGAGGAACACGGCTGAAACATAGATGCAACAAGCTGTCCATCTCCGTCGCACGCAGGGCGCATGCGATAACATCACTCCGCGTTCGAGGCCTGCCATCGATTGCTCCTCAACCAGAAAAGAAGCATCCTGTCCTTATTTCGCTGAGCGAAGGGGTATGAAGGAACGTCGGGGGGCTTCGTGAATCGAGCCGCGACTGTGAACTTTGACCATAAGAGCGCGGTCGCGAGCTCTGGCGCGCGCGCTATCTCGGCAGGTATCAGCAAACGGCTCGTAAACCCTTCTACGCGCTATGACCTCACCACTTCGTGCTGTGACCACTGATACGACAAACTGCATGAAAACCGCTTTCTCCCCGGGAGCGGCCGTATTCCCATACACCAGCGCTTTGCAGTTTCGCGAGATGGCATGACAAAGATTTAGGTGCTAGCATATAGTTCGTTATAACATTACGACATACTGCTATCGCATTCACAGCTTCGCCTTTTCGCAGAAACAGATTATTCTTTACAGAAGTCAAGGGAAAAAGTTCTCTCCCCACCAATTCTGGAATTTTTAATCTACCCCCCCCCCCCCCGCCCCGCGTCGCGGCGCCACCGATTCGATGAACCCCACGCCGTTGACGCGCCGCCGCCGGCGATTTTGGCACCGGCGCACAGGTCTAACCGACTGGTTCTGCACAAAGAAAACCAACGAGACAGGAAAGGCCTTTGTGACCTCAACTGCAAACAGTCGTACAAGAGGCATTCAAGCAAGCCACGGCGTACCAAGCCGTCGTCAAGGCCACTGAGGTATTTGCTGTTTGGGGCGACAACGAGACTGGTCCGACTGCCACTGCACCTAGGAGCGAAGTCACGGAAATTAGCATGGTCAAAACGACGAGGGATTAGTCGAGCAACTATCACTCCCCCCTCTCCCCGTATCATCTGCTGCGTGGGATGGCCTGGTTGAAGACAATCCTGTCGGGACGTTACATTCTTCTGCACGAGCGCAGAGAGGCAAGTTTAAATAGAAGTCCTAGGGAGCCGGTCTTTTCGAAGATGACGACCCCACCCCCCATCTCCGCTTTTAGACTCTTCCCCACTGGCCGGGGGAGTTCCTGGAACCAGCCCAAGCCAAGATCTTCAGTCGTGTGCAAAAGCTTGGTGTCGTGCGCAAAATCTTGGTGCTGTGTTTTTGTGACAATATCTGGGCATCGTTTTGGTCTGTGCCCTCTCCACGTGCATATTGTGGTGTCTTTCCCCACCCTCGTGGGTGGAGCGTCGAGAACATCGAGCGCCGTATTGGCTGAAGATGCGGAGAATGCGCCCAGGGTTGGCGACGTGGCGCTATATAAGCCGAGGACATTTTGTATGATGTCAGTAATTCTGCAGTAATTCTTAAACTCTCTCACTTGATCATTTTATGTCGTCTTCTCAGTTACTAACCTTGTAAATAAATCTTTGGCGTTCTTACGGACGCCTCTTCTGACTTGTTGGACGATGGATCCTGAGACGGGGGCCAGCTACCAATAATGAGACCTGCAGGACCCGGAGTCACAACAGCGCTTACGCAACTGCAGTTTTCATACCGAGATGCAAGGTTCTTGGGTGTAAATTGATGCTGTAAGTATCGCTAGTGTAACCAGTGTAAAACTATGATGAGGTGAAGCATAAAACGCGTCACGATTCTTGAGGTAATGAGGCACCATGTTTACATTACATGTTACACTGCGGCAAGCAAACACTTCAGAAATTACGTATGTGACGCAGCGTGCCCGTACACTGCATGCGCTGTTAAAGAAAGAAAAAAGCTACGAGATTCCCGTGTCATGTGCAAAAAACTGGAAGCGTTTGTGTGCGCATACTTTTTAAACGTTGTGTGCGGTATGAGTGCCCAAACTTCGTCTAAACATTGCGTAGCTGTGTAGATTACATGTTCATCGCGTAAACTATGCATTTTATCGGTATTTTTTTCCGTATAACTCTGATGTGGGCGTTGGAACTCACATAATATTTGACACGAGCACCTCATTTTTCTGTTGCATTGTGACCAGGCGCTACCGTCTATAACTGTTACGTGCCTTATCACCCAGTATCATAGATAAGGCTGAAAAGTACGATTGTGCATTGTACATGTAGTAAAGCAGACAGTTTTCAACGAGCGAGCACATGCTCGACAACTGGCGTCTGTTGTCGCCGTTATCATTGCACTGCGAGTGTTATTGTACATTGTCGTCGCACGTTCGACTGACCTGCTTCTTCATCCTCCTCCTGCACTTGAGCCACTATATTTTATCTTGTTTTTATTTTAGTGTCTATGTTCTTGAAAAAACATAGTCTGGGAGGCAGACACTAAAAGCCGATTAACTGTGTCTTAAATAGCGACCAGCTGTGAGTGATCAGAGGCTTGTATTTCTTGCGCCTGATATAGCAACAGTAACAAAAATATAACAAGAGAGTAAGGGTCACACTAAAGACCCAAAGTAGCGTGAAATGAGGAAAAAACAACATATAATGTCGTCCGCCAGTGTAATTCCTAAATAATTCACGCACGGGTATGTAGCCAGCATGATTCCGCGCACAGACTACGACACTTGGTTTACCGAAACAGCTGATTACATCATATTGTAGCATTTCAAGCATATAAAACCAATCACCAATAAGCGAGATGCGAGAGTGCGAAATGCGACAACATTTAGCCCCCCACCCCTTCTTATGCACTATGGTTGCCGTTTTGCGTGCAGTAAAACGAGCAGCGAGAATCGATCTATAACTATACATCCTGTTCCAGGCCGCAAAAACAAAAAAAAAAAGACAACCGTAAATCGGAGAGGGAGCAGGAGAGAGAACGCGCTTAAAGCGTGCGACAAATACCTGTAATTTCGATCGTATTTGACTGATTCTAAAAAATTTGAAGCACACTTTCTAAATTCCAAAGTGTGTTCGGCGAAAGCCAGGCTGTGACCATTCGACTGACTATGCCATGTCTTCTTTTTTTTTTCTTGGGGTGCTTCTCCGAACCGCGTGTCGTGGAATCACTTGCATGCGCGCCTGCCCTTCTCCTGTGAAAGATAGTCGCTCTAAAGATAGGCGCTTGGTTTCCGCTCAAACCCGCAAGTCCTGTTTGTCGGCGAACATAAGCACTACGCACATCATTAATTAAAGGTTCGTCGTTACTGTTCATAATATTATGTTTGGCTGAGCATAATAATAATAATAATTGATGGAGTTCAACGTCCCAAAGCCACATGATTATGAGAGGTGCCGCAGTGGAGGGCGCCGGAAATTTCGCCCACTTGGGGTTCTTTAACGTGGTTTGGCTGAGCAGCATATCTCGGCACCAGGGTTGCCGTTGGTGGCTACTTTGCGCCAAATTGGCTACTTTCCGACCCTGTCGGGCGACAAAAATTTCTAGTTGGCGCCATGGCTACTTTCTGGCTACTTTGAACTTCTATTTTCGCGCATTTAGCGGCCATTTTTCCGTATTATTTGAAGATAAAACAGCGAGCAAGTGTAAAGAACACCCATTGTTTGTAATCTTTTCGGTCGTGTTGGCCTATGCGCGCACATGTCCTTCCCCTGCCAGCCAGCTAGAACACATCGAGGCACCCAATGAGCGTTCCTCCATCTGCATTTAAAGAAACACGTGGCTCTATACACCACACTGCTGACGCCATATTCCAACGCTGAAACTCAGCGCGTCAAAGATATCCGCAACAAAAATGAAGCTGAAATGTTCGTCTTCGCTCAGATTTCGCTGCTTGAAGCTGAACTGGTATTGTAACTTTTGTGCCAACTGCGGTCTACGGCTTCAAGAAAAAAAGACCTTCAATGTTTAATGTTCTTGCCGAGTTATTGACACAAAATTAGTTTTTTTTTTTCAAAAACTCTATCCATTGTAGACAAACTGTACCCAGGTGCACTGAAAGTAAAAAACATCAATTTTTAAAGCGAAAGCTTTGTTGGCCTAGTCGAGCGAGTTTCGCCGTGTATCTCCCCCTTGGCCCTGAAGCGAAGAACGCATACTAGTCGCGTCCGCCGCTGCTCCGAACGCTGCTATGATGACAAGTGCTGCCTCGCCACCCACGTGAATAACCACGTGACTAGCCGTTCTCTCTGCCACGTTGGGTCAGCGGGCGAGTTCTTCAGTTCAGCCATTGTGCCATGGTCGCGCGATGGAAGTAGGGAGCGAAGACGCTGGTCCATCTGCACCAAAGTTGTCTGCGCGGTCCCACGGCGAAATCGGCAAGCTGCGTCACACCAACAGGTCGATGTCGCTCGGCGTGCTAGTCAGTTAAAACGGAAATGTGAGTGCCAGAGCGAAAAGTGGCAGGCTGAAACGACTGATGAACGAGAACTTCGGCGAGCTAAACGTCGGGAGAAAAATGCAGAAAGACGACAGCGACGAGTTTTAGGGGCGGCAATGGACGCCTCGCGTTCGAATACGGCGACGGCTTCGGAAACTGACGAAAGGACGGTACTGAGTGCTCGCAGGACTTCTTGTCTGACTAGCCATATCGTTCGGTTGAAAAACTGTGCTTCGGCTACGAGGGTCAACAAGCATAACCAAGTATAACAAGTTTTCGCTTGCATAACCGGGCCTGGCCGAGCTAAGTCGCAGCCAATTCTTTTGCACCTTACCTGCGGCTTGGAAACCAAGCAAGAGAGAAAAATTTTGTGTTCGTTATAAGTCGTTCTTGCTTATTCAAAATCATATTACTTATTGTTGAATACTGAGCACTCTGTACATAATATTACTGTTTTTTTTTTCTATTTGGCTACAAATTTGGCGCTAAAATTAAATGGCATGGCTACTTTGGCTACTTTTAGCTTGAGTTTTGGCTCCTTTTCAAGTCTACCCAACGGCAACCCTGCTCGGCACACTCACTCATGAGTACACTCACTCATACTCATTTGAACGTGGTGAGTGTAAGTATGAGTGAGTGCTCATGAGTGTGAGTGTACATGAGTATGACTGTGAGTGAGCATCAGTGGGTGTGAGTAAGCGTGAGTATGAACGCGAGTGAGTGCCTATGAGTGTGAGTAGGTGTGAGTACGATCATGAGTGACTATCAATGGCTTTGGTGTGAGTATGAACGTCAGTGAGTACGTATGGATGTGAGTGGCGCGAGCATGAACGTCAGTACGCATGAGTGTGAGTGGCGTGAGTCGAAACGTCAGTGAGTACGTATGAGTGCGAGTAAAAATGAGTGTGAACGTGGATACAAAGTGCATATAGAAATATAAATTTATTTCGCTTTCCAGTCATCTTAGACTATTCAAGGAGGATTTAGAAAATTTCTGGAGTGGAGGATATGCCTCGAAAGTGAATCCAAGAACTCGCCATCTTACCGGTGGCAAGATACCATTTTAATATGGGTAATTTGTTGGGACATATAGTGCTCGACGTGTGCCTTTGCGATACAGGTTTTCTTGAGAAGCCTCAACATCTAGGCATATTTTAGTAGAGATCAACTCATCCATACTCTTCTCGATAGGTTATTTTCGCCGGGAACAGCGATATGTTACCTTATTATTTGCCCGTGTCTACGGTGAAGTATCGTAAAACCTTTTTTTTTTTTTGTGTGTGTCTCACATATGTTTCGACTATAGAAACGGTTCTATACCGTGACCACAACGGAAGACAAGGCTAGATCCTCAAGAGCTTCGCCCCTAAAACAGCTATTACATCATATTGTAGCGTTTCAAGCGTCCGCAATACATCAAAGATAAGAGAAATGCGAGATTGTAAAATGTAGCAGCATTCAGTCCCTACATGTGCAGCATAACGAGGATTCAGAAATAATTTAGGACTAGACAACTTGCTCGAGGCCGGGAAAGCAAGCCCCAATTACACTATAAAAAATTCACAGGGTCGTTAATGCATTCGCCCAAGGCGACTCGAAGGCGAAACGCCGCGTTCTTCTTCAGTCGTTGTACTGATGCGGCGTCGCGATGACGTCATATCGTTACGTCATCACGTGATGATCATTTTTTGCATCATTCGTGTTGACGCCGCCGACGCGGTACGCCGTTCAATTTTAGCGTTTAATGAGGCATCTAAGGTTTTAGCCTTAATAATTTCGTACACATATATGTTATAGCGCAGAATGCTACGTATTCGGTAGTGTCCGATTCCCGTATTTGTTCCTGAATGATGGTGTTACAAATCGGTAATGCCCATAAGGGGCTTAGCCAGGATTTCATTTCGGGGCGTACGAGCCCTTTGTATGTTAACGTTTGGTGTGTCTGTTTGCATGATTGTGTGTCATATAGACATTCTATCAAAAAAATTTTTGGAACGACCCTTTTGCGTAAAACATAGTGGCAGTTCTTCTGAATTACTAAAAATATTTATTTCTTATGTCTCCACTCTTCAGTCCAGGGCGGCATTGGAGATTTCGTGAAATCGGTGCTTGAAGGTGGACTAAGAGATTTCCACATTGGTTAAATTGTTTTCTGCGCCGAGTGACGACTTACATCTAAAATGGTGCATTTCATGGCCAACTTTTTTCTCGCCCGACATTATCTACTTACGGAGGTAGCCGTAAGTATTTGTAAAGTGGAAGATAGTTTTGAGTCTTTATCACATGCAGCTTATGTACGTAGGCACCGTTTTATATATATTGTCACACTTACTGTCTGCGGCCAACCGCTCGACCGCCTTGCATACAGGTACACCTATTGGCAGTAAGTCACCGTCATTAGAATTGGCCGATGTCACTTGACAGCTTGAGTTGCAGCGTGTGGACTTCATCATCATCATTTTATAGCGCATAAAGGCCTTTCGAGAGGCCTTACATTAGGGGAGGGAGGGGGGGGGGGGGGGAGGGAATAAATTTTATAAAGACATGTCATGATTCAAATGCAGTGTTTTTAAAAATTACAGTGAACATAAACATAGAGCAGAAGCTTTGAACAGAAAAAGTAACGTAAATAGGAAAAGTGTAAGAACTATTAGACGCGGTAGGTTGCATGACACGAACACTAATGAATACGGTAACTGCTCTTTCGGCCGACGCCGTCGACCAAAGAGCAAAAATGATTGCCCAACGTAGAAGTTCTGTCGAGGAACTGCTTGCAGGGAGGGTCAAACAAAAAGAGAAGACAACAACCACCTAAATTTGACAAGGTCGCGCTCTGGAACAACTGACCGCCTTAATGATAATATCTGGCCAAAGTGCGTTGGCGGGCTAGTTGGTTATTCATGCTAAGTTTCTACAGCGCGACTTATCATGACACACACACTCTGTGATTGCGGCAAAACATGCGCGTTTGGGTTCCGGCTTTTGTTTCTTTCTTGTTTTGTTTGCACCTGCTCGCGTATGTCTATATAAGAGTCACGTGCATACGAAAAATAAACATCAGTTGAAAGTCAGCGTTGTGTGTGTGTTTGCGTGTTCCTCTCCGTCCGCGTCCAGTCGCGCTGTAGAAACTTAGATAATATCGGGGATTTTTCGTGTCGAAACTACGACATAGTCATTAGGCACGCTGTAATAGAGAGCTTCGGAAATTTCGAACACCTGGGGTTCTTTAGCGTGCAAATAAATATCTCTGGTCTTGGCGGCTTGTGAATTTCGATTGACAGCCTGAACATAATCAGGTAATTCACTGGAAACCGTCATTATGTCCACTGCAGCTTGAGCGACGTGGTGTTTGCCTATAGGTATGCATGTTTTCCCAGCTGCGCGTCAGGGTTCTGCGTCCAACGTTTCGAAGTTAAAGCTGACGCACGTGATGACTGAGGTGGACACGAAGCGATCTGTCGCTTATGCTTTCACAACGAATCTCGAATTGTTTGTAGACTCCAAGTCGGTCGGTGGACGAAGTTTTTTTAGCCCTGCTACCGACAGCGGCTTATCGACATCGAATACGTACGTTACTCGTAACGAAACAAAGCCGAAAACGTGATTTACACACAAGAAGATGTGACGAAGCGCTGTATAACTATATGAATGCCCCGCTTTCAACGCAGTTTTATTTCTGTTTGTCTACACTGTCACCTGACTGGTGGTCGGCTAAGAAGATTCCATCGACTTTTACAACTTCAGGGCTGCAAATTCTCAAAATATCGAAACTGTTGAGGTTAATGTTAAGCGACCTTCAATCTCGGCGTGCGGTATCAGCTACTTAGCCTCACAATATTATGTCGAAAGCAGCCAAAACATTCACAGACTCTTCAGCTAACGCTAAGGAGTGCACAGGCAGAAGTGTATGCTCTCACGCGACACTACATAAATTACTTTCACGTTTTCAGTCGATGGCACCCTTGCCTCCTCAGGGAGAGGCTTTTGCTCTGCAGTGGGCGTAGTCACGCTGTTGATGACGATAAAGTGGTATTTGCATATATTCTCATAGAACCAATGCCAGCGCATGCACAGGAGGTTTGTTCTGTAGGTTCCTCTGAAGTGACATGAATGTAGCGCTTAATGACAAGTATCTTCGCTTCTTGATCCGTCCTTCCAGCGTGGTAAGCGACGCAGACTAGCTGCTTCTCTCTCTGACGCCTACAACCAAGTCGTTGGGGTGCAATAAGCCAAATCCTGGTCGGTACTCGAGGGGCACCTGCATAGCCATGGTAACAATTATCATGTCACACACAAATGTTTCGAATTCAAACTAGACAGAAGTTCAGGAGAACGTGGAGCCTTGAAGAGATGAAAAAAGTCACAGTTTCGCCGCAAGTGCGAAGCCATGAATGCGATAGCGAGAAAATGGAATGTCACAGGAAGAACTACACGCAGGTGGATACTTGCAGCGTGCCACTGAAGCACAAAAAAAGACGCTCGAAAACACCGCACAGGGATACACGGGACAAGCGTGAACTAACAACTGTCACAGTTGTTACGTCTTTGGGTTTGAGCAACGATCTGCAAATGTCTACAATGCACAACCCGACGCTCTTACAAATTTCTTTTTCTTTTAAACTGCGGCGCGTGGAGTGACCGCTCTGCGTATCCTGTCACCAGGTGGCGTCTGACGAAAGGTGTGCCCGGCAATCTTTTTTTTTTTCGTTCCAAATCACGAGTGGGCACAAAAATGGGGGGCACTTCTTCATGCCCGTCTCAAGGGCAGCTTTCAAAGTGAAAGAAAATGTAGAAGCGTTGTGTGACAGAAAGCACGCTCAAGCTCCTCCGAGATCTGCATACTGCCAGCGCTAAATGGTGTATATGAATAGCTCGCTGTTATTACGCCCGCGCATGCATGGCGCGTGGTTGAGTTGTCTAACGCGGCGCGCTTTGAAGTGACGGGTCACTGGTTCGAATCCCCGGCATGGTACTACGGTATATTTTTCTCCTGATTGATTTTACTTTGTGCCTTCTTTACATATATATATATATATATATATATATATATATATATATATATATATAGCTATTAGAAAGTATAGGGGAAGCTATTAGAAGTAATTGTAATGTAAATATGAAGAAAGGAAAAGTGGACGCTCCCACGTTTAAATAAACATATATACCTTATAAAGTGGACGGAGGGATGACCGCCACCGTAGCTCAGTGGTAGAGCATCGGACGCGTTATTCGAAGGTCGCAGGTTCGGATCCTGCCGGTGGCAAGTTATCTTTTCGTCCACTTTTCCTTTCTTCATATTTACATTACAATTACTTCTAATAGCTTCCCCCTATACTTTCCTTGGCACCTTTGTCTGTTAGTTCTCATTAATACTGTGTTTAACAAAGCAAACGAGCCCTTAAGTTTACAATTCTTTCCTTTATATATATATATATATATATATATATATATATATATATATATATATATATATATCCGGGACATGACGGCGACGGCGATAATCAGCCGAGAGTTTCCATATAATTGCTATCGCAATAAAATCCTTGAACAGAAAGTGTCGCTGGACGCAACGTTTCGACAAATGTTCCTGTCACCTTCAAGCCAGCAACTGCCTTGAACTGCCATATGCTGCCTCGACGAAGAGCTAAACTTTGAACTTTACCTTGCGCCCATACAAGGTACAGATAACAGGAACGCAGACAAAAAGTCACATATCAGCTTGACTAGGTGAGTGTCCCTTTCTGGCAACACACAGCAAGCGTGCAAGAGCAAAAATGCCACGCATGATCAGGTGCATGTATAGAGGAAAAACCATGTCCATTAAAAAAAACGTGGGTAAAAATAATTGACACGAATCCAAGATGACGTGTTTTATGCAACTTTCAGGGGAAAAAAAACTGCCAAATAGAGGATAACGTAAAAGCACTTGTATCTCAAACATCGCACTCTCGAAGGTACAAAGGTGAACATGCACGTTCATCAAAAACAGCAAGGCAAGTGAATGAGAGAATGAATGACCGGCATGTGCACATCCTTAGAGAGTAAATATGAGAATTAAAGGGGCCCCGCAACACTTTTTGAGCATGGTCGGAAAACGCTGCCGATCGGTATTCGAGGCTCCCGAGAACACACGAGCCAAATATTATAGCGCAGCACGCGGCCTGGAATTCACAATAAATTCTGAAAATCAGCTAAAAATTGCTTTCTCTTCTCTCGACAAATGACGCTACAAGCTCAAAAAACACTCGTCACAGCCATTGTATCAGCCATTGGCTGATTTGAGTATGGCGCGCTCGGTCGTTCCTGGGGCCGCCACGGGAGGGCCGCGACTTGTTCACGCGCGCCCGAGCGATCGCACTTAAAAGCCGCGTATTCGAAGAAAAAAAAGTGCTCGAGGTCACGAGGCGCGCGTGACGTATTTTATTTCCCCGTGCCATCCCTCCCTGCTTAGCTTCCAGCGCTTTCGTCGGGACGAGAGAAGAGAGAATGCAATTGCAGCGTGCGACAGATCTTTGTAACTCCGCTCGTACTGGACGGATTCTAAACATTTTCCGGCAGTGAATTCGCGAGGCAATAAACTCCTTCAGTGAATCCATTTCATGGCTACTTAGAAAAGTGTTGTAGGGCCCCTTGAATGGAGAGAGTTAAGTAAAGGTGGCAATGCATGACGACAAGACCATTTGTAGAAACGTTGGCTGAAACCTGTTACTGAAACATCTTATCGATAAATTCAAAGTTCTGTTGCCCGCATCCATGTGTGATGTTATCACGGACCATTTCGATGTACGGTGATTGCTCTATTAGATGCGCTTTATTTTTTCTAGCGCTCAAGCATAAATGAGATGTAATGTAAACAGCCACTTAAAGGAAATGCGAATACTGGTCGATATTCTCAAGAAAACGCCACATTCACACGCAGAAAAGAAAAGACCCTGGAGAGAGAGCGTCAAAATTGCTAGAAGTCTGTTTCCGTTAGCTCGCGGCGTACATAGCCAGGGCAATCGAACCTAAAAGCGGAGAATAAAACACACTGAAGCATATCTCTCATCCGCGATTGATAGGAATACCTAGGAATATGTAATCATTTTTTTCTGTTATTGTAACGACCGATCTCTGATCCCGCACGACATGATAGCATTAGCCTACGATAACTTTCTTTAGCAGAAACAGACAATGTAGTTTTTAGGCCTGCTAAATCGACGCTGCTAGGATCATTGTGTGCATGACAAAACGTATCACAAGACACTGCTTTAATTCGCACTTTAATTCGCAATGTTAAAACCGTTATGCAGTAACACAGTGTCGTTATGCGACCTGCAAGTTTCAATATTTACAGGAAATTCTGCACATGCTTTACGATTGCTTTTTTAAATTTTCCTTGTTCCATGGGGGAAGCTTCTCGTGAATCTGCCACTGAAGGAACCTATTGCGCTTGTCCTAGCACTTTATTTTTTATCTGGATTCATCCGTCAGACGAAAGCAATGACGAAATCAACATTGCCGCCCATGTCTTCTTAAGGTCGTCTAGAGATTCAGCTGAAGAGAAAGTGAAACGTGGCGTCGCGTTTAAAGGCGACAAGCAGCTCTAAGATTAAAGCACTACAATTAGCGATGAGTTACTTTAAAGGGGCCCTGCAACACTTTTACAAGTAGCCATGGAATGGATTCACTAAAGGAGCTTATTGCCTCGCGAATTCACCACCGCACAAATTTTTAGAATCCGTCCAGTACGAGCGGTGTTACAAAGATTTGTCGCACGCTGCAATCGCATTCTCTCTTCCCTCGTCCTGGACGAAAGCGCTGGAAGCTAAGCAGGGAGGGATGGCACGGGGAAATAAAATAGGTCACGCGCGCCTCGTGACCTTGAGCACTTTTTCTCTTTTTCTTCGAAGGACGGCTTTTCAGCGCGATCTCGCGCGCATGCATGGACAAGTCGTGGCCTCCCGCGGCGGCTCCAGTAACTCCTGAGCGCGCCATGGCTGAAATCAGCCAATGGCGGGATACTGGCCTGTGACGGAGCGATTCTTGAGTATGTAGCATCATTTTTAGAGAGAAGAGAAAGCGATTTTTAGCTGACTTTGAGAATCTACTTGTAAATTCCAGGCCGTGTGCTGCGCTATAAGATTTGGCTCGCGTGTTCTCGGGAGCCTCGACTACCGATCGGCCGCGTTTTCTGACCATGCTCAAAAAGTGTTGCAGGGCCCCTTTAACTTCGCCAACTTAGAAAATGCGATACTTGCTTTGAAGTTACAGCGAGTCAACCCAGTCTTTTTGTGACTTCATGCTTCCGCCGAAATGCCTGAAAGGGCCACTAAACCACCCAGAGGTCGAAATTTAGTTGTGGCGTTGCAGTTGTGCATGAGTCTACTGGGAACGCTGGTGGAGTTGCACGCGTTTCGTCGTTTCGCTCTTTCCTTCGCTAGGCTGCGTTCGTCGGCTCATCTATCCAACTCTCCGCCTTCTCTTTCTCAGCGTCCGGGGTGGAAACGCAAGAAGCGCGCGCATCTGCCAGCAGAAAACAGGCTCTCGCTCGCCCGCTGACGGCGTCTATTGCTCTCGACGTCACCTAATCATACAGGTGACGTCATGACGGCTGTTGTCGATCGTGGCCTCCGAGATTAGCCGGCTGCGCGCCGTTGCTAATCTCGGAGGCCATGGTTCGATAGAGGAAAGGCACGGAGAGAAGCACGCAAGCGTCTCTTGGTGGTTTAGGGGTCCCTTGAACATCCCACCGAAATAGCCATCTAATGAGAATCAGACGCATTCTAATATTCAGTGGCCACTCACCTTTGTTTTGGGACACTTCACAAATTGTACGTTGTGAACGGCGTGGAGAAGACAGGCCTTCACAAGCTGTAACGCGAACCTCGATCCAATGCAGTTTCGAGGTCCAGCTCCAAACGGCAAGAAGGTGTACGGACGGATGGAGTTAATATTCTCCTCGTTGAATCTGTTCGTCAACCGTGGAATAATAAAAAAGCAAATATATGAGCTCTGAATTTCAAGCATTCGCAACACTATCAAAAGCGTGGTAAACTCCTATCGTTTTTTTTTTTTGGCATGACTTTCGTCAATGGTAGGGGTGTGCGAATATTCGAAAATCTCGAATAACGCATCGAATGGTGTTCTATTCAATGCGGTGCTCGAATCGAATAACACATGTTCGAAATAGCGAATATTTTCGGGATACTTTTCGAACAATCAGAGCTGACGAAAAAAACACTATTGAAACATCATGGGAGCACTTTTCGAGTTTTAATTATTGCATTACTAAGATAGATGCAGCACAGCCCTTTTAAAGGACTATTGATGCTGTAATAATCATGGATGAAGTTGCTTCTATTTAAAACTCTAGTGTCACCGAAGCGAAGGTGTCCTCAATCTGTTATGCTTATCATAACACTCATCATGTTGATTAATCGAAACATTGTTTAATTTTTATGCCTGAATTTTGTTTAAAAGGTGGTGGCAAAGTACCACCTTGGATTCTGAAGTAACCGCTGTATTTGAAAGTAGAGTTACAAAATATCTCGTATGGCTGTCACTGCTTATACAAATTTACCTCAGTTTACATAAATGTGAGATTATTTTTTGTCGGTTTAAGTTACTCATAATATTCCTTTGCTAAAACTTGTGAATATTTCTTCCAAATAAAATATTGTTCAATTCTAAAATCGTTTTTAAAATGGTTGCCTTACTGTTCGAAAACTATTCGAATAGTATTCAATTTGTATTCGTATTCGATTCGTTGCTATCACTATTCGATTCGTATTAGACTGGGTTATAAAATTTACTATTCGCACTCCCCTATTCACTAGGTTGTTTTCAAGGTCACGTCTGTAAATTCGACCAATTACAAATACGCTCTAATATTTTGTTATCCCAAGGAACAGTACATGATGTCCAAGAAGCGAGTTTACTTTATAATCCGCACCAGGCGCAATGTGTCAGTTTCAGAGGAGCCTTGTGTAGGGGCCTAGTTGGAACGTAATGGATGAAGCAGGTACTTGTAATGTGGTAGTAATGAATGGCACTGTACAGAAGAACGCGAGAACAGATCGTCTTAAACAACAGAGGTTTTTTTCCGCAAGAGGCAAAATATTATTCAAGACACACGCGTTTGACCGCAAATGCCATTGGTTGTAGCTTCTGTACTGTAGCGCATGCATTACAAGAAGCGAGACAGTGGCGATGACTTCGATATGCTTGCCTGTCAGGGTTGAAAACGTCCGGCTCTGGGAAGAACTCCGGGTCGCGATGAAGCGAGTAGACCGGTATTACTACAATGCAATCCTTGGATACCTTGATTCCGGTGTCTCCGAGCATGTAATCCTCATGAAACACTCTCTCGAGCCTGTCGGTGAGATTGCAAGAAACATTGATAAAGCGAACACGTGAAGTGATAAATGAGCGGAGGGGGGGGGGGGGGTGAAATTCTGCATATAAATATCGAACACGATTATAACTTAATAGGAAATATTGGGGTATCTATATATATACACATGAATTGTATATATAGATTAGTTGTTTATTACTGGTGGACTCGGTACAGTTGGTCTCGATATAATTCTTTCATGTATGAACCAAGGCGGACTGATCTCTGCTATCAGAATACAAAGACTTGGAGGATGCTTAAGCTGCCACTTTAGGAGTACGACGTGATAGCGTTATCAGGTCCCTGTTAGCATTACCTTCCATTTCGTTTGCCACGCTTCGACTCGCGACGGACAACTCAACCGTGCCGTGAGGAGCACAATGTCTGTGCGTGTTACACCGTTGTCAACTCTTCTAAGGCGCGTACTGCAACTACGTTTGCGAAGTACCCACTACGCGTCTGTGATCCAATGCGTGTACCTATGTAGCTGCACACTTGGACATTACGATGCCTTTGAACGTTAAAGAAGGGGGGGGGGGGGGGAGGGTTGCATATCGGGAATTACTGAGACTGAGACATTTGCGACCCTCTGCCATTGCTTCCGTCCACTGGGATTGCGAAAGCACGGCGTTTGAGAGCCTCCACTATTGTGTCTTCGGCATCTGCAGCCATTTCCCCGACGATTGCAGTTATTGTTTTCGTACGTCCGCAACTGTACCGCTGCGCGTCCTCGCGCTTCGGGAACAATTTCCGAAACAACGGTCCTGCGTGATCACTAACGCTTAGCGGCAAGTTGTGTTCCACAAGAAATCCCGTGAATAGGCATTTTGCGCGGATCGCACTGTCTTCGCAGCTCTTTTGGAAGAAACTTCCTAGGTTGCCTCGCCCTTCCGCAGCACGAACGTAGTTCTGATGCTTCTGTGAAGCGATGTGCACCTGAAACGCTTACATCGCAGGCGCACGCGGTACAGAATTCGTACTTTTCACCTTTCCGCGAAGCCACAAAGCACAGAAACTCAGCTGTACAGTACATGAGACCAGAAACACTTTGACACCGCCATCGACCTTCCAACTGAACTCGGGGAAACACGCAACCGCTACAACCACGTAACAAACACAACTGACGCCTCGGCTGGCGGCGTAGGCCTAGCGTACAAAATGCGGGGGGCGAAAACAGACAGACGCAAAAGTTGTGGTACCTTTTCCCTCGCCATATTTTGGTAATTAAGGTGGCGAGCGCGTCTCGCGGCCGCCGGCCTTCGCCCAGATGCGTAGAATATACTTAGCGGTACTCTACGGTATGGTTACAAATTACTTACAATGAACTAGAAGTGTAGTGGCGAGTTCTCTTCCGCAGCACCGCAACTGTCGTATCAGGAAAGGCTGTCTTGCGCGCATGATAAAAAAAAGCGCCTCTGCTGTGGCGGCCACTTTTCGGGAGATTCGAGATAGCATTCGTACACTCGGGAGATTAGGTCAAAATTCGGGAGTCTCCCGGACCATTCGGGAGAGTTGGCAGGTATGCATGACCCCTTGCCCAACATGATGACTGTATAGGGTCTTTTTCTGAAGCAGTTTCAAGCACTGGCGGGGCTCCGTGTTGAATGCTCGTCTGCCACGCAGAATACCTGGGTTCAATTCCCGTTCGAACCCCGATATTTATTATTTGCATCTGCCCGTATTTTTCGCTCACATCCAACGCATCCGATGCCGACACCGCATTTTCATCGACGCGGGCTCTAAAACGCTTTAGCGCGAAGCAAAGCAAACTTGATGTTCCATAGAGCAAGAATTTGGGTAAAGTATATGATAATTTCACTTTCTCCTTTATTACTTGTTCCGGTCCTCACGGCTTTCGACGACTCCGCGGAAAAATAAAAACTACAGTACATTTCGTGTCGAACTTCTTTTGTGAATGTGATAGATCAGATGCACTTGTTACCTTGAGCCGGGTGCCATTAATCGCAGTGTTTCGTTCACCACACCGTCCAAGTATGGAAGCTTCGAAATCACGTCGTAAGATGGCGAGCTTCCCTGTGGCACGAAAGAGGAACATGGTCACTCATAAAGAATTAGAAGGCTGGAAGGTGTACAAAAGATGATGCGTTTAAGAGGGCAAAAATTGGCTATAAGAGCGGTTTTAGCTTGACGAAATTCGTATCGAATACAACGCTACTGCTACGTTTGCGCTGTTTTACTGTAAAATCTCCCAGAAATTAAATAGGCACGCTAGTAGCACACTAAAACGTAGTATAGAAAGCCCGCTACGGTCGCACTTTCAGATCTATAGGGTGCCAAATAGCATTCTGAGTATTACGGGCCCGTGTTGCGCGTCGCAAATGCTGCGTAAGCGGGCCCTGTAGTACTCCGAAAAACAAAATTGGGTTCATCTTAGGATTTAGGGCCTACGGTAGCCGAAAATGGTAGAATAAGCAGCAGTGCAAGTTCACGGATACGATAAAAATGCCCCCCACCTCCCCGAAGGGAATCGTGAGGAAATGTGAATGCATTTCGCGCGCGCTTCACTCCATTTATATATACGTGCGAGCGAGCGAACGGGAGAGTGGGGCGCAGGGAGGAGAGAGAGCGAACGGCGAGAGAAGGAGCGGCGAAGCACTGCACCTACCCTCTCCTACACTCTCTCCACACACGCGGGAGCTCCGCCGAGCTTCCGCGATGCGAGCGCCCTCACACACCAGAGCGCGCTCCTCCTCTCCACTCACTATCCGCTACTCCGCCCGCACCACCTGCTCCGGTTGCTAGGGGCGAGGATAAGCGCGCGCGCCCGCAGCTGTTGCTATGGGAGAGAGAGTGAGAGCGGAGAGATAACACCTGCCGGCGCGCGGACACCTCCTCAACCTATCCTCCTCCTCCTCCTCCTCCGCAGACACCGCCGGATGCGCCTGACATAGCCCAACTAAGAAATGCATTCGCATTTAAAATATTCTGGGTTGATTAACAATCTAAACCAATAGTGTTTCTTGAAATCACTTCCAACATGAAGTGTTACCATGGGATATCTTGTACGATGACTCGTGTCCTGTGGATCAGAAAGTTTCATATTCTTAATTTCTTGTTTAACAGAACACACCTCAGAAACAAGGCGCGAGAAACTTTTAAAATATTAAAATCTAAACGGAGCGAGAAACTAAACGGAGCGTTTTTCTATTTTTGCATCAAGAGTTCATTAAGCCTCACCAGATTTACCAGTTTCCAAAAAGCAAACAGTAGATTTTTAAGAACATATAGGGAACGTATTGCAGACTCAAATGGCAAAGAGGGAGATTTGCGTTTTCGCATTCAACGTCCATACGAATGAATGGATAATACGTAAGGGCTGCCGCATGTTAACTTAAGCTATGCAATTTGGTAAGCGTGAGCCAGAATACTGGTCCGATTTGTTATATCCTTTCCGGTGACATAGCATAGAGTTTTCAGACATAACAGTGAGTTATATTTGGCACGCGCGATCACAGCGGCCTCAACTACCGATGGGCAGTGTTTCCTTACCATGTTCGAAGCGTGCTGCAGATCCCTTTAAAGACGTAGACGGTCAGCGTGAGAATGTAAGAATCCACAGAAAAGACTCACATGTTTCCGGAAACACTCGTCGACTTCGGCTTGTAGTTTTTCCTGTGCGCGCGGATTGACTGCCAGCAAGTAAGAGGCAAACGACGTTGTGGTCGAGGCCGTGTCCTGGCCAGCCATGAAGAATAAGACGCACTGGGCCAACGCCTCATCTTCGGTCAGGTCTTGAGGAAAATGCACCGAGCTTAGATTAAACTGCACTTAATAAAGGGAAAGTAGACAACCACCCATTTGTAGCACAAAGCCACAAGGAAATCCATACGGATTTCTCAGAAAGAAAGCTTCTTAGTTGCCGAAAAATTCGTCCTGGTCCGGGGTTCGAACCCGGGACCAACGCCTTTCCGGGGCGGTAGCTCTACCAATTGAGCTAACCAGGAAGCTAGCAATTGGCAGCGCGAGGGCGAATTCATCGACAACTCGAAGCACATGGACACAAGTATTGCAAATAAGTTCTGCGGAAACCCGCAAGGTGGCGGAAGGGTTAATAAAGGGAAAGTAGACAACCACCCATTTGTAGCACAAAGCCACAAGGAAATCCATACGGATTTCTCAGAAAGAAAGCTTCTTAGTTGCCGAAAAATTCGTCCTGGTCCGGGGTTCGAACCCGGGACCAACGCCTTTCCGCAGGGTTGAATTTGCCTACTTTCCCTTTATTAACCCTTCCGCCACCTTGCGGGTTTCCGCAGAACTTATTTGCTAAACTGCACTTAGTTTGAACAGCTGAATCACGAAACAGCTGGGTAAAGCTAACTAAGTGCGTGGTATAGTTGTTATTAAGCGCACTCCAACGAAGTCAAACGAGAAAGGAACACAAGACAAGCGCTTACTCGCAACTGAAAGATTTATTGAAAAGGGAAGAATATAAATACACCAAACAAGAGATCAACGCATGCGTTGATTTCAATAAATCTTTCAATTGCGAGTAAGCGCTTGTCTTGTGTTCCTGTCTCGTTTGACTTCGTTGGAGTGCGCTTAATAACAGCTATACCATGCATATAAACCAACTACCCCAAATGTCGATTCTCTTGCAGTTAACTAAGTGCGTACATTCATTCCTCGAAGGCGATAGCAGAATATTGTTTTAGACAGTGTATACTATCAAATGACTATGTTTACTTAGAGATTTCGCTGTGCTAACGTTGCATTCCTTTCCTTCGGACTAATCTCGCGGTGGAAATGACGTTGGTGTGGTCGTTGTTACCGCTATTGCCAAAAGCTTTTCTAGATGCTTATAACGCAATTATAAGTATAAATAAAGTAATACTCCAAAATAAATCTCTGGGACAATGTAAAGTGAGCGGTAAAATGAAGGGTTGAATTTGCCTACAGTTGGGGAGCAAGAGAAGTCGTTGAAGGCAATATTTTGACAAGGGGACTTTTCTGCGTCGGGGCAATAACCGCACTCATTAGCACGCTGATTTGGACAATAGAACAAATTATAAACATTCAGTTGTTAAAGGGACTGTCTACCGTGCTTTATTGTTTTTCTGCTTTGTGTCGCAATAGAAAGCATACCGTCTGAAGTGTCCAACCCTGCAGCGGTTTCTCTGGAAAGCGAGTAGAAATTTTTTACAATAAATTTGTCGATCTACGTCCTGTCATCTTCTATTGGTGTAAAGATGCCCGCAACACTGGTTCCTGCACGCGATGACCACGGTAGTGCCGGTCAAAGTCGAAAACTAGAACCACATGCAGTTTTTACAGGCTGAATTAAGTTTGTTTAATATTAAAATAATTACCGTAATGGTAGTTTTATAGCTCGTAAACTGACAGATAAAGCATTATTACCGCGTTCTTTCAAGCTTTGTTTAGTTATCTTGAAAAAGCCCCCCACCTCCCCGAAGGGAATCGTGAGGAAATGCGAATGCATTTCGCGCGCGCTTCACTCCATTTATATATGGTGGTTGTGGTTTGAAGAAGGAAAAGGCGCCTAATTTCTGCAGCCCGGTCGGGAGCACGGCGCAGCGCCTTTTTTTTTTTTTTGCTTTTTCTTGTTTTTTTTAATTTTTTTATTTATTTTTTTTAATTTTTTTTTCATATATAGCTCCGCCGAGCTCCGCCGCAGACCGCTTTTAGTTAACGCGCACGCTGCGAATTTTTATTGTTCAACAACGCACAGGAGAAATTTCCCACCGGCACCACCTTGGAGGTCAAGATTCATTGCCATATATACGGGGTGGCCAGTGAACGGTTGTGCAGCGCGAGCAGTCGGTTTTTTCAACCAAGAAACTCGCTAGCAGACGCTGCCTGTGTCGGCGTCGCCAGGCGAGAGAGGGAGAGGGGGGAGCGTAGGAGAGGAGAGAGAGGTGGGGTGCGCATGCGCACTGGGAGTGTGGACGCTGCGGGCAGAGATGCCTAGAGAAGAGAGGGGGGAGCGTAGGAGAGAAGAAGAGAGGTGGGACGCGCATGCGCAGTGGGGAGTGTGGACGGCGCGGGCAGGGATGCCTAGAGGAGAGAGGGGGGGAGCGTAGCAGGGGAGAGAGGAGGGGAGGCGCATGCGCAGTGAGGGTGTGGTTGCCGCGGGGAGGGATGCCTAGGGGAGAGAGAGGGAGAGAGGAGGTTTTTTATCTTTATTTTTTTTTTGAAAGGGTTTGCGCATGCGCAGTAAGGGCGGTCACGCCGTACACCACCACCACCGGATTAAGCTTCGCCATAAGATGCTTCACATCTAACACCTGCCGGCGCGCACACCTCCTCAACCTATCCTCCTACTCCTCCTCCGCGGACAACGCCAACGCCGGATGCCTGACATAGCCCGACTATGAAATGCATTCGCATTTAAAACAACCGCAATCGAGTGGGAAACTTTGTGTGTACAGCAACACTGGTACACAGGCGTTGTGAAACGAACTGTAGTGGTTCCACTCATGCCAAACGTGCGACTGAAACGAACATGATACGTGTTTCCAAGAAGAGAAGGTCCTTGCTGTTTTTCAGTTGTGTTCTGTGTTGCTTAAGCGACATGACAGCCAACACGGACGCCTTGGTGAAGCGGAACCTGAAGGCAAAATCTTCTTCAATGTAGAACCCATAGGGTTGACCGTGTCGCGAAGTCACTTCAACGTTTGTGAATACTGGTGCATACTTTTACGAAAGAGAACTGATGGTCATGGTACGAAAACTCCGTGAAGTCAGTCGCGTTTCTATTGGCCCAAGACCTTTTTTTTCCCTTCTGAGCGGCGCCGGACGCAGTGCTCACGTGGCTCGCGTTTATCCGCCGTAGGTGAACGCGGCGCCGGAAGCCCCAACGGGTGCCTTTTTCAATGCGTGAGAAAAAAAAAGAGCCGCAGTTACTCTCTGACGCTAAGGAAAGCTACCAAAAGCATATTTGTCTTCGAACAAAATAAGCCTACCTGCGGCGCTTTTTGTTCATACCAATAGCTTGAACCACATTGTTACATTGGTGACGCTAGTGGTCAGACTTTCGCGACTTTCAGAGCCAAATTAAAAATATAATTCCTTTTTTATTGGACAAAGGCGTGCTCGTTGCCACCGATGTGACAAGAAATCTTCTCATTTCCACCAAAATGAAAAACATTTTCTGAGCGGTAGACAGTCCCTTTAAAAAAAAGCAGTTTCTGCCGCCCAACCGCTCAACTGCCGACTTGCTACTGGGACTAATCTATTAGATTACGGTCAATGTTTAGAAATATATCAAGCAAAGTAGACTCACTTTTAACGTCCTTGAGTTCCTGTTGAGAGTCTGTGCCCTCTAAAGCGTTTTCTTCGGAGGCACCACTTTGTTTTGTCACTTGTTTGGCGTTCATCATCATTTGCAAAAAATCTTCATGCCGCTGATAGTTGGTAATGATATGAAACAAAAGCTAACGGTTATGTTCGCCATACAGTCATGTCACGCCAGAACAATATTGGTACATCTCAAGCTAGCGAAACGGCCTCGAGTGCACCATAAGCGTGGTATGTAAATCATGCCGCACATTACATGCTTGTGATGATTTGCATGTTAGGACCTGTTTATGTTCGACATACAGTCATGTCGCCACATACAAATTTTGGTGTATATCAGGCTATCGAAACAACTGCGAGTGCACCATGAGCATGGCATGTAAATCATGCCGTACATCACATGCATATCATGACTTCATGCCAGCACCTGTCATTTGCGTTCTTCATACAGAAACACCATACCAACTTTGGTATATATTTAGCTAGAAAAACGGCCCCGAGTACTCCAATACCATGCCTCGTAAGCCATGCATGACGTGGATCTCACGATTTTCATGCCAGCACCTGTCATTTTTTGTTCGTCATAGAGAAATTTCACGCCGTAACAGTTTCGGTATATATCCATTTAATGAAACAGCCGCGAGAGAACCAAGGTCGTGGCATGTAAATCATGCCGTGCATGACAGACGGCAGATAGATAGATAGATAGATAGATAGATAGATAGATAGATAGATAGATAGATAGATAGATAGATAGATAGATAGATAGATAGATAGATAGATAGATAGATAGATAGATAGATAGATAGATAGATAGATAGATAGATAGATAGATAGATAGATAGATAGATAGATAGATAGATAGATAGATAGATAGATAGATAGATAGATAGATAGATAGATAGATAGATAGATAGATAGATAGATAGATAGATAGATAGATAGATAGATAGATAGATAGATAGATAGATAGATAGATAGATAGATAGATAGATAGATAGATAGATAGATAGATAGATAGATGCGCTCAAAGTGGCAGAAGTTCGCTGAGAAATGCTTGGGACCGCGCGGTGGTCCAGGGACCCCGGGGGGGTCCAAACACACTTGCCAATAAAGTTTTTCTGTCTGTCTGTCTGTCGCATTTGAAACAAAGATGTTCAGTCAATATCTGATACACCTCATCTCTTTGCCGTGACTACGTTCGCACTTGAGTAGTTTCCCCATCAAGAGTCGTATGGCTAGTGCCTCCAACTTCATGAAACTAGAACGTCATAAGGAGAAACATTCTGTGCAATGTCTTTTTGCTATAATGGTAAGCCAAATGCGTTCACACGAATAATTTCAGAGCACTCTCGTGATTGCTTGTGATTGTCTAGTCGTATGGTATACATATTTTTATTTTGCACATGCTTTTTTTTTTTTTACGAGAGAGAATCGGTCGGGAAAAATCATCACGCTAAAGATAGCGTACCGGAAACAAATGAAGTAAATGTTAAAGTCGTTCTGAAACCGGCGATGACAAATTCACCGTAATATAATAACAAAAAGGTACAATGCATTAAATGGTTTTTAAATGTTAAGAAAGAACATAAAATTTCATTTTACGACACTGCTATCACTGTACGCTTGGCGTAAACACAGAACACGGCGTACGTAGATAACGTTCTATTGAAAGCCTTACTGGATAATCCCTGGGAACCTCTCGCAATCAACCAACTACACCGACCTGTGCTGTAGTTCTGAGAGGAAAGATGCGGCGTTCAAAGAAAGAGACAACTTACAATGTTGTTTTCTTCACGTTTCTTGATTATGTCAATTGTTGCATTCTTGTAGAAATCAAACGCTTTTTCGTTGAAAATACGCCTACGGAATGTCTGGCCGAGTTTCTGAACCAGTGCTGAAAGCAAATACCGGCGAAACTTGAAGACAAACAATATTCTTTTACCTAACATCTCATAACTAGCCACAAAGATGCATCTGCCAATATAGATGAGGTCAGCTGAAGAATTTCGGCCTACTCCAGCATGCATGAAAATATTGATGAGTTGGCAATACGATCTGGAGAAATACGGCACGGAATTGCGTGCAGTATAACAATAACGTAGTACCACTTACCACTTAGCATAACAGTTGGCGTTACTTCCGCAAAGAACACATTTTTAGCGGTCCTTATGAAAGATGCCCCTTCTGGAGAACTTGGAGATATTTTGACGCCGAATGAGCAGCTGGCGACGGCGTCCAAGGTAAAGTGACCGTAAAATCTTTTGAGAGAAGTAAACAAGAAAAATGCGATAGGCTGTTCAATTGTACAAATGAAAACTACGAGTTGTGGACGAGGGTGCACTGAACAGGGCAAGGGTACAAACACACACGCAGGCACATGACGACAAAAGCAACGTCAAACACAAAAAAAGATTAAGAACAAATGAACAAAAGCACTTTCCACAAACATACACAAGAACACACACGTGCGAACGTGAAAGTAAGCGCTTACAAACGTAAAATATATGAATCGATGAAGCGCTTTCAAGTTTGGTAAGACTAGCTCACCCTTTCATGTCGACGTCTTCTGACGCAGTCGCGGCCTTCTTGAGACGCTCTGACGTCAAGTGAGCACAACTGTCTATGATGGCTTGCATCTATAGACAAAGGAGAACACGGAGCGAATTCACAGAGAGCAATGCCATAGAAAACTACTGGGCCCGTAACCACAGAAGAAAATACTCAACCCGAAACAGTTTTGTAAGATGAGAAGCCAGCCAATCGTAGTAGGGTACATATTAGCGACAGTTGCCGGACACTTTGAAAGAGCTTGTAGCATCGAAAACAACCGAGTTGGGCCCTTGACGAGGAAAGCGAAGAATTCTAAACAGCATTCGTCTTTTTTTTTTCAGTCACCATCGCCTGTACTCCGGTTCATAAATTAGGTGCAACGCTATGGAAGCTATAGCGAAACCTGTTGCCGTTGATGCGCTCGCACCATGAAATAGTCCAATGATTTTGCCACAACCGAGCGTGTGCGTGCGTGCGTGTGTGTGTGTGTGTGTGTGTGTGTGTGTGTGTGTGTGTGTGTGTGTGTGTGTGTGTGTGTGTGTGTGTGTGTGTGTGTGTGTGTGTGTGTGTGTGTGTGTGTGTGTGTGTGTGTGTGTGTGTGTGTGTGTGTGCGTGCGTGCGTGCGTGCGTGTGTGTGTGTGTGTGTGTGTGTGTGTGTGTGTGTGTGTGTGTGTTTGTGTGTGTGTGTGTGTCTCTGTGTGTGTGTTTGTGTGTGTGTGTGTGTGTGTGTGTGTGCGCGCGCGTGTGTGTGTGTGTGTGTGTTGTTTCTAGACTGAGTAATAAATGATTCTTTGTGAATAAGAAGTAAACAAGCACCGTTACTTATACGGTTTAAATAGGTTGTACTGAATCGGTTAATGTCTCTATGTTTTCGCATCGTGGCCTGCACGATTAGTCCGGGTAACATGCAGCAGGAGCCAGTCGCGGGGGCAACGTTTACAATGAGCAAAATTGTGTGGGTGCTATCACCTCTTGTAAAGTCCTTCGCGCCTCATGGTGCACGCGCGTCTCGCGGATTAGCCGCAGTTAGGTTTAAAACAGCTGTCGAGCGAGAGGTGGCGCTGCGTTCGCGCGGGCTATACGGTTAGCGCGGTGGCGCCAGCAGCGCCGCCTGGCGGGGTGGGGCAGGCCGGCGCACAGGAAACAACATGGAGTCTCTTTGGGGTTTGGCGGCGTGCATGGACGGACGGCTCTCGGCGGGGTCAATGGGTACGATTCCGCGGGTCCGGGAATATGGGCCCTCGTGGTGAGCTGGACGTCGGCGACGCCCCATGCGGACATTGTGTGTGTTTTGTTGTTTGTGTGTTTGTATTGGAAGATTGTAAAAGGCAGGGGTTCTCAAACTTTCTGGCCTTGGGGAAACCCAATGGCTTTTCCAGAGTATACCGCGGAACCCCAAACTTTTTCTTGGGCATGAAGGCAATCGAAAGCAGCATTCGCATTTTCTCGCGCAAAGCGCGAGAAGATACGAAAGCGTGCGAACGGAGGCAGATTAGTCTCGCGTCTCGCTGCGATTCGTGGTAAAAATTTAAAAAGAAAACACGCACACATTCCGTTTGTGTGCCATCCCACTGAGAGTGTAAAAGAAAAAAAAAAGACATTGCATAGTCAGTTGAATGGCCACAAGCTTTCGCCGAACACACTTTGGAATGTACAAAGTGTCCTTCAATTTTTTTGTGCCCTGTTTCACCAAATATCCTGCTATGCCCGCCGTTCATGCGACTCGCGATGTAGACCAGAAACAATCATCATCACGCCGACGTACGCTCATCTCATCATCTTCTACATCTTCTGCCTCGCTTCCCGAACGCGTACACCCGGCGTGCGCTCTCCCGAGGCGCCGATTTGTCAGGCGCGGGACGCAATAGCTCGGATGAGTGACAGAACGAGTACAGAGATAGAGAGGGAGAGGAAAAAAGAAGGACATAGAGAAAGAGCGAAAAAATAGGAGAAGATAGAAACACAGATAAATAAATAGATATAGAAAGAAACAGACACAAAAGAGACCGAGAAAAAAATTCCCCATCTCCCGCTAAAGGGAACCATGTGTGGATGCGAAGCATTGGGGAGATAATTAGCTTGAGCGGGAGGAACGTCGCCGCTCTCATTTCACGGCAGTGGTCCGGGCGCTCATCGCGGCGCTGCGCAGGAGAGAGAATGAGGCGCGCGCGCTCCGTCATTTTCATACCGCTGAACTACCGTGGCGCCCCCCAGCGGAGTAAGCAGCTCTCACACCACCTGTCGTTCGCGCCGCTCCGTAGAGGATTCCTATAGGAAAGGACGGGGGAGACCGTAGGAGAGGAGGAGGGGACGTGCATGCGCTGTGGGGGGTGTGGGACGCGTGAGCCGCTCCGTAGAGTAGATGATTCCAAGAGGAGAGAGGGGGGAGAGGACGCGCATGCGCTGTGGGGATGTGGGACGCCGGAGCCGCTCCGTAGAGTATTCCTAGAGGAGAGAGGGGGGAGAGGACGCGCATGCGCCGCTCCGTAGAGTAGATGATTCCTAGAGTAGAGGAAGGGGGGTGAGCATAGGAGAGCACAGGGGAGGGGACGCGGGGGGCCGCTCCGTAGAGTAGACGATTCCTAGAGGAGAGAAAGGGGGTGAGCTTAGGAGAGAGAGGGGGGAGGGGACGCGCATGCGCTGTGTTGGTGTGGGACGCGGGAAGGAGGGACGGACTAAGCCCCCTCCAAACACATGCAAGCAAGATTAAGGAATGGGGTCAACCTGGGCGACAGGCACCACCTGCCTAGCCATTGCTAAGCAGCATCTCTGTGCTCTCGGCCATCACTCAAGGAATGGGGTCAACCTGGGCGACAGACACCACCTACCTAGCCATTGCTAAGCAGCCTCTCTGTGCTCTCGGCCATGACTCTGACGACTGTGTTAGGGTTGACGGCCTTCATATTACTACAGGGTTCTGGTTCGCATAATGGGTGCTTCCCTACTTCATGACAGTGGCCGGACGCGGGACGCGGGACGGGGGGACGCGGGACGGACAGAGCCCCGAGCATAAGATGCTTCGCATCTAAAAGTCCGCCGCAAGGTCGAAGCAATGAATGCGATAGCAAGAAATCGGAATGTCACACGAAAATCGATGAGCAGCTCGATACTTGCAGCCTCCCGCTGAAGCACAAGAAAGGACGCTCCAAAAGGACGCGAAGGTATACACAGGACAAGCATGAATTAACAACTATCACAGTTGTTACGCCTTTTTGTTTGAGCAACGCGCTGCAAATGTCGACAACGCACAACTCCGCACTATTATATATTATTTTAATTTAAAGTGCGGCGCGTGAGATGACCCCTCTACGTCTCCTGCCACGCGGTGGCATCTGACGCAAGGTGTGCGCGGTGTTCTTTCCTTTTTTTTTTTCTCTCTTGCACATCACGAGTGGGGTCAGAAAGGGGGCCCTTTTTCGTGCGCGTCTCAAGGGCAGTTTTCAAATTGAAAGAAAATGTAGGAGCGTTGCGTGATAGAAAACACGCTCAAGCTCCAGCTAGATTTGCATACCGCCAGTGGTAAATAGTATCTATGAATAGCTTGCCGTTATTATGCTAGCGCATGCGTGGCGTGTGGCTGAGTGGTGAACGCAGCGCGCTGTGGAACGATGGGGGGTCGCTAGTTTGATTCCCCAGTCGGGTGCCTTGGAATTTTTTGTTGTGATTTATTTTTCTATGTGCCTTTTGTATATATATATATATATATATATATATATATATATATATATATATATATATATATATATATATATATATATATATATATATATATATGTGTGTGCTTTCCTTTTTCCTTCTCTCTTTCTCTCTATTTATTTATTTCCCTTTCTCCCGTGTTTTCTTTTACTGTCTTGATATATATATATATATATATATATATATATATATATATCCGGGGCATGACGGCGACGGCAAAAATCCGCCGAGAGTGTCCATATAATTGCTATCACAATAAAGAAACAGAGATCAAGACAGTAAAAGAAAACACGGGAGAAAGGGAAATAAATAAATAGAGAGAAAGAGAGAAGGAAAGAGGAAAGCACAAGTAGAGAAAGAGCCAAACGAAAGGGGCGGAATTGAAAAAAAGATAGAAAGAGCGAGAAAGGGAGAAAGAAATAGAAAGCAACAGAGACATCCAACCGAATCCAACCGATACCTCGGTAATACTCGTGATTCACGATGTGATCACATAAACACTTCGTTCATCATGGTGCGAATGCACGTGTGCCTAGCCGAGCCAAGACCAGGCGAGTGCCCACCAACTTTGCTGTACCCCGGCCTTGCGCGACCCAGTGCAAGCTGCGTTCTAGGAGCTTGCTCCTTTTGCTGGGGGGTTGTCTCTCGTCCCTCCCGCCGTGTACGCTAGTTCATTCAAAGGTCCTGAAGGAGCCCAGGCTCCTTCAGGACCTTTTATAAAGTTAATTATCTCTCTCTCTCTCATTGCTCCCGCCAGAGGCGCTAGAGGTGCGATGACGATGACGCTGCCATCACGGCACAGCACATGCAAGGGTAACCATTATACGTCATGACGATGACGATGACGCTGATGACTATGAAGAATAAGCGCGTTCCAGACCACATATTCTCTTTCTGCCATCACGGCACAGCACATGGAATGTACCCACTATACGTCGTAACGATGACGCTGAAGCTGACTCAGTACACTTCACTACCGCTACTCATCATGAACACCGAAGAAGCCAAGGCAGCAGCGCGGAGGGCTCGCAATGCAGCAGAAGCGCGGGCTCGCCGCCAAGACCCTGCGGTGAGAGCTCGCGAGGCCAAAGAGAGACGCCAGCGCCGACAGCAAGCACAAGCCACTACCAGCACCGAGGCGGCGGCAGCAGCGAGGGCTCGCGATGCCGAAGCTGAACGGGCTCGTCGACAAGCGGACCCGGTGGTGCCACGGGCCCATGAGGCCGCAGCGTAGCCGGCGCAAAGACAAGCTTACCCCGAGCTGAGAGTCACTTCTTTATACGATGATGATTGAGCAGATGTAAAGAGCATTCACGGTTTACCGGATTTAACCCCTGGAGAAAGCTCCTTCATCATCATTCACTTCGTGGATATGCCGTGATTTGTTCTTTTCTTTTTATGTTACGAAATGATAAGGTGCTTGTGTGTTCATGGACAGGTGTTGAGAATTATTGAAGCTACGCGCTCATGCTTCTACGCCTGCGTTAATCCGTCGTACCACTTAGCGTCATGTTTCAAGTGGGCCCTGCGATGCTGCGAAGATAAACTTCTCTCGACTGCGATTCCGGTAAGAGATAACTCACTTTGCGAAGTTTTCCCGACGTAAAGGCAGGCGATGTTGCCGTGCGAAGCTTTTTCCATTGCTCAGGTGCAACGTTGATCATAAGGTTGCTCAAGATTGGGTCCTCGAACTCCACAAGCTGCAGCAAAAGGAAGATAGCGAGCAACACTGTATCTACGCACACACATGAATGCTTGATGGAGGAGACGCACGAAAAACTCATAAGGCCCCTTACGCATTCGCCTGAAACAACTCGAAGGCAAGAGCCTTTCTTCATAGCTCTCTACACCTTCGTTTATATATACAACAACGGCTTTCGTGACGGACATGTTTTGGAGGGTTCTTGGCATGACAGATATCTCTCTAGAAAAGAAAACCTGATCCACTTACCTTTCTCTGAGTCAACGCGGCATCCTTAACGAGAATCAACTTGAGTAGTTCTGGTTCCGCAACGTAAAGTACCGGTTTGCCATCTTCAAAGGACCTGTTTACGAAGCACGCACAAGCGTGTAAAGTGACCAATAAGATACGTTCTGTTTCATCAATCGGATTTCCCTTCCGTTTGAGACGAAACAGAGGAAGTATGGAGCCATATTTACCCGAATAGGCGCCCGTGTTTTCTGTAGAGTTCATGGTCTACAACATGAAGCGGCTGCAGAAAAATAAAGTAGGCGATAACATTAGAAAACACTTATACGGGTTGCGATCATTCCTCACCTTGAATAGCTGCTTCGTCTGAGATCCAAAGAAGAGGGAAAACTTCTCGTGCACGACATTCTGGTTCCTCCAGAAGTTGCGGTGGCGACTCGCTCGGCTGCGCAAAAGATACGATGGCAATCAGTTGTGCTTACATCTAGTACCTTCTGCCTGGTGAAATT
This sequence comes from Rhipicephalus appendiculatus, assembly GCA_030522465.1. Lineage (NCBI taxonomy): Eukaryota > Metazoa > Arthropoda > Arachnida > Ixodida > Ixodidae > Rhipicephalus > Rhipicephalus appendiculatus. The sequence goes on along the minus strand of JALIZH010032924.1, from coordinate 5,022,303 downwards.
TCATTGCGATAAAAGAATGTTGAAGATACAGAATAATCACTCTATTATTCGAGAGATTGCTGCTCTATATAATACACAAAAGGCTAGAACTATGCATAGAACTTGTGATGGCGGTATAGGAAGCAGGATCCGTAAGCAAGGTCGCAGTTCTGGAAATCGCGTGATATACATAACATGGATTATGGAAACTTGCAAAGAATACATGTCTTTTTATTCAGATGACTACACAAAATCCACTTATATCTTAGGAATATGTCAAATTTTAAACCGTTTTCGCAACCTCGCTCAAGAACTCTTACACTGAAAAAGAGACGCTCGTTACAAGTGCTGCTAAAAAAATATTTTGAAGGTAAAAAAAGTGTCAGGCGAGAATGTGCTCATTTTTCATATTTACCTAAACGATAAACAGAATATGAATTGTTAAAGCGTTATATGGAAGCGAGTGATGTAACAATAAGAATTGGAGGAACAAATGTAACAAACTTATGGTACGCAGACTGCACTGTATTTTAGCCGCAAGGATGATAACGGACATAGCAAACCCTATTCTTAGGCTAAAAAAAACGATACAAAGCGAGAAGCCTGTCCTTTTTTTATTTCTAACTGCAAATAATACAAGTTAAGACGTAGGTCAACAGATGATCCAGACAAACATTGACATAATAGATGTTGTCGAAACTTTTCTTTTTTTCAGGAACATGTAGAGACCAACATGGCCACTCGACAAATTAAGTTAATTACGAAACAGGATTTCCGAATGAGCGGAAATCTTTAAATGCGGCAGAGTCAGACCAAGGCCTGCTTAAACTAGGGCATGCTGCCCATTTCTGCTTAGATTATGTGCGGGCTCTAGTGCAAGAAGACAAAAAACATCAAACGTCAATTATCCTTATCACTTATTTGCCCGGCAGACTAATCTCATGCACTATCTAGGTGCGAAGACTTCAATGCCACCGGCAGCGCTCGTCACAATAGCGCTGTGAGAGGCGTGATAACTGCGAGGGCGTCATCGTTTACTCCAGCCAAAAATCGATTGCATTGCGGAATACGTGCCTTATCTCCTCTCCCTTCTACCTCCTCTCTCTTCTATCCTCTTGCTTCCTTCCCGATGTTTCTTGCATGCTGGTCTTGGCACACCGCCACCGGTGAGCAGCTCGCACTGCCGCAAAGCAGTTGTTTGTGCCTCGTGCTGTTGCCCAAGGGCAGCCCGCACGTGCAAGTACAGCGCGTGCTATCGAGTTGGCTTCTTCATTTTAAGGCGAAAACCTTTAATGCCTAATGCTCACGTCCGGCCGGCGTCCGTCCGTCCGTCTGTCCGTGTCCGTCCGTCCGTGTCCGTCCGTCCGTCCGTCCGAGCCCTGGCACGGAGCCAGGTGGCCGCCGGGGTGCGCAAACGGACGCCGGTCGCGTTGGACTCTACAGTGCTCGCGCTTTGCTTGCGTCGATGTGCCCAGCGTTTGGAATCATTCTGACCGGCGCCGTCTCAATGCACACAGGCGTTCGTGGAACATACTTTGAAATTTACAAAGGGTCCGTCAATTTAAGCGGATGGCGTTTGTACGATGCGCAAAGCGCTCGTACAACGAAGATTAGTCTCGCGTCTCGGTGCGATTCGCGGTAAATAATTAAACAAGAAAACACGCACCATGGCCTCGCACACATTCGGTTTGTGTGTTATCCCACTGAGAGTGTAAAAGAAAAAAGTCACAGTTTCACCGCAAGGGTGAAGCAATGAATGCGATAGCAAAAAATTGTAATGTTATACGAAGTGAGGCTGGCAGCTAACTCTTTTTGGATCCGATCTCCCGCAACTCTAGAAAACGCTTGTTTAAGAGAATTCTTTTCGCGTTGAGAGCGCAGCACGTAGAAGGGTACACCGGCCCCCCCGCTGTCGGCCGCCGAGAAGGGGAGATAACGCGCGCGCCCGCGCTCGTAAAATCGAAGGTCGCTCGAGGGACCCCCCCCCCCCCCCGCCCTCGCGTCTTTTCACGGTCACGAACGACGGGCGGGGCCGGTTATATATATACATATACATATACGGCAAATGACGGCGGCGGACACCGGCGGCGGCCAACGGCGACGCCGACGGCGAAAACCAGCCGAAAGTGTCCATATAACTGCTATCGCAATAAAAAGACATGGTATAGTCAGTCGAATGGCCACACGCTTTCGCCGTACACACTTTGGAATGCACAAAGTGTCCTTCAATTTTTTGGGAAGGGGGGAGGTGGAACCTGAAGTTTATTTTATTATTTCGTTTCTTTTTTCTATCACCCTTTTTATTCACTGCTCAAGAGCCACGACTGTTTCCAACAACTCCAGGCTGTTCAGAAGGCCCACGACGCGGCGGTGAGGCTTGGTCTTCCCGTCCCGACGTGGGAGCAACCCTCGGTCCTCCCTCATTGAAAACTGGGGGGATGACTTCTTCAGGACTTTAATAAAGTTTAGTACCTACCTACCCTTGTCGCCCGGCTGTTTTATCAATAATAATGTTTGGGGTTTCACATGCCCAAACTACCATATGATTACACGGCCTTCCGAAGGCCATGTAAGATGGCTGCAGAGCATGCAATTTTTCGTCGTATTAAACCATTGTCAACAGTGAGCATGGATTATACAGATCCGCCCCATGATGTACCAGTAAGTCTGCTTAGTAAATTCACTAAGGTATTTGCCTCCCTTTCTAGTTTCTTTATGTGAGGTGCCCAGGGTAGCTGCGGATCAAGTATTAGTCCGGGAAATTGATGCTGAGTAGCAATCATTAGTGGTTCTCCTTCTGAATTAAGACTGAATCTTTTTAATAATATTTGAAGTTTTACGTCCCAAAACCACGATATGATTATATCCAGTATTGCATCCATTGCGCATCTCTGTTTCCTAAAAACCTGTTAAGTAGTGAACAATACATCCGTTCTATCGCACCACCACTGAAGTCGTCCAACAATAATCTTGTCTATGACCTTGCATAAACAACTTGTCAAACTTATTGGGCGGAAAGATTCAAGGCTCAAGGGCGTCTTACCCAACTTTAGGATTTAAATGATCAGAGCGACTTTCCGAAACTCGGGTACAATTTCTTCTGTCCGTATATTGTTATAAATACTGCTTCTTGCGCTCCAGCTGCCGCTTCCCGGCAAGTGCAACTTATGCAACCGTAAACCTTACCGCTAAAAGCAAGCTGTTAACGCTTCGTGATTCGTATTTATCGAACGCGCGTTATCATCTATTGTGTGCTTTTGGCACATGTTCTGCGCTTTCCCATAACTTTGCATGCATTACTAGAATGTAACCAAGACCAGTTGATGTACTCACAGATAGAGCAGAACAGCAATGGTGATGGCTAAAAACAGCCAGTCGTAGAAAACGAAGAAACTTAGGACAGACATGCTGACGGTCTTAGTCACGGCTCAAAGTATTTTATACTAGCGAGCTTGCCGTTTCGCATCTCCTGGTTCTTAGTTCTTACGCCAGAGCCGGCTCAGCCACTCCAACAGCTATTATGTGATGAGTACGACGTAAAACGGATCGGGTATTATATATCGCGAAATGTTGGGAAACTGTCTTGTTATCATCGTCAGTGGCGTCAAACATGGGCCCATATCTCTGCCGCGCAACTTCTTATCGATTCTCGTGTTCTTATCGATAAAGTCCAGTTGCGCAGTTTCTGCATCGCATAGTTATTGTTTTCGAGTGTTTACTGCCTTTCGGTAAGTGGGGATTGATCAGTATACACGAACTAAAGATCTCGGCTATCTCACAGGCAACGGGACTTTTGGAAGAGTAACGTACATTGAAAAGGCTGCTCTCATGACAAGGTGTCGTTATCTATCCCAGCGATGGGTCAGACAGCACGTGATTACGCAAGTGCAGTTTTGATACCCAGAAGCAAGATTCTTGAGTGAAAATTGATGCTGCAAGTATCGCTGTGTAACCTGTGTAAAACTATGATGAGGTGAAGCACAAAATGCGTCACGATTCTTGAGGTAATGAGGCACCATGTTTACATTACATGTTACACTGCGGCAAGCAAACACTTCAGAAATTACGTATGTGACGCAGCGTGCCCGTATACTGCATGCGCTGTTAAAGAAAAAAAAGAACTGCGAGATTCCCGTGCCATGTGCAAAAAGCTGGAAGCGTTTTTGTGCCCATACTTTTTAAACATTGCGTGCGGTATGAGTGCCCAAACTTCGTCCAAACATTGCGTAGCTCTGTAGATTATGTAGGTCCATCACGTAAAATGACTTTTTGGGGGGCCTAGTTGGTGCACATTGACGATATTTACTTAGCGCCAGAAAACACGCAGCCCACAAGTCCCTTGTGTGTCCCTCGTGTGTCTCTCTTGTGTGCTGCGTGTTTTCTGACGCTAAGTAAATATCGTCATCGCGTAAACTATGCATTTTATCGGCATTTTTTTTCGGTCCAACTCTGATGTGGGCGTTGGAACCCACATAATATTTGACACGCGCACCTAATTTTTCTGTTGCATTGTGACCAGGCATTACCGTCTATAACTGTTACATGCCTTATCACCCAGCACAACCCGTGCCTGAATGTAACGGAAGTTTCCCGAGCGTTTCCGAATGTGTTTCCTGATCAGATAGAGTGCGTGACGCGAACGTTTGAGTACATTCCAGAAGCATACGCCTGCATCATCGATAAGGCAAAAAACTACGATTGTGCATTGTATACATGTATTAAAGCAGAGTTTTCAACGAGCGAGCACATGTTCGACAACTGGCGTCTGTTGTCAATGTTATCATTGTACTGCGAGTGTTATCATTCTATATTGTCGTTGCACGTTCGACTGACCTGCTTCTTCATCCTTCTCCGGCACTTGAGCCGCTACATTTTATCTTGTTTTTATTTTAGTGTCTGTGTTCTTGAAGATACACAGCCTGGTAGCCAGGCACTAAAAGCCGATTAACTCCGTCTTAATAGCGACCAGCTGTGAGTGATCAGAGGATTGTATTTCTTGCGCCTGATATAGCAACAGTAACAAAAATATAATAAGAGGGTAAGGGTCCCACTAAAAACCCAAAGTAGCGTGAAAGGAGGAAAAAAAAACAACAACATATAATGCAGTCCGCCACTGTAATTCCTAAATAACTCACGCACGGGAATGTAGCCAGCATATTCCACGCACAGATTACGACACTTGGTTTGCCGAAATAGCTGATTGCATCATATTGTAGCAATTCAAGCATACAACCAATGAGCAATAAGCGAGATGCGAGAGTGCGAAATGCAGCAACATGTACCCCCTCCCCCCTCCCCTCTCCCCCCTGCACCCCATGTGCAGTACAACGAGCAGTGAGAATTGATCTATAACTAGACATCTTGTTTCAGGCCGCAAGAAAGAAACGAAAAAAAAAGGCAACCGTAAATCGGAGAGGGAACCGGAGAGACAGCGCATTTAAAGCGTGCGACAAATACCTGTAACTCCGATCGTATTTGACAGATTCTAAAAAAAATTGAAGGACACTTCAACTTCAACTTTATTATTTCTTCTAGTACAGACTAAAAACGTCCTTCGGGGCTAAAATCTGCCGTCAGCAGCTTGACTGGGCCCGGGAGGCGTTGTACATGACAGGGCGAGATAATATAAATTCTAAAGTGTGTTCGGCGAAAGCCTGTGGCTGTTCGACTAACTATGCCATGTCTTTTTTTTTTCTCTTTTTTTTTTGTGCATGTATAGCGTATAGCGTTTGGTATCGGGGGGACTCCACGTTCTTGGGGCGCTTCTCCGAACCGCTAGCCGCGGAATCACTTGCCGGCGCGCCTGCCCTTCTCCTGTGAAAGACAGTCGCTCTAGCTGGTTTCCGCTCAAACCGCAAGTACTGTTTGTCGGTGAATAAAGGCACTACGCATATTATTAATTAAAGGTTCGTCGTTACTGTTCATAATATTATGTTCGGCTGAGCACAATAATAATAATTGATGGGGTTTAACGTCCCAAAGCCATGACATGATTATGAGAGTCTCGGAAGGAGAATTCTTCGGAGTAGTACAGAACATCACTGACCGCGGCCACCACTACGACGGCGTGTTTGCTGGACCACGTGGGCCTCATCACGAGTGTTTTCTTTCCATTACGATGTGAGGAGCATGCTTTATGTTGTGTTCTGTGCGCAGTCTTTTGAAGCAAACGAAATGTCCACGCGAAAGCGTGAGAAGCGCGACAGCACGCGTTTAGTACCGGGATGTAACAGCGGCTCCCGTTCGTGCAAGACAAAGTTCTCTCTTTTTCGCGAGCACCGAAAGAACCAGAGAGATCACAGCAATGAGCGCGGAACATAAAACGTGGTGACAAGACGCTGGACGACGCGTGTGTTGTTTGCGAGAGGCAGTTTGAGCCCTCGTTCATCGAGCGCACCATCAAAATAGTCAGTCAGGGCATGGTGGAAGAGATTCAGAGGGATGTACATCTCCTCGCCAAGGATGCTGTGCCGACTGTGTTTCCTGACGCTCCAATGTACTAGTATAAGCCTTTGCCTCAGAAAAGAAAAGAGCGCAACTTGTGCGAGCAGTCTCCTCGGCCTCGACCACCACCTTCAGAATTCACGTCGCATTTCGACAATGGAGGTTTGATGTACCCTTTGGGCCCTGTTAAGAATGTTATAACTGTCCTTGACGAGAGCTTCACGACATTTTTCAGCATAAATACGCCACACAGGCGAAGTCTTTTCGACTTTGCTGATTTCATTACGCGGGTACAGTTGCTTGCATTAACCTGCACACAGCATGTTCAGCAAATTACTTGCCAAATTGTGAAGCTCTACATTCTTCTACGGCTGCGCTTGTTTGTGAAGTCTTTGAACAATGAGAGGGCAGCGAAAAAAAAAAAAGAGCAGCTAAAGCATTTGAAAATGAGAAGATGTAAATAATTTTCCGATTCTTCATAGTTATTTGCTTTTTACAACCAGTCCGCCGCGGTGGAGCAGTGGTTAGGGTGCTCGGCTGCTGACCCGAAGGTCGCGGGTTCGATCCCGGCCGCGGCGGTCGCATTTCGATGGAGGCGAAATGGTAGAGGCCCGTGTACTGTGCGATGTCAGTGCACGTTAAAGAACGCCAGATGGTCCAAAATTTCCGGAGCCCTCCACTACGGCGCGTCTCTCATAATCATATCGTGGTTTTGGGACGTAAAACCCCAGATATTATTTTTACAACCACTTTCGTTTCAGCTTTCTAGTTTTTTGATGCTCACGCTAATAAAATTTTGGAAAAAAAAAGAAAAACTAGTTGTTTCAGTGTCAGTTGGTCCTGTGGCACACGAGAAACAACCTACGCAGTACCATTCTTTGTATGCATGTGCCTCGGCAAAGCAAGCTTTCGAGAACGAAAACGTGTGACAACTTGTTGATCGAACCGGTTAGTAATTATAATGGGCACACGCCAGACCCGTAGCCAGGGGGGAGGGGGGGGGGGGCTCCCCCCCCCCCCCCTTTCCCGGCTACGGGTCTGGAAGGGGGTGTTTTACTGAGAACAAATAATAAAAAATGGGTGTTTTTTCGAGGCCTTCAACAACTGCTCCCCCCCCCCCCTCCCCCCTAAAAAACTTCCTGGCTACGGCCCTGGCCTAAGTACGCAGCAGCAAAAAAAAAAATAAAATATTGCAAGAAATGATGAAGCTAAACTACGCTAAACGTGCCCGCGCTTCGGCGACACGCAGCTGGTCGGCCGAGCGCCGCTCGCCTGCATAAGGAATCCTCAGCGCCACCACCCAAGTCATTCGATAAGTGTGCTCCCTCTCCTCGGTGGACGACAGACTAGCCAATATGCTAGAGACCCTAAGTGGGCGTAGTCACGTTGATAATGATGATAGAGTGACATTTCCCCATTAAGTGCAATGCTCTTAAAGACCGAAGACGAACGCCGTCCATCCATGGTCACGCAGTTCCAAGTGAAACAAACAGCCGCCGTGCTTCGCCGCTAGGCCGAGAGAGGGCGCCACCATCTCATCATCGGAAGTTTTTGAGGGTGTGGCTGCTAAGGGCGCTCCCACGCAGTAGCCAATAAGAAGGCACCAGCTAGCGGAGGGTCTATCCCACCATGGACGCCACTGAGGAGGCCAACCGAGAACGACAGCGCGCTTGCCCGAGAACGGCAGTAATAAACACAAGATAATCACAGGGACAGAACGTGCACTGTATTTCCCCAGCATCCACTTAGAGTGGAGCTGCCCATAAGTTATCTTTATAGGACTATTGCCAGTGCACGCACAGGAGGTTCTTTACGTAGGTTACAGGAGTGAGACGGTTAATGACAACTCTCCTCGCTTCTTGACCTGTCATTCCAGTGTGGTAAGCGACGTAGACTAGCTTCTCCTCTCTCTGACGCCTACAACCAAATCCTCGGGGTGCCATAAGCCAAATGCTGCACGGTACCCCAGAGGGACCTGCGTAGCCATCCTAACGTTTATCATTCCACACATAAATGTTTTAAATCCAAACAAGGTAGAAGTTCAGGAGAATATGAAGGCTTGAAAATATGAGGAATACTTGAAAACGGGGTGTCGCTGGAGTAGGCGTTTCTACAAGCGTTCTTGAATTTTTCAAGCCAGCACTTTCCTTGAAAGTTGCTGCCAAAACACCTCCCCGAAGGGAATCGTGAGGAAATGCGAATGCATTTCTTGCGCCGACACCGACTTCTGCCATCGCCTTGAGAGGCGCCCAGACAGCGAACGGTCGAGAGTGAGGCGCGAGCGGACGGGAGAGTGGGGCGCAGGGAGGAGAGAGAGCGAACGGCGAGAGAAGGAGCGGCGAAGCACTGCACCTACCCTCTCCTACACTCTCTCGCACCACATGCTCCGGTTGCTAGGGGCGAGGATAAGCGCGCGCGCCCGCAGCTGTTGCTATGGGAAAGGGAGTGAGAGCGGAGAGATAACACCTGCCGGCGCGCGGACAACGCCGGACAACGCCGCACAACGCCTGGATGCCTGACATAGCCCGACTAAGAAATGCATTCGCATTAAAAAAAAAAAAGACCACTAGTAAAAACGTTGGCTCCAGTGACGACCCATGTTCAAATATTTTGAATAAATGTTTCAAAGTCGTTTTCTGAAACATGTCGATAAATGCGAAGTTCTGTTACCCGCATCTCAGTCTGATGTTATCACGGGTCCTTTGGGGGCATGAAAAAAAAAATGAAGTAGCATTTTCCAGACATGCAAGTGCTGCCAGAGTCTGTGATTGCGACCCACTTTCTTGGCGTCGTGGACAGTTTAATAATAGTTGATGGCTAGCAAAATTCCTACAAGCGCCGATGTTGTTGAAGAGGGGAGATGACCCAACCGACATCCAGTTTTTACAGCTCTCTTAGCCAATTCGACGATTGTTCCGTGATGAGAGCGACGTAAAACGGATCGGGTATTACATATCGCGAAATGTTCGAACAATGAGCCAGCCACGCCGTAGATTTGCTGCTATCGTTGTCAGAGACGTCAAACCTGGGCCCGTATCTCTGCCCTGCCACTTCTTATCGATTCTCGCGTCCTTATCGATAGAGTCCAGTTGCGCAGTTTATGTATCATAAGGCTGGGGTTTTCGAGTGTTTGCTGCCTTTCGGTAAGTGCGGATTGATCGGCACACAGCAACTAAAGATTTTTTTTTTTTTTTGGGGGGGGGGGGGGGGAAGCAGGAGGAAGGGGAAAGGAAGTACAGGAAGGTTAGCCAGTTCTCAGACCGCCTGGCTACCCTGTGCTGGGGAAGGGGTTGAGGGGAGTAAAAGATGACAGAAAAGAGATGTTACACAAAGAAGAAGAAGAAGAAAAAGGAAAGTGAACAATAATACGGTAAAGGACAGTGCTTAGAGTCTGCCTCTGAGACCAGTTGCCCACAAGAATCTTAGTTGTTGCCAAAGATTTGGGTTATCTCACACGCAACGGACCTTTTGAAGAGTAACATATTTCGCAAAGGCTGCTTTCATGACAAAGTGTCATCATCCACGCTGGCCATAAGTGAGACAGCACACGATCAAGTAAATACGTTTTCCCCTACGAGAAGGCAGGTTCTTAAAGGAGACTCGATGTTACAAATATGAGCTTGTGCACAATATGTAAGGCTGCGATGAGGCGAAGACTAAAATTTATCACGCTTCCTTAATAAATGAAGCCCGATGTGTATATCTCATATTAAACGGCAGCAAGTAACCACTCCAGAAATTACGTATGAAACGCAGCGTGGCATTATACTGTGTGCCCTGTTACACACACAGTATACAGGAGGCGATATTGTCACATTCGCCTACAATTCCTCTCGACACGACACCGCTGGATTCTCTCCATTTTTTCTCTTGTTCGGCCGCGACCGTGCGCTACCTTTCGACACGCTCCTGCCGACTGGACTAAGTTACACGTCGGAGTACGCTTGGGAAGCAATCACGATGGCCCAAGACGCGCGACAAGTTGCTCGACGACGACTAGCGGACTCGCAGGACAATCAGAGGCGCGTATATGACGCTCGCCATCGTGACGTCCACAACGCACCCGGTAGTCTAGTCCCGCTTTGGTCCCCCCTCACGCCGCGTTGGACTTTCGGAGAAGTTACTCCCACGCTATTCAGGCCGATACCGCATCTTACGCCAAGAGCCCGACGTCACCTACGAGATCACCCCTACTGATCCCACCGTCGTCCACCCTCGTACTGACATAGTGCATGTTACGCGGCTCAAGCCATATCACTCGACTGCCTCCTGATTAGCACCAGGGTCGGTGCTCCAGCCGCCGGGAAATCATGTAACGGGCTGAAGAGGACGACGAAGAGGACTGGAATGAAGACGACGCGGACAGATCCTGCGAGCTGGGCGCCATCTTGTCAGCCACTGAATTTATTCTGTGTGTAGATATTGTAAACATATTCTCCCCGTAACAATATTTCCATGATATGTGTAAGGAACCAAAGCGTTTGCATGTGCATACTTGTTAAGTATTGTTCGTGGTATGGGACATTGCGCAAACACTGCGTAGATCTGTATGTTATGCAGGATCATCGGGTAAACTCCTCGCATGATATCGGCATTTTTGAAGAGCCGGGGCGCGGCGGTGGCTGACAGCCATGGCCTTGCAGACTATTTCACCTTATAGACGACTAGGGTCAATAACACATTTTTATCCTTCTTATTGTCAGTATATCTTCTTCAAAGTGAGCGTAGGAGCTTACGTAATATTCTGACGGGCGCACCGAATTTCCTACCTCAATGTGACCAAATTTCACCGGCTGAAACTGCTGCACCTTTTAAGACCCGGCGCAGTGCGCGACTGAACGTTACGCAACTTTCTCACTTTCTCGAGGGTTTCCGAATGTTATTAAATAGCGTGCACACTGCATACATGACGGAAATGTTTGAGAACATCCCGGAGTATATGCCAGCACCATCGAAAAGGCTGAAATGAACGATTGTGCATGTATTGAAGGGCAATCCGCGTTCAAGAACGAGTTTTCTTTCTCGCCTTAACTATCTTTCCCTACGGGTACTATCTCCTCCTCATCAATTATTTGTCGATAAAACACGCGGACAATGTCAGCACTAAGCGTAGATCCAATCGGGATTTCGTGCTTTTCGGCTACACGTGTTATATCCGCTTGCGCAGTCGAAAACGCACAAAGCGAAGTGAAATCAGATCATAGCGCACAATAGTCATGCGAGACAAAGTAGAATGAGCGTGCGATTTCATGGAAAAGCTAGGTAGGAGGAAATTCACAACAGATGTCTCGTGTATGGCCCAATCGAGAGCTTTTTTCCTCATCACGTCAACGTTAACATACTTCTCGTCACAAATGAATGCTGAAAATGATGGGTAAACGCCAGGAGAGGAATAACGCGCTCGTTCTTTGTATTTTCAGAGGTTGTTTCGGGGCCCTCCTCCACGCTTTTCAACGCGTCAGCGTTCGACAATTGGCGGCTGTGCTCGCGGCTATGATTGTACTGCCGGTGTTATCATTCTACTTTGTCGTTGTGCGGTCCACAGACCTGCTTCTTCACCCTCCTCCTGCACTTGAGCCGCAACACTCTATCTTGTTTTTCTTTTAGTCTCTATTAGATACGCCGCCAGGGAGGAAGACACTAAAAGCAGATTAACTCTGTCTTAAGAACGTCAAATAGTGAGTTACCAGAGTTTCATTTTTCGCACTTAAACATGGGTATCATAACACAAATTCTGCAAAAGAACGAGCGTCACGTCAGGCACCTAAGGTAACGTGAAATGCGAAAAAGGAAAGCAAAATATAATGCAGCCCATCACCGTTATTCCTAAAGCAACTCACGCGCGGGAATGAAGCCAGCATCACTCCACACAAACAGAAAACGGAAAGAAACGTGGTGTACAGAAGCGGCTAATGACATCATATTGCAACGGTTCAAGCATATATAATACATCAGCTATAAGGGGCATGCGAGAGTGCCGAATGTAGCAGCATTTAGTCCCTGAAGTAATCAGTAGCTATGGTCGGTTACAATAACAGAAAAAATGTAAGTCCCGCCCACAGCAGTCGCTTTCCCACCCTGACAAAATATACCGAAATGTCCCACACAATTCCTTATTTACATGACGTCAAGCATGTTTTTTAACTTTTTGTGCGACAGTGGGACATATACGTCCCACTTTTTTCGTCTACCGAAAAAAATTTCTCCCACATTAACTGTTGCAATTAGCGCAACATTAAGTCACTGATACCTTACCTAAGTCTTCGTAATCTCGAAAAAAATTCTTTTACCACGCTTTCGAAGGGCGGATGTAGTGTCACAAAAGCGTTGAATTTCGGTCAATTTTTTATGATCGCTTCTGAATTTTCCTCTTTTTGAGATACATAGAACCTACCAATCAAAATTCCGGATAATTTCCTCCTTTTCTGGTTTTTGAGAGAGACGATCTTAGTTTCCAGTCATCACGTGTTTTTGTAAATTTGCGAAATAACTTGACCAATAAATGCATCGGAACAATCCCCTTCAAAATTTATCCTGGTAATCGCGCAGCGCAATTGCGGATATTAATGCGTAGAAATATTTTTCTCGGTATTATATACCTCTTGAAATGTAGCCACATGTTCAGGGATAACATCTGTACTCGAAAATTTAAATTTGAACAGCAAAAGCTAGGACAGCCAAATGGACAAAAAAAAGGTGGTCGATGCATGCGGTGAAGTAAGCTTTACAGGGACATACCACAGCATTTGAAGGCTCAAGAGACGCAACTGCAGGCGGCGTTCTCCTGCTCAAATGAGGTCCGCACAACTTTTCTCTTCACAACTTTAGAATTGATACTGTGTGCCACTTGCTTCGGCCGTTTCATCCCAAAATTCCCGTTGATGCAATCGCGAGATGGTGCCTTCATGAGGCAGTGGGACAGTGTTTTCCCACTTTTTGGAAACACTCTCATGAGTCAGTGGGACATATATGTCCCACTTTTTTTCAGTAAACTACTGGCTTCATTCTGAAGAAATTTGTTTCACACTATTTCTTTCTACTTTATATCAATAAAGCACAGCCGGTTTTTATATTACCGTGTCAAAAATATAGGACGACCAACAAAGGGTTAAGTAGACGAAAAAAATCCCTAAACAGAGGTTCTGTGCTCGAGCCGACTTTTCGACACGCGGACTTGTCTTCCTCAAGGCTGAAACTGATTTCCCTAGCGATGGCTTGTATATGCTTTATACCGTTTGCTCCAATCCAAACGAAGGTGGAGGAGAGGGCAACTGCGGAGGTGCGTGTGGGGGAGAAGCCGCCATGACGAATTGTGTGAGTCACAACTCGTCACGGCGGACCTCAGAGCCTCAGAGAACGCAAGGCCGAACGAGGCATCAGAAGATAGCTGCTGCCTTACTTTGTTCACGCGTTCGTTAATCGGGAGCTACGATTTGCCTAAGGTATTGAAGCAAGGCGTCCTTATCACTTACACCTCACGTTGAAGATTACATTTAAGAATTGAAGAGAAGAACCGGGTTTGCATTGTTTTCTCATTGTTCCCTTTTACTTGTTTCTTCCGAAGATACTAACTGTCGGAATATTTTGTCTAAATTTTCTACTTTGTCTTATTGCAGCTCTCATTCGTGTTGCAGGTTCCCGCAATAATCGCGGCTCATAATTGTGATGATTACAAAGTCCAGTAATTCGAACAGGACGCACCTCAGTGTGCAACGTCGCAGCAACGAAAAAGATGCGTGAATGGGCGCATTGTTAAGCCATTAAACGGATAAGGTTGCTAACGTAAAGCGCCCACATGAGCTTATACATTACTCTTCTCCGTTCCAATTGCATCCCTGTTTAGTGAAATGAGCTAAGACTGTATGCATTGAATACATTGCGAACAGCATCGTCATAGCAGAACCCATATGGTGTGTGTGTGGAAATAAAATTGCTTGGAAGTTAGTGTTCTGTACATATCCCTAGGGTTATATTTCTTGTGTGCACATTGCTGCACTGAGAAACACCAGGGTTTCATACTTTTGACTCTCTAAGACCTACCCTTTATTTAGTATCATAGCAGGTCTTTGTTATATATGCCCCGCATTTATTATTTCTGTGCCATTGCGCATCAATATGACATAATGAGAAACAGAATTTCAGCGCAAATAACGTATACAGGATTAAAAAAACGGAGGATGCTTGAGCTTCGCCTTCAAGAGCAGATCGCAATAGCGCAATCGGGCCTCGTGCGTATCGCCTTCTGAACTGCTAGCCTGCTTCGGATCTCGGTTGCATGCCTCAAGCCGTTCCGTAAGGAAACGAACGATTGTGCGCGTAACATTGGCCATTTCAAAGTATCATTGAATGCCCTCTGCAAGCACAGTTGTTAAGTGCCCAGTACACCATAATTATTCCTTTTGCGAATCAGCGAAGGGCCCACTACGCGTCCGTAGGGCAACACGCGAACCTACGCACCTGTTCACTTTGTTGATGGTTCTGCTGCTGATGATGATTAAATATGTCTCAGCACTTTGTAATGGGTAGGCCTTTAAAACGCCCACTCTTTGTTCGATTCACATGTTTTGATACCTGGCGCGATTCTATGCTTCTGTTCACGCAATATATGATGCATTAAGGCTCTTTGCACTACATGGCATTCATATAGTGTTCTTTTTCCAAAGCAGTTTCAGCAAATATTGTTGCTCTGTTGCAGATCGCCTGCTTGCTACGCAGACGGCCTGGGTTCGATCCTCACTCCGAATCTATGCCTGCCGAGACGAAACAGTCTGTCCGAGCTTGTGTACATGGAGAGCCCGAGAGCTCTCTTGCCGGCCTTCCCTGATTAACGTGTTGAGCTTGTCACGCTCCGACCTCTGCCAGTTGTGCATGGCTGCAATGTAGGTAAAATGGCACATCACGAAAGGCGTGCATTAGCCGTACGAGGTTGTCTTCTGAACCCGTAACGCGGAGCACCACCAGAGCATGTGGTAAAGTCTAAGCTGGCAAAGTCTGAGCAAAGCGCGCAAGTTCTTGACGTCTGAATTTCGGTATAGATCCTTTGCAAGAGCGTGGGACAAGGATATGCCCCGACCTGCAAATCAATACCTGAGGCCTGTTCAATAACGTAATAAAAATATCTTGGGTTTTACGGCCCAAAACCGCGATATGATTATGAGGGACGCCGCAGTGGAGGGCTCCGGAAGTTTCGACCACCTGGTGTTCTTTAACATGCACTGACATCGCACAGTACACGGGCCTCTAGCGTTTCGACTCCACCAAAAAACTTCAGTTGTAAGCCCAGCCTTCGTTTGTGCATTTCTCCTCTTGTGCTAGCGTCGTAACGTTCTGAGAACCTTCACCCCTTGTAGCACCAAATGTTGACACAGCGTTGCGGCAACATTAAGAAAGCTGCTTCAAAGCTGTGTGAATATTGCGTGCAGCCAGGGACGTTGTCACATGTGCCAAATGGCCCAGACGATCACACTGCTAAAATGAAATGAAGCTAGGCCTGCGCATGGCATTCGTTTGAAGTGCATATATGCGTATGCCGCCCTTTACAACCGAAATCAAAAGGCAGTCGGTGAATACGGGTTTCTGAAGAGGAAATTTATAGAACGCTTCCCAAATGGAGCTCCTAGTTGATAAACACGCCCAAGTTTTGTGCAACAATGACTCCTTAACTAAAAGAAGCTGTTTGGTCAGGACAGATCGTTATTACTTCATGAAGGAAGCTGCATTCCAATGCTACCAGGCCAGTATTAATAGTCAAAGATATATTCAAAAGGTTGCAGCTGCCCGGTTCTCTTTTGCAGAGCAGCTCTCCACAGAGGTTTGAATTTCTTCCCCACCGGAACCGCACTGCAACTACTGCTGCTTGAAATATTGTCACGCGGTATAGTAATTGTGAAGAAGCCGGCAGTCGCGCTGGTAGTGACGAAACGCTTTATTGGGTGTATCTGTGGCCGGAAAACTATGTAACTCAAAGTACCAACGATGCACTCTAACACTGATAGCTGCCGTGGACGAACTGATCGACGGAACGCGTGGTATTTTAAGCTCCCCAATGATCGAACCTTCCAGCGTTATTGCTAGGTGCTCTCGTCCGCTGCCGAATAAAATTGACTATTCGCCTCCTGAACAGAACAATCTCAAACAATCGCGAAGCTTTCCAAGCACTGCCGCGTGGCCTTCGCCGAGCGGTGCTAAGTTATTGTGGGAGAAACCCGATGCAAAAGAAACGCGCCAAAAAACATTAAGACCGTCTCGCAGTTCTCACCGTGCGAAATCGCTTAGTAATTAAAGCCCGCATAACAAGCAGTTAAGATATATTTGACAATTCATGGCTGAAATGAACCGGCGGTAAGTCCTGGAAGAAGACAGATGCGCAGGGATACAAAACAGGGAGTAGTTTGCCAGCCCGGTGCCTTTTCATGGACGGGCAGCAATTTGAAGTACAGGTCATCACCTTTGGGGAAAACACAATGACAGGACATCAAACGATAGAGTATTGTAGTGGTTTACCACAATGCGAAGTTCTGGGCACCACTGTATATACAAC
The DNA here is from genome assembly GCA_030522465.1 of Rhipicephalus appendiculatus. NCBI lineage: Eukaryota > Metazoa > Arthropoda > Arachnida > Ixodida > Ixodidae > Rhipicephalus > Rhipicephalus appendiculatus. The sequence continues at coordinate 5,005,340 of JALIZH010032924.1, read as the reverse complement.
AGCATGCTTCTATCTTGATTTCATTCTGCGACCTTGTGTGTTATCCTGTGCAGTCGGCAAAGTATACGCCCTGGAGCAGCAACGGAAACGCGCGTCTAGGCAACTATGTTTCCTGACAGCGGCCACGTCAATTTCATATTACCTATGACGTAGATTGCTGCAGGTGCGATGAAGGTGCAGTAATTGGTGTGCGCACGCGGGGGGGCAGGGGGGGGGCGGCCGCCCCCCCACCCTAGTTACTTAGGAGGGGGGGGGGGACAAAGTCGGCTCTATAGATTGACTTAATAGGAGAGGGGGGGGCAGTGCAACGAACCTTCGTCCCCCCCCTGAAGGAGAACCCTGCGCACACCTATGGGTGCAGTAGCTGTGTAACGTCCCTTCGAGCGCATGTTAAAGTACTGCAAGTGGTCACAATTAATAAGAGAAACCGACTTAGGCCTCTCTGTGGTACGTTTGTGGTTTGTAACTGTGGTACTTTTTAATACCGTCAGAAAACCACATTCAATTACATGTCCTTACGAAAAGATCTGCCTGAAGAAAACTGCGATGCCTTTTTTCACAATATTTTCCTGTTAAGTGACGAAAAAATCCTTGAAACATACCGAGTCGGCGGAGTCAACGTTTTGACAATTTGCAGCCTTGAAGACAAGTCTGCTTGTCGAAACGTGGGCTCCATCGGACACTCCGTCTTCGAAGGATTCTTCATTTCTTTGCGATTCCATATTCTCTTGAACTTCCACCTTGTTTAGGTTTCCTGTCCGGTGTGTCATAGTTTGAGTCCATAATGCAACACACAAAAGGTGTCAGAGTGAAATGATCCTTGAATTGCATGTACATGGTGACCGAAAAGCGTCAACGAGATGAGAACAAGGACGCAGTAGGGAGGTCCTGAAGTGCATTGCCTCTCGGGGCAAAGCTATTATATTTACCGTGAAAACGTGATATAACATTGACGGGTTATCATGCAGCAAAATTACTAGTAGATGAGCAACAGCGTTGACATCTGGGTACCCTGAAAATAAATACGGATGTTTTATTTGTTTGTGGCAGCACGTTTGCGGACACCAACGGTAATGTCTGAAGACGGATATGACGCCATATCCTTTAAAGAAATCCAAAGGAACCTGAAAGAAAAAAGAAACAGGATAATCTATTAGCATTCGGACGCGATTCGAAGGATCGCAGAGTAACTGCAACGCACCATTAGAAGAATCAAAAGTTATAAGCTAGATCATATCTTGCTACCACAGATATCGAGGATGACCATGCTGACATCGGCTCATCTTTGCCTTGCCTCGAAGAAAATATACCTTCCTTTTCGTTAGTCCACTTTGCTGATTTAACGCTTCTTGGCGTCCCATACGCTGTATTCCTCTACGCATACGCTGCATCAGGTGTAGCCTGGTGATACGTTTGCTTTACTGTAGATTACAATAATAAGTGAACGTGCCCTTAAAGGAATCATACCTTTGTTTTGTCTGTGCGCACAAAGTGTGCGATGCGGACTGCATGAAACACGGCCATCTTGGCGGCTTGGAGGCCCAGTCGCATTCCCACGCAATTTCTGGGACCCGCTCCGAACGGGAGGTACGTGTAAGGCCGTATGTTTGCGGCGTTGTCTCCGATGAACCTGAACACGAAAGAGTAAAAACCGCGCTCGCTGAAATATTTACTGAAGTACGAGCTAGACACGAAGTACTGGCACGTGATTGCTAGGGGGTTTGAAAGAAAATTTCGCTAGGATGTTGCTCACCTTGCTACTTCAAATTTCTCTGTAGATACACAAGAACTGGGTATTCACCTTTCTGGACGAAATTCATGGGGATCCGGAAAGTACTCGGGGTCGTGGTGCATTGCATACAGTGGAACTGCAACGATGCAACCTTTTGGAACTCTGATACCCGTATCACCGAGCACATAGTCCTTGGTCGTTTCCCGCTCTAGTCCTGCAAAGAGTTGAGGAATATTTTTCGAGGGCAACAATGACAGCCGTGGTTATATGATTAGCTGTGATTTTTTTTAAATGCGTTCATTTTGAACATCGAAACACGGTAGTAAGTAGTCCATTAATTAGCATTTTTCGACAAGAAATGCATCTCACCTTGACGCTGGTGGGTACATCCTCAGTATCTCTGATATTACTCCGTGTAAGTACTCCAGCTTCACCAAGACTTCCATCGCTGGATACTCACCCTTCAGACATGGAAGGGGAAACACATACTGCATTGAAGTGCGCACGATGTGCTCTTTGGAATGTTTACATGGTTATTCTGTTAAACGACCACTCATGCGCACTCCTTAGTCGACAGCAAACAATATTTAGTCGTTTCGCTGCAAGAACGGAATATCTCAACTGAGCCAGTCTGCTAAGATCACGAAGAAATGTAAGGCATGAGACAAAGAAAATAATCGGGACAAACCGAACAACGTTTAAAAACGTAGCGTTGAATATTGTACACATTTTCCCAGAAACGCTCGGATTTCATACCGCATAGAGTTATTTATTTATTGAAAATACCTTAAGGACCCTGTACACAGGGTTTTACATGAGGGGTTATGCAAGTGACACAGAAGAAAAAATAGACTTACTGCGGAGAAAACCCTGAAACGCTGCATGGGCAAACTCTGCGAGTGACACCCTCCGAGAGTGATCTTTGTAAACCGAAATTCACTCCCCCCAAACTCCCACGTTACACTTCCTAAAAAGTTTGTGCCAGTGACTGAAGTCCTCACACCTAAATACTAGGGCTGCTTGACCGACTTCAATGAGTCCCCTTTGTTAAAGCTTCCCCATAATTCTTTTGAACGGAATGACAACTGCATCGGCTCAATGCGCACAGCAAGTTCTGAATTCTTTGGAGCCAGTCCTTGCAAGCCTTTTTTGAACATCTTGGATTCCAGTATACTTTAAACAACCGTAAAGGAACTGGTCTCAAACACTTCCCAGTTGTGACTGTCTAAGTGTGCGCGGTGAACGCTGACATGTGTGTGCTTGCGTGTCACTTGTTTTCTCTTTCCTTCTTGCCCTCTCTATTCTTTTCCTCCCTTTCCCCCCTCCCCCCCGTGTAGGGTAGCAAACCGGGTATAACATGGTTAACCTCCCAGCCTTTCCTTTGCCTCTCTCTCTCTCCCCCTGAAAACACAAGCGCTGCAATAAATGAATCAATAACGTTTTATTTCTCACTCTACTTCTACCTGCCCAGGTATGCAATTTCCTGCTTCCCACAATGATACCTTCATTTGCAGCCACACACACTTTCTTGCAAGAATGATTAGCGAGGTTCAGTAGCAGTGAATGCTGGAGCTTCTCACGCACACATTTCTCGATGGTGTTGTACACTTCATTCGATATTACTTTTTCTACAAGACCGGAAGGCCTTTTGTCATGTTACGGGGCAGGATAACGACATTTGAAATGATAACGAACAGCGAACAATAGAGAACGTCACGGAAGAACACCGTTAGAATAAAATACACTATTCGAGAACGCTGTGCATCATTCCCATGTAAACATTCCAGCAAAACATTGTTCTTCTGAATAGCGACTTTTCGGCAGAAGCGTTCGCAATCAAGCAAACACCCTGCCCATTGTTCAGTCGAACAATGGGCAGGGTTTGCTGCCCACGCAAGTATTACTCAAGAATTAAGATGCTTTTCTGACCTTGTGACCACCTTTTTGTGTGATCTGTATGATATGCAATGTTTATTCACGGTCTCTTTTTCCACCCATTATCTTCAATATATCTGAGTAGCCTTGATACGCGCACATACGCTATCTGTAATGACATAATGATTTCAGTTACCAATACTTCTGCTAGCGTAGCATATGTACTGATCCATCGAAAAGAGATTACCGTGCTTCAGCATCACAATGCTATCACCTTTAAAAAAATACTTATCTGCGTAAGTGAACGCGACGACCCCCTTTTGTCGTGTATATCTATACTTACGTGCTTTGCCACGCACTGGTCGACCTCTTCTCGAAGCTTTTCCTGAACTTCCGGGTTCAACGCTAGCATGTAAAGCGTGAAGGCAACCACGGACGATGTCGTTTGCTGTCCCGCAACTAAAAACATGAAGCATTGAGCCATGGCTTCCTCTTCGCTCAGTGCTGAGGGGGAAAAAAAGAGCCACGCAGCGCAAGCACATTACTAAATGCAGACTCGAGGTCTGGTTTTAATTATGACAACACGTCATCTGGCATGCTCTGAACTTTAAGCCGCATGGTACTCTGAACCTTAAGGGCGTGCGAATATTCGAAAATTTCGAATAACGAATCGAATAGCGTTATAATCGATTGGGTGATCGAATCGTATAGCGCATATTCAGAATACCGAATATTTTTCGAATACTTTTCGAATAATCACCTCCGGCGGGAAACCCCAAAGGAACAACACATTGGGTGTGCGAAGGACCATTTTTGTGGTTTTAATTAGTTAATTACCAGGATGCACACAGGTCAAGCTTTTGCGGGAAGATCGAATATTTATACCGATCACCGTATGAAGGAATTTTTGCTTTAAACTCCAGTGTCGCCGAAGGCAGAATGTCCTCAATCCACTATCATTATGATGAGATACATGATGTTCATTCATTAAGTATTATTTAACTTCTTTTAAGTCTTAACGTTATTTAAAAAGCTGGTGACATGGTAACACCTCCAGTACTGAAGTAACTGCTGTATTCACCCTAACCGTTAAAAAATACCTGGAAGGCACTAGTCGCTGCTGTACACGAGCTTACCTCAGTTTACATAATTGTGGCATCTTTTGTTGGTTAAATGGAACGGTAATGTTACTTTATCAATCTATGAATATTTATTTGAAGTAAGAAGTAGTTGAATTCTAGGCCTGTCTCGAAGATAGTTGTTTTACTATTCGAAGAATATTCGAATAGTATTCGATACATATTCGTATTCGATTCGGTATGATCACATTGCTATTCGTAAACGATTCGGTTCAAAATTTCACTATTCGCACACCCTTCGTTCATCCGAAGTAAAAAAACGTACACACAAGGTTTTAAAAAAAAGGTGCTCAGGTGCGTAATTTATCTAATTACTGAAGTGGTGAAGTAGAACGAGAACATGTAGTTTGTAACAACTATCCAAATGCCATAAAATAAAGGCTGAGTACAGTGACCGCTGCAACTATGAATGAAAAATATGGAAATAAGCTAGTGAACCTTGAAAGACGGCGAGCATAAATTGAAAATACAGTGCGTGCAGAGACAACTCTGGAAGATTTAATAGGAAGGGGGGTGGGGAGGTGATTTACTAATATTTTTTTTATTATTCAGCGTGGTGAAAATTAAGGTGTGCGGTGTTTACCGTCGTCGCGATGCGTCAAATTTTCACACAAAAGAGGCTTTGGTTTGCCCAAAAAAAAATCTCGAAATGCGACGTCCGCGATTTGTAGCCAAGTACAAGCGGACGAGCCAGGCACACTGAAACTGATAGCGGCCTCTGGACACCCCGGTGGCTACGAAAAAACTCACCTGTGTCACTTATGCATTCGCCTAAGACGAGTTCTCAGTCAATGTATTGATCGTCGGCAGCACAACTCCGAAAGCTTTGTGCACTTAACGTGGCTCATTCATTGCTTCCGGGATTGCAGGCATTCCAAGCTTTCTGCACCTTATGTGATTTTGCACTGCTTCCGTGATCAGCCCTCCTTTGACCAAGTGACGATGTCATGGGAATGGCGTTATCATGTAGCGTCACAGTGACGTCATGGTGATGTCAACAGGTGATAATTTTTGCATCACTCGTGCTTACGCCAGCGGGCAATTTTTGGCGTTTGATAAGGTGCCTAAGACGTTCGCCTTAAAGAGGCCCTACAACACTTTTCCAAGTAGCCATGGAATGGAGTCACCAAAGGAGCTTATTGCCTCACGAATTGACCACCGCAAAAAATTTTTAGAATCCGTCTAGTACGAGCGTAGTTATAAATATTTGTCGTCCCGACGAAAGCGCTGGAAGCTAAGCAGGGAGGCGTAGTACGGGAGACCAACGTTGGGGGGAACAAGGTACGTCACGCGCGCCTTTTGACCTTGAGCGCATTTTCTCTGTCTTTTTCTTAGAACGCGCGGCTTCTCAGTGCGATCCAGCACGCACGAGCGGACTTGTCGCGGCCTCCCGCGGCGGTTCCAGTAACTCCCGAGCGCGCCATGCTCAAATCAGCCAATGATGTGTTACTTGGGCCTATGACGCAATGATTTTTGAGCATATAGCAACATTTGTGGAGAGAAGAAAAAACGATTTTTAGCTGACTTTGATAATTTATTGTAAATTCCAGGCCCCGTACAGCGCTACAATATTTGGCTCGCGTGCTCTCGGGAGCCTCGACTACCGATCGGCAGCATTTTCTGACCATGCTCAAAAAGTGTTGCAGGGCCTCTTTAAAAAGCCTTTACGAGCACCCTCACACTCCTGAAACTGACGCCTCTGGCAGGGTGAATCTGCCATTTGTTGAATACGAGCAGCTGCACAGAAACTCGCGCAAAAGAAGCTTTCACAAACCATTTGATGGGACATCCTCCGAGTCTGCCAACTTGGAATCCACGTCGAATATTTTTTCTTCCGCATCAGCTGTTTCTTTTGTAGTGTCTCCCGTCCACTTTCCCTGCTGAGAGTCGATCATTTGCTGCAGGAAATCGTCTTGCCTCTAAAGGGAAGTGAGGACAACCAGATTTTCAGTGTAGGGAGGCTTCGTTACAGAGACAGACAAAATGTGCACAGTAAGAGCAACAAGGGAATGGTAAAGGCAGTCGAGGAAGGCAGAGAGTTAGATGGAGTGACGAAGTTAGGAAGTTCGCAGGGATCAAATGGAATCCTCTCGAACAGGAAAGGGTTAAACCGGAGGTGATTGGGAGAAGCTTTCGTCCTGCAGTGGACCGAAATGGGACGATGGCGACGATGATTTGCCCAATGTGCGATCTTTTTACAAACGTGAAACTTCGCCGACGGAAACTGATAATGCATACGTTTATATTACGTAAATATTACGGCAATTGTTACAGGACCACGTGGTTCTACCCTCGCTCTTTTATATCCAGTAAATGAGTCGAAATTTCGCACAGTGTCTAAATTCACGAAGTCATGTACCTTGTGTTAAAGACATTTCTGAAGAACCCTAACAATCATGCTAAATTCAAGTATCTACCGCTGGTAGCTTCGTCAAGACACTTATAGTTAGAAAATTAACAATGCTTTAGAATAATTGTCCTATACGACGTGTCTATTGCAATCTGGTTCGGTAATAATAATAACAATAATAATAATATATTGCCACAAGTTGCTCGACACCTTCTGAAGTCGCACGCTGGTTCCTGCTTTTGTATATTCCGCCACACAGCTGGCAAGCAAAGCGCGCACTGCAACGTTGGACTGCGCGTGTCACCATACCACGCGCCGAAGAAGAAGACTGGCGGCTCGTAGAAGACCGGCACGAGGCAACAGCGGTGAAGAAGACGTCGACGAGGTTCGGACAAGTGAGCGTAGGACATCCTTGCAAGAAGTTGTGTATCTGGGGTTAACGGGCACAGGCTTCGCCCTAAATAAACAGTTGTCTTAGCAGAAGGTGCTGTATTTGTTGGCTACAAACTTGGGGTTTTACGTCCCAAAAACCACGATATGATGATGAGGGACGCCGTAGTAGACGGCTCCAAAAATGTTGACCATCTCGTGTTTTTTAACGTGCACTGATATCGCACAGTGCACGGGCCTCTAGAATTTCGCCTGCATCGAAATGCGACCGCCGCGGCCAGGGATCGAACCCGCGACCTTCGGGTCAGCAGCCGAGAGCCGTAACCACTGCTCCACCGCGGCGGACTGCAATCTGCTTCGAGAAGGCGCTTTAACAGAAGAGATGAGAATGTGTATCAGTCACGCGTAATCCACGGACTTTCTAGAGAACAAGCGACGCTTCATTACCGAATAAGAACTGACTCCGCATACACGCCGGCTTGGTCATTCAAGACTGGGCGAGGCGCTTCTCCGTTTTGTGCCGTTTGTGGTGACATCAGCGACATCGAACATTTTATTTGGCTGTGCCCGCAGTTTCATAGGAAAGAACAGCGATGGTACGCAGCTCGCAAAAAGGTTGTCACAAGCACGGGACATTTGAAGATGTCATTTTTCTAGAAGGGCCCACGGCAACAAGAGGGAGAGTGCAACGGATTTTCGTGGCTTTCCTGCGAAACACTGGGCTGTGTGACATTTGGTGACGGACCCCTATAATTCAGGAGATGCTCAGGCGGAACAATTGTCCGCCATTTAGGCCAGGCTAACTCCGCCTGTTGCAACACCACAACCACCACCACCACCGCCTTTTAACGTTCAAGCAACTTTTTTCAGCGACCCTTTGTACCACAACTCAATCCTTTCTGACATCTTTTGTGTTTCTCTCACCATTTAGACTTTCTGTAGATACGTTCACGATACCAAATCAAAACGATTTGGTCATTTATGCGGGCATAAAAGCTTAATATGTTTTTGTCTAAACCCACTCAGTGGCCTATCAACCGAAATATTTTCATTATCACATTATAATTGCAGCATTTCGAATACCCAGGGTAGGAACAAAACTACGATCATCTTATGGAACAGCATGTGAATGCAGCTTCATTCACTTTCCAAATAGTAACAGCAAAACGCTCTGGTGATAAGAGCAATCTATACCACCACAATTTCAACCGCAATTGATCAATCAAATCTTTAGTGCATCTGTGATACCGTCATGCTGCAGGTACTTACGGTCTTCGAATCCAGACGGCCTTTGATCACACGCTGGCATAGACTCTTAAAGTATTCAAGAGTAGCCGGGTTGTAAACCTTCATCCTGAAGAACTTTGCTACTCCTGGTAGCAGAACTGTGGCACAAAAAAATAGAAAGTAATTAATGAAAAGCCGCTAATTGTTACAGCATTGTTGAGCACCCAGTAGAGCAATGAAGTTACGAAATGTGCGTTACAGCAAAGTGACCGATCATTCCGTGCGCCAACAGCTTGATTTATTAAGCCTTATAAGATACTAATGCTACGACCGCGTAAGTAATTATCAGTAAACCATTTTTTACAATTGCGAATTGGTTTTCTTCCCAACTATTGGAGTTGTATTCATTTTTACAAACCACATGCACAAGCATAGTTTGTGTGTATCCTTAAATAGAAAATGGACATGGCTTGCGTAGTAAAAAGATAAGATCCGGTGTCAGCAGCTAGCACAATATCATCATTTTGAATGACAACCGTTGTTACTCCTATCATATCGACAAGCATGCAGTTATAAATACTTGAATTTGTATGGAGAGTCACAGGAAACATCTACGGCCATATGCCACTTCATAAAAGTGACAAAAGCTTAACCAGAAGATATTCATATCTTCTGGTTATCATATGAACGAGAAGGAAAGTCGTAACAATCGTAGAGCCGTTTGTAACTTTTTGTAACTATCGAAACACAGGAAAAACCCTGTGCAACTGGCGCTATTAACACTGCGTAATGCGAACGTGTACAAAGGAACGGTGCCAACGAAAATGGCTGTCATTTGCCGGAAATTCTAACAATCACAACTAAAATTAAGTGTTGGCATTAGTGTGGTGTGCAAATGAAAGCTTATGCGGCTGGCGTACTCACAGTACACGATGAGCGACACCGAAAAGTCCGTGCCGAACACCTTCTTCGCGTAAGTGACGAAATCATTGGTCTTGTCAGAGTGAGAATCCAGGCGGGTTCCGAAAGCGTACCGGGCAATCAAGTCCAAGGAGAAGTTGCCAAAGAAACTGTAATTCATTAGTAAATCGATTAGCGTTAGCATCGGCAGTGATATTCGGGCAATAATCAGTGTGACACTTTGCATTCACGTGTAGAATTAACCATGCCACTGAACTTTATGCAATACATGCGTTTTCTTTTTTCTCTAAATATGGCGAGAAGGCCTAGGAAAGATGTCACGTATAGCTTGCACTATTATACTATAAAGCGCGTGTTGGTGAGGAGGTAGAAATATAAATGGAAAACAAACAGAGCAGAGAAAAAGGAACTCGATGAGACGGGATGAGACGGAAAGAACACGGGACGATGCGTATATTCTCATGCGGTTTTTGTGCAGTTCCCGTTTTCAACACTTTTTCCCAAGCAATGGGAAGCCAATCACAGCGACGCTTGGCATTAACCTCAGCGCCCTTCCATGTTGAATTTTTTTTTCTTCAGAAGTATAAGGGGTGAGGCTTGAGTAATATGCACGTACTGTGTATGCGCTTTCTACAACCCTGTTTTATTTTCCTCTTCCAATGGATGAATGAACAACTTCATATGGAATTCGAAAACATATTCAGCGCGAGCAAACAAGGACGTAAGGCAGACGACAACACAATGCGTGTTGATTGTCGTCTCCCTTACGTCCTGGTTTGCTAGCGCTGAATATGTTTTCGAATTCCGTTTACAAACACGCCCAAAAAATGGCAATGTTAAATATGTCCCTGGTTAATGGGAAAATGCCAATGAGTCAGAGGGTGGGCGGGAGGAACTACTTGAAGTAGGCCTCCTCTACCTATTCAGCGCCCCCTCCAGGGTGACCTCCTGAATGTCGGGCCTGGAGCTGCGCAAGGCAGCCTTCCCACTGCTCCTCACTAGAAATTCAACGTTTCCAGGAATGGGGGAAGAGGGTGCTTAGGGCAGCGCCACATGACGTGGTTTAAGTCTGCCGTGGAAGAGGCGCAGAATATACAAGAGGGAGAAGGGCAACTGGAGGGATGAATGCGGTGGAGGAGGTAAGGGGTAGGAAAAGGTGCGAGTCTGCAGCTGTCGTCACAGAACTTCATAGCTGCGCGAGGATTTGCGCATGAGTGGCGGAAAGGTCAAACGTTCTAATCGGTAGTGTGTGCAAATATCGTGAAATGACGAAAACTCCCTTATGCATTCACTAAAACCAATTTTTATGGTACCTGCTTTGTTAAGTGCTACAGAAAGCTTACCGGTCAGAATGTCTAATCACGGAATAGCAATGCGGAAACCACCGTGAAACATTTATGTTCGAAATGCTTTGATCTGCGGAGACTATGAAGTCGCATACACACTACACATGCTGCAAACAGTGCGAGGTTAGAGTGAGAGCGGTTCGCGTTTGTGCGCGGCGGTTACCTGCGCATGCGTGCACTCCGCGCGCATGCGCTGCGGCTCGACATGTTCCACTAGTGGCCACGAAAGCAATGCAACTTCTCAGCCTGCAACTCCTATTGCCACGTAAGGAGCACAGAATAGAGCGGTGATGGACAATAAAATATATCGCACTCTAATTTTGAGCAGCAATTATGGTGCGCATGAAAGCATCAGACTACGTACAGCGAAGTGAACGACTTCATGATCCAGTTTCAAGGCTCTTCCGCTAGGCTGCGCGACATACCGGTTTTTCCCGATTTTTGGACGCGACTTAAAAATGCAAGTCCTACTCCGATCATGAAAAGGATGCCTCAATATGTTAGCATAATTCACGGTGTTTTCGTTTTCACCACGGATCTAATCGCACGTTCTGGACAGTTGTCGGTCTCCAAGACAATCGGCTCAAAATCGAAAGCCATCGTCTTTTTTTCTCAGTCGTTGTACTGATCGTGCCCCGCCACCCTTCGAAAGCTTTCTGCACCTAACGTGTTTTCACATTGCCTCCTAGATTGGAGGCACATCACCTGGTTTACCATTGCCTCCGTGATCAGACTACCGTTGACCATGCTACGGTGCCATGTGATGACGTCATCGTATGACGTTAATGACAAGACTCCATGATGACGTCATGATGACATCACATATTGTGGCGGTCTGTGACGTAATTGTGACGTCATGTGGGGGCCGTCATCTCGTGATGATGATTTTTTGCATAACTCGTCCCCGACGCCGCAGGACGCGAGACGCCGCCGACGCGAGACGCCGACGGTCAAATTCCGCGTTTGATGAGGCGTCCAAGGCTTTCGCCATTAATAAGCCCATCCCGCGCTGAAAACAGCGCCTCCTCCGTGGTGAGTCGCGACGTAGCGGACTGTAAATCCCCGGTCGCTGGCATGAACCGCTTCGTTTCCCGCAAGACCCGCGTGTGCGGGAGTCCAGGTTAGTGCTACAGTTCGATCGAGGGGATGGGTCAAAAGCCGGGCTGGCTTAGAGACAATGCCCGCTCCGAAATTATATATGGCAATTTAGGAGTCACTTGCGACAACAGATGAATTAGGGATTGTGAGGGGCAGGGCTGTGGCCGCCTCTTGCGCCTGCTCCGAAGAAGAGGCCGGAATGGAAGAGGCCGCAGCAACCTGGCCGCGAGAGTTGACTGATATTGCATAATTCCTGTTTCTCCGTGATCAGCGCTATCAACATAGAACACATCATTTGAGGAGGAGAATTGTTTTTTGAGAGGCTTCGCGCTGCCTCCTGCGCTGTTTGTGGTGCACAGGGTGAATGTTTTGGGAAGTGCGGGAATGCAGAGGTTCGTTTATGTGGTGTGGAATGGTGTGCTTAGCCTTGGTTGTGAGTGCCGATGTGACAGAAAGTGTATGTAGAATGTGTCGGCCTGTCACGGTGTTAGAAAGTCTTATGCTGCTATGTAAGATGGGCTTCTGTGAGCCCAGCAAAGGTGTTGGTGCCAGTACGTGTAAGTACTTCAGTGGAGTTCCGTATGGGTACCCCTAAAAGCGAATTTACATATTTTGGCTAAAAGGATGCCATTCTAACCAGATTCTGATATAAGAAAATGTAGGCAGGGTGTTGCGAATGTATACTTACTGATAATGAAGTCCTGGACTAAGCGGGAGTTCGGCTTGCTTTAGTCCGCCATGTTTATTAGAGACCTGACCTAAAGGCGCAGGGTATGATCAACAGTCGGTGTAAAGTTTATTTAGTGTGTATGTGTCGAACCGGTTGCTTTGAATTGTGCAAACCAAGCACATGTAGCCCATCCACTCTAGTAACAGGGATGTGACTAAGGATTACATGTATATGAACAGTGAAACGCGCCAATTTCAATGAAAGTTCACCCTTAACAGCGTTACTACGAGATGAACTGCTACAACGCACGAAACTGATCGAGTGATCCAAAGAAAGGTTAGGTTTAAAGGGACCCTGCAACACTTTTCGAGCATGGTCAGAAAACGTCGCTGACCGGTGTTCGAAGCTCCTGAAAACACGTGAGCCAAACATTATAGCGCAGCATGTTGCCTGAAATTTACAATTAATTCCCTAAGTCATCTAGAAACCGCTCCTTTCGATAAATGATGCCATAAACCAAAGTCCACTGCCATTGGCTGATTTGAGCATTGTGAGCTGCATAGTTAATACAGCCGTCGTGGGATGCCACCATGAGCACGCTCGCTCGCTCGCGATCACATTGACAGTAAACCACGTGCGTTCGAATAAAAAAAAAAGAAAGTGCTCGAGGTCATGACGCACGCTGACGAAAGGACGTAGCTTCGTGTCCCCTCTTCATCCCCCCTCTGTGTAGGTTTCAGCGCGCTCGCTGGTACGAAAGGAGAGAGAGCGAAAGCGTTTCAAGAGAGCGGCAAATGTCTGTAGCTCCGCTCGTACTAGACGGATTCTAAAATTTTTCTACCATCTATTTCATGGAGCAGCTATCAAATTATTTGTGGTGATTTAGGAACTCGAAAGGAAATTAGGGTTGATAGCGTCGACGATAAGCAATATAACCCCAAAGACGGTGCAGAGACTAGTTGGCTCTATTTACGTACTGTCCCAGTTCAAGATCCCGCTCTTCTTCAGCCGCTTTCTGAAGGTGGCTCATCGTAGACTTGGTGCACGCTTCGATTTGGTGCTCCATCTGGAAAAACGGAGGAAACATTTCAAGGAGTAAAAATGCACACTTTAAAAGCCATGAAAGAAGCACTCATGAAAAGGCTGGTTAATCACTGACCATGAAGCATAATAAAAAGTATTAAAAAATTCAGCATGATGGCTGCTAAATGGTTGAGCAATATACCTTCCAGGCCTGTTCGGTTTCTCAAACATTAGTTAAAATCTAATGATGTTTGCGAGACTATAAGCGCAACGTTACAGTCGCTAACCTTATACCACAGCAGTTGCTGGCATTGCTATATTGACTCTTTGGGTGTCAGATTATTCAGTGGAATATAGATGGGTTTGAAAAGACTTTGGAACAGGACACTCTGGCCAGCTGCTCTAGCGGCAAATATGGAGTGTTTCTGAAGGCCTAAACAGCTGTGACCAACAGGTAGATACACGAAGAGAGAGAGAATGATTTATTAGAAAGCAGAGAGGTCGGCCTCTGAGCTAGTTCGCTCTAGCCTGCTACTCTGCACAGGGGAAGAGGGACAAGGGGAAAAAAAGAAGTGACGAAGGGTGACGACGGGGAGAGAAACAGGTTATGCGTATATACAATGAACACACAGCATTGTGGCTTCGCTAGAGTCTAGCGTCCAGTCCTGTACTACTTAGGAAAATATTACGGCCCTTATAGCAGGTTGTTGATCTCGTCTGATCACGCATTGCTGATAGAATGTCACTTTCATTCAGCGTTCCCACACCAATTCCTGCCAGCGTTGAAGCGAGCGTTTGTCGTTGCGACACGTAAAGTGGGCAATCACAAAATATATGCGCCGTTGTTTCACACTTGGCAGCGTTCACAGTTCGGGCCAACTCGCACGGCGTATGAGGTGCGTAGCGGCGAGTGAATGCAACACCCAGACGAATCCGGCGTAGCAAACTGGAGTTGCTGCGGTTGATTCTAGCTGGGAGGCGAAAAGTCATCTCAGGATCTATTTCTCGCAGACGCCTGCATCGATGGTCTGGCCGCGACCAATAAGCCGTTGCGCACTCTCGCATGAGCGATCTCAATAAAGAGTACACGAAGAGAACGACATTATAATAAAAGCATCGACACAGAGAGAAAGTCTTCAAGGTTCCTCTGCAGCCTGATTATAATGATTAAAATGAGTCGCTTGGTGTACCGCTCTTCACACAGGATGTGGGTGGCCCACCTTTAAAATATGTTTTTAGCATTAGGAAGGCTCAGAAGAGCTTTAGGATAAATTAGGTGAAATATTCGCTTTTTTTTTCGTGTCCGTGCGCACGTTCTGAAACTGCAGGCAGCAGGAACTAGCGCGTAAAGCAATGCTTTATTGTGTAACTTGTTATTGCACCTCTGAGACTTCCATATTGTTTAGCTGTTTATTACGTTGGTTGTAGAGAAGTGTTATTTGAGTGTCAGAAAGAGAACTTGTGTTCCAAAAATACTCTTTTTTAAGTCGAACTTATGCAAAGGTGAGAACGTTTCCTTGGTTCCTCTGAGTTCGTTCCTTTACGGTAGCCTGCTGCGTTTCAACTACTACACGCTTCGAAAGGTATCGCTTCGTTTTGGCATAGCAAAACACCCAAAATAAGGTATTCCTCCCTTCGTTTGTACAAAGTACCTGCCAAGGGAAGCGATACAGCGCAAACACATAAAGGGAGAGAGTGGGGCAGAGCTAGATTAAAACAAAAAGCAGGTAAGTTGAAATGGTCCTAGCGTTTGCTACCTTGCATAAGGGTCGGGAAACAGGGATCGGAAAGAGGACAGAAAGAGAGAAATAAAACAGGCGAAGGGAACAAGTACACTCGTGCACACGCACAAACATGAAAGTAAAAGCATATGTGACTAACCTTGCGAATTTTCCCAGATGTGAACACTGGCGAATAGTACTTCCGTATTGTTTTCCATCGAGGGTAGGGAATCACACTAAGCATGTAGTCGAACAACGGCTCGAAGAAATTAACGGTCTGGAAAGGAATTACCAAGAAAAGCACTGTTAATGTCCAGTGCCCTTGCTCGTCGTTTCACACACTGCGTAAATTTTGGCGATGCAGCCGAAAACTAACGCTCAAGTATTTGCAGAAAAACGTGGGACATTTGGGATGTGCGCACTTGGTTCTTTTCCATATCCTATAAAGCAAGGGTCGGCAACATGCGGGCCGCAGGACGTTATCATGCGACCCCCTGCACGACGTCAGATCCCCCCCCCCCCCCCTCAGCTAGAAGTTGTCGCCTTCCTTCGTCATGTGTCCGCGCAGTTTTTTTTTTTCTTTTCACTTAAGTTATGTACCAACCAGCCCGCCTTTTGCCGCTTGTCCAATATTTATACATAGATTGAAGTAATGATGATATTTGGGTTAGTTGATAATACATTCTTGCTAAAATTTGCAGTTCTCAAACGGACGGGACGTATGGTGTGGAGTGTCTTCCGCTACATCCCGTCCGTTTGAGCTAAGTTTTTTTACAAAAGTATATATACTTTTTCTTTAGTTTTAATTACTATGTAAAATAAGTGTTCAACTAAAACGAAATTATTCAAAAGACAGTCACATTCTCAACTCAAAGAAGGCAGGCTGTTAAGTGTAAGGCTATTTCTTGTGACCCAATACTCATTTCATATACTATCCAAGATATCGCAAAACACGTGCAACTATTTTTTTAATAATTTCTTTTACTCTGGACAAGCAACAAAACGATCTTAATTAACCGCATATCATCATGACCAGAGACAGCATCGTTCATAAATGCTTGCACCTATGACGATGCCATCTACCGCTCAAACCACCGTAATGTATTTTCCAATGTATATCTGAAAGAGTCACCGTGATAAAATGATAAAACGTACTCAGAAAATATTCATACAATCTTACATGTGAATGCAAGGTATTAGGTCGAAAGGAAAAATACCTTATGTATTTTCTCTCAAACAATCGTATGAGGCTCGTAAACACTGCACTTACGCGTCGGTTGGGAAGTACAAGGAAGTCCTTAAGCAGAATTTGCTTGAGAAGCTCGGGCTCTGCTACGAAGAGTGATGGCTTTCCACTTTCAAACATGCTGCCAATTGAAGAGAAAAAAGAAAAAGAAAGTGTGAGTCACGGCAGGTCGTGCAAATACACCGAGAGATCATGTCGAAAAAAGGACATCTTATGTTTGGTTTACAGAAGTACAAACGTCAAGGACACTACTTAAACATAAGAGGACAAAGTTCACAGGCGTCAAGGATAACGGCTGTCTGGGATAATAAAAGCTTTGACATGCACAACATCGTCCACGAATTTAGAGTGATGAGAATTTTCAGCGTGTGCTTCAGTAGCACGAGAACAATTAGTTCGTGTACCTTTTTTCTCCTGCAGGCACTGCAACGAATTCGCTAGCCTAGACCACATGCACTGGCGTTGCCCCTCGTTACGGGGCACGGACCAATCCAATGAAGACAAGTGGCTATCCGCTATCAAGAGCCCCGATGTCGGCGCTCAACTGTGGGCTGTCCAGAGGGCCCACAATGCGGCGGTCGGGCTTGGCCCGACTGTCCCAACGTGGGAGCGGCCCGCTGCGCGTCGAGTCGTGCACCTCAGGACTCGCAATAAAGTTTCGCATCCATCCATCCACTGTGTACGTCATATTATTGAGGATGAACATATCGGACTAGATTAGTCAGGCGCGCTTTTTTTTTTTTATAAGCTTCCAAGATAGCGTAACCTGTGAGTTTAAATCACCATAACAGTGTACAGCACACGTTCACATGGCGTTCTGGAAGCTTTAGTGATGTCCTTAAAGGGGCCATGACACCCAATTTTCGATAATAATCTGTGTTCTGCAGGTTAATTCTTGATCCTTCACAAATAAGCTGGCGAAATTTTAGAGCCTTAGGTCGAACACTTAATTTGTTATTGAATATTTTTACAAACGCGTGAGCGACCTGAGAGTTGGGCAACACTGGCGCACTCGCGAGCCATGACGTAACAAGCAGCTAGCTGTGCGAGCGTCTGCATTCCGGCGAACGATATTGTTCTGTCGTCAGCTGCGCATGAAATCGAGAAATTTGAGCTTTCTTCAACTTGGAACCGCAATTTAACGCTTTGCAGCGGCTGAAACAGAGGTAGAAGACGACGGCACCGCTTCTTGCTGCACGTGACGTCACAGGCGCGATGGCAAGATGGCGGTCGCCGGCGGTGGGCGGGATTTACAGCCAGCGACTTCTAGGGCATGTTTCACACTGAAATATTCTTTTACGGCCCACTTTTTCAGATCTGTATAGACATAATACACCCTCTACTTCAAGTTTTCGCTGAAAACCACAAATTGTTGGGTGACCGTGTCATGGCCCCTTTAACAAGGGAACTTTTTTTTTTCTGATAGGTAAACATTATGCTACTGTACGTGATGTTCACCACAAGTTTAGTACACTTCATTAAAAACGACATCAGCATTTCACGCAGTAAATATGCGTTTCCCCATGATCGATTACGTTGTAATAATTGTAGGGGTTTAACGTCCCAAAACCACTATATCATTACGAGGGACGCCTTAGTGGAAGGCTCCAGAAATTTCAACCTTTTCGTGTTCTTTAACGTTGGCCTAAATTTAAGTACACTGGCGTCCAGCAATTTTTCCTGCATCGAAAATGCGGCCGCCGCGGCCGGGGATCGATTACGTTGTATGTATCGTTAAAGATTTTAACTCTATTGCGTAAAGGGAAAGTGTGGAAAATATCGTTCAAATTAAAGATTTTAACCCTTCCTGTAAAGTCAGGTCATGAAATGATAAATAAACGTCGCAGCTGTTTTCAAAAAGTAAAGTATTGATAGCGATACAATGTATTGGACAACTGCACGACGCAGTAACGTTTCAAATTTTATCGGCCGTATACACTACAGTAAACATTTACTTCGTTCAATCCCTGCCTTTCATTTCTCCCTCTCTCCGTGTACTGAATTCAATTAGGAAACGTGATGCCAACGGGCACATTCCAAGCAACAGATCTCAATCAAATCCCGCAAACAAACGCATCGCGTTGCATCTCGCTTCAACGTGTCTTCGAAATTTTGAGAAAATGGAACCTCCTACTATAAAGGCGAGCGGTAAGACCGCGCAAAACGGAGCGAGGGGGCATCTCGGTCCGCTCATCTTTTGCACCCGCCACAAATTACCTGCAACATAGGACTCCTGCAGCCTATGTGCTCAGCCGCACGATACGGCAGATAGCCCTATCGCACCCGATCGCACTAGAAGAGATTCCCGTTTGAATAAAGGAAGGAAATCGGAAATGGGAGGAGCAGTAACTGTCCCTCAGTCGAAAGCGACAACCGATCGGTGTGTATGGGCTGAGTAGACAGAGGAGACGCGCGCTCACGCGCTGGCCGGCTTCGTCGGGTGAACGAGCACAAAAGGGTGCCGGCGAGGGGGTTGCGTCGCTCGGGAAGCAACAACGAACTTGGATCAAAATGGTGCGGTCGCGCGCTCTATCTCGACTGAGATTAGTAGACGGCTCATACCCTTGCACGTACTGTGCGCTCTCACCGCTAACTCTACGTTGAAGATACAGACAACACGAAAACCTCTTCGCTCCATGAAGCGACCGTGTTCCCTTGTGTCAGTGTTTTGTAGAGCTACGCCAGATCGGATCCTATGGTGTCATCCATTGGCAGATTCGGAGCACTTCCGGTAGCACTTTTTCTGCTCCATGCGGAGTAAGTCTGTTCCATTGGTAGATTGAGAGTGCTCCCTGTATGTTCCATTGGTAGATCCGGAGCAGCTCCGTCGCGAGATCCACTCCACGGAGCAACTTTTTCTACTCCGCGAAAAGCGGCGGATTCGACCGGAAGTCGCAAGCGCCCCGTGCCCTGGAACACTGCCAACTGTGGGCGCCAACGGACGCCGGTCGCGTCGATCGCGCCTCGCTTCGGACCATACAGCGCTCGCGTTTTGCTAGCGTAGCGTTGCTGTGCCCAGCATGCCCACATGCAAGAAGGAAGACGCGCGCATAGCGTTCCATTCTGACCCAGCCATTTGTTCCAGCGGGAGCGCTTGTGTTCCATTGATAGATTCCCTTCAGTTGCCTTCCGCCAGAGTGGAGTGCTCCGACGCAGAGTTCGTCGGGCATACGAATCCGCCAATGGATGACACCACTAATAAACTTAGTGCTAGCCTTCTAAAAAAAATCCAGTTTGTTGCTACCACATTTATTGCTTCACCTTTGCGGTGAAACTGACTCTTGTGGAACATAAAAATTCTATTACAGGTATCTTTTAGTCACTCACCCGTAAACTCTTCCATACTTCTTGTAGCGCTCTAGGTCCAGTTCATGAAAAGGCTGCGAAAAAAGGTCTGCTCAGTGAATAATGCCTTAAAGGCACTTTATTTAATTCCGTAAATAGGTTTGGTTTCAATTAACATGGTATATCAGAGACCCCACAAGACAAACATGAAGCTGTCATTGTAAGGTCAGCTGTGGCTTCCTATGGCTTCCTATAGCATGAAGCATCCCTGAACAATATTACATGTCGGAGGCACACCTTTAACAATTGAGAGAGTCTGACAAAACAAAATTTCTGTTAAGTGGTGTAGTAGTTTTATAAGGTGCCAAGCTACCATTCTTTGAATGGATCTATTAAGTGCCCATGAACGTAGTACATTTTTTACCTACCAGTACGTTTATTTTCCCTGACATTGGTTTGGTAAACTTACGGGGACTAACGTCAGACAGCAACTCCAACTATGAGGGACGCCATAATGGAGGGTTCCAGATAACTTGGTTTCCTTAACATGCGCTGACATCGCTTAGTACACGGGCCTCTAACATTTCGGTTCCGTCGAAATGCGCCTGCCGCGGCCAGGATCCAAACCGCGTCTTTTGGGTGAGCAACCGAACGCCATAACTACTGAGCCACCACTGCGGACGTTTTCCCTAACGTCGTACTTTTAATGGCAACAGCGTACAAAACTGGGCGAGTTGGTTTAATGGCAATAACATTAGCCGTACAAGCAAGAGTTCTACTGTGCTCCCTCTATTAAAAAAACCGCCAGGCCTGCGCGGAACGCACAGCACAGTCACGAAAGCTGGAAGGGCGGTGGCCTTTCTAGAGCCTTTTTTTAAACACTCTTGGGGCAACTACTACAAGCGCACTTACATGGTACCCACTACGCCATAAATCATCATAATTTTTGTGTAGTGGGGAAGCGTCTACTATACCAATATTCTTCATTCTTCGGAAAAGCGCGGTTACCCGCTACACACTTGTAACGCATTATGTGCACTTTGTTGCTTCTGTGGCTGACGACGATGAAGAATTATGCCATTTTGTAATGGGTTGGAGCATTGAACGACCCACTCGTTACGCAATTCGTATTGTGTGACGTCCGGTTGTTACTTTACTGCTCTAAAACGCTTTACAGCACACGTTAAGGCGATTTCTTACCCGACATGAAGCCTGATAGGATCAGTTTGCACCGCAGTTTCAAGCAGTGGCTAGCTCAGTGGTAGAGTGCTGGGCTGCCACGCAGAGGCCCGGGTTCGATTCCCGATCTGTCATATGTGATTTTTTATTTATTTAGTTTTTTTCTTATTTCGTGCGATATTGTTTACTGCGGACACCGGCGGCGGCGGCGGCGGCGGCGGCGGACAAATACGGCGCAAAAAGCGACCCTTGTTGTGATCTCATAACAGCTTTCGCTGTAAAAAATCGATACAGTCGTATAAAGAACTGAAAAATAAAAGAAAACCTGATTATCCCGTCTGCATTACTAAAACATGCAAGACGTTGAGGTCATGCATGTTGAGGTCATGCATGTTGAGGTCATGCCTGCTGCAGATGTTGAGGTTATGACATCATATGCGCTTTACGTTGAAGAAATTTCAGCAGTGGGACAAAAAAAATGTCTGACAACAGCGCTAACAAAAATAAGAGATCGTATTTGGAATAAACTATGTGCAAACTATAAACTATTTCAAACCTCAAGATGAACTAAAGTACAGAGTAGTGAAATTCGTGGTACGCTAGCTTAAAATTCTGTGGTAGAATGTCGAACTTTGTAAGCATGAGGTTTTCCTGTAGTAATATGATTAAATATTAATCAATTTGGGGGGTCCTTAGGCGCCTAACTGATATGATTACGAGGCCAGTCATAGATGGAGAGATTCCGGAATAATTTTGATCCCCAGGGGGGTTCGTTCGCGTGCTCCTACACCCAAGTACATATGGAGATTTTGCATTTCTTCTTATTTTGAAAGTAGGCCGCCGTGCTTGCGAATCGAACACGCACCGTCGTGCTTAGTAACGCAACACAGTATTTTGCGAGTCGCGACTGCGTTGTAGCCGCTCGTAGGCGTAACCACTATCGGCTACAACGTATGCAGGTAAGTAGCCGTCGCTCTAAGTAGCCGCTACTAACACGAGATACAGGAGCATAGCCATAAATATTTTACGGCGGGGGGGGAGGGGGGAGTATTCAACAACTTTTACGTAAGTTCGTGCGTGCGTTTGGGTGTATGCGCGTATATATTGCTTCGCAACTTTCGCGTACAATTCATCGCGTCACGACACAGCAGGCTTTTCTCCTTTCTACATGTTGTACGGAAGAGAGCCGACCTTACCACTGGACACCATCATTTCAGCCAATCCCTCGTCCACCAGCGAGTATGCCCGTGACGCTATAGCGCGAGCCGATCATGCCCGTCAGCTTGCCCGCGCTCGGCTTACGGCGTCGCAGAGCAACCAACGACGTCGCTACGATGCTTCACATCGAGACGCTCATTTCGCTCCTGGTACCCTTGTGCTACTCTGGTCCCCTCATCGTCGGGTGGGCCTATCTGAGAAGCTTTTGTCTCGTTACACGGGACCTTACCGTATACTGCGTCCAAGTCACACCTGTTACTTATGAGATCGGCCCCATCTGTCCATCGTCATCTGTTCGGTCCAGTGATGTTGTTCACGTATCACGGCTCAAGTCCTACAACAGTGCGTCTGACAACGACCTTTAAAGCTCCGGGACGGTGCTTCCGCCGCCGGGGGTCATGCTACGTACCAGTGGCATCGAGATGAAGAGGACGAAGGGAAGGACGACAAAGAAGATAGACTGTCGCGAGCTGATCTGTATCGGTGGCGCTGCTCGCTTAGGCAGTTGTAAAATACATCTGTACCCTTCCCTACGAGTCTGTATATTCCCCGTAACAATATACACAAATAAAACTGAAAAATTCAGGCGGGGGGGGGGGGGGGGGGGGTTGGACTCATTATCCCCTCCCCAGCTACTTCAATGATGGGATTGACGTTTACGTTTTGTTATAGTAATATCGATATAACACGGAATAAGAGAAATAATTTGCCTTCCCAGTACTTCTAAATAAGCCAGGCTATAATGAGCAAGAAAATACCAATATTTTTGTTACCTTTTTCGCGATCCTAAGCATTGGACCGAAAATAAGGGCGTAGCTTTCGTGGGGAACATTTTGCTTCCTCCAGTGGTTTCTGTACCGGGATACGCGGCTGCAAGAAAAGAAGGAAATATTTGCTGTAGCCAGAGAAATATTGGCTAGTACCAGACGCGGCGCCAGAAAACGACGGCAACCCTTCCATTGCACCGGCCCAATTCTTCTTCACTCCGCCATGAAAATGGCTATAACACGTACACCAAGAAATCGAAACCAATAAGCTCCACTTACAAGGAAATATTTCTCAAGAGAGACGGCCCGGGGAATTTTCAACCATCGTTTTGAAAGTTCTCAAATTTCCAGAACGCATGCTTGACCGCGTGTTTCCCTTGTGCCGCCATTCATTCATTCACTCATTCATTGATTCATTCATTCAACAGTTGATTTGTTCGTTCACTCGAGTTCACAGGCGCGATGATAAAATCCCCAAATAATGATGCTCTCCTGTAACAACAAACCACCAGAACGATTTCAGGGTTTTAAATGTATGTTTTAAGTGAATCATGTTTTAATAACGCGCGTTGGCGGAACAGCTGTTGCGTTACCGCAAAACCAAACAACGCTGGAAACCGAACAGCGCTTCGACCATTCCTTTATGCGACGAATATGGCTGCTTGCAAATACGTCACAGAAGCCGCCACGTTGCAGTTCCAGCACGGAGGTACACCGAGTTTTTGACACCACGTGATTATCGGCAGAACCCACGAGGGTTCTGTCGTTATTCAGCCACACAGGCTAAAATCGTTCAGGCCGCGTCCATTTCACACTGAAGGAATTTAAATGCGTGCAGCTACGAATATGCTACGTTGACGTCAGTAGCGTAGCCAGAAAGTTTTTTCGGGGGGGGGGGGGGGGGGGGTCAGCCATACTTTATGTATGTTCGTGCGTGCGTTTGTATGTGTTCGTGCATATATACGCAAGCAAAACTGAAAAAATTTGTTGTGAAATCAATAGAGCCGGACGAGTGAGTTGCCCCGAAAGAAATGGTGTACTGGGCTGCCGGCCTGGCAGCGGAGACATTTTGTGGCCACTGTCGGTTTCGGCAAGGCAGGATGCGTTATGAACGAAGTGGTTGAGGGCGCCTCTGTAGTGGCGGGAATCCCGCACGTGTCGCTTCCATCGATTGCGCGCCACGGCCAAACGGCCAAACGGCGCGCACCGGCAGCGCCATAAGTGGCCCCAAGGTCACGAGGCGGGCACGATTGCACGTGTCCACGGCGACCACGCTGTAGAGTGAAGAAACTACCGCAATGTCAACCGTTTTAGCCTCCGTTCTTTTCAACATCGTTCGCTCGAACAAAGGTTGAAATCAGGAATGTCATCGTGCGCGCCATAAGACCACGTGGTGCGATCGCCGACTCGTGACGTCTGGGGCAGGATTCAAAATGGAGGATGACGGCGTGGTTGCAGCCATGCAGTTCCAAAATCACCGGCTCTTAGAATGTGGAATGCATTTCCGCCATTTTAGCGCTTTTGTTAGCGTTAACCTCAACGATATCGCGTTCTGCAGCTCGAAAAGGCCGCGTCAATGCATCGCATCGTAGCATTAAACATTGCAAATAGCATCGCAGCGAAATGCATCATATGGCCCTGAATTTATATGCGTCCACAAGGAATTAAATTTAGTAGGCACTGACATCCAGTGGGTTGTTCCATTCGACGCCCTTCATTTCATTCCTTTTAACACACGCGACTGTACGAGCAGCAGGTTATGAAGAAAACTTCCTACACCCGCTTCACGAAATTGAACACAAGCTTCACGACACTTTACCTCGTAGTTCGGTAAAAGCTGTACCGCGGTGAAATATTGGTGCATTTCTTTCAAAAACGCGTAGCGAAGACCGAGATGTACTCACAAGTAGAAAAGCAGTGCCAGCGTAAATAACAAGACGACCCAGTCCGGAATTCCTAAAAGCACGGCCATCTCGGTTCAGGGCCTCGGCGAGCGTATTTCTTTCCTCTGAAGAAAATCCGGCTCTGTTCGCCGTGCAACCTGAAAGGCAACTGAAAATATTTGAGCACGAATGCGACATTCGCAGCGTCGCGCCCACATGCAGCCAACGTGCGCACTGACGGATGCGCTGTTGCTATCTCCTTCGGGCCGCTCTCTTCGATTTTTATTTTTTCATACGCGGCGTTCCGGCTTTCATCGCAATGACGAGCGACGAAAACACGAAACTGGAATGCGTCGCTATGAAGTGCTGCCATCTGTTACCAGTGGAACGATCCAAGCGGCCGCTGCCGTTCCTGTCGTTTTGCGTGCTCGTACGGGGTGGCGCCTTCTGCAGCGGACATCAAAAAGCAGCCGCCGGCGCGGCACTTTCAAAAACAGAAGTACTAAGGTGACATCCTTGTATGCCTTATCAAAGGCGAAAAGTGACCGTCCGCGTCAACACAAGTGATGCAAAAAATCATAATGACATCACCTTATGACGTAATCATGGCGTTAGAAGTCGTCAGAATTCATGAAGTCCTCGTGATGTCGCTGTGACCTCGCCACATGACGTTGTCGTTTTGTCAATGGTGGGCCTATCCCAGAGGCACTGGAAAAGCACGTGAGGTGCAGAAATCAATCGGAGAGGGGGGCGAGGCGGGGATGTCGTTATAATAAATTTAACATTAATAATTGTTGGGGTTTAAATTCCCAAAATCACGATATGATTATGAGGGAAGCCGTAGTGGAGGCCTGCGGAAATTTCGACCACGTGACCTGAGGTTCTTAATGTGCACCTAAATCTAAGTACACGGGACCTCAAGCATTTTCGCCTCCACCGAAAATACGGCCGCCGCGGCCCCAGATTCGATCCCGCGACCTTCGCGTTGGCAGTCAAGCACCATAACCACTAGACCACCGTGCGGGTGAGGTCGTTACAGTTCACGAAAACAAAAACAAAAATGCGAGAGGGGTGATTTTTTTGTATAATCGCTTCTTAAATTTGTGCATGCTTACTAGGCATGACAGCTTTCAAAAATTGCATTTCTAATACAGATTTCTGCCTATAAACAACGCTCTTTGTTAGCGAGAAATTTGCTTTACGTATGCTGCTCTTCGAAATGTCCAAGGACAGTTGTACATAAGAGAAAATCGTTACAAAAATACAAACACATGCATATGCGAACGTAGCTGATGGCATTCGTCGTGACTGTGTCTTTCAGCATGCCACTTTTGTTTTTCATTTATTCAAGCGCTACCTGTAAGTGCACGTGTAGTTCTTCTTTCAGCGACGTCTCAAAAGAGGGTGATATTCTCGCATCACCTCACGAAAAAACATACTAACGAACAAGTTTTTAAGTTTTTAACAGCGAAGCTGTTTAGCAAGTCGTTCCTTGTGAGTCGATCAAGAAAGCTATCATCATCATAAACTGGTATGTGCCACACAATTTGGGTAAATCCCACTACTCACCACTGGTCCACTATAAATGAAGAAGGCAACAGCAAGCCTAAAAAATGGCTGCGAAGCGACGGCGGCAAGCCGAAGACCCCGAGTACGTGCAACAAGAGTATACTAGGTAACGGGAAGGGCAACGGCGGCTGCGAGAAGACCTCAAAGCGATGGAAGGCCTGCGCTGCGCCAAGGACGACGTGCCCTGTAGATCTATGAGAGCTGTGAACGCTCGGTTTCAGGGCCAGTTTCTGTCTCTGGAGTTTGGACAACCGTGTTCCTGCCTGCGACTGTCTGTGGTTTAACTCAAACCTCTCAGCGCTGAGAATGGACGTCGTAAACAACCTAGCATCACCTTAGATAAAGCCTAGCAACAACCGAGAAGCAACCATATAACCTGCATCACCTAAGGCCTCGAAACAACCTAGAAGCAACCAGATTGGTATTCAGAATCGTCCAGTTTCGCTGTTTCAAGGCTTTGCGTGGCTTAGTACAAGCTTCGCCCATTTTTTTTTTTTTGTCTAACTATAGTGTCGTTTGTGAATCTCGAAACAAGTTAGCCGTACAGGTCATTGTACTCGCTAGTAGACTGCTAGCTGGTCTATACAGTCTACCGTTTAGGATGCGTAGAGACCAGACGTTTAAAAACAAGACCTAAGCTCTTCAATGCGCCGGCGCCTCCGACACGACAAGGCAATAATTTGGTGGTTTTAACATTGCAGCTTTCCGTATAGCGCTTTTCAGAGGTAGTGCTAAGGAACACTGGCGTGGTACGATAAGCCTGCCGCACAAAGAATGGTGTCGCTAGAGTTCTCTCTGAGTTAGGAAGGCAATTGGTTGATGACGCGGACCCGCGCCAGATCCACCAGACTTCGCTGGTCCCCCAGGCTCGGTGCCATTGCCTCCCACGCTTCTTCGATGGCTTATAGTGATTCTGAAGCTTCATCTCGAGTGTTTTTTCTCCGCGATGTGAACCCACCAACAATGTGTGTTGAATGTTGTCCGGTGTCCCACAGACTCAGTATAGGTACGAGAATCGTCCACACAGTGCATGATAATTGCATGGACATTCGACTGTAGAATGCGGAAGCATGGCGAGGTAACCCAAAATATACACGCAGATATCCCGAAACACCACTCACTGCAATAAAGAACCTAGCCATGAGTACATTCCGGACTTGCAAAGAACTACTCGGATAGTTACAAGCCATCAGCTTCGCGCACGCGTGATTCTACTACACCACATTTCATCCCGCACAATCTTCCTACTTTTTAAGAAACAAAGAAACAAAATTTATTTAGCTCGCATGGTGGCCCCTCACATGTTAGTCAAAACGCCGTCACGACCCTCATGAAAAGCTGGCGTTCTAAATCATAACACCGTCTCTCCTAATTGTTGATAATGGACACGTGGTCAATTTACATTGGATACCGGTTCGTCGTGGCATCATCAGCGACGAAGGCACGGACACCGCCCGGCCAGCAACTCCAGCGATAACCTTCGCAGTTTTGGAATGCGTCCCTCTAACGACGAGTGATGCACTCCATCACTCTTCGTTGTGCCTTCGACTAGGGCATGATCAGCAACAATGCGATGTAATTTTTACTGTGTTGGCTTATGGCTTATATAGCGTCGCTGTTACAAATTCCCACTGTTATCAAAGCAGGCGTGATAGACAGTGGTTCGTGCAAAGCATTTGATTCCTGACGGATCCTTAGTGACCATAGCACATAATCTTATCTACCACCATTGTTTTGCCGACGAAAGATTTTACGGGTCTCCTTATAAGCAGATCAACGGCAGAGAAAAAGCGCCGTCTGCGAGTGCGTATACAACTAAACGAAAAAAGACTGCTATACAGTTGGATGTTCACAAAGGCTACCTGTGTATATAAATAAAATAACTTGAACTGCTTTACATGTTGCAAGTAATGTGTTTCTGGTCATGTAGGCTATAGATATTACTTATAACTAGATGGACAAAGAAATATTTAAAGCAGATGGCGGTGCCTTCTACTTATAAAGCAGACCTTGGCTGCTCCGGGCACATTGCTTTATTCGATCAAGAAGTTGCTCTGGACTAAAAAGCTTGGATAAGGAAGTGCAGACGGAATTTTCGTTCCGGGAACCGACCCGGAAGGACGGAGTACAACTATATTCGCATATATTGTTCTAATGCACTTGACGCAGATAATGCAGATGTTTCGCATATACGTAGGAGCCTCGGAGATAATTTGCACATTTATTGCTTTTTACTACTTTACGGGAAATTCTTGTTCGTCGCACTTTTCTATAGGGAATAATTGTGATTCTGCGCACTGAAAAACAGCTTCACATTCACAGAAACATTCATATGACCGCATATAACAAAGCTCCATCCTCATACACGCCCGCGCAAGCAGCCGAGCTGCTAAAATTAAAACATTTTGCCTCTACTTGCATTACCGTGCAGTTATATAGCCAGTACACCATGTTAATTTAACATAAGGTGAAAAGCCCATGAAGTATGGAGCGAGTTAGAACAGTGTTATAGGTATTTCTCTGGACATATAACACTACGTCTTGTAGTAGATAACTAGGGTACCGCGGAACCTTCGCTTTGACTTGGAATGGGTGGGAGGATCTCGCCATTCTGGAGCTTAACCCGTGAGCACTCGGGTGAAAAGAGAAAACGCGCGCACGTGTCAAAGGCAGATAAGGAAAACCCTCGCAATAAATATGCTAATCGGAACACTCGCGCACGGTCATTTCTAAGCGCATACGATTCCCAGTATCTAAGACGTCTTTCTCTCATTTAAATGTCTATAGCTGCACCCACTGTTTCTCTGCACAGGTGTATAGGCTGATTCTCCAACGCAGTCGGAGTGGCCTGAACCGGAAACCATGTCTAAAGGGCGCAAATATAAGACGAAGAATGGGAAATGATAAACAGGAGGTGAAGAGGGAGTCCCCGAGTCTTCCGGCACCACGCCGCACGCGACAGCGGGTGCCGTGACGTTTGAGAAGCTTGAGGTACGAACGCGTGCCAAAGCAGTCGTGAATTTCCGACAGGTGGCACAATGCCGCGACGAGGGGGTGCTTAGGCGAGAACCACAATAGCCAGTCACTCGAGCGCGCGGCCGCCAGCGCGACGGCGCCTGCGCACCATTCACACGGAGTCAGTAAGGCGTGTTGAACGTGCGATGGCACGGTGGCTGCGCCACGTGGCCGTGGCCGAAATAAAGAATAATAACGACATAAAGGCGGAACTACGAGATGACAAGATTTCTAGGGAAGAGAGAAGGAGAGAATGAGAGTGGAAAGGGGAAATAGAGGCTAAATATTCTCGCCATCTTTCATATGGTATTCCAGAATGTAGAGTCCCAATCTTGGTTGCGCTCAGAGCTTCGAGCGACCCCTCGCGAAAAGTCAGCGAGCGTACGTTGGCTGTCTTCTCGTAGTACGTCGCGATTAAGCGAGGCCTAGCTGACGATCGTACTAAGGTCATAAACAGTGATGTGGATGTGACCATAGGCCTCGGCAGGATCTTGCTTTGGGGGGTGCAAACCCATGTTGCATCTCGACTGAGGGAGCGTAGCTTCGGTGGGGGGGCAAGTGCCGGTGTTGCTTGAGGGGGGGGCAAGTGCCCCTTTTACACCCCCCTGCCGACGCCCGTGGATGTGACCTGGCAAGGAAACGTACGGAGTAACGCACAAGCCGAGCCGTTTTCAGAAACCAATACGAGACCTCGTTGAGTGCGCTGGTGGTTTGAGCGCCTGTGAAAGTTTTACATTGTTCAGCGAAAAACTGGTTTATTTTGTTGTTTTCTCTTTTTTCCTGTGCGCGCACTATGACGACATTTTGTGGCTCACCAATGATCGCGACGCATCTGCAACAACCTCTTCACCGATGACAATGGTAATGGGATTGTAGTGCCCGGTACGTGTTTGTGTCGCTATTGGTATCAATGCCGACGTCTCTTCAGCCCCGAAGTTGACAAGCTCACGTTCCGTGTCCCTTGCCACGTTGAAGAAGGCCTGGTAGAGGAGAGGACGTCGGCGCTGGAAAATGCAAATCACTGAGTCCACGTGAGTAGCAAAAAAGTCTGGCATTAGTTTATTAGGCAGTGATGTCTTCCTACGTCTAGCCGGTTATCCCTAAACGAAGTTAGTGTACTTACACGACAGGCCGAATGGCGGTAGAAACTCGAACCGCGGTTGACTGCTAAGTAAGCTTGACAACCTCAGCGAAGGGCTGTCAACGTTTCGCAAAGGGTCAAAATGGAGGACGGTGCATTACCCGAGTGCCCAAGCCGGTTCTTCAAACTCTATATTACTACAATTGTCTCGCAAAAACAATGCTGTTGTGCTAACATAATGACATTGCGTTGAAAAATATTATTCATAAAGAAACCGGTCCACGAGCGATCACGTCACCTGTGATTACCTTTAGCCGTTACCTCGCGGCCTATTGCGGCTGGCGTTAAGCGTGTTTGATCGATTTTAAACTGTCGGTATACTTAAGCGCGGTTAAGCTGCGCGTGTAAACAGAGTTCTGAAACACGGTCCTGAAACATTACAGAACGTGCCGTTATTCTGACAGTCTGCGTCTTTTTTGTCTGTATTGACCAAGTAAAAACAACACAAACAGTTTCACAAACAATTACCGAGCGTTTTCGTTAGTTCACATGGCGGTTCTCTTTTAGACGATCCTATCTTGCAGAACAAATAATTCTGCTCCTGTTGTGTCTCAGATGATAGCAGGCATTACGGGCATGAAGTAAAGCGAGATAATTGAACCAAGCCAGTGCCACTTCCAGGTGTGTCTTACTGGCGGGTAAAACGGAACCTAAAAAAAAATGTTTGAGGCGTTGGATAACTTTCTGCGCAGTGGCAACGCTTCCTCACTGAGCTTATGTCGTTAGCAGAATCGTTAGAGCTTATGTCGTTAGCAAACATCAAGACACCGAAAAGAACCTTCATGTGTGGCCACGTCACGCTTCAAATATTTTGCGATAAAAAAAATGACGTAATAGAATGCAACAATATGAGAGACTTGGCTGTGTTGAAATGCCCGCTCGAAATGTTGTTTACCAATTGCGGATTGCCGGCAGGCAACAGATTAAAATGACGTGAAATATCTTTTTTATTTTTTTTTTCGCACTGTAGTCGACGCTTCGTCTAAACTTTGTAAGCGTTCCCTTCAAAGCTGATAAGGCGCTTTTAGCTGAAAATTTTGACGCGTTCGTCAATAGCACAAGGCCCTTGCTTGATTACATTCGCCATACCGTCGCAGGGGTTCCTTTAATCCTCAGATTTCCGACCTTCAAAGTATGCAACATAGAAATAGTTCAGCGCTTAAGTTATGGCTAATCGATTTCTTCAACATGGATTTCTTTTTTAGCTGTTTTGTATTTGTTGGCATTATTCTTCGTTGTTTGCCATGAGTGCCTGCAGTAAAATGGTAAAAGCCTCTGTTTCAGATAGCTCGAAATTTCGGGTTGATTTAATAGAGCTTATAGTTGTAATCTGGCCAAGCCCAAAGGGAGGATTCTGCTTTTTATGTGCTATTGAATACAGTGATTACTTTATAGTCGTCAGTGGAAGCTGTGCCTGGCATCTTAGTGTTTTCCTTTTAAAATTGCTAGGCGTTTTCACAAGAGTAATTTCCTATTAAGTGTGAGCCCGTAGTTCCACATTTCGTACTGTGGGATTGATTTTCTTTTTCTTTCTTTTTTTCCTTCACGGTGCCAGTGACTCTTTCAGTAAGCGTAAAAGACAAGCATGCTCGTTTCAATCTCCCCCCACTCGCACATTCACACAATCACATCGAAATAGCCCCATAAACCTGCCTTCTCATTTTGACAACACCTTCAAGAGGACAAAGGTGTTACCTGAAACGTAACGACTTCGATATGTAGAAGTCGTTACCATTCCGTTACCAACTTCGCTATCGAGATATCGTACTAAAAAGAACTGTTACCGCTTACAGCTAACGTGTCTTTCACTGTCCACTTCGTCAATGCATGTACATTTTGGAGCTACCCTGCTACGTAAGACGAAAATCTGCTTTGCGAAAGCTATAGCACATTTGGAACAATCACTATTGGCCAGTGGCGTAGCCACGGGGTGGCACACCGGGCCCGTGCACCCCCCCCCCCTGAAAATTTTTTTCGCCATGGAACATAGAGCGAAAAATGGCCATTTCAAGGGGGGTGCCACCCCCGAAATCAAGGAGGTGACCCCCCCCCCCCCCCGCCGCCTTGAAAAAAATTTCTGGCTACGTCCCTGCTATTGGCCTTTACAAGTTGCTGCCGACGCTACCCAAACACGACGCATAGCGGCGTTTAGGTCATGCCTGCTACTCTACCCGCTTAGGCACACCAAATACATTTATTTGTTTGCTTGTTTATTTACTTGTCTTTGTTTATTTGCAAATGTCTTAAAGAGCCTTCGAAAGGCTTCGTGTAGAAAGGGGGGGGGGGGGGTGCAGTGAGTGCATACATAACTTAGCAAGATTGCAAGTTGGACAAGGCGGAACAAGTCATTCATTATAGGGTACTAAGCGCGCACACGAGAAACAGAACAATCGAGAGAACAAAGACGCACCGGCGCCTTTCTTCCGTCGCGATCAGTACTTTAAAGGGACCCTGCAACACGTTTCTGAGTTAAAATGGAATAGTCTCGCTATAAGCGCATGACTCAATCTTCACGAACCACCAACCGCACAAATTTTTAGAATGCGTCAAGTATACGAGCGGAGTTGCAGGAATTTGTCTCACGCTTCAAGCGCTTTGTCTCTCATTTCGTACCGATGAGCGCTCTAAAATCTGTGCACGGAGGGGGGGTGACAACAGGGGCAAGAAAGTGCGTCCCTCCGTCAAAGCGCGTCATGACCTGAGGAATTTCTTTTCTTTTCTCTTTTTTCTTTTTTTTTGCTTCGAACGCGCGGCTTACATTCAGTGTGAGTGCGAGCGAGCACGGGCCCGTAGCGGCATCCCGCGGCGGCCACCGTAACTATGCGGCTCACGATGCTCAAATCAGCCAATGGCCGTGGGCTTGGGCACAGTAATATGGGTATATGGCGGAATTTCTGCAGAGAAAAAGGAGCGATTTCTACCTGATTTTGAGAATTGTGGATTCCCCACCGCGTGCTGTCCTATAATTAGGGCTCCGTGTTTTCGGACAAATACGAAAAAATCCGATAAATACTCACCGGTGAAAATGCTGACAATTCAGATTTATCCGATAAACTCCGATTTTAAATGCCCATTTTCAACGTCCAAAAGAGCCTTTTCAAAGCTGAGAATCATCAATCGAAAGGAGCGCACCTCCATCAGCGGCACCAACCTCGTAAAGTATGCTTGCGTCTATTACAACAAGTTTTATGGTTTTAATGAGAGAAAACGTACGTGTTTTGTATTCAAGTATTTGTGCTCGTGAGTATGTGAGTCTGAGCGTTCAAACCTTCCAGACACCTAAAATACACTTGCGAGTGTGTTCTCATGCTTTTGTGTTCAGTTATAATTTGATCTCAGGTTTCGGAATATTGAGAATAATAAGGACAACAGATCCTTTAGTTTTCATCAAGAAGATGAAGGAGGCTGGGAGAAAAAACTGATAGCCGCCGCGTGACTAGCTCCTGCCCCCCCAAAAGCACATTTTGGCGAGTTTTCAGCAGTGCACATCAGCAGCCTTATTAACAGGGTAAATAAACAGCAAGTAACAAAAAAAAAAAATGAAGGAATGGCGAAACATGATTCTCAGCACCAATGCAAGGCATATTTGTGCAAATTAAATTAATAAGAACGCATTGCAGCAACTTAGCATGAAAAATCGAACACCGAATTTTGGAGAATTGGGGACTTACGACAAATAAACTCTGATAACGCCGAAATTCCTCGAAAGAGATAAACTCCGAAAAACATCCTCCGAATTTCAAGAAAAATAAACTCCGAAAACGCGGAGCCCTATCCATAATATATGTCTGGCGTGTTCTCGGAAACCTCGACTACCGATCAGCGGCGTTTCCTGACCATGCTCAAAAAATGTTGCAGAGCCCCTTTAACGCATGCATAACGACCAAACTACATAGGTACCTTATCACAATAATGAAAAATTCAATTCAACTTTAATGTCGGTTCAGAGCTTTACTTGTATTTCAATAAAAGAAAAGACCACTCCCGAAAAGCCGCTGCCTTGAGTAGCTTGTCGGCGTGACTTGCCCCAGCTGAGTGACAGGAACGCACAGTGCTAAGAACAAACAAAGTCACACGTTCGTAAAGATTACTAAATATTGGATTAAACAGGAAACTTTCGTTTTAAACAGTTTTAGCGGAATGAAACAAATGATCCAAGTAAGATGAAATTAACCAAGAACTCAAACAATTTCAATTATATTAGCCGACAAATGTTACAATAATAGCCCAGAGGAAACAGTGTCAAGAGAAATAAAATCAAATTGCCAATAAACACACTTTAGAAAGAAAAATACCTTGCCAACAGTACGATATACAAGGGCTATAGTATGTGCGGAAAAGACGAAACATCGGGAATACGGGTATAAATGTTTTTTTTTTTTTTTATGATCACAGAAAAATGTTTTACGGTCTTGCTGAGATGCAACGTCGTCGGGTAGATATCTAATATAGGGGGGCGAAGGCTAACTCAAAACACATGCTGAATATTAGGACAAAATCCGCATCAAGCTGGAAATGGACAAACTTATAGGTCGTATGAAGTGTAGCTTTAGCACATTTTGCATCACAGCACAGCAAACTTGCACATTGTACAGTGCCAGATAAACTTATCGAGCAGTTAATTTCACTTCAATCCCTCCACATGAAAGAATCATCGCGTACGTCACAAAAAAGATAGATCATGGAACAAACCAAAATTAAGCAATATCCCTCTTGTGTTGTATGAAATCACGGACCGTCATCTATCAGGTCATTTACGATGCTCACCGGCTGGACACTTCCACCACACATCTCTGTTTCCGTGGTGTAGTGGTTATCACGTGCGCCTCACACGCGCAAGGTCCCCGGTTCGATCCCGGGCGGAAACATTTTTTTTTGTTTTTTTTTAGATGCGAGGCATCATTTCACATGTCCTTAACGTTTACCTCAGTATTAGATTTGCAGGTCATTGACCTTGTTATCTTCCTCTGTAAACACCCAAGTGATAACCCCATGCTTTCCAGCCTACTGAAAGCCGGCCTTCGTGTGCTGGTTTCCGTGGTGTAGTGGTTATCACGTGCGCCTCACACGCGCAAGGTCCCCGGTTCGATCCCGGGCGGAAACTTTTTTTTTATGTCATGCTGTCGCTGCTTGTAATTGCTTTCTCTTTGGCCATAACGACTAAAATCGCACCCAGAGGTCATTACATCAGCTTTGTTAGCTTCCTCCATCACAGTCTATGATTTCGCACCATGTTTTGCAACCTACGAAGAGGCAAGCTTTATGCGCTGGTTTCCGTGGTGTTATCGCGAGTTCTATTTCTCGCCTGCTTAGAACTCGCGATAACACCACGGAAACCAGCGCATAAAGCTTGCCTCTTCGTAGGTTGCAAAACATGGTGCGAAATCATAGACTGTGATGGAGGAAGCTAACAAAGCTGATGTAATGACCTCTGGGTGCGATTTTAGTCGTTATGGCCAAAGAGAAAGCAATTACAAGCAACGACAGCATGACATAAAAAAAAAATGTTTCCGCCCGGGATCGAACCGGGGACCTTGCGCGTGTGAGGCGCACGTGATAACCACTACACCACGGAAACCAGCGCATAAAGCTTGCCTCTTCGTAGGTTGCAAAACATGGTGCGAAATCATAGACTGTGATGGAGGAAGCTAACAAAGCTGATGTAATGACCTCTGGGTGCGATTTTAGTCGTTATGGCCAAAGAGAAAGCAATTACAAGCAGCGACAGCATGACATGCCGTAGGAAAGGCACCAGGACCGGATGGCTTGGGAGCTGAATTCTATAAGGCTTTTGCGCCTGAAGTGTCCGTGATATTATATCATGTATTCGAGGAGGCATACAACAAAAAGCAACTGCCGCCGTCTTTCCGAACTGCCCACATGGTTTTAATTCCAAAAACAGAGGATCGAGAAAAGTTACTGTCAGTAAGCTCGTATAGGCCAATAAGTCTCACCAATTTTGATTACAAAGTGTTAATGAAGACTCTTGGGAAGAGATTACAAACTGTGATTAAAGACTTAGTTGGGCCACATCAAACATGTGGCATTAAAGGGCGTACCATCTGCACAAACACTCATGTAGCACGTAGCGTCTTTGAATGTTGTGACGCTTTCGATAGCCGAGTCGCCATGTTGCAATTAGATTTAGCGAAGGCATTCGATAGAGTGTCCCATGAAGTGCTGTTTTTAATACTTAATCATGTTAACGTTGGGGATGTTATTAAGCAAGGTGTTAAAATGGCATATCAGGACTGTACGATACAGGTTATAATTAATAAAACCCTGAGTGAAAGAATCCCTGTTCAGTCAAGCGTCCGGCAAGGGTGTCCACTAAGCCCTCTACTCTTTGCATTATACCTTGAGCCCTTTTGCTTGGCTGTTATCAATAACGAAAATATTAGAGGGTTCAGGCTGCAAATGACCGAAGTTAAGGTGTTAGCCTACGCGGACGACATAGCTGTATTCTGTGATGATCGAGAAAGCGTCCAGGAAGTTGTCCGAGTCGCAAAAGCATACTGTAAGCAGTCAGGATCAGAGATAAACTGGGATAAAAGCGTCGGTATATGGCATGGCAACTGGGACGTAACGCCAGAACACTTCTCTTCGGCACGGTGGATGACGACACCCGTGAAGTACCTGGGAGTGCCACTGCAGCACTATAAAAATAGCACAGATTATTGGCTAGAGGAAACTAATAAAATGAAGGAAAAAACAGGTGGATGGATTGGCCGAGGCCTGTCAATGTTCGGCCGCGCGAGTGCTTGTAATTTATTTTTAGTTGCCAAAGTATGGTATGTTTTGCAAATTATGTTCATGACGAGGGTGTGTGTGCAAAAGATACATAGGGTTTTTGCTGTATTTATATGGGGATCAAGTTTTGAACGAGTGAGTCGTACTAATTTGTTTCGGTCAGTTCGCAGTGGTGGACTGGGGCTTGCTCACCTGTATATCAGGCAGCTTGTGTCACGTTTTCTTTTTTTACGAGACCAAAGGGATGATTTCTTACGCACACTCATACAGGTACGGCTGGGAAGTGCTCTGCCAGAATTTGTGATTACGTGCTGCGAGTACAGTGGGAAAAGTGTGACTGGATACATGCGTGAAGTGGTTATGTCGTTTCGTGTATTACGTGCGCGGTTTTCTTTGGACTATTTGTCTACAATTACCGGGAAGAAATTGTATAAAGACTTACTTGATGTAATGTTACCAGTACCAATATACAGAGCTGTTAACATAGGAGGTCCAGGAAATGACGTGTTGAAGCGTGTTAAAAGGATGCCCGTTCCATCTACAGTTAAATCCTTCTTCTTTAAGTTACATACTAATACCCTACCAGTTAAAACATGGTTAGACCAGAAAGGTATTGACGTACCATGGACTGTTGACTGCTTGCTGTGTAAAAAGCCGGAGACGATTGACCACGCTTTCATAGATTGCTGGGACGCCGTCTTCCACTGGGACATTCTACAACGAACTCTTAAAAAAGATCTACCAATTACACCCATAGGTATACGGTTTCTGCCCACTGATACACATGATGGAACACCCTACGACATGTTCATGCTCCTGAGCCTCCATAGTCTGTGGAAAACAAGAATGGCAGTACGCCATGTCGATGTCAAAGTTTCCACGGTACGGGAAAATTTCATTGCAAGTATTGCACATGTTAGAGAAGTATATCGGGCACAAGCCGAGCCCCCTGATTGGGTGGCTATCCTAGATGATCTTGTAAACTTCAAACAATTTTAAGGTGACCATGTCATTTTAGTGTGACTATATTGTGTGTATATATGTATGTGTTTTATTGGTGTGTTGTCGAAGTAGGCAATAAAGAAAAAAAAAAGGTTTCCGTGGTGTAGTGGTTATCACGTGCGCCTCACACGCGCAAGGTCCCCGGTTCGATCCCGGGCGGAAACATTTTTTTTTTACGTCATGCTGTCGCTGCTTGTAATTGCTTTCTCTTTGGCCATAACGACTAAAATCGCACCCAGAGGTCATTACATCAGCTTTGTTAGCTTCCTCCATCACAGTCTATGATTTCGCACCATGTTTTGCAACCTACGAAGAGGCAAGCTTTATGCGCTGGTTTCCGTGGTGTAGTGGTTATCACGTGCGCCTCACACGCGCAAGGTCCCCGGTTCGATCCCGGGCGGAAACATTTTTTTTTTTATGTCATGCTGTCGTTGCTTGTAATTGCTTTCTCTTTGGCCATAACGACTAAAATCGCACCCAGAGGTCATTACATCAGCTTTGTTAGCATCCTCCATCACAGTCTATGATTTCGCACCATGTTTTGCAACCTACGAAGAGGCAAGCTTTATGCGCTGGTTTCCGTGGTGTAGTGGTTATCACGTGCGCCTCACACGCGCAAGGTCCCCGGTTCGATCCCGGGCGGAAACATTTTTTTTTTATGTCATGCTGTCGCTGCTTGTAATTGCTTTCTCTTTGGCCATAACGACTAAAATCGCACCCAGAGGTCATTACATCAGCTTTGTTAGCTTCCTCCATCACAGTCTATGATTTCGCACCATGTTTTGCAACCTACGAAGAGGCAAGCTTTATGCGCTGGTTTCCGTGGTGTAGTGGTTATCACGTGCGCCTCACACGCGCAAGGTCCCCGGTTCGATCCCGGGCGGAAACATTTTTTTTTTTTATGTCATGCTGTCGTTGCTTGTAATTGCTTTCTCTTTGGCCATAACGACTAAAATCGCACCCAGAGGTCATTACATCAGCTTTGTTAGCTTCCTCCATCACAGTCTATGATTTCGCACCATGTTTTGCAACCTACGAAGAGGCAAGCTTTATGCGCTGGTTTCCGTGGTGTAGTGGTTATCACGTGCGCCTCACACGCGCAAGGTCCCCGGTTCGATCCCGGGCGGAAACATTTTTTTTTTTATGTCATGCTGTCGTTGCTTGTAATTGCTTTCTCTTTGGCCATAACGACTAAAATCGCACCCAGAGGTCATTACATCAGCTTTGTTAGCTTCCTCCATCACAGTCTATGATTTCGCACCATGTTTTGCAACCTACGAAGAGGCAAGCTTTATGCGCTGGTTTCCGTGGTGTAGTGGTTATCACGTGCGCCTCACACGCGCAAGGTGCCCCGGTTCGATCCCGGGCGGAAACATTTTTTTTTTATGTCATGCTGTCGCTGCTTGTAATTGCTTTCTCTTTGGCCATAACGACTAAAATCGCACCCAGAGGTCATTACATCAGCTTTGTTAGCTTCCTCCATCACAGTCTATGATTTCGCACCATGTTTTGCAACCTACGAAGAGGCAAGCTTTATGCGCTGGTTTCCGTGGTGTAGTGGTTATCACGTGCGCCTCACACGCGCAAGGTCCCCGGTTCGATCCCGGGCGGAAACATTTTTTTTTTATGTCATGCTGTCGCTGCTTGTAATTGCTTTCTCTTTGGCCATAACGACTAAAATCGCACCCAGAGGTCATTACATCAGCTTTGTTAGCTTCCTCCATCACAGTCTATGATTTCGCACCATGTTTTGCAACCTACGAAGAGGCAAGCTTTATGCGCTGGTTTCCGTG